>CM032364.1:3686309-4359309 GCA_019023105.1 Diglossa brunneiventris | reverse complement strand
CTCATAAATCTGCTGTGAGGAGTGTCCAAATCAGAATTTATCTGGGGGTGACCTTGATGTTAATTGTTAGTGCTTCCATGTTGTTTAATTGCCAGGAAAGCTGAATGCATTAGTGGGACTATCATATGGTATGGTCCTTTCTATTGGATACTATTAGCATCAAGTTGATCTATGTAATATTAATTGTGCATAATGTTAGTGGGTAGTCACAGTCTGCCAGTTATATTTTGTGTCTCTGAAACAGGGAAAAAAAACCCTCTTCAGTTATTTTTAATGTTGCTTCTGCCTTCAGCTGAATCCCTGCAAAATTAATGTTTTTTTGATCAAGCAGCTCTTCAGAGGATCTCAGAAGTTTCACATTTATTCAGTGGCTTTTAATCCCAGATTTTGTGTACTGACTGTAATTACTTTAAAATTATATTTCAAATTTGTAAATAACATAAAGGAGATTCTGTTCAGCCCTATGATATCTATTAAATTTAACATCTGCCAGAAAAGTTCAATCATCTGTATCCCAAATGGAAATGTTTCCTTCTTTAACATGTCATATTTAATTCAATTAGAGGGAAAACATGGGGAATACATTAGAAGTAAAAAAGGGAAAGGACTCCTTTAATTTTTGTCTACTAAACAGAAAAGTAGATGGTTTACTTGAGGAACATAATTACTGTAGCTTCTAGTGATATAAAAATATGGGAGAGCTGTAGTTGGAGGACTGGGGAAGAAAAATTATTGGTTTTATTTAATGGCTTTCTGAATTCCTTGTCAGTGCTGGTAATTATTGTGTCTTTTCTTTTTGTTGGCACTCAGTGCATTAGGCTGCATCTACGATCATTTTATTAATAGGAAATATGTTTCTGAACAATTGTGAATTAGATAAGTGGCTTGATTAAAACTCATTCTTTAAAACTATAAAATGAGAAAATAACGTGGATTAACCTCAAGTCTAGACAGTGGGAAGATAAGACTGGTTTCCAATGAGGGTGTGTGCTTAGAAGAGTGAAGGGAGGGCAAAAACCTCCTGCATTGGCATTTCTGCTTCATCTCAGTGCAGTACTGAAGCACTGAGAAAGATTGTGACCTTGGGAAAGACATGCAGGAAAAACAGCAAAGAGCTTCTAGAAGGAAACCCAAGCTGGGCAAAAGGAACAAGGGTTACTACTGACAATCTTCACTTTGGTACCTCTCTGTGTCTGATCCCTGCAGAAGATGGAGTTACTCAATAAGCACCTTACAGGTGGGGTTTTTCCTTGGTTTGAGAAGACAGGTGTCTGCTAAGGAGGAAATCCAAACAAAAAACACCATCTCACACATTTAATCCCAACCTTAACAAAAAAAAAAAATAAAATCCACACTTTGGCACCCCATTAGCATCATTGTTATCTAGTCCAAAGAGACTAATTTGTAATCTTCTGATAACAGATTTAAATGTGTGAAGTGTATTTTTCAAAAATATCAGTGGAACTGTGATGGAATGCTGAGTTCTGTGAGACTCATTTAAGCAGATATCTCTCTCTCTCTAGATATATGTGAATGTGCTGCATGGATTTTATCTCAGCTAATAAGCATGAATTACACATTCTTAAATGCTTCTTCCATTTATCAAGCTTGATGTTGTTTAAAAAAATCTGAAAAAAACAAAAAAAAGTTTAGAACATTTTAACTTTCACCATGCTGTAACTTTCACCATGGGATGACAAGTACCTTAATTCACTGCAATAATTGTCTTATAAAAATGGCACACTAAGCATGTTTTTCCACCAGAAATTTTCATTTTGATTCTCAATATTTCATATCTGACACTGCGCTAAATGAGAACACGGCTTAACAGTTGATATTGATTTGCACGTCATTTTTTCATTTCACTTTCCTATTCAAAAGGAATCAGTGCTGACAAGTTAATGAACTCCAGCTACAAATACAGAGATAAGCCATGGGATAGGTTTAGTACCTGCCTTGCTCTAATTACGAGAGGTTTTCTTTAGGTGGCTGTTTCATGTTCACTACAGGGAAACTGGAATAAAGTGACTGTCAACAAAGCAGACACTTGGAAAAGTGACATAGTACAGGGCTATTTATAGAACCTTTAAGCAACTCTACATCAATTTATCCTGGTATTTTTAAGCCTTTAATATTTACAGGTGGAATACAATTTAAATGAATAAGTCCTAGATCTCTATGTTGAGTAATGACTCATAAAACTATGCTACTTTATATAATCTATTTTTAAGATAACTTTTTGTATAAATTAATAAGTTTGGACAGTGGCAGTAGAGATCAGGACTGTAGAACCAGCTCTCAAAACATTTATTTCTCTGAACTTTGTACAACTTTTGCTCCTGATGTGCTTTCAATTAATATACCTGGCATCTAAGAAGTTATTCCAAGTTGTTTGTTGTTTTACATGGCTAAATTGCTGAATGTGATTGAATTGGTATTTTGGCTGGTATGTCCTGCTGCTGAGATGTATGAGCTGGTCAAACTTCATTCAGAAATAAAATCCTATTTTGTGGCCTTAAGGATAGATTTCTTTCATTTGTACAACTTGTAGCTGCTTCCAGAAGTGCTGTAAAACTGTAAAACTGTAAAACTGAGTTTTTACATTGAAACCAGCCTGTGGTGTGAGCAACTCTGAAGCACCTTTGGTGCTTTGGAGGAGGAGCAGACTGTGGTACTGCTCTGTGGTGTAAATTTACTAGAAGGTAAATTCTCCACCACCTGGGAATTTTCTATCAGACACTTCCTGCACTGTCAGCAGTGATAGAGATAATTAATCTGACCAGGGAATTTGGCCACTGAAGTCACTTGTGGACTTTTGGAATTAAAGACTCTCTGAATGTTTGCAGGACTAACAAGCCATGCAGAAATGGAGAGAGGAAGAGAGAGGAGCTGTGGATATTCACTGCCTTGGGCAGCAGATGTCTGTGGTGACCATAAAAGGCAGGGAACAGGGTGTTCCACACTTTCCACCATGGATTCTCTTCTCAGAAGAGCAGGGTGGGGAAGGCTGTGGCACTCTGCCCTGGATTCCAGCCTTGCCCAGAGTTGCTCTGGCAATGGGAACAAACTCTTGGCTCTGGGGAATACACTGATGCTGTTTGGCCAACCAGATCAGGGGCATAAACACAAGTTTAAAGCTGTATTTAAAGAGCTGTGCCTGCACAGTTTGAGACACCAGCTCTGCCTCACTGTCGTGCTGATGGTCACAGAATATCCTAAATTGGAAGGGACCCACTGGGATCATCCAAGTCCAGCTCCTGGCCCTGCACGGGACACGCCAACAATCCCCCCCTGTGCCTGGGAGCATTGTCCCAGCACTTCTGAACATGATGCTGATGGGCAAAGACAAGGAGCAGTGGTTTCTTGGCTTCAGAGGGCTCTGATTTTGCAGGAGGAGAGAAATAGATGTGCAGCATAAAAAGTTCCTTTTCCTCTCTTCTACCCCAAACAAAACTCAAAACAGCTAAGGAGAATCAGCAGCAATAATGTTGTTTATTAAAGATGAGAAGATGATAGGTTGAAATGGGTATTTTCCAGATCTTTCCCCAAAATTATTATTCAGCCCTTCCATGGGGATAAGTCTGAGGAAGGATTCATTTCTTTGCCATTTCAGAATCGTTCATGTTTTCCTAAGAGGAGAAAAATGTAAAATAACAAAAAGATTGTTCTTTATTCCAAGATTAAAGTTTCAAAAGCTTAAGATTTGAACTTTACTTACATATTTTGAAGAGGCTTGAGAAGCTATTATGCAACCATATCTTTCATTTCAACTACAGTTGGAAACAATACTATCAACACAGCATAAAAATATTGGGTTTATCTTGTTTCTATTTGTATTGCAAGGGTAAATATCTCACAGGACTTCCAACCTAAATTTGCAGGCTCAAGAATTTTGAGATTATTCAGGATAAGGTTGAGACAAGCCTATGAAATCCCAGCTATCTGTTTGGTGCAAATGCAGATTTCTTCATTGAAGTGCAGCCATGCCTGACACGAGCAGAGAGTTCACTTAAAGTCTTTGTTGTTTCTAAAGATAATGAGAGTTTCAGTGGATTTCTTGTATTTCTCAAGAAAGTTTAAATATCACCTCAAGGAGGTGGAGGTAGATGGACACAGAGCTGTCAGAATTAAAAATGAATGACAGGAAGAAATTTTGTTTGCATAAATTTTCTAGGAGACAAATTGGGAAGATGGGTAAGGGATGGAGCAGAAGAGAAGTGTAGGATCATAATGGGATAAAAGTTGTGACAGACAGAAGGGGTCATGAAGAGCCCTAAAATTAAAATAAAAGAAGGAGGGAGGAGAGGAGGGCAGAGGTAGCTGGGTGGAAAATGAGAGCTCAGGAAAAAATAAAGAAAATACTGTATAAAAAATAAATCTATTCTTACAGGGTTCCTCAAATTGTTCATGCCCCCTCCCTCTGCTTTATTTTCCTTTTGCAGCCTGTGGCATGAGTCTCATAAAACTTCACTAAGATTATAATGCAATACCTTGGCACCAATCTCTCTTGTTTATGTGTCCATTAGTTCAAAGCCACAGACAGGCAATTTATGGGGTATGAAAAATGTCACCTATGGCACCCTCATTTGCATCTGAAAATTGATTTTTGTCACACTGGGATTTTAGGACAACCTTTTTTGGCAGCCAACATTGCCACAAAGCATAATAAAAATAATTATGTGACCACAAAAGCAGGTGAAGTTCACTGTAAGTTTTAAGTCTCTAGGGAATTGCAGTTGGCAAGGCATTATTGATGAGCTTGTGATCCTTCTTGGTGATTAAATATTGACACCTAAACTTAAAACATTGCTTGAGATTGCCAGCAAAGTGGATAACAACAAAATGGGACTTGATAGTGTTTACTCAAACATTCCAGCATGGTAGCAGAATATTTGTGATGTCACTTGAACAATTGAACTATTAATTAAGATTTTTTAAAATTGGTAATTAATGAGCTATGGAATGTTTTTTTAAGGGAGTATTGTTAAACACCTTTTGAGGCTCAGTTAAAGCATGTCACCAGCTTAGTAATTTTGCATCTGCTAAGTCAATTCATTAATTAATTTTCTACTTTCTGATGTGTTTGGCTGTTAGAGTTTGCCAAGTTTTTGTCTGACACTGATGTGATGGTTAATGTACATGGGAAGGTGTCATTTTCCATTGTGATACTGAAAAATCCTATTAATTATCAGTGTTAAGTTATTCAAGCACTGTCATTAGTTATTTTGGCAAAACAATTCCCCAGGGTGAGATATATTTATATAACAAATTCCTCTAAAGCTGAATCAACCATAAATGGATTATGCAAACTTGTTTCCTTTCTTGTAGATGAATTGTTTTACAGCAGTGTTCATTATGAGAAAGTCCTTTGCCCACTGTAGTACTTAATCAGCACAGAATAATCTACAGCTTCAGTTTCAATGCTAAAAAGGCACCATTCTTTAATATGAATCCAAATTTTAATCTTAGCCCTGGATGCTGGCTCTTTTTTTTTTTTTTAATGCCTGATTTAAAGCACAGGCAAAGGGTGGTGATTTATAAGCTCATATTCCTTAAAGGAAGTTTTTGTATGCAGCTATGAAGGGAACAACATGCTGTTGAAAAGGGATGAGCATGATCTGCATCTGAGCGTGAGATGTGTGTTGGAGAAAGGGTGGAGACAAAAAAGTGATTCTTTGGCATTAAAAAATGTGTGACTTTTTATACAAACGTGGAAAGCAGTGGAGAAATTTGGGATTATTGAAGCATTTGGTTTTGTTAAAATACAAACTGACACCTTTGTTTTCTAAACAAGTTCATATTTAGTGTTTGAAGAGTTCATTAATAACCCCTTGGCATCTGACTGCACGCTGAGAGGTGCCCAGAGTGTGACACCACTCCTGGCTGGCTCTGTGCAGCTCCTTTGCTGGGATTTATGGGACAGAGCATTAAACAGTAACCAAGGACTGCACACCCATATTTCACACACACTCAGGGCTGTCTCTGCCAGCAGGAGGATTTGACCTTAATCATGGGTTACTCACAGGCCTCTCAAAACTGAGCCTGTTTTAAATCATGGGTGGCACAAATATTTTGCTCTGAAGTCAGACTGCAGCTGCCAGGCACTGGCTGTCGTTTGGGACCCTGGCATTTGTTCCTGGCAAAGATGCCAGCCTGAAAAGTACCAGGGAAAGCCTGGGAGTACCAGGAAAGTTAGTCAGAGACTTTACCTAATTAGCAGTGGGATATGTTTCTGTCAACTATCACAAGTGTCACTAAAAATCAAACCCAACACTTTTATATTTGCTCGTGGCACTAGAATTCAGACAAAACCTCAGAGGTATTTTCTTCTTTGCAAATGATTTTTACTGCCCTTGCACTCTGGGTTTAAATTTTTATTGGGGAAAAAACCCAATAAATTTGGGGAAAAAGTTATTTTCTAACTTTTTTTTCACTGTTTTAGCACTATTTCCTCCTTCAGGGTTTGTTGGGTTCAGTCTCCTGGACTCTGGCTGTATTTTGAGAGTGGGATTTATAGTTGGTAGAAGTAGCCTGGATCACAGTCTGAGTGTGCTCAGTAACATTGTTTGACCATATTTGGTTCTCTTCAACTGAAAGGAGCAGTCTCTGCTGGTAAAATTCCATATTTAGTTTCAAACCAATGATTTCACTTTTATAAATTGTTGCATCCAATAGAGAGGAAAAATCATTACTATCAGTGCAGAAACACTTAGGCAAATACAAGTGGTTCTTTTACAAAGTTGAAAGCGAAAATGTGTGAGTTTCCAATTCCCTCATACTGATAGAATCAGTAGAAAAGTGATTCTGTTGTATTTTATATAATGTACAGTGAAATACCAATGAATACTTTTTTCAGCCTTATTGAATGATACCAGGCTGTTACCATCAATATGAACAAAACTACTTGCTTCTATTTCTTTGCTTGCTCAAAATTCTAATATAAGAAAAATAATAGTTTACTTGACCTCCCATGAATTTTCTGACCTACCCACCCATGTTTTAATCTAGAAAAATATTCCCTAGAAAGTACTAATCAACAGAAGTATTTCCATTGCATGGGTTCATTCTCCACAGCACAGCTATTCCAAACCTCATTCCATCTTTTACATTTTTTTTTGGTTTTGTAATTTATGCCATTACTCCTCCAAGTGGCACAGGCATCACTTCCCATCAAGTCATTCAGATCACAGAGATAACCTTTTTGTTTTCATCTTGTGCTCTAAATGTAATAAATCAAATCCTTGCCAAAAGCAAGTTCTGAATTTTATATCATGAAATTTGCATTTCATGCTCTGCTGCTTATTCACAGAAGCCATCCAATCTGAAAAGACAAATAATGCCACATGACTTGTGTAACTAATACAGACAAATGTTTCCAAGCAACTGCCTGAGCAATCTGAAGATCAAAAATTACTCATCTGAAAAACTTGCGTATAATGGTAGATAATGTATTTGTTCACAGATTTCAGGGTCTGCTAATGGACAGTTTGTAAACTGAAACAGGACCAAAAATGTATCAAATTAGGAAGGCTGCAATTTATTAACTTGTCTCTATTAGATAGCTCCAGCAAAATAAAGCTATTTTAGGCTAAGAAAATCATGCTGCACTTCACTGCTCAGTGCAATGATCAGGCAAGAGCAGCCAGACCCTCAAGCACAGTGAGTGCTGAAGGTTTGATTTTGGAGCTGGGATACCAAAGGGAATGGTGTGAACAAAGTTGAATAATGCAGAGTTGAATTAATTTCCTCATGTTCTTTGGAAATTCTGCACTTTGCAGCAGCAGCATGCTGTGCCTGCTCTGACACACACAGGGCTTTGGTCACGTTTGGGGAAAGGACATTTGTACTTGGCGTGTGCAATGAGAACTGGAGAAACATTCTTACAAATTCATAAAAACATTTAAATACAGTCCACTCGAGGTGCTTCTGGGGCTGGCATGATGGATAATTATGAGGGGTAGAGAAATATTGCTGATTTAGCTCAAGCTGGGAGAACCCAGGGTTTCAGTTCTAGAATTGTCCTGTTTAAATTCCAGTGTGTCAGTAGAAGCAGCAGACATCACAGGTCTGGCTTTAATGACTTCAGTTACTTTGGGAGCCAGAAAATGCATATAGATAAAAATAGAACTTATCTGACAGAACTGAACAAATATGAAATATGAACAAAAAGGTAAAGTGGAAATAAAGGGGTGGATAATTTCCTTTGGTCAGAGCCCAGGCTTTTGAATACATTTGAATATATAATTTCTTTCTCAGAAATACATGGGATTAAGACCTGAGCAGGGTTTTCAGATCTGTGGAGTGCTAAAAGAACAGCATTCACTGGAAGGTCTGTGGGAGCAATTATTAGAACAATAGAGAACCTGTGTCTGCTCTGTCCCCTGTGGCTGCTGGGCTGGCTGTCCCTGCTTAGACACTGCGCTGGAGTTAACAAGGAGCACTGGAGAGCTCCAGCCCTGCTCTGACAGCTTTGAGAGCATCATTTCCTTTAAACAATCTTGAATTCTGCTTCCCACTGCTCAGAAACACAGAGTGGGAAGCCCATGGCTAATGCCACGAAAACAAGTAGCACTGGAGTTGCCAGGCAAATGACATGCAGGGAGCAAGTCTGGATCTACCTTTTCTTGGCCAGGAAACTTTAATAAAACCTGTTTATATGGTGCTTGAGTAGGTGGGGACTGTTCTCATACCATGGAGATGCTCAGTTAAAGGTCAGCAGGTGTGAACTAAGGAATATAAATATTTCTATGCTCTTCTGGCTGCAGGTTGTTAGGGCACAATGCTCAGATTCAAACATATGAACTGGAATGATTTACAGTTGGGAACCCTCATGTCACATTTCATGTATTGTAAAGTGTACTTGGCTTTAGTTTCTGCAGTTATAACCCAGAAAAAACATCTTCAAACCATTGTAAACTATGACTCCTGCCATTTTAGGCTCTTCTCCCTGAAGTATGTGGCAATTAATATTGTTAGCAGCTTGATGTTACAGCTCATGAATCATTGATCTGTTCCAGTACAGCAATTAATTTGCCTCTGATTCCTGACAGGTACACTCTTTGAATTTCCTGAAGCAGACTTAATTGCCAGCATGTAATTAAGGAGAAATGTGAGAATCCAAAAAGATGTCCAAGCCTGTGTCTGGGTCTCCATCTTGCATGTTTCACTTTTCTTTTGGGAACCTTCTGCAAAAAAAGCTGTGCTTTGATTTCCCGCCCCAAAACAGACACAGCAAAAACAAAGCAGTGTTGTTATTTCTAGCCAGCATATTTTATAAATTCAGCAGAAATCAAATTTGAATGAATGACTGGGTTTAGTTTTTTTTTTTTTTTTTGATGTGTCTTGGAATTAATACTTTTTAAAACTTGGTTCATTGCATGTGAATTTTTAGACACCTTTTATCCAAGTCAGAACTTCAGCTGGGTGCTCTCTTCTTTAGTAATACTGTGTGGATCTTTGAGACTGTCCAGACTAATGAAAGGTTTAGAACTAAGAGGCATTGTCCTGTGAATTTAATTGGGTCACTGTGGTGGGAACATATAACACAGAGCATGTTTAGGTCTTGTATTCTCACCTTTGAAAAATGCAGCCAGAGTGCAGCAGGAAGCCCAGCAGCACTCAGGTGATAATGAAAAGCTGTCCACAAGGCACTACAGCACTGTCTCTTTATTGTGCCACACAACAGAGTTAAGCTGCTGCTGTCGGGCAGTTACTGCCTCTTAATTTGTGTTGAAGAGTAAAACTAGAGCCCAAACTGTGAAGTGGATTAATTCACTATGATTTCAGCTTTCTGGACTCAGTTAATGCCCGTTAATTAATTTGTTCTGAGTAGCTGGACCAAGCAGTGAAGTGGATTAATGCACTAACATTTCTTTCAACCAGACTTGAAATCCAGCCTGGTGACTGAGGAGCTTTGCTGGAGCCTGGATCTAAGTGGGCATTTTGTCTTCATCACAGACCACGGCTTCATTTGTCAGCCTGGCAGCTCCTGCACGGGAGAGCTCAGGAATGCAGCTCTGGGGAGCACCCTGCATGCATTGTCAGGCCTTAGAGAATACACCCAGAGTTTTTATTGTGATCTGAACACAACACAGCCTTGCTCTGCACTCTTGGGCAAAGTTATTTTTGCTAGGAGTTAGTAGAGCAGGGAAGGAGGGAGGAAGTTGTGCAGGCATGTGGCTGCAATATAATACATGCAAGAGTGTACCAGTTCTAATGGGAATTATTCAAAATCCCTCCCAGTTAAACTCACCTGGATTGCTCCAGCTAGAAACACACTTCTCACACTCTTAACAAATGTGGTCTTTTTTTTGTTTTGTTTTTCAGTATGAGGTAAATGGAAACTGATCTGTAGCTGGGTGTCCTCCATGTGATTAATGCCGTGCACAGAGCGGGATTCACCTGGAGGTGCCCAGCTGAGGCACCTGCACAGATCAGGAGACCAAAATACAGGGCAAGAATTGTGGCTTGTGTGTCCATTCAGGCAGGGGTCTGGGACTGCAGCTGCTGCATCATTTAACAGCACACGTGGCTTTACCACACACTCTTTTTCTTTAGGGCACCATGGAATTGCTTTTGTGCAGCACTGTTATAATGCAGTGAATTCCATAGCACTTGAGCCCAGAATAAAGGTATAAAATGTGTTAATTTTCTGCACACTCTCACAGCTGGCTGCCCTGCAGCAAGACATAGAGAGCTGGTTTTCCAAGGTGAAACAACTTCTGCCATGAATAATATTTATTTCACATAAGAAATAAACTTTATTTATTAGAAATTGTCCTTATATCCCAGGAGGGAAATGTGGAGGTGCTTGTTCATGGCTGCTTGCGTTATCCCACATTTGGAGTTGTCATTGGTGTGCTACTGATCTACCGATTTTGTGGCATCATGTTGGTTATTGCCCCACCAAAAACTCATCTTTAACTCATTTATCAGCCCTAGAACTGAGATTTGAGTTCTATGTGTTCTTTCTCCTTTTTGAGTGTTAAAAGGACTCTTGAATTTTGAGTTCTTCCAATGTGAGCAGAGAAATGAGTCCACTCAGTGGAATGTTGAGAGCAGGAATATTGAGAGTAAGAAGTTAAGGCCTTGTGTCCATGCTGTGCAATGTATTTTACACATGGCTTTGGTTAAATCTCAAAAGAATCAGATTTTTGAAAGATTTTAATTGCTTCAGATCTTCACTGTGTTTCTATTTTCAGTAGCAATTTGGTATCTCACCCAAAAGCAGATGATTTCATTAAGTGAAAGAAAAACCAAACCAAAACACCCTAATTTTAATGTAAATATTTATTACAGCACACTATTCTTAATGCTTTTGTACCTAGGCAATGGCATCAAAAATTGCTTTCCTTATTTCAGTTACATTTATTTGAGATGCTGAAGGTTTTGGGACATCTTTAGGAATTTTTCATTTCTCTTGGCATGCTGTAAAAGCAGTCTGGTTTTATTTGCTTTGCTACAAGTGTAAGCACAGCAGGGATGGAGAAAAGGGTATTTTTACCCATGATAAGTGATGTGTTGCTAATGTATCCTGGTGAAGATAGAGGCATAAGGTCAGCCATTGTCTTTCTCCTCAAGCCTGTATTTCAGTTGTGTTTGACAGATGAGGCAGTCAGAGCATATTTGGTTGTTTGTGTATAAGGGACACCTCATTATATTTAATGAGCAGTGTTGAACCAATATGAGCTTTCCTGTAAGAGGGGGTGATTCACATATGCTTCAAAATGAGAATAACATTCTCTAAATGATGACAAAAAAAAAAAAAAGCCTGAAATGTTAATTTAAAAGAAGAGTGTATTATTCTCAGTGCAGGCAAATCCCATGGCTAAAACAAAGTTAGATGTACTTTGTTTTCATCTTTGAAAAACTTTTCCCTGTCGCAGAATAAGGCAGGTGTGTAGATAAATGAAACTTATATTTCAATAGATGCAGAACTTTTCCATCAAAAAGATACCGCAGAAGTTCAGGGCAATAATAGAATTAACTATTTCACAAAGTAAAAATTCAGAGGTGTCTCCACCATAGTTTTGTCACAAATGTATCAAAAACACTCTAGAATATATTGTCATTAAAATGGTTCTGATTTACACATGACCAAATGCTTTGAACCAGAATAACTTTTTCACCTCTGTTTTTGACTCCTCTAAAGATCACAGGAGGCTCTATCCTATAAAAATCCCTGTGGCCCAGGCAGATGGAGGGCCCAGGAGCAAAGCTGAGGGCTGAGACCTCCAAGTGTCTCTGCAGTTAATGGATGGATCAGAAATGGGCACTGTGAGGCTCTGCCTCTCCACTTACGGAACAATTATAGAAGGAACACCCAGAGTAATTAAATCAAGTTTCACCAGCAATTTCCATTAGATATTGTATCTGGCCATGCATCACCAGCTTGGAAGTTTTTTTCTCTGAAATACCTAATTTCCCTTAGCCAGCTGTATTTTACTGGGTTTGCTCTTCCCAAGCACACAAAGTGATTTTTAGGGTGACATTTATGGCATTGAGGACAGACTGCTTTGGAGCAGATGTTTGTGTGAATGCCATTGACCTTTACATTTCTTAAATTTATTCACTGAGTTCATTATTCGTTTAAATAGTTGTTCATTAACTTAAAGTTCCAGCACATTTCTGAGATTTTTTAATATTACTACCAACATGTGAAAATATTTTTCTGGTTTAGGCATATATTTTAGAAATAATTAACTTCAATACTGCTGATGATAACAATATTCTGATGACAGAAATAACACACATAAAGGAATTAAGTATTACAGCATGATTTAAAATTTCAATTCAGAATTATATAAAAATTATTTCTTAAGTTCACCTGCAAAGAGTTCTAGGTTTTTCGTGGTGTTATTCTGCAGAAAAACCAATATACCTCAGATTACCACACCCCATCCCCTATTTCAGATGAATTTTCTTGCAACAAGCATCCAATTAATTTTATTTTTTGTATTTAGGGCTGACCCCATTTTATACCACCAACCTTAGTATATAAGATCAACTAAATGACAAGAAACTGAAGCACTTTTCTGGTCACCACAGTGGATTACAGATTGCCACTCCAGCAGTGTTTCCAACCCTTATTGTGACAAATCGATCCCAGAATTCAGCCACCCTATTCCCATGACAAGTCCTAATGAAATTTTCTTTGCCAAGAGTAATGGTTTGTGCTGCTGGAGGGTGACCAGGCCATTCATTCAAATATTCAAGACCTGCAAGAAGGCCTGGTAAAAAGAAGGAAAAACAAAACAAAGAGAAGAGTTCTTGAAGGATGCAGGGAAATTCCAGCTTGCATGGTGTTGTAGTTTGGGCAGGCTGGCGTCTCTCAATTCAAGTTTAGCCAAAATGCTGGGAAAATGAGGAGGCTGTGTTTGGTGCTTTTTTATTGGGAACAGGAAATCAAACTTTATTGTCAGTGAATCAGCTAAACCATGGCTGAACTGATTCCATGCCTGGAAGGGGAAATTAAGGAAGTCAAAAAGAGGGTGTAAAAGTTGGTTATGAAATGGTGGCAGTGAAGTAATAGTTGGATTCTGATCATAATCTAATGACCATAAGCAGCATATTTCACTGACCATGTGAAATACAATGATCACAGATATGAAATTGTAGTTAAGCAGTAAAAATAACGAGCCTGATAGGATTTCTCTCCTACCATTTTTGTTTAAAAGAAATCCACCACAAACAATCAAAAAGATTGAATTTTTTGTTTTGGTGTACTTTATTTTTAGGTAGGCATGTATTCATGATATTATATCTATTTTAAATTTTGCCTGTGGATGGGTGTCTGTGAACAGACACTTTTATATTCCTGTATTTCATACAAGGCAGCACCTGTGGGAGAAGCAGATGTGGCCACAGCCATCGTCTCTCTGGGTGCTGGTGGGACCCACCCACCTGGGACAGGCCAAAAATCCTCATTTGGAGTTGTTGTAGCCTCTGTGGGTTTGGTCAGCTGGTTCCAGCAAAGGTGATGGAGAACTCTGTGGGTTTACTCATGGCAAGGTCCAAAAGACCACTCCCATGGCAATGCCAGCCTGATATTTTAAGAACTTTTGAAGCAAAATCTCCAACTCTACCTGGAGTAATTTTATATCCCTTGTGAGTTGCTTCTCCAAGAAATTAAATAGGTGAATGCAGTAAGAATTATTATATAGCCAATATATCCATCCATGAATGAGAGCTATCAGCTGTTGAGTCAGGTGTTAAGTGTACATGTAATTCAGATTCCTTGGCAGATTCCTTCTTTTACACTCACTGAGGATCAAACCTGCAGTTGCAGCTGCTTGGCACTAAGCAAAATGTTTCTCCTTTTTCTTAGTTCTTTACAAATGTGGAAATCATGATAACCACAAACAGCAGTCAATTATTCAATTGGTGAAGTACTCTTGACCTTTTCTTCTCCTCTGCTTACCTGCATTCCCTAGAGGTGCTTTTGGCCACTCATTTAATCAGTCATTGCTGTTAGACACCAGGGGATGATAGGAAAGAAATCATGAAGAAATAACTATTTGGAAAAACACAGTGAGATCTGAAGAATATGAAACACACTCAGGGAAGTGGCTTACATTTCTGTGCTTAATCTGCAGAACCTCCTTCTCCATGAAACAGAATAATTTTGTTAGAAAAAAAAGACAATAATTCATTTTTTGTTGCTGTTCTGAAGTTCTGCTTAGAAATCCAGATTTAAAATAGGACTTAAAGGCCTTAAGTTAGAACTTCACTTCTTTATATTAATGACTAACTGAATATAATTTTTCTTCCACTTGAGAACCTTTGGGAAGTGTAAGGATAACCTGTCATGGGCAAGTGATGGGTCTAACTGCTTATGTGTCTATGGCTACCAAAATTGTGAGCCCTAGATGTTGAACAATCTGGAAATTGCTTTTCCTACTCAAACTATCACAGAAAGAAATGTGACACATTCAGGTTGGATGGGACCATGAGAAAAGTGATCTGGTGGAAGATGTCCCTGCTTGTTGCAGGTGGAACCAAATGGCTTTTAAAGTCCCTTTCAATCCAAACCTTTCCATGACACAAAGATAAGCAAATCCGAGTGTCTTGTTTATTTGCAAAGACTCCCAGGTCTCTGACATTCAGATTTGTCTCAAATCCCCACATCTCCCTGGGCTGAGGGAAACCACGAGAGTGGGAGCAGGACTGAAAGGTGTGATCAGATAAATGTTGCTGCTGCTGAACTGAAGATTTGAGGTTTCCTTGTGGCCATCCTGGGAGTCACTCCTGCTCCTCAGGATCATCTCAGGCATGTGCCAGCTCCTCTGTATTTACACTGTAAGTGGTTTTGAAAGCTTTACTGCTCTGTGCATTTGCCTTTGGACAGGATTCAGCTCTTGTCATTTGATACTTCAACTGTTTTTATCTTGAACTTTCTCGTGAATTTTTATTAAGGAAAACTCTTGGGAGAGGAGTTGAAAGACAAAACCAGGGACCTGAGTGACCTTCAGACTGAAAGATTAGAGAGAAATGGCAAAGCCTTTGGGAGAGCCAGGAAATCTACTGGGGGAGACTCAAAATGTTATGAAAATTGGCAGCATTGTGAGAAGGGATTCTCTGTGTGGTTCCCACTGCTCTTTGACTTTATCATGACTAAAGCAAACTGGCGAAAACTTGAGATTCCCTTGCTCCTGTTTGTTGTCAAATTTGAGAAAAGATGCTAAAGCCAGCAGAGGTAGAGCAGAGCTGTGTGGTGAGAGGCTCACTGGATGGGAGGAGTTGTCACAGATGGAGGCAGGAGCAGCTGTGGAGATCTTGGCTGATGGAGCCAAGATTGTGCCACCAAGAAAATTCATTCAGCTTTGACATTTTATAAAAACACAGCCTAGGGATGGAGCTTTCATTGTGTAATGAAGAAGCAATTGTTAAAACAACAACATGGATTCCAGAGCTGGCTGAAAACGTTGGGGTTTGGAGTTTGTGCATTAAGAGAGCAAAGTGTTATCTGCAGGATATAACTGCTTTACTGGAATGAGCCATTTAATTCAAACAGTGCTTTTTTAATAAAACTGCCATGACAACCCAAATGAAAAGAAGTGATTGAAATATTTTTCAGTTCCACAGTTCCAAATACACTACAAATCTGGGCTTTTTTCTTGCTGTTAGGTTTTGGTTGTTTTGTTTCATTTGTTTGTGGGTGTTTGTCTGTTTTGTGGGGTGATTTTTGTTTTTTTCTCTTCCAAAAAAGGATCAAGGGAGAGCTTTGGGAGCTGGGCTTTTTTTGACCTTGGTAGTAACTGTGCTTGGAGAGGAGAGTTGCAGGGGCTGTGGGAGGAAGCAGAGGAAGGAGAGTGGTCTCTGGGAAGCTGCAGCTCCTGCAGGGAGAGCACTGAGCAGATCAGAGAGCACAAGGGAAGAGAAAGCAAAGGTGTGGTGGGCAGAGTTTTCCAGGGGCCGGAGGCCACTGTGGAGAGTTCACTGTAGCTCATAACGTGCTGAACCGCCTGAAGTTCAGATAGAAAAAAAGCTCCAGAAAATGCAGCAGAAAAAGGACTCCTGAGCACATACAACTTTTATTTTTATTCTTTCTGAGGGTATAGCATGAAGCTTTCTCTAAGGGAAAGCAAACCCCAACACAAAGCATCCAACACCAACAACCTACTAGCTCATATTTGAAGTTACACCTGGGCTTTGGTGTCTGATTTGAAGTTTTAAGCTTTTGGTGTTTATTGAGTGTTCATTACCTGTGGACTGTGTTTGCAAATTCACTTTGTTCTGTTGGATTGAAAGCCTGGGCTGAGAAGTGACTGAGTGTAGATGAAGTCTATCCTCATCTATGCCTTCAGAGATATCACCATATTTATCTTTAGAGACAATTCTCTAAAAACATTTGAAATGTGGCTTTTTATTGGTCTTGTGCAAGTGTTTGAGGTAAACCAGACCTCACTAAAGGCTTATGATTTAATCAGCTATTAGTTTAGGATTGTAGACACAACTGCTTAGGTTTATAACTTGTTTACATGAGTACAAAATCAATATGGGCTGTCTACTGTCCACTGAAAAAAGTGCAGTAACCTGAAAGATGAAATACATACTTTGATATGTTATCACTAATTGCTGAAAAATATCTAATACTAAACTTAGAATCTGGTGGTTCATGGGAATTTTGCCTAAAGGTGCAGGGAAAGGGAATAACAACTGAATATCTGGAAGTTTTACTCATTGGTATTTTTCTTTTTCAGGAAATCTTAAAACTAGAAGGCAACCTTGGAATTCCAAGACAAAAAAGGGCTATTTTGGCAACTCCAATATTAATTCCTGAAAATCAAAGACCTCCATTCCCCAGATTAGTTGGCAAGGTAAGTCAACAAAACGGGATCAAATGTTGATATTAAGTAATTGATCTATTACTCTTACTGTCTTGCAGAGCCTATCACATTGGTAGTAATCCAGATTTCTTCCTACCCTCTCCCATCCCTTCTGCTTGTGAATGCTGAATTTTTGGATCCCAGGCAGCATGAGTCTCTCTGTAGAAGTTCCTTCATTAAGAATTTCTTATGGGGAGTTTAAGATGGGAGTTCTGGGCTCCTCAGGCACGAGGAACAAACCAGGCCCTGCTTGTGCTGTGATGCTTTCCTGGCATTTTGTCATCCTGATTTGTCCCTGTTCCTGAAGTACTTCTTGGGCATCACAAGTGCCTTAGAGGATGTACAAAGACAGAAATGTGAGAGCATCTGGCAGGCTGCTTTTCAAACCTGTCCTCAACTAATGTTCAAATTATAGGAATTGCAAATGATCAGCACCTTGAAATACTTGGAGATGTCATAATTTTTACAATCTTTTATGGTTTTTTTCAGCATAGTTCTGATTTAGGTATCCAGATGATTAATTTGGCTGGAGTATATTGCAAACAGAAAGAGAGATTATGCATGTGTCAGGGGAGACAGAAGTTTTAGAGGTATTTAGGATAATGAAATGACATATTCTAGGTCAACTTTGGTAATTTGCAACTGAATGCTGAACAAAGCATAAATAAAAAGGTTTGGACTCTCAGACCTACTGATTGTAGGGAAAAAATTCAGTCAAAATTAATGCTGAAAAGAAAAGCAGTTATTTCAGGTCTTTCTGACTTGTCACAGATCTTCACAAGACAGGCTGTGAGGTCTGGGTAACCACAATGGATGTCTGTAGTAACTCAGAGTTCTGGTTCCTGTACCTGTTTCAGATCCTGCACAAGCTGGAGAAAAAGTTGTTCATCTCCCTCCCTTAAATTTAGATATTTATCATCAACTTCCCATAGCTTCATGAATTTTTAAAAATTCGCTTGCTCACTTCTGTAAGGTGTGAGGAATGTGTTTATTTCCTCTTCCAAAATATTTTGGGGCTCATCTTCAGAAGCCACAAGGACTGTGGATCACAGCTCCTGCTTGGTGTTGGTTTTTCCTGAACCTCAGGAAAAAACCCTTTGCCATCTCTGCTCTGCTGTAATCCCTGCAGAAGGACATTGCAGATTAGTGTGGTTTCTATGGTGTTTTAGGGAAGAGGCAAAACATCCAGAGAATGAGTAATTTGCATGTTATAACAGAATTTCAAAAATGAGAAGGAATGTGAAGCTTTCCTGGCTGCATGGAATGGAAGATAAGGATAATTTCAGATTTTTGACTTGTTCTGTGTGGTGCCACCATGTGATGCTGTCTGGGTGTTCACATGGAAGTCAGGTTTCCAGTGTGTTATTCTCCCTTTCTTTCTTACTTTCCCCTCCTTTCCCCTGCTTGAGCAAATTACCAGTGTGGTTTATTAATTTGTCCTGATTTCCTCTTGCTCTCCACCCCATGCTGTGCTGGCTGGAATTGCACAAGGTTGTTGGGAAGTGATTGCAGCAGCCAACAGGTGAAATGCTGATTAGCACTTAGTGGGGAGCAGGGCAGATGTGTGGAAAGAGGAGAGCAGGGGGAGGACAATTAATTGAGTTTTATTTCACAGTTAGGAAACACACCATAAAGGAAAAAAAATAGGAATTTTAGAGGACTTCCTTCATGAATTTTTGATATATGTATATCAGGAAGGAGATACTGCACTGGACAAGTGAAAACCCTGGTTTTTTCAGATTAATTACAAATATTCAATTAGTATTTAGGTTAACAAGGAAATACATGTGTCAAACCTGTTCTCTGTGCTGTTCCTGGCTTTCCAGCATCCCCACTCAGGAACTGGATTATTGCCTTGCCATTTCCACACCCTTCACTAGGGTAGCTCTTAATTAAATAACTATCCTAGGCATGCTGTGTTTGTAGGTGGAGAAATCTCACCTTTTAGCAGGATTTAAGGTTTTGCATATTGTGCCTTTGTGCCTGAGGGAGAACCCTGAGATTTAAACATTTTAATACAACCTTTGTGACCAGATGGCCCAGGCTACAACTCTTGACTGTTATTGATGTGTTTTGTTTAGCTCTTGCTGATAGAGCACTGGGATATGATATTCAATTTTTAGTCTCTCTCCATATGCTGCTTTTCCGGTTTATTTGTCCACATAAAGTCAAATGAAATACAAAGCAGTGGGATGCAGGATTATTTTGTACTTCCACTGGCAGGTTATTCTCCACTACACCATGGAAATGTTTTCTAAGAATAACTTGGAGTGGTGGCTCTGTGCATGTGCAAAACAACGACACACTTCAGCTGAGGATGGTGCTTTTTGAAGTTTAATCCTCACTAATGCTGGCCCCGAGGAGCACAAAGGGAATTGTGGGGATGCTCAACAAGTCCCAGCTCTTTTTCCACTCAGAAGAGAAGGACACCTGCAAAGTGAGACTGTGTTTATCCAGGCTCAGAGGATTTGCTCTTCGTGTTATGGATGGACAAATGGTGAATCAAGGATTCAATTCTTCAGTTTAAAGGAGTTGTCCTGCATAAGAATGGGTATTGCAATTGTTGGCAGGTAAAATCTGGAAGCCATGAGTGGCCTGGTGAAAATTGGCAGGACATTTTTTGCTCAGTGAAGGGCAGAACACAGAGAGAGGTACACAGGAGTCTTTGCAGGAAATTATTGAATAAATCAAGACCAAAACTTTATTTTTTTCCCCTAAGAATTTTTTTGCTGTTATTGGTCTGTTTTGTCTTTTGGAAAGGGTATAGGGTTGGATCAGGTATTTTGGATCAGAATTTTTTTTTTTATACTTCCTGCCCCTGATCTGGCTGTTAGCTGCACTTACACAGCAGGACTGACCGCAACTAAAGCTCAAGACTAGAAGTGCTCCAGGCTTGCAAACAGGATAAAAATCTTTAAGATCTATGAGGAAGAGTTTGGTTTTTTTTTTCCTCTTCTGAGATGTGAATTTAAGGCAAAGAGCAATTGCATCTTGTCTGTTAAAGCAGCAGTAGAAAACCACTTGAAGAAGGGAGGAAGCTGAAGGAAACTGGATGTAAAAAGCTGCTGCAAGCTGGTATTTTTGAGTGGCTATACTATTTATATACTATAAATTGCATGCTTCACAGAAGAGAATTGCCATGGACTAAAGAAGCAGCTGTGAAAAATGTCAAACTTCAGGCAAAAATATTGAAGTGTCAAAAGAGATGATCTCTCAGCCTGGGAAGGGAATCCATAGAGAAGGTTTATGGGTTAGAGGAAGACATGAGAAACACAAGAGAGGAGCAGCAGTGAAACAAAAGTGGAATTAAGAAGCTTTTTGGAACCACTGGAAAATTAAGCAGAAAATGAGAGGGAGTCTAAAGAGAAGTGGAGGAGGAAAGGACCTGGCAAGGATGGATGTCCCAGCCTGGAGGATAACGGTGTGTGCTCACAGAGAATAAATGATGTGCAGAAACCCCAAAACCTTTCCAACACCCCGAGAGGGATCTGTGTGACTGCTTATCAGCTGCTTAGTTGGGAAAGGTTTGAATCCTAATTATTGGCCTGAATCTTTGTTTCAGTTACTAAAAATGATGTGGAAGCAAAAGAATGCATTTCTCATGATGGAACTAGGCATGGGGTCTACAGGAAACATTTACTGGATTTTTAAGGATTAATTTTTTAATATCCCATTGTTTGTTTTCAAATCATCACCATGTCAAATGCAATGGTTGGATTGTGCCAGAGCATGGTCAGAAAACAGGAAAGGGTCAACAGCAAGAATTTTGGCTTGTCCAGAACACAAGAATATTTTGGTGACAGCTGAAGAAGTGGTGAGGAACTTTTTCAGGGAGAAGATGGAATTACAGAGACACAAGGAATTTTGATTCCTTGAATAAGTCTGATGGCATAAAAGGAGAGAATTCTGCTAAAGTATGTCTACAATTCCATGTGGGAAAGGCATATCCACAGATGAGGATATAGAAAAAAGAACTAAACAAGGCAGAAAAGTGAACAAGTGGAAAAGGGTGTTATTTATGGATAGCACTTAGGCAATAAATAAAGCTCTTTGAAATCCATCAAGAAACAAAGATTGGATTTAGAGAAAAAATCAAGTTATAGTCCAGGTATGGTAAGACTGGGCAGAAATATATATGAGCTCAATTTTCTCTGCCTAGCACAAGCATTTTTTGTAAATCCAGATGATTTAAGTGAAAGGAATACACTGGTGTAATAACTAATGGATATAAATTTTGGCATAAGATTAAAAGAAAAGTTTCTGGTACCCAGAGAGGAAGAATTAATTTCCACCAACAGGAGAGAAGACAATGTTTGATAAATATGTGATCACAGTTGCATAATACAGCTGCTTCTGATCCTGACAGAACAGACACCTCCAGTTTTCCTGCTACTCTGGTGTTCCTGAAAATGTGTAAAACCCTGCTGAGCTGGGCCTGAATGGTTGGAGGTGTCAGGGTTTAACATCTGATTAAATTCATGGAGGAATGGCACACTCCTGACCTTCAGGGGAAAACACCAACCTACCTCAGCAATGAAAGCAATGAAAGGAGCAGCACTCCATTAAATGAAAGGGCTTTCATTGCAAGTCCATGAATTATTAAGCTACAGCACATTAATTCTCATTAAAGGATATGTATTTGATGTCCTAACAAACTATTAAGTGAAAACAGCACTTCAGATTTGTCTCTTTGTCTGAGAGGTGTCTCTTCAGCCCTCCCTTTTTAAAGAATACTGACATTCACATAAACAATTCCAACAGAACATATTTGTTTTCTTTCAGCTAATAGAATTTTATTGGAAAAATTTGCTAAAATACACCTGTTTGCTTAAGACTTTCAGAAGAGTCACACAAGTTGTAAATGCCTTGGAAAACTGGTAAACAATAATTTACCATAATTTTTTCTGCGTTTGGTGTTGCTAATAAGAATAAAAGAATTTTAAAACATTTGGGGAATACTTTCTAATCTAGTTACTATGGTTACAAGATTGTTGGAGATAAAGCAGTTATATGGCAATGATGGAATCGAATTTTCTGAACAATATTGATATATCCAGTACCTGATTTCCTGCTTCATAATAAATCATGTTAATGACCTGAAGGAAAGCAGCAAACAGAAGAGATTTTCTGCTCTAAAGCTGTTCAGCAAAGTATGCTGCAGTTTAACTGCCACACTGCTTGTGTTAACTTTGATTTCAGATGTTGATAATTTTAAACTGTGTTGCAAATTAAGGTAGAGGTGAGAAAAAAGTCTGTCCCTGACAGTAAATTGCCTATGGAAAGTAAGTAAAATGAAATAAAACCCTGGCAAGTAATTTGTGATTGGCACAGTAACTTAATTGTAGGCTCAAGTTTAAAATGTTTGGATTATTTTCAGACATAACAGCTATTTCGTCTAATGAATAGGGATGGAGAATGAGAATTATCATTCCCTAACCCCGATCTCTGTGGTTTTCATGGAATTAGACTGATTTTTTTTGTTAACTTTCATCTTTATTCTTTCAGAATGATTCTATATCCTGAGCTGACTGATGGGAAGTTGTTATTTTCCACCTTGACTGTCTTGTTTGAGTTCAGTTGTTTGGAATACCCACTCAATCTGTCCAGTTTCTAGAATCTATTTTCTTATTGAATGTACAGTTTTGAGCAAAAACTGGGTCTCTGCATTCTTAGTAGGGCCAAATTTTAAACTTAACAGATGCAGAACTTAGTTCTGTAATCTGGATTGGTAAACAGGATATTTGGATCCAGGATTTCTGTTTGCTTAGTCCCCTTAATTTATGAAGCTTCTTCCTACAAATCTATTCAGAGTAACACTTTATCTTAAGTGGGATGAGAGATGCAACAGACTTACCCAGCTTTATTTAGGAGAGTGATGTGTTAATATGTTACCAGTAAAAACATAAAAACTGCATAATATCAAAGTCAGGGGAGAAAACACAACCACAGAGCTTCCTTTAAATCAATTAAGATATTTATTTGATAGCTGTGAACTGATTCATACTGCTTCAAACATGATTGTTTTCCTGTTCCCTTCCAAATAATTCCTCTGGTTTCTTGTTATTCAGTCAATTGTTAGCAAGTTTCTAATACAATATAAAGCAATATCCAAATGAATGACATTTGAGGAACAAAATTAACTTATCCCTGCCAATTTACAAACTAGATACTGTCATACTGTCAACCTTGGTGCTTTCATTAATGAAAGACTTTAATAAAGGCATTTTGCAGCCTGGTCTGGCGACAAATTTGATATTACCAGCTGTGGCTTGTTAAAATGGTATTAAGTAAAGATGGTTGGCAGAGCATTTCCAGAAGGAAAAATTATATGTATTATATATGGCTCATCTGTAAGGTGGAGTAAATAGCTGTCACTCAGGGAACAACAGTAATTTTCTTCCTTCTCCCTAACTGCTGATTCTCTTCAGTGATTAATTGAAGAGAATTTTAACCTTTTTGTGTTTTGCCCTTGCTTTTATCATACATGGATAATTCCTGTTTTTTTTTTTTTTCCCCCTTGCTTTTTAGGGTGATGTACAGCAACAGATCAATAGGGTGAATAAAGGAGTCTGATGCTATTATCCATAATGACAGCTGTGTTTTAATTCGGGAAACATTTTCCCTTCTCATTTCCAAAACATCTGGTGCTCTTTTCCAGCTGCCCTCTAAAGGCACATTTTTTTAACCTTTCTGGTTTTTCATCTTTATCACTTGCTGTGCAACCCTGTTAGCTGAATTCAGAAATGGAGTAAGTGTGGTATGGTCTATAGGGCAGAATCATGGAATGTTGAGGCTGGAAAAGGTTTCTGCAATACCTAATTTTGAAGTTAATGTCATTCTTCTCTAGTGGCCTATTTTTCTTCCTGGTCAAATATATAAAAATGTAAATGATTTCATTTTAATCAGTGCTCCACTGTTGACCTAAAATGTTCAATTACAAAAATCCCACATATTAAGCAATTTCCTTTTGCTTGTGTTTGGAGAAGAAGAATTCAATTCGGCCACCCTACTTTCTCTAGAATGCCTCACAAAGAGAAAAATCACTTTCTTCCATTGAAACTTTGCTTAAACAAAGGCAAATGAAGAATTCAGAGAACTGTAATTTTTGGGATTAACCTGCCTTCCAAAGTTCTGTGTTTAACTTAGCAAGAGTGTGGATTTTTGGTTTGGCCATGATGTTCCTTAAATTTTCGCAGGCTGTTTATGAAGTGAGGGTGATTATTGGAATGCACACATTTGGGGTTTAAGCACAGGACTCAGACCCTCCATGCTGTATTTATATAAGTAAAATGCATGTGTATGTACACACATTTAAGAGGTGCACAGCAATAAATGACTACAGGCTCGTACAACATATCCAGACTTCCATCAACTCTCTTTTTGGTCAGTGCTGCTGACTTTGTAGGTGTTTTCCACCCATTTTAATCTATAAATTGCTGCTGTGAGTTCTTCTCCCTGTCATTGGAAAGTCTGCTTTTCAATCCAAAAATGTCCCTTGCATTGCTGCTCTTCCACACTTTATTTCCCTGCCATGTTTCCATCTGCCTCGTATTCCTGAAGAACAGGTGGAAAACATGGGATAAATATTTATACACATTCTGTTTAAGAGTTGAAGTGACTGGTAAAACATTTGCACAATTTTCCAGGGAGTTATTTTAGTAATATTTAGCTTGAGCTGCAGTTTAGGCTGAGTCTTTGTAAGCTTGAGCTCATCCCTCAGCAGTGCCATGGAGCCTTGTAAGCACACACTAAAACATTTCACTTTCCTGCACCCCTGCCTGACCCTAAACACATTGAAGCTGACAGAAATTCTCCCATCAAAGTGGGAAAGGAATTTTGATAAGGCCAACCCTCCTGGGAGATTGCAGAGGGAAAAAAGGACCTTTGGAGGAAGTGTGAGTTAAGCTGATCATGTACACATCAAGCTATACTTTATTCAATGTGTTTTTAGGGAAAATTTTTAAAGCACACTTGGAAAATAGGATTTTCATCAAGGTTCAAACAGCTTCAGAAGGTTTTCATTTCAACAAAGCATGGACAAAACTATTAAGCTTACATTTCCAATTGAGCTTGAGAATGGATTTGATAATAGGAATCTGTTCAACAATGAAGTCCAGAAATTGAAAGTAGTAGTGATCCCTATAATCCAATAACATGTGTCTTAATATATTTTTCACTTATTAGAATTGAAAAAAAGAAAAAAAAAAAGCAGTGTAGATGTAGCTGAGCTTGGCTACAACTTGAATTCAGGGGCTATATTAATTTAATAGAATTCATGTTCAAGCCTGATTTACAATATATTACAATTATTTCATGATAATAGAAGTGATGAAAGCTGGTTTCCTATAAATAAAAGTTCCCTGCAACAAACCCAGATGCTCTTATCAATGGTAGCACTTTTTGCACAATGACCCTAAATAATCTCCTCAGCACCACTGGGGTTATTTTCTGCCTCCTGATATTTCAAACTGGGATAAGAGGGAGCAAATCCTGGAGCTGCAGCTGACCTGATCAGGCAATGAATGTGAAAAATGGAAATTATTCCTTCCTTTCTGTCTCTGCCAGTGCCAAAAGGTCTTTTCACTCTGCATTGCTCCAATTTTTGTGGAACTTCTAAGAACTTTGCATGTTGGATGTTTTTTAATCAAATTGGGTCAAAACTAGCCAAAAGGCTCGAGTTGGATCAGTCAAGTGTTATCCTTTTCAGGAGATCAGACTAAGAAATCAGATGTTTAGCAAAATAGCCTGTCCTCAACAGGTCCTTTTCTACTTGACAAAGAAGCCATTAAATGCTCCTGAAGAAGCTCTTGTAGGGTTGGAATAATGGTTAAATTGACACATGGACAGGGCAAAGTCTGCAGTGGGCAACTTGCTAATTGTGTAAAAGGAAAACTGTAAGGATCTGTTTGAATTTCATACAGCAAAATGGGCAATGCAGAGCATGTTGAAAGTGTGTGAATAGGAAAACATAAGGAATCAACTTCCTCCAGCATCACTGTGCTGTTGGGCAAACCTGAATTTGCTAAGGGTCACTGGAACACCAAAATTAACTTGAATTAATAGAATGTATTATGCATGGGTTATTTTTTCAAACTCCTATACTATCATTACTGCATTAAGTTATCTTCTTATGAGAATCCTAATCGTTAATAAATCATATTCTTTTTTCTTTAAAAAATCCAACACAAAAATGATACAATAATGCTTTGGAAAAAAAAAAGTGTAATTATCTGTTAGTAAGAAATCTTATAAACTTCATATTGTTTCCTTTTGGGCATGACTGATGAAGGATGTTCCTTGTAAGTACTAGAAAGTTACTTTTGTAAATAACAGAAAGTTGATGGTATTTATTTCCCCAAGATTCCACAAAGAGTTGGTGGTTCCAAACTCTTTATCCAAGGAGATACAGATGTGGTTCAGAGCCAACTGCTGTGAGCTCAGGACATGCTGCTGCTGTTTGTACCCCAGCAGCTCCTTTTCTCATGTACTAGAAAACAAGCTTTGACCACATTGTTCATCTTGAAAACTCCCATCCTGAACAGCCTTTTAATTCTGGGAACAAATGAAGCACATGTTCCCTGATGATAACTTATGTGAATGCATAGGTGCTTATAATTTATGGAGATGGAGACAGCTACGACCCAGTCCAGTGCAGCAGAGCCAAGAACAAAAAATAAATTCTTCTTCACATGCTTTTCAAAACAACTACTTCCTGAAATTCTTATTGGACACCAGAGTTAATTAGATTTTTAGAATTAGACAGAAATTTTCCCATCAGCTTTTAAAATCAAAGACTAGAGGTAAAATACAGCTCAGCTGTCATTTTTTGTCCTTGATTCTCTCAAGGAGGGACTCCCTGCTGCTTGTGTACTGAACCATGGGGACCCTCCTGCAGTAGCTTTCAAAGAAATTATTATGTTGAAGAGAGAGAGAAATTATATCATTGCACATAATTTAGGAACAGGGCCTGCCATTTGTTTCAGTCATGAATTTACAGTCAGGAGATTTTGAGTTTCATAGATCTGGGTGACAATCAAATACCTAGCAAACAGTTCATGCAAACAGTTTTACTTCTACTGGAGGTTCAAAAAGACTGTAAGAGAATTCTTCAAAATCCCCAGCCTCCCTCAAAAAAGTGAAATTCCTGTCAAAGTGGAAGAGAAAACGATAAACTACCAGTAAATATTTCAATTATTTTAGAAAGAAGGGAAGCTGTGCCACACTGCAGATGTTCTCAGTGGAAGGACAGAAATATAATGGAGTATCTCAAAATGAATTGTCAAAAGAAATGGATTCAGAGCAAAAGAGAAAAAAAAAATATTATAAAATAGGAAAGAGCAAGTTTGTGGAGTTCAGACTGGGAATTAACTCCTGACTGAGGCATGTAGCTACTGCTGCACCTTGGCTTCACTTACTCTGGAATGTGGGGGTCACATCCTTCCTGTTCTTTTTTAAAAGCTCCCTAAGAAGCCTTGAGAAATATTAGAATTTACAGCCCACTGAAAGCCATTCCTGCACCAGGCAGTCAAAGCCAAGATGCAGCAGTCACTGAATAGATAAACTTTGGAAGATCATGAAGTGAGCAGTCGACATGGATCTTTTTGAGGCAATTCAGATTTCCTAAATGTATTAAGATCTGTGGAGAAGCTGAAGGTGTAGATAAATCTGATCAATAAACCATACTTGGGTTTCTCTACTGAGAGAAAATGCTTCCTTCTGCTAAGAATGATTGAAACATCAGTGTGGAAACAGATTTCCATAGGGAAGGTTTTGCCAATAGATATTTTCAAGGATTTATACAGTGATTTGTGTTTAACACAACAGAAATTATCTGGAAAATGAGACATTGCAGTGACAGAGTTTGCAGATCATCCAAAATGAGTCATGAGACTGACAAGGAATGGAAAGATTAGAGTGCTGTAGAGTGATTTACCAGCACTGAAGGTTAGAACTGGTTGATAATTTTTGTCAAGCATTGTGATATTCTGTGTGTTGCCACAAGATGTGGAGGCCAAAAGGAAAGGGTGTCCTTGCTGCTGTGTCTGGGGGTTTCTGGCGCTGGCACAGGATGACATTGATCACCACTGCAGGGAGAATCCAGGAGCAGATGTACCCAGGAATGACACCCAACCATTCCTCTGTAATTTTTGGTTCATCTTTGAATTATTTGTACTGCTCTTTGTCAAGAAAACACACTGCAGGAACATTTCAGGGTGGCTGCACAAATAGTTACTTTGCAGTTCTGTAATTCCACAAACCATGTCTAGGTTAGGCTCTTGTTCTTCTAAATACAATTTCTATCATTCAAATGTGTCTGGAAAGCAGAGAGAAGGGCTGAGGAATGCCTGACTCATTATTTGTCTTCAAATATTGCTTTATTATTTAAAGAGTCATTCTGCATTTCAAAAGCATGTAGAATGGTAGAAACAAAAAGCTGTTTCTGAAAGCAGTGAGAGTTAACTTACCAAGGCCCACATTTGCAGTGAATTTAGGTGTCTCATTTCCTTCATCACGAGGTGTGTAATCTGCAGTTAAAATGGAATCAAAGTTACTTCTTCTGGCATTTCTAATAATTTGTACATCTCCAGTTCTCCTATAGTGTAAAAGATTTTAAATGTCTACTACTGGGCTTTAATTTGGTTCCTTGCTGCTGTCCCCCTGGGATGCTGGGCTGGCACATCCCTTGTTTATCCTGAGCTGTCCAACGTGCAGGAATTGTTCTGGAGGCTGGGGTAATTTGAACTTGGGGTTTTTAATTGGTTGGTTTCAGGCTTCCTCTCCAAGATACCAAAAGGGCTAAATTTAGCAACTAAACTTTCTAATATAAATTTCTCCAATATTTATTTTTCTGTAGGATTAGTTTAATGCTGATATACCGTGCTGTCAGTTGAAAATCCCCTGGATAGGTCAAAGTGATAGATGCAGAGAAGCAGTCCTAATTGATGAGAGATCTGTTTTCTTGCCCATTGATTTCTCTGGCTGAAATTGAAATGAATGATTTGCAGTTGAAATGACTTGACTATTCTTTCTAAAGATCAATTTCAAAGCCATCTCTGCTCTTTATATTAGCTGGGAAATCCTGGGACTGTTTTAAGATCTTTCTGTATTCTAAACACATTAAGTGTAACCATAGAAACATACATATTAAGGTGATTTTAATTATTAATAAACTTGGTAGATGTTGCTAAATTATTTTTGTACCTCCACAATGGGTTGTTGACTGATTTACATTTCAAAAAAGTTACTAATTCCATTAAATATTTTTTTTATTTCTATTTGTGAATTGTGATCATATGCCTGCAGCCTTAACTTCTGGTAAAAATTAAACAACAGTACCTGATCCTGGGGAAACTAACTTGCTTCATTAATCTAAAGGCTCTTTTTGCTTCATTCATTATTGCTGCAGTTTTACCTGCATTTCCCTTAAATTAGAAGAGAGAAAGGCATTATTTTAAGTTTATTGCTGAATTCTTTGTGAGGATGGGTGTGCTCTTGTACCTTCTTTATAGCTGTCAGCACATTATTATTCTCCATATCTTTCTATTTCCATATGAGACTAGCTAATATTTCAGAGAAGTCCTTTTTACATGAAAATGTGTAGTAAATTTGTAGTAAAGCAGGTTCAGTAGTGTATGTAATATAATATTTGTTATCTTTGGATGTTTTAGTCTTATTATAACTGCAGTTAAATATAGGGAGACAGCAATTAATTACACCAGAAATAGCAGTTAATGCTTTCATTTGTTTTGAGTAAGGGAACTTCGATAATGAACTGGTTGATAATTTTTGTCAAGCATTGAGATATTCTGTGTATTGTCACAAGCTGTAGAGGCCAAAAGGAAAGGGTGTCCTTGCAATAATGATCTGAGCCTGTGTGAACTGGTGAGAATGGACTGGGCTGTTTGTTAACACCGAGCTGAGGCAATGTCTGTGAAAACCAGGTGAATTTTGGATTCACACTGATGGAATTGAAGTCAAATATGGCCATGGGGGATTATGGATTATCACTTAATAATGCCACTATCAGCAAGGAGTGGTTAGCATGAAGTGTAAACACCATGGAATGAAATCCTGTGGCGCTTTTTGGGTGTGCCTTCTCTTTTCCCTTCACTGGCAGAGTGTCAGTGCCTTGGTGGGGCTGGAAATCCAAGCCCCAGTGTTGGCTGGGTGCTGTTCCAGAGCTAAGGCCAAGGCCCAGAGTGGCTGTGGCTCCATTATTGCTGCACAGTCCTACTGGATCCTCTCTCTGCACACTGAAGGGCAGCAGGGACTGGTTGGATATTTGTATTTTGCCAGTTTAAAATGGCACTGGAGATGTGTGGTTCTGTTTGGCTCTTGTTTTAAATCTGTCATTATAGGATAGATGACATGTTTATTGACATCACAGGATAAAGAACACTGAATTAAGGGAGACACCAAGGAAACACCACTGCAAGGATGCTCTGGCATCAGGATCACTCCTGGGGTGGATCCACCTCCCAGACCCTGTTCCAGAGCACAAATCAATGGGGCTTTTTCTCTTGGAAGCCAACATATCCCTTAGAATAGCAGGACTAGATGATGTCAGATTCATTCCCATTAAACAGCATTAAACTGTTCTTTTTAAGTCAGGTTCAAATTGCTTAAGATTGTTCTGGTAGATGGAACAGAACCTCCCTGACTCCTGAGCTCATTTAAATAAAAATCTTGTGGTTACAAAAGAGGGAATTTCTTTCTAACATTTAGAATACTTTATAAAAATATCTGCCTTTTTCTTTTTTGCTCTGGTTTATTCAGTGTGAATTTTACTTCTTGAATGTCTTTCTCGACTCCTTTATTTTCTTCAATCTCAGCTAAGTATTAAAATGATTTTTTTCCACACTATTAGCTACATTTACATTCTGCAAGATAAAGAACGCCATAGCCATTATCCACCAATCCTATGTATGTAACACTTTAGTAATTTAACAGCTCCAACTTTCACAAAATCTTACTATTAGCTTTAAATAGTATTTTTTGACTTTGAACAGTGTTATGGCAAAGCAATTGTATGTGACTGGAAAGCATCTAATTTTGTCAGAGTTAAAAAAGATAAAGCTGCTAGAGGCAGTGGAAAAATATCTTGTATTTAACCACAAGTGGATTAAAAATCTCAGCAATTTTTTGGTTTTGATTGTATAAAAACTGTAATTAAGATTTAAGTCATGATAAATTATAAATTCAGAGGCTGATACTAACTTGCAAGTTTATGAAATGCAGTGTTAAAAAAGAGAATCCATTATTTCTGTTGCCTACAATTTTTTCTTGGCCTCAGGCCACCATTGGGCAAAACCAAACCTTTTCTTATAAAACCTTGTGTGTATTTACCCTCTGGTTCCTTCCTTTAAAAAGTAAATTTTATTTCAATAATTCAAGAACAGAATTTATGTTTCTTTGTGTGTTATATGGGTTCTTCAACATTAATATTTTAATTCTTAATAGTTGTTGATAGAAGCCACCAACTATTACATTCTGGACTGCAATATGGAACATTTCTTTCCTGCAGTGTTAGATGTCAGGAAATATTGGTTTTTAAGGTATATTTATTAGGAAAAGAATAAGTTAGACTTTGGTGGACTGGGTTCCACAGAGCATTGAAAAACACAGCTGCATATGGGATAAAAACAGAGCTAAGTGACCAAAATTAATATCTTTGAAGTTGCATTTAAAAATTTTATTTATTTACCTATTTATTTATGTAGCTGATGATATGTGAGATAACAGCACCACACTTTAGGCACCTCAGAAAGTTATTTTCTAAAAAGAATGCAGTACAGATTGTTATGTTAAGAGTTTCAGCCTACAGCTTCCCATAAAGGTCATCCTAGACTTTGGAAGTGTTTCATATTTTAAAAGAACATTCATATTTTAAGCCCATATTTGATAATTATTGTTTAAAACTCCCAAAGATTGTCACGTGTAGTCTTTAAAGAACTTATTTACTGAAGCTTAAACTAAGCTTGCATTTCTGACTTTAATTTTTTTTTGTTGGAATCTTCTACAAGAGTGGGCAATCATTGGAATGATGTGGAGAATCATTGCTCCACATTATTACATTGCAGTTTTATTTGTTGCTTAGTGAAAGTTGAGGAAAAGATCTGTATTTATCAATGCACTTTGAAGAATATTTTTGAGTCACCTGACTCAAAGGCATTTTTTCTTATGATGGCCAACAAGACACTAGTTTGGCTGAATTCTGAAATAAGGCTTCTTAAAAGAGATTACTTCAAACTTTAAACACAGTGTAATTGATCACTCAGCGTTCCGTGGATTATTTGTTATTTATTCTCAGAGATACCAGTAAATCTTACTTATATTCTTAAAATAATCTGTTGGAGCTCAAAGCCAGCAGCTGTGCAGCTCTTTCCAATACCCTTGTAATCCCCTCAACGTTTCAGATTATTTCTGTAGGAGATTTTTAGCTTTATGTGGAGTTTTTTATTCTAAATGAGTAGTTAGATTAAATCAGGTTGACATTTGTTTGCCAGCAGAGAAAATCAGTGGCAACTGGTTCACTTAAGATAACACTTGCTAAGGACTGTGAGAGCTTTCACTATGTAGAAAGGGTAGTTTAAGTTTTTCCTGTTCCAAAATTGGCCTTTTTCCACAGTTTCTCCAGGTATAGATGCCAACCTTTACACACAAATGCAAATGGTTGTGCAGCAATATTGATACAAATATCTGTGTCAGTAGGAGATGAGACTAAAACAAAGACACCCTCACTTGGAACAGCAACAACTTTTGGCTTGCTGAGTCACAAAATGTAGATGCTCTCTGCATTTAAATTTTATGGCTCAGCTTCCAGGTTTTTGAGGGAGGAAATTATAAAATTTGCATGAATTATCACACTAACCTAGAGCAGCTCTTTTCTGCATAAATTCAGGTTGGGTAATTGGTGTTGTTGCAAAATTGAATTAAATAGTTTTGCAAGACCAGAATTAGCTGTACAGAGTTATCTTGATGTGAGTAAACAGGAATAATTTTGTTATTGTCTACGATTTTGTTGGAGAGAGCCCTTACAAAGGCACAAACAGGGGCAGAGCTGTTTGCAGAGGATACATGAAATAATCCTTGGAGTGCAGCAGTGACAGGAACCATCCTGATCTCATGGTGCCTGCCAGCACTTTGTGATTACATTTCATCCATTGCTGTGTTTTCAGAAATGCATCAGTAGTTTTAAAAGTTCACTCCAAAGACCTCCTGTATTTTTGTGGAGTACCTGGGAAGGAGCAGATGTTCTGTGTTTTGGGTCTCTCCAAACCCCTCGAATTGCTGCATGTTTGGCATGTTGGATCTTGGGGTACAGGCTGCTCTTATTCAAATTACCATTTTGAGATTGAACTGCCATAGAATAAATGGCAAAACCTGCAGTGAAAATATCAGGATCAGAGATCCACCCTTCATTTTCTTCTGACTACCCAAGCAATGATTCCACTTTATGAACGGACTGCTTGGCTTTGCTAAAACCAAGCAGAAGTCACTCTGGCAGATACTTCACTTGTTGTGTTTTAAATCTCTTTCCAGTGCTAGTATGATTAGGATTTTTACTAAATCAGTAGATTAATATAATGTTTATAAAATTGTCTGGTTTTAGATTTAAAAAATACATCAGTGCTAACATTTAGTCATTATAGACTGTTTTTTCTTCAAATTAGAAATAGTCAAATTTATCAAGGTGTGATTAAAACTTTGTTTTGAGTAACATTATCAGAGGTTTCTGCCATGTAGTCCATGTTAGCTCCTCAAACACAGTCACATATGGAATTGCTAACAAAAGGTTTTTCAAGCATGTAGGTAAAATTTTTGATCGGGTTTGTGATGGCATTGATAATTTAAGGGCCAATATGAAGAAAACACAAACTACATTTACCATTCATACCTTTAAGTTACATTTCTGCCTACAATTTTTAAGGAGTTGTGACTACTTATACCTATTTTGAATTGACCTCTGATGGTTTTGCATGAAAAGTGAGGTGGATTCACTGATAAAAATTGAAATGAGTGTAGAGAACCAAAATTAAAATCTCAATTAGAATTTTTAAAAAAGCACAAACTTACTAATAGAAGTATTTAGTGCTTCATCATACTGAAATGTTTGAAAATTTTAAATATCCCAGATAACTGTCAAACACAGCTGCCATCTGCCCTTGGCAGAAGCACCAGCATCTGCTGAGACACAGACCTGTGACCTCTAGATAAGTTTCTATACACAGAAAAATATTTATCTTCCTCCTATGACCTTCCATGAACAAGACATGAGCCATGGATTTGTTTCCTAGGGAACTAGTGACTGAGGAAAATCTATAATTAGATCTGTGGGTTGTTTGCTACAAGTGGGAATTGGGTGCTAAGCAGGTTCTTAAAGTATCCACAAGTATTAGACAGACTGCATGTAATCGAACCAAATTTAGAAAAAAATACCCTTCATCATGATATTTCTTATTTAATGTCTTCAATTATAAAAATTAAGTACTTTTGATAGGGTACTTATTCCTCTAAGTTCATTTTAATTGCAAAATATTTTTACATTCAAGACTCATCAGGTTGCTAGCTAAAGCAAAAATAAAATTAGTCAAAATCTTCCAAGAAATTTCTTCAGCTTCAGCTGAGTCTTAACTTTAAAGAGCATTTTAGGAGAAACATTCTCATCAGCTCCATTTTCTCACTTTACTACTCCTATTCAGCTCCTCAGGTCGGCTCTGCAACTTCAATGTTTTATTCTGCAATTCCAATTACTCTGCCCAGCTGGAGGGTCCCACTTAATCCAGGTCTTGCTTCCTTTCTTTGCTGCGTGCATGGATCTAAAGATAACATCTGTAGCTGAGTCCCAGGGGCAGCAAAAGTGGCTGCAGGGAGAGCAAGCAGCCAGGGCTCTGTATTCCCCAGCCGAGGCAGCGTTTTGTACTCCCCAGCCCTCATCAGCAGATTATTCCAGCTCAAATGCTGCCCTGGTGCCCCCAGCCCAGGGCCAGATCAGTGCCTTGTGCTTCTCTGGGTGCTGCACAAGAGGCTCTCAGTAATGAATTAAGATTTTGATCTTATTCAGAATAAATAGCACTGTGAAATACCTGGGAAGAGGTGCTGTAGTTTGGATCTGTTCTTCTCTTTTCTCCCATTTCTTCCAGATTTAGCTACACCTGTGGTGATTGCACATTGTGTATTTTGTTCTAAGTCCTGAATTGCTGCAATTCCAAATCATCAAATGTGACAATGTCACCTCTTAATTTCTGCCTTTTTAGATCTGTGAAAAGCTTTCAGTAAAGCTCCTCTTTAAATCCGAATAATCCTTTTGGTTTGTTTGTTTGTTTGTTTTTAAGGGGATCTTTTGAGTTCTTCTTTTAATATTGTCAATCACAGTCAGGTTTTCCCTAACAGAGCTCAGCTTGGAGCTGCTCCGTCTGGCTGTCACTCCGCAGAGAGTGGTGCTCCAATTCCTCCAAGTGACAGGGTTTGCAAGTCACTGAAATAGCAAATCAAATATGGTGCTGAAATGGCTCCTGAAAGGCCAGGCCAGCCAGTGAAACAGCCAGGCCTCCTGTGACAAGGAACATTTCTAAATCCTTTCCTTTGAGGGCACAAAAAGCTGCGTTTGTGACCTCTGTGCTGTAGGGAGGTGGTGCTGTGCACAGAATCCTGAGTCTGCAGATATAGCTGTGAAACAGACTGCTAGGAACAGGCAGAGGGGAAATTATTTGTAATGAATCTTCTTGCACTTTATAAATTAGGAGTAAAAGGAAGCTGAGGAATTACCTGCTACAAAAGCTAATGCACATCTTGATGTGTTTATTGAATTACTTTGCTTCGATCTCTGAGCAAATGCTCATTGTTAGCTATTTATATTGGTTAAATCCTCAAATTTAAATCCCTGCAACTGCTGGAAAGGGTTCTTCAGGGAGAATCCTTGCATCTGTGTACAACTACAATAATGAACCTGGGGCTGAAGGGATCCACCAGTGCCCAGGGCTCCCACATGCATAAACTCATTTTGCTTCACTCGAACACCTGTGCATCCCACCACAAAGTTGATCTGAATTTTGCAAACATTTATGCGTAATTATGATAAAAAGCCATTATGTTGAGAAGATTTTTTTTGGTTGAATATCAAATACCCTATTTGTTTTGATTATTCTAAAAAGATCTGGGAAATGGAGTCCTGGTGGTGAAACAACTTCACTGGTTTTTAATATATTGTGTCATTTTCATACATTGAGGTACTCTGTTGAAACATTTGCCTAACAAATTTATGAACCTTGTCAAATTTCAGATTTGCAGTTGTTTCTGCTTAGTAAAACATTGTGTTTGCATTGATGTAACAAAAGAATAGTTGGTATAGGACATTTTATAGGAAGTAGAGCCCCAGTCCAAAAAAATCCTTCAATGTTTCACCCACTTTTTGAGCAGTGCAAGTTCTATTTCCTTCATGTACATTAAGTCCTCTGTGTGGTTCTGGACCAGAGCATTCACAGTTTTGTCTGAATGCCTTCAGGCAAGGAACATTGGTACCATTTGCAGTCCCTAATCAATCTTACAAAAATGCATCAAAAATATGCTAAAACCACTTTAATTCTCACAGGCTTGTTCCTAAATCTGACACTTCCTGAAATGTTTTGCATTACAAAGCTCAGAGTTAAAATGTTAAAAAGGACCCTCTTGAGAATATCAGTGGGTTTTTTTATTTTCATAATTAATTTATTTCAATGCCTGACTTTTTTTATTCTCACATTCCTTCTCTGAAAGTTAGTATAAAAGTTTTCATGTTCAAGGTATTAGTATACCCCATGCTGAGCATTTCAGAATTTTTTGCAGATATGAAAACACTTCAGTTTACAGATGCACTATTGTAATAATGCACATGTTCCTTTTTTTCTCTATAATTCTTAAGAGAACAAGTGCAAAACAATGTGACTAAGAAAAAACTCTTGTAATGTGAGGTTTGCCCAGTGCCACTGAGGTTTAAATGTGTATGAATATGTAAGAATAAATAACAAATAATCCACAGAAGTAAACATAGAATCCAAACTTTCTTAAACGATTAATGATATCATATTTCAAGTTCTAAGTAATGTCTTTGATGGAGAAGCATCATGCAATAATTCAGGCATATCTGTATCTTAAAGCGCAAAATTCAGATATTTTGTAGTAATGTGTTTCACCCAGGATCTGAAGTAGGTCCTTAAAGTTTAAAATAACTGAATTATGGCCTTCCTTGCTGGGTTAAATCCAGTCTGTTGTCTGTGTACATCTCTTTTCTCTGGGAAATCTGTAGATGTGCATTGTTATTTGGACTCTCAACTGCACCAAGCAAAATGTTAGGAGCTGATGGCACAGAAAGAATGTCTGAGGTACTAAATGTGGTTTTTCCCAGCTCTGCTTCCCCCAGAACCCAAACTCTGCACCTCAGCCGTGTATTCCCTTGCCTTGGCTGTCCCAGAGGTTGGGTCTGTGTTGCATATTCCCTTTCCACCCTGTGCCTGCGGATTCTGGAGGGCCCCTCCAGCTGCAAGCACAGATATCAGGATCTGAGTGGGAGATTGACTGGAAATTCACCTTCTCAGGAAAGCTCCTGGAGATGGACACATATCCAAGAAAAAAACTGAAAACCTTGCCTCTTCCATAGAATGGAGGTAGAAAGCTGGTCTGGAAATGGTTTGAAATTTAGACTGTGATGTCTCCTGTGTTGTTGCTTTCCATAAACACCTCGAATTGCTGAAGTTTTACTTGAATTTCACAAATATTGTTCATTCTTGTCTCCATCAACTTGTTTTGGATGTTTTGCACGACATCCTCAAAGGGCACCTGCCCAGATGTGCTTTGATTGATAATAGAGTGAAGTTGATGGCTGATTATGCAAACAAGAAAATGTGGGGCCTGAAAAATATCCTGTACTGGGTTTATCCCTAATTATTACCAGGAAAGGACACAATCACTTAGAGAAGCTTTAGAATTCCTGTTCATTTAATGGGAATGAGTCCACTGGATCTCCTTGCCTGTCACCTGCACATGGAGTGGATCTGGAGAAAGTTCTAATCAGAGAGAAAGCCAGGGGCAGGTTTGGCCAATATCTGCCTTCATCAAAGAGCACAATCTGGCTTCACTTTATCTGACATTTCTTTAAAGAAGCCAGAGGTACTAATTTTTGCATAATAAATTATTAAAGTCAGCAAACTATATAAATTCCTTTCTCGCCACGGGTTTTGTATGTTTAGCTTACAGTAATGAAGAAGTTTCTGTTGGTTAATGCTTTTGAATAATGATGGGAATATTTTGCATTTGTTTTGGTTGAAAGAGTATTTGAGTCAGCATGGAGCAGATGGAACCTCTGAGTGTAAAGAGTAATTTTCAGTATGGCAGGACAGGAAGTGTCTGTTTATTTAAACAATATCTGAACAATGGGCCTAAACCATCGTTTTGTTCTTGTGGAGCAAAGTGATTTGAGGAAAAAAATAGTTCATCTTTAATATTTGATGAATAAATTTTCTTCCTAAGAGGCTAGGGGAAGCAGGAAATCCCAGAATCAAACAACCCTCCCAAAAAAACCTGCCCAAAAACAAAAACAAACCAACCAAAAAAAAAAAAACAAAAAACCCCAAAAAACTCCCCAAAGCCCCCCCAAAAAATCACCCAAAAAATCACCCAAAAAAACCCAACCCACCAAAAAAAACCCAAAAACCAAACAAAACAAAAAAACACAAGGCAGACACTGTAATGCTCTGATATGAAAAGAACTGGGACATGAACCAAATATTCCTCTCTGGGGGTGGGATTAATTTTCTAATTAAAAAGTGAAACCGTTATGATGCACCTATAATTCACCTGGCATCAAGAACTAAGAAATTATGGAAGTGGTTGGGGCAAAGACTTCTTAAAGAGTAAAAGTGGTGACTGAGGATGGTGCTGCTTAGGACAGATTTGCTGGCACTGCAGAACTGTGAATTCTCTCTCTCAGGGCAGCGTGGGGGTTTTGTGCTTCTATTTCTCTTCTTTTCTTGAGACAACCGTGATTTACTTTTGTGATAAAGCCGTAACAACAGGGGGATCACATTGCTGAGAGTTTGGCTCTGAGGGATCCATAATGTCAGCCCAAAAATAGCACTGGGGAAATACGGTTTGGCCACGGCTCAGCAGCAAGCAGCTCCTGTCAGCTCCCTGATGCTCTGGGTGCTCAGAAGTGTCTTTCAGCTGAGCAGGATCACAGAGCCTTTTGCTGGGCTCTCATGGGTGCTGTGTCTGTGGGATGGATCACTTCAATTCCCAATTATTCTGTGAAGTGCCCTTGAGAGGGAGAAGTGAGAGATGGCTGAGTGTCCATCTGTCGGAACTCAGTACATCCCTCTGTGTGTCCAGAGATGCCAGAACCCCTGCCAGGGGGCTCAGAGACCCTGGCACACAGCCCAGAACACCTCTGGGTTTGATTATGACCTGTGGAGCAAATTACCAGCTTTGTATGAAGACCTGAAAGCCACAGAAGTTTAAGTAGTTTAATAATAAAATTATCACTAGGTGAAAAAGTAGATTCTGGGGTTTTTAGAATAGGGGTTTTGGGGACAAGATGGAGGGACTTGGGCGTGTCCAGCCTTTCTTCTTCTTCTTCTTCTTCTTCTTCTTCTTCTTCTTCTTCTTCTTCTTCTTCTTCTTCTTCTTCTTCTTCTTCTTCTTCTTCTTCTTCTTCTTCTTCTTCTTCTTTCTCCTTCTCCTTCTCCTTCTCCTTCTTCTTCTCCTCCATCTTCTGCTGTGATGTTGGCACTTTGGGATTGGTTTAGAATAGAAGTTCACTGTCTAACATAGGAGATAGGTATCGGAAAAGTAATTGTAAACATGTTATATGCAGTTTGTAGTATAAAGAGATAACACCACCCCGGGTGCAGTCAGAGTGCCTCTGTGTGTCCTGCTGAGCAGACCTCAGCTGGACAGGAGGAAAAATTTTTATAGATAAGTGTAATAAACAACTCTGAGACCGAGAACTGAAGAGCTCCGACTCATTCTTCGAACGTGCGGGCCGAAACAGAGACTTTTCACGTATCTCGGGGCTGCAATAAACTGCAGAACTCCCGAGATCCATCCAGTGCTTTCCTTGTGTCCTGGGTGAGGGAACAGCCTCCACCAGCCCAGGTTGTGGCGGCATGCTCAGCTGGTGTCTATTCTGAGCCATCTGCCCACAGAATGACCTCTGAGCTCCGAACAAGGGAGAATGAAATAGGCAGAAGTTGGGATGCTGGATGAAGTGTTCCTGCCTTATCCAAATTCCCAGTGGGTGGCTGGTGGGGTCCTGTGCTGCCTTAAAAACCATTTCCTAAGGATGCAAAGCCTTTATCTGCAACACGTAGCCACTGCCATATGGTGCAGACATTTTCAGTGTTAGAACCTGCACTGAAGTTCCTGAAGCTGTGAAAAAATTATGGAAATATCTGTTTCTGACTGGGCTCCGGGTAGCAGAGACTGTGGGATTTCATTTATGTATTTTCGAAAAGTAAAAATGAAATCCCAAAGTAAACATTGCAGCAGAAATAGTCTGGCCTTGTTTTATCTCCACCAGGATATTGGGAAAGCATTGTTCTGCAAATGCATTGTGAGCTAAGAAATTTTCCTGTGAACAGGCTGTATTTGTGCCAGTGCTCCAAATCAGCCTTGCCAGAGGAGATGTCAGACAATCCTCCTGTTTTCTTCCTTGCTCTTGCTGAGGCACCAAACCATATGGCAAATTATGCCTGATTTTTATTAAACTTTTCATTGTACTGAGCTCCGTGTGAACTGGGAAATGCCCTTTCTTTGAACTATGCAGCCATTATATAAGCATCTTAATTAGGAGCTGGTAATGTTCTCGCTGACATTCCTGGGAGTTCGCGGCTCCCTCTTGTGGCTAATTAAGCTTTTTTTAAGGAACCTTCTGAAAATGGCTTTTTGTGAGCCGCGCTCAGCTCCTGGGCAAACTCTGCCGGGCTGGGCTCTGTGTCACAAAACCAGGCTGAAGGGGCTGTGCAGTAAATTGATACAAGGATACCCTGATAAAAGCAAAAACTCTGCAAAGGGTTGCACTGTGAATGTGACAGATCCCTGAAGTCTTCAAAAAGCTGAGTGAGCTCATCCAGTCTTTTAGAAAACCTCTGCTCTCTGGTCACTCTTCCTCCCATGCATTAGATGGTGAAGAAGGGTTTGCAGCTGGAGTTGGGATGAGATGTGGGATGTGCCAGCTCCAAGGAGCACAGACCTGTCAGGCACCACATTGGGATGTCTCACCATCAAATTCAAGGCGAAGATCTTTGCCAGATTTGATGTTGAGAAGAAGTTTTCCCACTGGTTGGGTTTGCAGAGACCGCTATTACTATTACTGTTATCATCGTTATTTATCCATTTATTATTATTATTATTAGTAGTAGTAGTAGTACTATTATCATTATTATTATTATTATTACATTCTTGCTTTTCTATCTAATGTGGTGAAAAATTTCCATATGAATATCTATTTTTTTTTTACAAATTCCCTTTCAGAGCCTAATACATGTTTTTCTTTCTTACTGTGGATTGTTACAACTGGGGCATTGTGTTTATACTGCATATGAAATTTGTCATAAGCAGGAATGTTTGGTGGCTCTGGTGGAAATGGCTGTAGTATAAACACCTCTGAGTTAGACTTTTTTGCTGGCCTGGTGCTGATTTCAGGCCTTTCAAGTCACTGTTCTTATATGGGAAGGTGCACTTGCCTCATAAGAAGTCTCAGACATCAGGGCAGAAAAGAATCAATTCATCTTTTCCCCACAAAAGTGAGAAATGGTCATGACATTGCAAAATCTCAAGCATAGCTTTATGTTAAGAAAAACTCATATTTTTAGGCTTGATGTAAAAATACCAGAAATTGGTCCAAGAATGACCTGAACAGCAGGTAACTTTTCAGTAGGAGCCATTAAGTGTCAGTTTCATCACCAAACCAGAAGTCTCAAAGTGACTTTGCCCCTTTGTCACCTGCAGTGTTGTCTGCCTCTGTGTTTTGTCATGACTTACTCAAAAATACACAGGAAGAAACCTTCAACCATTAGTGTTTCTGAGTGTTGGAAGGAGGGAGAAAAAAAGAGGTGAAACAGGTTTTTACTTTGAAATGTCTCCGTTCCCCAAAGAGTTTGGAAAGCAAAACTTTATCTGTGAAAATGCTGATTTCATATTTCATAACTCGTGGCAATTTTTTCTCAATTAAAATAAAGGAACAATGATTATGGAGTTAAGTCAAAATCTCACTGCCCAGTAATCTGCAAACCAGCATTGCCCAACCCACAGCAATAGGGCAGCAAACATTTGTTTCCTCAGGGACATTATTAAACACTCTGCATATTTATTATCTCAAAATTGGAGAAGGTCCAGATTTCTAAGGCCACTTTCTCCCTTCCTCTTCCTGAGCTGTAATTCAGACCAGAATATAAATTTTTGACTTAATGTTTCTGCGAAAATCAGCAACATGAAACTGCTAGAAACAAAAGAACACAGCACAGCAGAGGGAAGAAATGGCTTGGCAAGATTGTCAGCCTTAAAGGGCAAGATTAATTTATAATCCCTCAGATTCTGGTGTACAAATACAAATTTGCAAAGTGTGTAGTTTATAAGTGACATATAAGTGTGGCTCTGCAGGCTGGTAAATGTTGCTGTCACTAATGGGAGGCTGCCATGAAATCGAATTTTTAGGGATTTTGTTCTCATGGCAAAATAAGGTGATAGTAACAAGGAGTTGCCACACACCCGTGGGTGTGTGTATATACATAAGTAGGAATTTGGAATGTGGACTAATTCCAGCTAATTCAGGAGTATTTTGGGCAGGATATTCTGATATTTTCACGCAGAGTTTTTCCCCTTGATTTAAAATCCTGGGAAAGGAAGGGTTTGAAAGTGAACTGGGGGGGAAAAAACCCAACCTGAAAGTAGTGTGTAATGACTTCACAATGACTAATAAAATACTGTGTGATAGTTCTCTGGTATGGTAAGGGTTGTTGTGAAATAAGAGTGCATCTTGGTAATCAATACACAATGCTTTTTTTTGCAAGTTTGTAGCTGTTCTATCAATTTAACTAAAAAGAAGAAATGGCATTAAATGAAATGTCAAATTCTAGGCATAGAGTGAATTCAGTGATGGAATAACAGAAACTTTAAGTAGTGAAATTGAAGACACTAAAGATAAGATAGGAACTGGCCAAGAACATGAGTAGCCTTCCCAGGGTTTAACACAAAAATTGCACAGTGTCTCATGAATGATTGAAATCATATTTTATCATTATATTTTATTGGCAGGGAACATAGCTCAGCATTAGTTGAAAGACCGAAATGACTTATGTGGTTTTAGGATGAGTTTAAAAGATTTTACAACGTGGCCCATCTCTTGTTTCCTGCCATGCAGGTCATCAGAAGTGAAGGGACAGAGGGAGTGAAGTTTCGTCTCTCTGGGAAGGGAGTAGATCAAGACCCAAAAGGAATTTTTAGAATCAATGAGATGAGCGGGGACGTCTCGGTGACCCGAACCCTCGACCGAGAAGCGATTGCCAATTATGAGGTGAGTACTCAGAGATAACATCTCTGCTCTGTGTTGATAGCATGCATTTTCTGAATGTGCATTTGCTCCTGAAAGATCTGCAGCTAAATTGAAGACTCAGTTGCGGCCACTGTGATAGGAAATTTCAAGAACCATTGGAAATGGTAAATGTGTTTGTTTTTCACACAATTGAAATTTGTCTGCTTTCTGCATGGCCTTTTTGTCACTTATCTTCAGTGGAAATGCTGTCTGAACCTTGTGTATGCATTTGATTTCTGAATAGAAAATTTTATTTGGACAAAGAAAGATCTTTTGGGGAAGTTGTCACTATGGTAGTAGAGAATTATACATTTTTATTGTCAAATGGTCAATGGAAACTACAATTGAACTCCATTTTTAGTAGTGGGTGTCTTTAACAGAGATAAAGAAGATTCTGATGATTTGAAAATGTTACATATGAAATGTACATCAGTACAAAGATCTTGTTAAAGATTCTTTTCCTTGTCAATAGAAATGTTTCTCTCCATTGAATACCCAACAAATGATTTCCTAAACCTGTGAAACACCTGCCCCACCTTTGCCTAAAATGTATAAAATAAACAGAGGACCTGTCGATTCATGTTTTCCATCCAGCCCTGGAATGTGCACTCGCAGAACTTGTCCCTGGCCACGCTGATCCAAAGGAACAGCAGAATTCCAAGGGCTCAGTGGTCGGTGCATGCTGCCTTTTGTGTCCCCCCACAGGGATTTTGTCTCCCTCTCTGGCAGAGGGAGCACAAGGTGCCCTCCCCCTGTGAGACACAGGCTTGGGGACAGTCCTGGCTGCCATCCCTGACCCCTCATTCTCATCTCCTGCAGTGTAATTATCACCATTTTTACCTCCAGTGCTGTTTCCTTCCTCCTCTGGGAGAGTTTCCCAGTTCGGTGATGGGTCCTACTGCTCAACCAGCACTGCTAAAATTTACCATATGCTGGTTTTCAACACGTAAACATCTCCTTCTATCTGGGGCTGCAGTGAAATGTGTGTTAAGCACTTGCACAGGATTTATGGGAGTTGCTGACGTCCTCCTTGCAAGAAAAACATTGCAGTTTCTCTTTTTAACGTTGTTCCTTGTCTTCATTTGCCAGCTGTTTCTTATTTTATCAGTGGATTTCCACTTTAATGCGTTGTGTATAAACCTTGAATATTTTTTCTCCTGGAAAAATCATAGTAGACTTTTCAACTTAATACAGCAAACCACAAATGGCCCTCATATCTGATCTGGCAAAAGACACACTTAAATTAAGACAAACCCATTTCCCTAGAGGAGGCTCTTTGAAGCAATGTAAGTTATGCACAAAAAATGTCATCTAGCAGGTGAGCAATGAGCAATGTGAATGTACAGCCTGAGAGGCTGTGGTGCTTCCTGAGCTGTTATCCTGCACTCTGCTCAGCACCTCACCCAAACTGGGGTTGGAATGTTCTGAAGGAGAACCCTCAACCTGATTACTCTGTCTCAAATCCAGCCCATTATTTTCCAATAAAGATGTGTCATGGAGTCAGGAAGACAACAGGATCTTCTCCCTGATTTCCAAAGTACACTGAAAGGTGAATAACCTGAAATATCCTTGAATTTCTCTCGAAGAAGGTGTTCTCTGGCTTTGTTTGAGTTTCCCCTGCCCAGCACTGTGGTTCTGAAAGGAAAAATTCAAACCAAAATGCAGACGAGTCAAGAAGAGATCATTGTGAATAAATACAAGTTCTTTGCAAACCATCAGAATATCAAGTGGGTAATCAGAGGTGGGAGAAGGATGAAAAGATAAAATCTGTTTGAGTCCTTCAGCTGTGCTCAGGGATGCTCTGCCTGAGCATTGATTTATTTCCTGCACTTAGTGCATGTGTGCTCCAGGGGTAAGAATTGAAAAATGTGAATAGAGCACAAAACAGAACTTTTGAGATCACAGTATTTCATAGAACTTTGCAGATTTTACTACCTCAGAATGTTTTAAATTAGCTAAGAATATTCAATCTGTTAAATTTTTTTTTCACTGAATGTTTGAAAATTTGGATTTGCTGCCCTCTTTCTCCTGGAGGAATGCTGAAAAACTCATAGGAGTTCTTCCCTGGATTCATAACTAGAGGACATGATTAAATTAGAGAGTACTAAACTCTACACAGACAACTTTGTTCATTGTTTGTGTTAATCCCTTCTTTCCCTGTTTAAGTATTTTATTTCTAGTAAAAGTTAGAAAATATTTCAAAATAGAGTTAAAACATCTGTCTGAGGGTCAGGGCCTGGCAGTCTTTTCAGTGGAGCTCATTTGTGTGGAAGTTGTTTTCAAATGAGTTTAAAGTTTGGTTTTTAGCAAAGGAACCCAAACTGGCAAGAGGAATGTAAGGCAGCTCGTATTAATGACACCACCCTCACCCTCTGAAATAAACTTATTAATCCACTTGGTTTATGAGTTTATTTCCTATGGAACTTGGTGGTTTGTATTCTTGAAGCCCAAGGAATGTCAGTCAGCTTCAGTTTGAAGTCAAAGCTGCTTGTGAGGAGGAGCAGGAGGAGTCAGGGATGATGTTATATCCAGCAAAGCCAGATTGTGTTAGAAAATTGTGTAGCAACTCCTTTTCCTCCTGGAGAGGTTTGTTAAAGAGCATCCTGATAGGAATTCTGCAGGTCAGAGTACACCCATGGATTTACATGGAATGGTTTTACTTTGGGGCTTGCTGGAGCTTGTTGACAAAACTGCTAAATGATGCTCTGAAGAGGGGCTTAAGCAGACTCTGGGCACGTTGTGGAATTGCTTCTGGGCTGGTGAGATAAGAGGGAGCCCAGAGCCCCTATTTAGTGGGAGCAAAAGGTGTTGCATTGTATAAATATGCTCTCAAGTATATTTGGTTTCCTCTTGAGATTTGAATAAATCAGACTAAGTCAGAAATTTCAGCCAATGACAAATAGTTTATTTTTTATTAATAATAGTTTATTTGCTATTGGAAAATGCAGATTTGGCAAAACAGATGAAGGAGATTGGTGGGGATTTTTTAGCCCAAGTGGATTTTCTAACCCAAATCAGTGAGGTGCACGCCATCCAAAACCTGCCCATAATTTATAGAAACTCAGAATCCACTTCAGACCCATAGTGTTTTCTGATTCCAGCAGAGCAGAAATATTAGTGACTTTTCAGTTCTTTCCTTGAGCAAAAAAAAAAAAAAAATCAAGTGCTTCTGTAAAGAGATGTGATAACAGAGCAAAAGGATTGCAGTGAAGCTGGAAGGCTGCTTGTGCTCAGTGTTGATAAAACCCCAATGAATTAGGAAACAAAGGGTCAAACAGAGGGCCAGTGAAAATAGAAGTCTGAAAACCAGTGATTATGGGGAAAAATGTTATTTAAAACCCCTGGGTTCATTTTTAAAACCTCACATTTACCTGGGTAATGTATTTGTAGGCAGAATGCAAAGAAAAGCAGGAAGAGTTGTGGAGGTTGATTGCCACTGGCAAGATGACAAAAAGTTTCTAAGTTACAAGAACTCAGCTCTTTACTCCAAGTTAGGTTGGTCCAGAAGAACTGACAAAATATTCCATTATTTTTTTATTGTTCATGCATGAGATTTGGGGTTAGGCATTCCCTGGGTACAGGACAGAGCCTCCAGTTGCAGCAGCTCATTCCCCATCACTTCCCACTGCTTAGAATCCCTGCAGCAGTGAAATCCTGTCCTGCAGCCCCTAAAGCATCAGTGGCAAAGTGCCATTGGGGTGTTCCAGCTGGGACTCAAGCTTTTAAAGGGTGTTGCCATCGTTGAAAGGCAACAAATGTCTGTGGAAATGAAATAATCAGAAGGTGATCCTCTGCAAGCATGAAATGAAGCAGCTTGATAAAACTGTGTGCAAATTAGAGCTGTGACCAAATTTACCTAGGCAATTTGAACTGCTAATGAAGAGTTAGTTTTAATTATTTTTTAAGTAAAGAGCTTTATTTGCTTTAAAAAAAATCCTTGACAATCAGAGGTGTGAAATCAGCCCTCAGCTTTTTTCATAATGGCAGATGACGCTTCTGTGAAAGGATGCCTTGCAACCGGTAGTGTCAGACTGAGATATTTAGAAAACTTATGTTAACAGGTCTGAAAAGCAAAGTGGGAGTGTGCAGTTCTATGGAGAATTGTTTCTATATGTTGGCTGACATGTAGGCTGAGAGGAGGGTAAAGATTTCAGACCCATCAGCAGCTCTGTGCTGTGAACTGCCTCACTTCGGCACACAGGGCTGAGTCCCAGCTGAGGGTGAGACTGCAGCCCTAATGGGCTCCATTTCCCTGTTTAATAAGGAAAAAACAATGGAAATGCTTCACAATGATGAGGAAAACCAGCTTGGTCAGGTGCTGAAGAGCATTTTGTGGGGAAGATTTGTGAGTGCTTTAATGCATTTTTGCAGATAAGGGAAGTGTTGCTGTAGCAAAACCCTGGAAGTGAATGGCTGTAATTTATCCTGTGCAGGAGAAGGAATTTCTCGTCTGTGTAAGTCCATTTTAGTGCAGCCACATCCTTTTTGGGATGATTTATCATCCCCTGATGCTGAATCTCTGCTGATGCCGGCTGGAGATCTATGGACAGCACACAGAAACAGGCTGCTCTTTCAAAAGGAAAATCACACATTTGCTTCTAACTTCAATAAAAAATGTAAAAATGCATTTAATCCTGGTTATCTGCACAGGCAGATTTGTCTGGAGTGGAACTGATCTGCTCTGTTCTGAGCTGGAACCAGCTGATGGGGAATGTCAGACCCCAGTCATCTCCTACTAATATCCCAAAAAAAGGAAGGGGCTCAGTCTTTCATGGCAAGAGGTTTGGTCTTGTACAGATGTAAATTGCAGTAAAATGTGCTTGATTTAATTAAAGAATCATTAATACACAGACCAAACCTGTTAAAATACTGGTGATTTCAAATTGCATCTGTTACATCAAAAAATCGTGGAGTAATGGCAGAGTTCAAAGTTTCAGGGAGGAATCCTGACTATTTAGCAAAGGGGAAATGAAAGAAAATTTTACTGTAAAAAGAAAAAAAGAGTTCTTGTGGAAATATAAAATATAATTATTAATCAGACAGAGAATTATTTATGTACATGAGCTGCAGTCAGATCAACTGAAATACAGCTGAAAATTCTGTCAGGGGAAAAGAACTCTGTAGCCTGTTTTGCATGTTACATGTAGGGAGTGCAGGAGATAAATGTTTTTTCCTTCATATTGCTGAGTTTACATAGATATTCATCAATGTGCTCATATGTTGGGGCTCCAGGTAAATTCAGAAAGGACCAAAACAAAAAAAACCCTGGAGGCAAAACCAAATCCAGCAGAAGCAAAAGCCTGGATCCTTCAATGAGATCCATAGGGCAGGCTCCTGAATTCATGGGAAACTTTCTGGCATTGATTGTTTACCAAGGTGAAAACCAAGGTGATCACCAGAACTGTGGGCATAAATCAAATATTTGAGCATATAAATTTTAAGTGGAGCCACATTTCTTAAAACTATGATTTACAGAATTGCTTGTGCAGGTAGGATGGAAATGGGATTTCCAGCTACTGGAAATATTTCTCTCCCAAAGTTCGTTTATGGCATAAAGAGAAAATCTGACAAGAAGTGAAGCTAAAATTCATGTCATTGTTGCTTATTTTGTCTCAGGGGAACAAAATATTCTGTATGAACTCTGTAATTTACCATATCTTGTTCATTTTTACTGGCAATATTCTGTTCAGTAAATACTGTATGTAAATCAATACCTCCTAATGTTATGAGATATCAGCAGGGAGCTGTGATTCCTTTCAGAAGGCACTAACATCCTCATTTTATTTCTGGGGAAAGCCTGCAAAAGTCAACAGTTGGTTTTGTTGGAGGGCATTTGCTTTATTCTGAGCTCTGACTGCCTCCCTGGCTCTGCCATCCCTGCTGTTCAACAGCCCTGGCGTGTCATTTGTAGCAGGAATAGAGAGGAATTCTGTAAAAAGGAGAAATCAGCAAAGCTTTGTTTATAACCTATAACTGTCAGGGCAGTGGGCTTGGATTTCCATCCTAGAAATAACACACTCTCTGAAGACCAGGAAAAATAAGTATTTTCTTATTGAGGAATGGGAGAGTGGAAATGCAGTAGGAACTTTGAGTTTATTGAGACAGTAACAAATGACATTAAATTTATTTGCAGGATGGTTAAGTTTTCTAGGTTTTTGTCTGTTGTTTTGTTGATTTTTTAAAAATTATTTTCTAATAGGACACTCCCAGAAAGAATAATGATGTGTTCAGTAAAACACAAGGAGACTAATAACATTTTTTTGTCATATTATGTTAATTATCTATGAAACCACTTTTGTTATTATATATTAATTGCATTTCAAGGCATTTAAAAGTCATCATGATACTTCTTTGCTGTTTTTGTTATTATATATTAATTGCATTTTAAGGCATTTAAAAGTCATCATAATGCTTCTTTTCTGTTTAGCATGATTGGTTTGTTTCTTTTCCCTGTTTGTATTAAAATAACCCTCAAAATACATTGCTGAGGGTACAATACTTGTACCCCCACTGTTATGGGTACAACAATATCTAGGAAGACACTTTGCCCTTTCTTCAGAACTTGTGTTTTCCTGCAGGAAAGGAAGGAATCTAAGGAGCTCAGTGGAAATATGGAAAAATCTCTTTTTTCTGGTTGGTGTTTTTCCTACTTGGGTAGGAAATTTTTATCTGCTCATGAACATTTCTTGAACCAGCCTGACACACAGCCAACCATGGGTTAAATAGAAATTATTACTCTTTTCTATATGAATGGCAAGGAGGATCTTTTCCCATCTCTGATTAGCTGTAAATTTTGGTTGGTTTGCTTTTTTGGAAAACTGCGCAAATTCTGAGTTTCCTGATCCTTTGCTAGAGTGCAGAAGTGTTGCAGTGGGAATTTTGGCACAGAGCACCTGTCCTGTGGCTCAAGACAAAGTCTTGAAGGTCTGGCCTTGCTTGCTAATTTAGTAATAAGTTTTTTTGTCATCCATCAGTAACCTTCAGAATGTAATACAGACATTTTTGAAGTTTGGCTGCTCAAACCTCCACATTTCTTGCTCCTCACAACACAGAAACAATTCTGTCTTATTCAGATATTTATTCAAAATTCAGAATCTTAATGTCCTAATTGCTGCAAAGACCTTGATTTCTGTGGCTATGTCCTGAAGCTGGAAATGTGGGTCCGTGACTATTTATAGCTTCTGTTTCTAAACCAGACAGGTGTGGCCGGTGATAAGTTTATTTTTCTTCTTATTTTTTATTTTTTTTAAGAACTGACACAATGAATTCATTATATTTTTGTCAATAATTCCCTGTGTGCAGCAAGAGGAGCTGCTGCCTCCTTTCTGACCTCTTGTTCTTTATGGACCTGAAGAAAACCACATTACCTGTCTTACCCTTTCCTGCCATCTTCTTTTCATTTTCCACATTCTTGCTCTTTTTCCCTTGCATTTTTAACTTCGTTCCACAAGATTTTACTCCCCATCTTGATGTTTTATGTCATTCACTTCCACTTTTCCTAAACTCTGCATTTCCTTGGTCAGACCCTGACCTGTTTTCTGCTCTTTATAAAACAAGTTGCAAGGGGAGCCCACAACCATCATCTGAGCATAAATTTGTTTGGGTTTTGTGTAGAACTTTTCCACTGTCTTTGCAAAAGCTGTGCTGTTTTATCCATTCTGATCAGCTGTGACCATAAATAAATCCCTTTAGAACCCTGTGTTGCAGAAATCTTTGAATTCACATTGCTTACTACAGGACTTAAACATTTCTGCAATTTTGGTGAAATAGTCCAGGCTGTAAATATCTGATGCTAAGAAAATTTCAGTGGTAAATTGAGCTTTATTTCCATGTTAATACCTTGCAGTCTCCTCCATCAGCTTATGGGTATTAATTGAAGAATTTTATGATTATCTGGAAATTGCTAGCATTTAGTTTATTCAAGTAATTCTAATACCTAGTTCTGTCAGCCCTGGGATTGTGGTCTGCTCAAAAGTGAGCGTAGAACACCTGATATAATAATTAGTTCTGTGGCTTCAGAACTGTGAGTTTAATGCTTGATCTCTGTAGAATTATTGTAGGATAATAGGTCATTATTTTAAAACTGTATCTGCATGTGTTGGGGGCAAAAGCACTAAGCAGGTTTTTAATTTTAATGCAGAGGTAAATTTTAATTTAATACTATATTCTTGCAAATTTGTGAAAAGAATTTGTCTAAAATTAAGAAATAGGGATGCTTCAAGCATTTGTGGACTCAGTGAGTTACTGTAACATCATTAGAGGGAATTAGGCTACAAGTGAGAAAATTTAAATATCTTTGCCCTGTTGAATGTGCAGTTATCTTCAAAATCCAATCTTTCGGTATCTGTGCTTTTATACACCAAGCTTTAGGAGTCCTAATATAATTCAGCACTTTCATAGGACCCCAAACACAGCCTGTTCATAGTTAAATATTTTTAACATATCCCTAAGATATTGTGAGGAAAAATAACACTGTGGACCATGGGGGTCTTCATTATTGAAATGATACAAAAATTACCATGTGCTGGAAAAAGAAATTAAAAAATATCAGAAGATTGGAGTCTAGGATCCAACTGGCCAGGTGCCTTCCAAAGTTTTGGACTGCTGTATTTTAGGTCATCTGCATCCCAGCCCAGGGCTGAGGCAGATGTGGGTGGGTGACAGTGACATTCCATAGTTTGGTCTGTGGAAATGAAATCAGAACCCTTTGTGGGTTGTTTCTCCCACAGCCCAGAATCTGTCAGCTGTTACCACAGCGCTGGAATTCCTGCAGCTCTGAGCCTCGGGGGCACCACTGGGCCCTGCAGCTGCAGCTCAGCCCACAGGTGCTGCAGGAGCAGAAATAAAACCCATTTTCCCGAGGTGTCACAGGTGAACAGGTGTTTGCAAGAAATAAAATGATTTTTAATATAGTTCTGACTGATACTTTCACCAAGCAAGCAATGAGATTAACTTATATACTTGTCCATTTTAAGAAAATATAGCTGCACATCACTCTGCTGCACATCTGTGTGTTCCAGCTGCTTTTTTGCTATTCTTTGACTAAATACCTCCAAATATGTCCAAAATATGTCACTGCACAAGCACAAATGTATGATTTCATAAACCCTAAGTGCATCCTTCTAACCTGGTTTCTGGGGGGAGGGGGGGCATTTTTGATCCACAATATCTGAACTCTGGAATTCTTTTTGGCAGTTAGGTATTTAATTCTTTAAAATGAAAATAGGACAGGACTTGATAGGTGGAAGTTCAGAAAAACCACTAACTGTGATGAAACTCATAAAAATGTAAGTTTGCAACACTGCACACTGCAAGAAGAGTATGTGTGCAAAAAGAGAATTCCTCTTTTTTCCTTTATTAGCTGTTTTTGATGGAAACAGGTGATTCTTCTGTGTTCACATTTTTCTTTCTTTAGATCTGTTTCACTGCATAAGAACAAACGAGTGAAAGAGGTTGAAGGAATTTAGTTATAAATATTTAAAGAACACTCATGAGGAGACTTCTAATATTATGGAAATTTTACTTTGCCATGATTTTATTTGCATGTAAATGATAAAAGCCTTGCTGTATTTATCCTTGTTTACTCAGGTCATAGCTAATTATTTCTTAATTAGACAAATTCTGTAAAATTAAGCTACATTTATGTAAGTGTCTTGGTTTATTTTTCCTCTTCTAGTAGCTCATTAACAGGAGATGTGACTTCAGTTTAGGAACTTTCAAGAGATAATTTGCTGATATGAGTTCATGTAGAGCACCATGTTTAGACTCATGTGGTTGATCTTTTTGTTTTCAGGGGTTTTGCACTTTTTTCTGTGGAGAATAGAACAATTCCCAGTAGCTGCTGGCAAAATTCTTGTGCAGATGTGGAACTGGAAGGTTTCAAGGACAGTCACTGGAATCTTGACCCTTTGAGGTCACCCCATAAAGACATTTTTTTCCTCTGATTTTTTTAACCTTCAAAACATTTTGTCCAAACTTTTTTTTTGTCTGCCAGGGCTGGGAAATGCTCTGTTTCAAACTCTTCTCAAGTCCAACACTCAAATATAAATAACATCAAATAGTCCAGTTGGGACTGAAGGCTTCTGAGTAGGAAAGGGGAGGAAATACTGGGGAAGGTGGTGTGGAACCAGAAAACCTCCATCTGAAATGGTTCTGTGCATGGGAAACCTGGAGAAATACAAATTATTTCTGCTAGTTTTGTTATTAACAAGTGTGATATGCTGTACCCTGCTCTCCAGCTGCATCTGCAGTTTAAATTTGCAAAGCAGAGACAGTTCCTCTTTGCAGAATTCTTCACAGCCTCTGCTCTTGATATTATTCTTAATATTTATTTTACATACTGGCAATTCAGATATCTGAATGTAAGGAATTGAAAATACCTATTATCTATTTAAGGCTCTGCTATTATATATATTTCTTAAATGCATTATGTGTCCATAAAACACAGGTGATCTGTGTTCGTATACAGAGTACAGATTTTATTTGTGGCTGGGAACAAATAAAGCAATGTACTACAGCCACATTTCTGTTAGATTCAGAAGATTTAATAGAGTAATAATAATGTAAAATAACAGGATTAGATTTACTATTTAGAAATGACTAAGAGGGAGGAAAATCATGACAGTTTTAAACTACCAATTTTTCTTGTTGTCTAAAACAACCTGTAAAAAACTTCCATTTTTTTTCATTGCTGCTAAGGAAACATAGTGGAGAGGACAAAAAATGAGGTAAAGAAATTGTTCTAAAAATAACATGTATTGCACAAATGCTCTGAAATTTTATTGTATTTTCTACTTTCCCCTCTGTAGAGGACATTTGCTGTGGCAGAATGCCTTACTCTCTTTCCAGTTCTCATGAACTTCTAGTTTGCCTGTGATCAGTGGGACGTTCTTTCCCTCAGGGAGGGCCTGATTTTCCTCAGGAATTACAGGTGTGAAGCTCTTATTCCCAGAAACTGGAGCTTTTCCCTCAGAAAGAGTTGCAGTCTTTGTCAAGCCAAAAATCTAGAGCTTCCAACAGAAATTTGGCGAAAAACCAAAGCGATTTTGGTACTTGTTGGGCCTGAATTGTTCCTAGGTTGGTATCTTGGGTTGCTCACGGCTGTGCTGAGTGTGAGTGGCAATGACCTGAAGGAATTGTGGAATTGCTGTCCACAAACCCAGCCAAAGCACAGCCTGTGATGGCTCTGGCCTCAGGAGACCTGGTTCTCCAGACATGTGACTACCTTGTGATGCTCAGGTTTGAGCTTTTCTATTTTTCACATTCTGTGCTGCTTTAGTGTGTGGGTCTGGGTTCATATCAGGGGATGGTGAGCTCTGTGCGCAGAGCAGGGAGACAAAACAATTCCTGCTCCAGCTGGGCACCAAGGACAAATGATCCAAATCTCAGCCCAAGAGCACAAACACCGTGGGCTGGAGAGAGAAAAACAAGCAGGGTGGGACTGCAGGGGCTAAAGCTGGAATGGGACAATGAACTGCAAGATGCAAATGGAGCAGAACTGATCCCAGGGAGAGACCCCGGGAGCGCTCGTGCATTTTGGGACCATTTTGGTTCATCTTGGGTTCATTTTGGGACCATTTTTGTTCATCTTGGGTGCAGCCCTGGCTGGGCTCTTGTGCTCCCCAGGGTGAATCCATTGAGGAGATCCTTTTAATAAATCCCTGCTTTATTCTTTAGCTCTGTCCAGCCTCTGCTCCAGCTCAGCCTTCCCAAGGCATCACTTGTCCCCCAGCTTGGTGGGACACAGCCATGTCACTGCACAATTGGGAGACTCTAACTCATTTGTGCCCTTTAACATCTCCACAGTGCCTCAATTTGAAAGACACCCTGCATTCTGCCAGGTTCCAAATTGCAAAATTAGCAGTCACTATTAATTTCCAGGTACTGAGTCATCCAATGATAGTGATCTCCAGCTCCTGTTCAGCCTGTGTGCAATTGATATGTGCAATATATTTATTAGAGATTTGCTTTAAAGGGATGCAGGTGGATATGCATTTAATTTAATTCCTTCCCTGGGAGCTTTGATCAGTGCTGTGCTCACTACCTCTGCCACGTGCTTTGAACTTGTAGATGCAAGCGTATAAATAATTTCCCATGTCAATTCCTGGCTCATCTAGCCAGGCTGATATATGGAAGGCAGGTTGTCTCCTAAATTCCTGTCACTGGGATTAGTGAATTGATTAGTGAATTCTGAATTAAAATTACAATTAAAGGCAAAATTGTATCTCTTAGCCTTCAAGTCATTTGCTCAAAGTGTAGCAGTCAGATTACAGGATTTGACCAGGTTTGTATTATGAATAAAAACTGTTTTCAATAGCCTTTTCTTTTTTTTCTGTTTGTAAATCAATCTCTCAGATTATTAGCAATTACTAAACAGAAAAGATGTAATTTTTTTCAGTTCTTCAGAGTAAAGAGGGAATTCCATTGATTTTTGAAAATACTGATGATGTGATTCAGAGAACATGATTACCTCCAAATGCCATCAGTAACATATAACGATTTTTTTTCCCAATAGGTTCAGCTCAAAGTATTTAAAATGACAATATGGGCACTGTATATTAAATTGCAGTTACTATTTACAGGTCATTGGTATATATTTTGATATACAGACTCAGGATATTTGTCAGGCATAAACCTTTGCATTTGGGCCAGAAGCTTCTCTGATGATAGTGAAAATTCCTTCCTTCTTTTTCCTTTCCTTTCCTTTCCTTTCCTTTCCTTTCCTTTCCTTTCCTTTCCTTTCCTTTCCTTTCCTTTCCTTTCCTTTCCTTTCCTTTCCTTTCCTTTCCTTTCCTTTCCTTTCCTTTCCTTTCCCTTCCTTTCTTTCTTTCCTTTCCTTTTCCTTTCCTTTCCTTTCCTTTCCTTTCCCTTTCCCTTTCCCTTTCCCTTCCCTTTCCCTTTTCCCTTTCCCTTTCCCTTTCCCTTTCCCTTTCCCTTTCCTTTCCCTTTCCCCTTTCCTTTCCCTTTCCCTTTCCCTTTCCCTTTCCCTTTCCCTTTCCCCTTTCCCTTCCCTTTCCCTTTCCCTTTCCCTTCCCTTTCCCTTTCCCCCTTCCCCCTTTCCCTTTCTTCCCCTTCCCCTTTCCCTTTCCCCTTCCCCTTCCCTTTCCCTTTCCCTTTCCCTTTCCTCCCTCTTGGTGTAAAATTTCTTTCCTCACCTATTTTCATGATTTATTCTATCTCCATCATCCATCTTTCTCAACCTGGCTGTGAGCTTGTCCCACGTGATTGGACAAGGCCCCAGAACAGGACTTTTAGACCCCAGCAGGCCCTGCAAAGTTCCTGTATTTTGCTCCCCTCACCCCGTGGCCATGCAGAGCACATTCCAACCCCACAGAAGTATTTGGAATTATTTAATATCTGCTGCTCCTCACACAGCACCAGCACTGACTGAACTGCAGCTCTGCTGGAGGATCCTTTGCTCCTGCTGATATTATCATCTTGGTTAAGTGAGAAGCAAATGTGCTGCTAGGAGCTACTTGGGCTTAATTTTTGCTATTCAGCACCATAAATTACAGTATTTTATGGCCACTGTAAAAGGTGTGATTTGAACCAATTATGCATTCTGCTCTAAATCCCCAAACTTTGGAGAAGCATGTAATTATGGAAAGTCATTTCCACCGGGTCAATTCTCTCTTATCTGTTCACAGAGAACACCAGGACATGTGTGTGAAGTTAATAAAGCATCATTTTAAACTAGATTTATTAAAGCTGCTTATTAATGAGAATGTTTTCCTTTTCAAAGCTCAAAACTTGCCATGTGTGAGTAGCACAGAGAATTTCCCAGCTTCTGCACAAGCTCTTTTCTTTATTCTGAAAAGGGATGAAATGGAGGTGTTAGGACAAATGGAAAGGAAGCAGAGGTTTGACAGAATTCAGAGATTAAATGTATAGTTTTCAAAAATACCCACAAACAACAAATCAGCCTTTATGTAACTCTACTCCCCATTGGTTTCAGTCTTAGATACTTAGGATCTCTTGGTACAAGATTTAACTCTTTAAAAGATGTGGTAGATTGTCAGCCAACTTTCTGTATTTTTATAGGACTTTGTGCATTTTTTCCCACAGATTTTTAGGGTTAAATACGCATGGAACTAAATGCTCATTTTTCCTTGGGAAGCCAGTGTTTGAATTTTATCAGTCTGTTGAGTCAGATTTGGTTGTAACTTTTTTCTAACAGTTAGAGAATCCAGAGGATTTAAATAACCATTTCCTAAAGGTGCTAGGATCAGATTTCTTTCTTTCCTTGTGCTCTCACTCTCAGTCTCACAGATTTACTGTTTAAGGCAGGGCATCATTGCACTTAGGAGTAGTAAATGTTGATTTACTCTATGAGAAATGAGAAGTGGTGTCGCACATGTGGCTCAGCAGTGGTGAGGTGGCAATGAACTCATGGGTGGTGTCTTAATATCTGTCTTTGGAGCTGAATAATTACATCAACATCCAAAATTAAACTAAGACTAGCTGTTGTCTGTCTCTCCCACTGAGACTTGATGGATTAGGCCAAGCCCTAATAATTTCAGGATTGTTCATGAGCCATGATGAAACTTCTAACAGGTAAAAGGACAGAAAAAATAGATGACTCAAACTGAACTCTGCTAAAAAGCCACAGTTTATTCCATTAACTATGGTGCTGGCTAATAGATGTGATTTCTTCTTCTACATGTGTGGTGGCATTTTTAACTAAAATTTTCATTGTTGACAAGTAATTGAAGAGAAAACTGAATGTAACATTTGGTATTAAAAAAAAAAGGGATGCGCAATTTTTAAAGAGCTTTTCTATATGGGAATGGTTACAGAATGCACAGTGCAGTAAAGAATTTGACTGGTTGCATTTGGAATCTGTGTGGCTGTGACAAGCACAATTGTTCAGGAAGCAAAGATCTGGTGTTCTGTCTATGATACACACAACACACGAGGTGCCAGGTCCAATTAACAGTCTGATGGTGGTAAATCCATTATCCTTGGAAAGAGAGGCCACCACCAGGAGACATTAATTCAATGTGACACCAACTGGGGTGTTTATATACAGCTAATTGCAATGTCAGACATTCTGCTCTAATTGAGTTTAATTGTGGCAAAATTGGAGTTAATTAAAAGTTAATGGTATAGAGCACATCGTGTTATTATAAACTATGGGTATATGTTTCACATCCTTATTATTGTTGTTAAAATGGTGCTTTCAATTACTGTGCCTTGTATTGGCACTTTGGAAACGGGCTGTAATTGTTTTGACATCACTGAAAGTTATTGTTCTGAGGAGGCCTGAAGAAATGTGTTTGTTTAAAAGGCTTGGCCAAGTTTAGGTTGGTTCTTTGTATCACAATAGAAATCTCACATGTGATGTTTCTACCCACCTTGCTAAGGAAATGGTGGAGAGTGCTGGGAAAGCAGGAGTAAATTCTATTTCATCTTAAGAGAATGATGGTATTTTTGGTGTTGCCAATCAGAATTTGAGTAAGGAAACTTTGATTTCCTCATTTTTGTGAATCCACCTTCTTCTAGTTGTGTCCAATCTCTGGCTGTGTCCAATTTCCGTGAGCATCTCTGATGAATCTCCTGGCTGTGGGATTTTCCCAGGATTCTCTTTGCTTTCTTCTTTCTCTGCACCATTTGTTTGCTCCTGTTATACATCATGTTCTATATATTCCAATTATTTATTCACTGGCAGCTCCATCTCTATCCCAATCTCTCTCTTGATGAAGTTTTATTTCAAAACTTTTCTGCTTGACTTTTCCTCCTGGATATCTCGCTGCCAGTTCAGAAACAGGCATTGCATTTTCCCAGTTTTCTGTCAGTTTAAGCAGCTCAACCATCCTTGTGTCCATCAGCTCAACACCAGGTGGATTTTCTTGTTTTCTCTCATATTTTCCTTCATGTGCTTGTTTGGAACTGCCCAAATATTTTTAAAAAATGCAATGATGTGAAATGCTTCTTTCCAAGAACTGTGGCTCCATGTACAATCTTGGTTCATACAAGACAGGGAAAAGGTGTTCTAAACGTATTTATGAACAAAAATTGCTGTGTTTGATATGGCTCCTTATGTGGGGAAAGTGATGCAGTAAAATTACTGATTTTCTCCTGCGGGCCAGCAGTTCCCTCAGCCCTTTGCCCTGTGAAGCTCAGTAGGCTGGAAAAGGCAGAATATTTCAGTAACAGCAGAGTCACTTTATTCCGAAAAAGAGGAAATTTGGCTCTGGAGCTGTCTAAAAGAAATATTCTTTATTAATATTTTTGCTAATGTAAACTTCTATCCCTGTGGAAAACAATTAGCACTTTATCAGGAATTGTCATTTTCAGAAAACACCAGTGAGATACGCTCCTGCTCCATTGGACACTATCACTCAGGAGGGCAATAATCTAAAATAAGAAACGGGGGGGGAAAAAAACCCCAACCCAAATATATTTGCCAGTTTTCCTATAGATGAGAAATCCTTTTGCTGCTTAACAATAAAAACTGACCCAAAGAAGTGAGTAAAGACTAAGGTGAAAACTCTGTGGATGGGGAGTAGATTTGTATTCAAACTTTTTTGTGAATTTATCCCAACCAGCAGGTCTGGGTTTCTTTATTTAAAGAAAGATGTTCTACTAGGTCATAGGTGCATTTAATAAAAGGAAATTCTGTCAGTGGCAGTAAAATTAATGCTGCAAATATCTTGCATCAGGAGCATGGAACACACAGAAAGTGCTGAAATGAAGCTTGTGAGAGACCCAAGGAAAAGGACAGTGATGATTTCTGGAATCTGTTGGTGCTTGTAAATCTGCAGTTTTGAACTGATACTGAGGTGGATTATACTGCACAACCTCATCCAGTTTTTTAGGGAAAAAAGAATGATTAATGGTTTTGTTTATATACCTGATAGGGGGTAAATACCTGAGATATTAAAGGCACAAAGGGCTGATCCAGTTTTGTGCTAAGGCAATATGATGTATGCTCTGGACTTTCTTTCCCTATTCCAAAATTTAGTTCCACTTTGACATAAATATTAAGTCATTACAGAAAAATATGCCTTTAACAAGGCATTTTCAAGAAAATATCATGGAGTCTGAATAGGAAGAAAGGCATCCAGAGATTTTGAGTGGTGTTGGAAATAGAATATCTCTTGTTAGAGAAAGGAAAATGCTTGATATTTAATGTTCATTACAACTTTGGAGAATATTAACATGACTTGGTACATTGTGAATGGAAGTAGCTGTCAAAAAGATGGAGTAATGGCCCACCAAAAAATACAACACTGTGAACTAGGCCATTGTGCTTTTATTGATGAAGAAGTGGAAATACTTGATAATCCTTGCAGTGGAATTCTACTGTATTAACAGGTACTTATTTTTCCTCTTTTCTTCTTCTCTCACCCTCAAAACTATTTGAAACTTGTATTTTTCATGGTTAAGGAAAAAAATCTATACTAAATTTTCTCAGAAAAAAATTTATGAGTGTAATTCTCTTTTACAGTGAAATAGATATGAGCATGCTCCTCATTTCAGTATTTTTCAGAATATTCATTTATTGCATTTTTTTGGCTTTAACTTCTGCCCAAGTGTGATTGTTACCAGAATAGCTTCTTGTGAGGAGGAAACAAGAATGAAAGCAGATGGGATGTGAAATATACTTAGCTGCTAGGGGCTCAGAAAAACTTTAAAAACTTTCATAAATTAAATCCCCAGCTCTTTGATGTTAAGATTAAACCAGGTGGTTTACAACACGCTCGCAGTAATATCCAAGCTGCCAATAAATCCCGAATGGGAAGATCTCCAGTGAACTTCAAGAGAATGAGGCAATTTCTTGGCTCACATCCCACTGAGCCAAGCAGAGGAGGTTGCTGAGAAGCTCCCATGTTTTGCCATCTGCTTCCACCAGGCACTAAAAGTTTCCGTTTTGCCACATTTTGGGACTCTATGAAGTCCTGAGGTTTTTCAGCTCCACTGGTTCTACCTTCCTTTATTCAGAGAATGTAACACCAAAAAATGGCCATGTTTAACTTTGGAATTGGGTTTGGTTTTATTTCTCTATTGTGTTTGCAGGGAGGAATGATGAATCTGACTCCATGATTTCAGAAGGCCAATTACTTTATGATACTATATTATATTAAAGAATATTATACTATACTAACTAAAGGACACATAAAGGATACTTACTCAATGCTAAAAGCTAATAATGGAAGCTCGTGACTCTTTCCAGACTGGCCCTGACTGGCCAAAGAGTCAAAACAACTCACACCACAATCCAGTGAAACAATCTCCAAACACATTCCACATGTGAGCACAACACACGAGAAGCAAATGAGATAAGAATTGTTCTCCTTTTCTCTGAGGCTTCTCAGCTTCCCAGGAGAAAAATCCTAGAACGGATTTTTTCAGAGAATGTGAATGCCACATTTCTCTGTTTTAGTAACTTGTTTTTTAATTGGGTGGAGAGGCAATGAGTTCTCCCATGGATCATTTATCTCAGATTGTGAGAGAGAGTAATGGTCTCATTGACACAGAGTGGCTCCTGCTGTGCCATCCAGCCAGCAGCATCCTGTGCTTGGGAAATTGTCCTTTTGCTCGTATTTGTGCCTTGGGAAATTGTCCTTTTGCTCTCATTTGTTGGTTTTTGCAATTCTCATTTAGTTGTAGCCTCAGCTACAGCAAACCTCTCCTTGCAATCTTGCATATTTATTATTACTCACTCACAAGAAATGTACAGCAGCTAGAAAACAAAATTGTCTTTTTGAAATGGATTTGGAGTCCTTCTTTTATTTTGGTCCAACCCATTCCAAGTCCTTTATAAGATATTAGTAATACAAATATTAATCCTTGAACTGAACTTGTTTTGGTTTGTTTTTTTTTTTGCTGTCTGCTTTTCTCAAAGGAGAAGCAATTAAGAAGAGATGAAAGAATTTTCTATAGTATACATGATGTTGGTTTTAGGTAGCCATGCCAAACCTGGTATTGGTTTTCTTTCGAACCCTACTCTCTTCTACTTCTGTGTGTTCAAATTTATTAAAAAAAAAAAAATACTCTCTGCAATCAAAGAGCCTTAGTTTTGATCCAAACAGGTTAAAATAAATTCTCCTCAGGGAGTTGTGAGGTAGGAATAGGAAGTAAATTATCTGAATAACCTTTTCTCTTTTTAGTTAAATATTTACTAAAATTAAAAAGGAAACCCAGCCCTATACCATGCCCAACACCCCCTCTCCCTTAAAAAGCCCTCAAAACAACAAAAGAGAACCCCAAACAAACAAAAAATTCCAGCTTTTCTATGGGCTCAGTTTTTCAACCTTGGGGAACTGAATTTCAATGTCATTTGTAGATGGAAGTGCATTTCCCTCTTCAAAGGAGGAGCTAGTTCCTGCAGCTGTTTTCTGAGTGTCCTGACATTCAATTTAATCTGAATTAACACCCCAATATCATTAATAGAAGATGTCCAGGGAAATTGACCTGGGACTTTTGTCCCACAGACAGAATTGGCGTCAGTGTGACAGGGTTGTCTGCAGAACATCAGATATTCCAAAAAGAAAATACATTCTTTGGCTAGAGAAGATGCATTGGTGACTTCTTAAAGACAAGTTTAAATGAGATCCCAAACTTTTAAAATGCACTGTCTGAAAAATTATTCCATCCAGGAAATTCATACGGTTGTTTAGGTCCAGTCCATTTTGATATATTGGAGACAAGGATCAAAAGTCTATGAAGATACAGTTCAGCTCATTCTCACAAATTTTTTTCTTTTAATCCTTCTTTATTGTGTCCTAAAATAACCCAAGTAATTTCATTAAGCATTTGACTTAGTTATCTTTCATAGAATTGAAATTCTGTTATGGATTTAATCTGTCAAAAAACAAAGTTTCAAAATTCCCAAATCTTCTACGGAAGAGAGCCTCCCTCTCTGCACGGTTTTGCTTTTTTATCACCTACAACAGCACACGTGTGTTTCACCTTTGGAGTGGAATTCTGCACTGGCAAGAAGAAGGCATCACATTTTTGTTTTGCCTGCAGCCTTTGAGGCAGTTGGAGACTGACATCCCAACGTTTCAACCACTGCTGAAATCCCAGGTTATAACTCTGCAGCTTGTAAGAACATAGACTTTGACAGTAATCAGCTTATTCTTTCAGCTTGGGGATTTTTTGTTGTTGTTGAGCTCTTGTTTGGAAGTCCTGGTGAGCTCTCTTTCTGTCTTAATCTATAATTTTTTTTTCATCTTGCAAATAAACCATACTGTGATATGAAATCGCTTTTTTTGTGCACGTGCTAAGGTCTGTCTCAGCCAGGCTGATCCTTTGGCCCAAAGCTGAGGGTTCTAAGCTCATGAAGTGACCTCATTAACATGCTGAGCCTTTGTGGGAGCTGCACACTGGAGATCTTTCCATGGAAGGGAATTTGGTTAAAACATAAATAAAGAGTGACTAAAGAGATTTCCACATGTTTTTGGAAGGGTGGTTGTACCTTTGGAGAAGTGAATCAAAGTTTAAGGTGTGGATTAAGTCACTGACATGAAAAAACAGTGTATTCTTATAAAATGGATAGAGATAAAAAGTTGAGACAAGTAATTTATTCTTAGCCCAACATTTTCAATTTTTTTTTTCTAATGGAAAATGATAAAAGCTGTATTTACAGGATCTAGACTCTATTCTTTTGTTAGGACTCACTTTATGTCCTAATTTTGTCTTTGTATTTTTAAGCAGAAAACAATGTGGGAATTTCTTGTGAGTTCTGCTTTTTCACTTTTTGTAATCTCAACAACTAATTTGAAAGCATTTGAAGTTTGGCAGTTTGAGTGATTTTTCCTTGATTTTCTTTTGAACAGTTCCTTTTCTTTATTTTGTTGCTGATCACTGCCGGATCCTTGCATTGAAAAAATATACATACATATGTATATAGTTGCATAAACATATACATATTTTAAAATGGAAATTAAATAAGAAATTGCACTTTTTTTTGGTGGTTGTGTATCACATCAGCAAGGATAGCAAGGATTTTGATATACAGCATAACTTAAAAAGAAACCCCTGCATGTGACAGGGTTAATGTTAAGGATTCCTAAAGTCTTAATTATGTTCACAGTTGCTTTTATTTCACTTCTTATCTCAAATCTGCTTTAGAAGGTCACCAATGTAAGACAGAATTAGAACCAAAATTTTATGGGAAAGGACTCGGGAATGATTCTGCATCAAAAATTTGTTTATTTCTCTTAAAATATGGCCATGTCAGCCCATTCTTGCTCAATTTTCTGCTACTGTTATCATTCTTCAGACCATTAATTTGTTCAAACTCCCATTATTTGAAGTCAAAGGATCACAGAAGATGATGTATCCCACAATGCCAGGGGGTGTTTCTGATTTAAACAACTAAAGGTTTTTCAACTCTTCTGCAGACCTTATTGGGATCTCCAGTTATGTCCTCTGAATTACCAAATCATCACTGGCTCATCAGGGCAGCAGTTCAGCCCTAATTAATTAGAGGTAACGAGCTGAATAACTTTCCATTGGAAAAGGCTTTTATAAATGCTGTTGCCTCAGGAACAACCATGATGTGGTAAATTGTGGTTGTTGAACTCCTAAATTCTGTTATAAAAGGGACAAGAGATTTAATAATTTGTAAGAGGATGAATGCCCTTGCAAAACTTTTAGAGGGATTCAATGGAACTGAAGAGGTAGCAGTCTTAATTCTCAATTGTTCTTGCTAATTTAGTGCATTGTTAAAAAGAAATTAATCTTTTGTGTCCTTTTGAGATTAATTGTATCTTCCTAGTTTTTGTTGTTTATGACTATAGTTAATGTGCTAGCAAAGAATAATCTTATCAAAGCAGGAAATACAAAATAACCTTAAAATCTTAGGTCAGGAGAAGCACTTTTCAGATGTTATGGATTTTTGTATTAAATTATTTAATAATATACATTTAGAAAAAAAATTGCCTTTTAAAAACTTTGCTTTAACTCCTTTTCCTCTAGTGGTCATCTAGGGTTATTTTGCACATTTTCTTTACTGATAAAGGATAAAAGCTGGAGGAGAGAGGAAGGTGTGAAACTTTAAATCCTTTGTCTTTAGGAGCAACATCAAGGTCCTGTTGAAATAATTTCCTCCAGTGAGGAAAATACCATGAGGATGTGTCTGGTCACACTCAGACACAGAAATGAGAGGCACACACATTTTTATGTCATGGACATTGACCAGCTCCATGTTTAGTTAAATAATGAAGACTCCAAGTTTCAGGTTCTAGCTCAATGGGAATAAATATCTTTTACAATAAAGGCTGAATTTGATTTGTACCATGCACTGTGGAGCTGGTTTAGCACAATGCCAGCAGCTGAACGGGTGTTTCACAGTTTAAAATGCTTTTACCAGGGCACATGGCTGGTATTGTGGAATACTGAATGAAACAATACATCCCTCAGCCTGTTTCCCTGGCTGTCAATCTAGCAACATATTTATTTCACAAAGAAAAGCAGCACCTTTTCATAATATATATTTCAAATCTAACTGAGTGCTGTTTCTTAGCAACAAGAGCTCAGGAGCTGGTGATCCTGAGATGAGCCACAACACGTGTGGGCTCCAGAACCACAGTGCTGCCATTAGCAGGGAGCTCACGGGGGAAACAAAGCCTTTCTGATGGCTAATTTCACTTGTCCCACCCCTGAAAAATACTGGCAAAAAAACCCCCCAAAAAACCAAAAAAACAACAAAACTTTTCCCTCTCGTTGAATAAACTAAATCAACTTGAAGTGCACACAAAACCATGTGGGATAAATGTGACCTGACTATAAAACAGATGTGTTTTATGAATAGAACCTTGAGAAGTAATTACTCACAGCTTGTTTTAGAGAGACCTACTTTCTTTCACTCTGAAAGGAAAATGTGCTTATGTGTCAGGTTGGAACAATAGCTTTGAGTGCTGCTGATACTAAAGAAATTTAAAGAAAGTTGAGCACTTTCTGACAAGGGGTTTTTCATAGACTCCTGCTTTTACTCTTTGGCTAATAAGGGAAAAGCAGCGTTTCAGGGAAAAAAGCACAGAAAAAAGATAAACTAACCCAGTATTGTGCAGAAATTTCCATCCTGGATCCAGATTTCACTGTTGTTTTTTCTTTTTGAAGGGTTCCTTACTGTTTGAATTATCAGTGGTGTTCATTTCATATCAATATATACCAAGCCTATGTAAAGGGCTTTAGGAAATTAAATATAAGTAATAGAAAGTCCTTCCACAGTTTTTTTTTTTCAAACGGATCAGAATGATGCATGAAATTATGTGAAATGTCTGCTCAGATCAATTGACTTTTGTGTGCCCAAACTGCCATGGGACAGGTGACAACAATCTCAGATTTGTGCCCAGAGAACCCTGCCTGGTTCCAGGTACTGCTTGCTCCTGTGGAAAAGCCATACCAGTAAACACATCCCTAGGCATATTCCCATGTCTTCATGGAGCTGAGATCAGCAAATAGTTTAGAAAGAGAATACAAAAGGAATAAGGGAGACTTTTCTTGGCTTTTCTGATCTTTGGATTACTGTCCAAAGATGTGACTCTTAGCTGAGACATTAACCCATGGATGGTTAATATAAGAGATATCAATGTGGTTGTTCATTTTGTGTTTCATTTCCTCAATTCATGTCAAAATCTTTAAAATACAGAACACAGGTTTTGACCAGAAAATTATTTAATGTCTTTCAAGTCAACCAAAAGGGAGAAGTTACCAGAATCAGGCAGTGATTTACTTTTTTACTATCCAGTTACTTGTGATTGTTTGGATAGACCTTCAGTGTTGCTTGAGTTGAGTTTGCTGAGCATGAATATATGCTTTGAATATTCAGCTAGTTAATTTTAAATGCTATCTATTACTATTTTGTAAATAATAGCTCTTCATTAAGTGGACAATAATACTTGATATGGTGGTTAATACAAGATAACAGGATCCATTTGTAATTAAATAACCCCAGTGAAGAGAGAGCACTAAAAAATCAAAGGGTCAACTACCAGATGTTAACAAGAAGTGCGTTACACATTATAGTTCTTACAGCAGTAATTACCATTCAGTAATACATTTATTATAAAAGTGTATTCACCAAAGGCATTCTTTACTGAAAACGCACAGAATTAATGAAGACAGGGAATGTCTATTGTATTTTATTTTTTTTAATAAAAATCCTAATTTTCTGCTGTTCTGTTCCATGTACTAAACTTGTGCTAAATGTTCCCCTGATGTATTTCACTGCAAGATGCAAAGTGCTGTCTAACGTGTGTTTTGTTTATTTGTGCAAAGCCTGTAGCTGTGAGGGGCAGTGCCATGAAATATTAAGAGCCTTGCCATCTGTTTGTGAGAAGATGTGAGGTGTGGCTGCAGTCAAGGCTGAGTGCTCTGGAGTAGGAGGGAAGTTTTTATATTTACATTCCATATGGCACAAGCAAAATATGGCAAACAGAGCGTTTTCAGATGGCACCCACAAGGTAAAATCCAGGCTGTCCTGCAGCCCTAGCCAGATTCCTCACTGCTTTCAGTGACTGCAATTGGCAGCTTGTTGCCTCAGCTATTAATTTCTCTTAGTTTTGGAAAGACTTACAATATTGGCATTTTAGCTACTATTATCACCTTTAACGAATTCTCTGAATTTGCAAAATCCCATCAATAGGTCAGAAATTCATCAAGATTCTCAGAGGAATAAAAGAGCAGAAGTGACAAGAACTGACAAAGTGTTTCTGAGTGACAAAGACTCAGAAACTTTTACTGGTCACGGTGGCCAGAATATGGTGCAAAATTGTTGGCTTATTTTTTCAAATGGAGCATGAATGAAACCATGCCATTTTTATTAATGAACTGGAGAACAATGTCACTTTGTTTTTGCTGTTTCAACACTGTTGGGGAGGATGGAACAGGAAAGCCTTATAAATATGATTGCCTGGCAAAAGATTTTGAGAATATGGAAACTATAAGCGAGATTGAAACCAAAGCAATTTTTGAGATCCCTTAGTTACTGAACAACGGGAAAACAATGGTGTGGCTGAGGAAGGTAATCCCCTTTTGATGGAACAACACCCTCTGCTTGCAGGCAGGTCCAAGGGCCCGAGCAGACCCTGCCAGCTTGGCAGAAGGGGTCCAAAGAGGAGTTTTTAGGGTTTAAAATGTAACCCAGTATGGTAATGTAATGATTCTTACAGGCTGTATGTAAATGCTATAGGATTTGTATCCTGTACTAGATTGGTTAGCGAGAATCAGAATATTCAACACAGAAGATGATTTATTGTATTGTAACGGGAACTTTGCTCTCTTAGCTCTTACTTACTTACTCTTAGCTCTTAGCTTTTACTCTTACTCTCGCCTCTTAGCTCTTACCCCTCTTACTCCCTTACCCTTTTACTCTCTTACCCTCTCATCCCCTCTCCCCCTCTCTTCTCTCAGGCCTGCTCCAGCTGTGGCTGGCAGCTCCCAGCAGGGCCCTGCACCCAGGCCCTGTGCAATAAACCCCAAGTTCCTGACCTGGCTGCAGAGATCTCTGGTATCCGTCCATCCTGACCGTGCTTACCCCCATCGCTCCTACAAACACCTCTCTGCCAAAGGGAAGAGAAAGTACAGAAAGAATGGAAACACCACCAGCATCATCATAATTTAGGGAAGGATCTGAGTGGGGCCTTCTTGTGCTGCTTTCTTCCCATCCTCTAATTATTGTAAATCTTCCTTGATGCCAAATCAGTGAATCCCCCAGGTTTATCTAGGTGATCACGAGATTTTGAATGTTATGCTAACTTTGAAGCAGTGGTAGAGTGATGTGAGCTCCAAGTTCTCTTCAGCTCTCTCAGTAACTGATCACCTCTAAGACTGTTTCTCCTATTTCCTTCAGACCTTCCTGCAGGGATGAATAAACACCTAAATGAGGATCTATCAAGATCTAAAATACTTATCCATGAGTTATTCACAGGTCTTAGTTGAGAGAATCAAAACTTTATCATTCACTCTTTCCAGTTTAGTTCATGGCACAGTGTCCATAGGTGGATTCTGAGAGGTTACTCCAAAGTTAGGCCCAAAGATTGTATCCTAATTTGAAATAAAAACACTGTCATGCCTTTTTGGTAGTCACAAGAGTATTTTTAAATTCAGATTTTGAGCATATTGGAGCAGGGCCTGTCTCTAACCACATAGTTTGTTTTACATGCTCCTCATCTCAGGAAAGATCCTGATTTATTCCCACTATTACCTTAATAGAAATTATAAGAGCAATAAGGTGAAATAATGTGAAGATAGGGAGCAGAGGTTTTAGTCAGCAGTCTTTAAAAATGATGTCTTTCACATTTTTAAATTCCATGCTGACAGTTTACTGAAGGAATGAGGGCAATTTACATTTCAAAGCTTAGTTTACAAAATTGGTTTGGCTCATTAGAAACTTGTGGCTGGGTTTTACAAATTTGTCCCTTCTCCCTGCCTATTCCTCCCTCTGTCCTATTCATTTTTAATCTCTGCACATATGCACGGCATTCCTATGCCAATAATAGAGAAAACTGCTCTTAAACTCCTCATTACATCAGTATCTTGACACAGTCTTATCCTGCAACCTGTGGAAGAGATTTCACTGATTTTAGACTTATTTCTCAGTGTCCATTACCAAGCAACCTACAGGATTGCAGCTGCAGACAAATCAAATTTATACCCACTTCATTTTCCAACAGCATAACTGAGAGTTCCATTTAATCTCAGTATATTAGGCTCTGACTTTTATATCTTCCTGAAGCTTCCATTCTCATCAAAGATTTACATGGTGTGTTACCTGCTTTTCCTCTCACTTTTTTTTTGCCAGCTAATGGCTATTCATAATGCACATTTTATATGAAAAATTGTTCCATTATTATCCTTTTCTGCTGGAGAGTTTGAAAAACAGGAAGGCAAAATGAACACTAAAGCCTGAATTCCAACTTGCCCAGAGATAAAGCTCAGTGTTTAGATTCTTCTGTGGGCTGCTTTCATTCCAGCTCGCACAGGGAGGCATAAATTAAGCCTTCTCTACATAAGGGCCTATTTTCAATTCGAGTTTCATCTTCATGAAGGACAAACAGCTTTATGTGTGAGGTTTCCTGCAAAGCTGCTGCTCAGACAGGATGCAAATGTTTCACACCACAGGCTCATCCCATCCTCAGAGGAAGCAAGGTCAGCAAGAGGCACCTTCCAGGCTGAGGAGATTTTGGAGAGGCAGCTGGGGAAGAGTTGCATGAAACTCTGAGGGGCAGGTGCTTCAGAGTGGCTGAGCAGGTGGAACAGTGGATTGAAATCCACCTGAGGTGTGTCTCTTTAGCTCTTAGTTTGGATTGGGAGGGAGCTTTACAAATGAATTCTGGTGTTGCCTCCTCTGAGGGAGTTTTGGTTCAGATGGTGCAATAGGCTTGGAGGTGATGATCTGATCTCATTTGGATGGAAGCAAACTGCCAGCCATGCTCAGGAGCTCACCTCTCCTCCTCGAGCTCATCATCAGAGGAGAGAAGAGCAGAGTGCAGGTGTCAGCTCCCCCTCCCTGCCTCTGGGATCTCCTGTTGGCCCATCCACCTCTCTGTGCTCCTGCTGTTCAATCCACAGATCACAGCACTGGGAGGAATTGTTTGTCCTCTTGTTAAAGATGCATACTAGCTGGCAAGTACGGATTCCTTTCTTATTATTGAAGGGCTCCATAAAATGCATTAAAATTCCCTTAGGTCTGCAAAACTGTGCGTGAAGTTTTTTGACAATTATGCAAGAGCTGCTAAGGTGATGACCATCTGTGCAGTAATTCAGCCTTTTCAAAAGTATTAAACAGGGCATTCATCTCCTCTGAGTTTCAAAAGCAGCCTGTTTTCAAGAGAGAGATTTTTCTTCTGGTATTAAAAGAGTTATACTTTATCCAAAGCAGAAAGTAAACACTTAATGTATTGCTGTTTATGTTCTTTTTATGTGTGTGTGTGAATATTTGTGTTGCTCTCCCTAATAGGAAGTCAAGAAAGTTGTTTGGGCATATAGGTTTCCTGTCAAATATACAAGACAAGTGATCATCAGAAAATAAGGCAAAACAGAGTATAAAAATGAACAAGCAGTAAAATATGGGGGTTTGTTAGTCAGAAACCTTGCAATGCATGAAAATGATTTCACTGAATGTCCGAGTCCTCCTTTCTTTCCACTTCCCCATTTTTCTTTTTTTTGCTAGATTGATCTACAGTAACTCAGGTGAAGGTACTGGATGGAAGTCAGGGACTGAGAGGTTATAAAAGAAATCTTTCAGGATTTATTTTATTTGACAATATGATGAGCTTCTGCACTTGCTGTTGAAAACAGCCTGTAACAGTTGGGATTCTCCAGTTGTCAATAGCTCTTTCAGCAGTAGGATTGTTTCTGATTACAGTGTGGTTTGCCAGTGAGGGTGATGAAGCATAAAACATGTCCCACATCACCTCTGGCCTTTGCTGCCTTGTTCCACACTGTGAGGAGCCTGCACTGGGACACAGCAAAACGCTCCTTCTGTCTCTACAAAGTTCTTTGACACTTGCAAGTCTCCAGAATAATTTTAAAATCAGACCCTCCAATGAAATGCAAATGTTCAGCTGGCAGAAATCAATGCACGATGCCACTGAATTCTAGAAATCAAAAGCTAATTTTGTTACCAGTTTGGCAGTCTGGTGTGACTTCCCTGCCTTCTAACAGCTACATACAAGGGTCCATATCCTTTCCTGAGGTACATGCACTAACATCTCTGATCTTCATAAGAAATCATGGTCTTCTAAGCTTAGAAGGGTAAAAATTAGGAAACTGAGTGAAGAAATAGACACTGATTTTTGCTGTTGTTTTTTTTGTATTGTTAAAGATGGAGTTTTAGAGCTGAGTTTTTAACACTGGGTTTACTCATGGGCTGTAGGAAGTGCTGAAGTGGTTCCATATCATGATCAATTGTTTAAGTAGCTTGAATTTTATCAGCACTTAAAACTTGTACTCACATGATTGACACTAATGATTCTGAAAAAGACACTGTATTCTGTGGAGTGAGTAATTTGTTTTTTTAAAGAATTGCTTGAATACCTGTTTACGCTGTAGACTAAGAGTGGTGGTGACATTATGATGATGCAGCCAATAAATAGGATGGTTATGGGTTTTTTTAAGTATCTGAAATACTTGCCAAGAAAATCTGTCATGCTGGCTGTGAGGAAATGGATATTCATGTGCCTGTGAAATTTTGTAAAGTCAAAGCTGCGGTTTTGGTCTAGCTGCCTCTAGCTTTTAATGATCAAAGTTGTTAGTACCTTAAATATTGCAATGGGTTTAGCTTCAGTGAACAAGAGATCAGAGTATTATTGCTTCTATCTTCTATAATATTTGTTTCACTTGATGAAAAGTGACTTCTTAATGAATTATTGGCCAGACCTGTGGGTTCCAGAGGGTTCTGTCCCAGCTCAGACCTGCGCTGTCCTGAGTGAGCGCTCTGCAGGTTCATCAGGGGAGGTTTGTGCCCTCTGGAGTTTTTAGGGGAGGAGCTGCATTTCCCCAGTGCTCACACACTAAGGGCACATGGGGTTCTTTACACAGTTCCCTTGCTGTCAGCTGTCCCCATAATTTAATTAATGAAAGGAATGAAGAGGGAGAAGTTACATAAGGCCCTTACTCAGGATTAAGAATGTTGAGTGCTTCTTTCTTACACATAAACTGCAGGCTCTGCTCAAGCTATGGTGCATCAGAAAACCAGATTTGATAAGATTACAGCAACTTCAAGCGTGTGCTACTGGTTGAAGTTTTTCAATTTCTGAGTAGTAATCTTTTGTTTAATGTTCTTCATGTATTAAATCTCCTTAATTCCAGAAACATTTAATCTGTGTATGTAATAAGACATTCCTGTTGAAGTGCCAAATGCTTTGTTTGCACATTTTTAAGTTTCAGGAATCTGTTAAAAATACCAGAGTGTCCTTTGTAGAAGATTATTTTGATCATAGGCTCTATTGACTGGTGAAATTGTGTTTATCTTCACAATGAGACAAAACAGGAGTTCTAAAGTAGAATAAGGAAAACCACTGAAAAGTAGTCTCCTTCCAGTCCAATCTCATTCATTGAAAGAAAATGTATATTAATTAAAAATTTAGACACTTCATTTCTGTTGCAAGGCTCCTTGCAAAAGACAAATTATTTTATACATCTAGTGTGTGTTGGAACTGACAGATGAGATTAATATGCTTCTTAAATTACCATTACCAAGGGTCAATTAATAAGTGAACTAACCTTGTGAAAGTCATTCTGAAAGACTAGTTACAGATCTGTAATAGTCCCTGTCAAATCACACAGAATTGAGAAAATGAGAAATCTGTCAAATAAATACGAAACCTACTAATTGCATTCTGCATAAGGTAAATGAGCTTTGGTGGTTGTTGGTGGAAGGAACAAGAAATAAGTCTGAGAAATGTTGCCATTAATAATATACAAATTTGGAGTAAAACTTACTTGAGGGAACATGAATGCACAGAAACCTCCCTTGGTAACAGAAAAGTGGTTTCTTGGCAGGCAAAGAATAGGGGATATGAAGCTTGAAGGATCATTAGAGGAATGTTTCCTAGACTATTATAACGTTTATTACCTTGGTAATTACAGAATTTACCTGTTTTTTCATTTTTTGATGCAATTTTCTGGATCTTTAGAGGTTATTTACCTCTAAATATTTTATTATACAAATTAAGGTTTCATTATGACAAGAATTAAACCAGCCACATTTGTTGTATGATAGTAAAAAAACCAACTTCCAAATTTACAAATTTCTCTCTATGGAAAGGACTTTAAAAAATTACCCAGCTCCAAATCTGCAGGCTGACCAAGCCTCATGTTAATCCCTAATCTTATTTCCTGTGATCAGGTTGTAAAACTGCAACAGGTACAAAAGCAAGATCACAGAAAACCAGTTTGCATTCTTCCAGGAAACCCTGAAGATTTAAGACACTTCCATCGTTAAAATGAACCACTTTTGGGTTAAATTTGGGTGTTCACAGCTATTGGCAACTGCAAAATATGATTTTGCACTGTAGGTTTCAGTGTGAGCCTGTCTCTAGGTTACCGGCTTCTGTCTGTTAAATCATCCAGCTACATCTATTAATGAATAAATATTTTATACAAATATTAAATACCACGAAAAAGCAGAAATTGGCTGTATGATATGAACCTTGAAAAAGCAGCAAGTCAAACATTTATTTGTGCAGCAAAACCCAGGTTTTCTGTGATGGCAGAAGTGGCTGTTTGTGAATCTAAAGGTATGAGCTTAAGAAATTTGGATATTTACGGAATTAAAATAGCAGTCGTGCTATTGGATAGGAGAAGCACACCAGCATGTGCTGTCATGAAGCTTTGAGCTGGAAATTCCATATTCCAGCCCTAGAAATGTTTATAAGGCAGGTCAGAGAGTGCCAGCAATGCCATGTGACTGAAGGGATCAGGCAGCACAGCCACTCAGGGCTGGGCTCAAAAGCTAAAGGCTGAAATGTGCTCAATGGCAGCCTCTGATGGGTAATTCTAAAATCTAAATGTGATTCTGAAAAGGAACCTGTTCAGAGAAAAAGGGTTTAAAAAAGATGTTTCCATATATTTATTCAGTTCTGCTCCCTATGATCTTCTGCTGGGTAAAGCAGAACATGAAGCAGAAAAATAAACTTAATGTCACTTTTCTTGTCTGTTGTTTCATTAATGATAGAACATATTTATAACATTGAAAATCCTGTATAGATCAAGATTTTTTTTTTTAGTGAACAACTTCATTTTAGTTAAACTCTTACATGATATAATTTACCTGCTGTCAAACCCAGTTAAGTGACATAGTTTGGTGCTATCATATTCCAGAACATGTCAGGATTTGATGAGCTATGAATGTTATGTTTAGTATCATGCATTTTTAAAAGGTTTTTTTCCCAACATTCTACTGAACACTCACTGAATCCTTTTCTGAGTGTCTTTTATTTTTCTGTAGGAAAATGTTCCTGTTATACAATTTTGGTTCCTTGCTGAAGAGACAATCCATATTGATGCTTATTTTTTGACCTCTTAGTGAGAGATGAAGGTCTGATCATTTCAAATACATTTCTTACAAGCATATTTTTCTGTGGTTAAAACTTCCAATTTCTCTGAATTGTTCAGCATGGAGCTCATTTATCTCCTGATAAAAAACAATTCTTTCTAAATGGTATCTGTAGTAAAATCAGGGCAGCTGAGCAAGGCCAGAGCAGTCTCTGTCTGGGGGCTGCTCCATGGGGTGGTGAGAGCTGCTTGCAGAGCACAGAGTGCCATCTATTGAACACTCCTGTGAGCCAGCAGCCCTGCCTTGGCAAGGAGGGGACACACAGCCATGTGAACAAAGCATTTATCCTCCAGAAAAGAGATTCTCAGGTTTCTGTGGTTGAGATGGCTCCCAAGGTATTAGAAAGTCTCTTTTTTTCCCAGCCCCATGACCAAAGAAGAAGTTGAGATCCCGCGGCTTTGCTTTTCAAGGTTGTTTATTTTCTCTTCTCTATCACATTTTTTCTCTGACCTGCTGAGATCTGTCCAGCAGGTCGGCTTGTGGCACACTGACAACCCTTGGGGTGGTGTTATCTTTTTATACTAAAAACTACCTGTACTTTATTTACAATAACTTTCCAATACCTCTCACCTATGTGAGACAGTCTGTCTCTACTCTAAACCAATCCAGGAGTGCCACCATCACAGCAGAAGATGGAGGACAAGAAGAAGAAGAAGGAGGACAGGACATGCCCAGATTCCTCCATCTTGCCTCCTGAACCCCCATTCTAAATCCCCTAAATTCTACATTTTCACCCTGTGACAAATTCACTATCATTCTACTCAAACCCTTGTGGCTTGTAAATCCTCACACAAAGTTGGTAATTGTTTCCATGGGTTAAAATCCAAGGCACAGGTGTTTGTGACTCTGTGCCAAGGTCTCTGAGCCCCTGCCAGGGTCTGGAATCACCCAGGGCAGCCAGAGCAATGTCCTGGGTCCTGACAAATGATCAGCCCACTCCAGGTTTTACTGTGTTTCCTTTTGTTCCAGTTTCCTTCTTTGGCCAAAAATGAAACAAACACAGAAGTTTTAAAATAATTCTTTGTGGCCTTCTTTAGGTTTAAAAAAAGATTGTGAGATCTTTCTGCTTTTCTAAGCAGACCTAATATCTTTAAGTTGGTTTCTTTTTGCAGTTGGTTTTGCTGTCCTTATAGAATCATGGAATCTTCCATGTCCCTTCCAAATGTGGCTTTAAGAGCTTTTGTTATTCCATGCCAGGGGATTTACTTGGTGCAATAATAGCAAACCTTTAGTTTTACAAAAGACCTCAATTAAAAGCAGAATAGGTTCTGTTTGATAGGCTCCATGGGGTTGATGGATTGCTTCTGATTTCAGCTCCAAAATCAAACCCTTGGGATTGACTGGCCTGAGTTTCTCTGTGTGTTCTGCATTGACCCAGCAGGTTACTTAATAGTGACAGATTTAAAAATAGGTTATTCCAAATCAAAGAAATTATCTTATGTTTGAACCAGCAATATATTGATGAGAAGTCACCTTGCCAGGCCAGAGGAGAAGAACCTGTTTTGGTGATGTAGCAGAACTGATTGAGGAACTCTCATGCAATTTGCCATTAATTGTTGTTTTATTGAACAGTAAAATCCAATCATTCTGTTTGCTGTGTCTGTCAAATTAAAAACAAGAAGGTGACAGGAACAATGGAATAGAGACCGGACTACACCTAGTCACAGGGCAGAATTTGGTGAATAAATCTTGTTTTCCTTTTTTTTAGACACTGTCTAAAGCATCTAAATAAGACACTGTCTGTACTCAAAGGAACTGTTGCAATTACATTGGCAGAAATAATGACACTTCAAACTTAATTATTAAATACATTTCAAGCAAATCATGCTGTACTGCTAAAAGAGCTCCCTATTGCTATAAAAAAGTTCAGATTTTAACACACATCTGTTATTTTTAGAAAAGATCTTTGCTGGGATATAAAGTCCCTTTTGGCATAGGGGAGTGCACTCCTTAAGGGGAGTGTGATGGAGTAAAATACCACAGGATGGTTTTCCACCACCTTGTGACTTCAATGCCACCTTGGGAATAAATACATGAAAGTTGAATAGTCTGGTCTGTGCAAGAATTCCCTGTGGTGCTTTGGAGCATCAGCTTCAAAAGTCTCTTCAAGGACTTCTTCTAGGACATTTCAAAATTTAAAAAATTGCTGCACCCCAGTAGATTTTAACAGCTCAAAACACTGCAAGACTTCTCCTCCTTTGTGTATTTGTTTAATTCTCCAGTCTTGCCACAGCAATCCTCTGTGTCTGAAATTAGTTGCCTTTATTTAATTCCTTTTCCTTTGTACATACTTTTATTTCTATTTTGCCTTTAACTGACCTCTGGTACTCTGTTGGTGATTATCTTTGTGGGTCCCAAAAATCCCTTTCTTGGGTTTTTGAGTTGCAGTCTTGCAATAGGAGAAGGAAATGTTCCTGCAACTCTTGCTGGGATGAGTTCTGAAATTTAAAATTTACTCCTTTTATCATCATTTGGTTTGTGGGTGCATGAAAAAGGGTCTTGCTGATTGCTGTAATTCAAAAAGGTTTTTTTCACTTGCAATTTTTAGTGCTTAGAGCATTTAATTAATTTTTTGACTGACTATATCCAGGCTTTACATTTTGCTGGAATAACAGACTTGCCAATTCTCCCTTTGCCAAATGCAATATTCCACATAGGAATTTTTTTTTTTTCAGTTGATACAACTGATGCAGCTTGATGCAATCGGTGAAAAAATAGACATCTACAATGTAATCATTGTAAAAAAAAAAAAAAAAAAAAATTTTTGGACTGAAAATCATGTCTGTTAGTATTTGTGGATAGTGCAAAGGGTTTGAGAAGGGTAAAAAAGACAAACGATGACATTGTAGGTCTTGGAATTCTGAAAATTGCTCCGATAAGGTTGTCGTAATTTGGAGTTTAGGAAAAGCATGAAGGACAGAAAAGGAGAAATCTTTCTCTCCAGAAACAAAATGGGTGTGGAAATGTGCCATGGATAAAGTCCTGAAAGTTGGTGACAAATCAGTAAGGCAGAAGTCTGTGGATTTGGTTTGAGATCTGGTTTTATAAAAGTGCAGCACAGGAATTGTTGTTGTGTGTTGTAAAACATCTTGTAAGAACTCAGAATTAAGGGAAAGTGGTGGTGGAGCATAAAATTTACTGAGGAAGTGCCTTCCTAACATGTTAAATGAAGTAAATTATGGTTGACTGAGATATTTAAAATAAATAAATAAATCCAGTGAGGCATGCTAGAACTGCAAATTACACCTTAAGATTAATAGTTTTAACAGGTAATTTTGTCATGAGAGCTGAAGACCAGTGAAGCATTTCAGAAAGTTCCTGGGTGAAATGTAAGCAAGGAAAATAAAAGAACATGAAATAAATTCTGTCTTTCCATGTGTCACTGCACAGCAGATGCTTGCTGATCCTTCAGGAATCACATTAGAGCTATTTGACTACTCAGAAAAGACTTTTACTGTGTTAATTCACCTAATTTGAGACTCATTGACTAAATCTTCCTTTATTCACAATTAATGTAGAGAGATGGTCCAACATGTTAGCAGTGACAAAGACTCAGTTAAGAGAGAGAGAAGAGGTAATTTGAAATGACATTTTATTTTGGATCAGGCTGCCCTGGGAATATCTTTCCACTACATCCATGTCTGCAAACTACTTTTCTGCTATAATAGTGTGGAAACCGTTCAGATAATTTCTTTTTTTCTGTGAATGAAATATAGATTTAATAAGAAAAAAAACCACTACACTGCTGGAATGCAACAGAGAAGCTGCTCATTGTGTGTGATCTGGGATGTGCTGATCTGTCTAGCTGCTCTTACCAGGAAGATCAGCTGTCTGAATTGTAAAAATATAAGCCACAAACACCCTTTTGGAAAAAAACCAAACAACTGGGCATAATCTGAAATTCAATAAAGCTGACCATAGACAAAATCAGCAAAAAGTCCTTTAGTTTGGGATGACAGGGCAGGATAAAGAGAGTTTTGTTACTTCCAGTGCTTGCACATCATCACAGCTGCTGAGGGTGTGGAGTGCAGCAGGGCAGGGAAAGCCAGGCTCTAACTCTGAAAACTTCTGGGCTATATTTGATATATTTCCCCCCACACATGTCAAAATTCTTAATAAAACAGCTTCCAAACCCTGATGCTATTGAGGGAGATCAATCACTCACTTTTACTGATGAGTGTAACCAAACCCAGCAGGGAGGGAGTTCTGATGATGCTTCCCACACCTTTTATCATCAGCGTGGAAATGTGTCAGCTTTGGCTCACAAACAGGCAGCAAAGTGCCAAGTGTTTACTAGGCAGGGTTTGAGGAGGAAGGAGAGGGCTGTTCCATGGCAGGAACGTGGTCAAACAGGCAGATTGCAGTTGGTACAGTGGGTGCTCTGAGTAAAGGAGAGGCTGCCAGGGCTTGGGAAAGGCATTTTAGAAGGAGATTTATCAGCAGAATAAAAATAAATAATAAATAAATAAATTTTAATACATGAATGAGAAAGGGACTGTGTAGATACACAAACAGACCACTAAAGAGTTTATCACCCCATCCTATGTGCTGGAGAAGGGGCGTGGCAGACACCCTGTGCCACAATCCAATCCTTCTGTGATGGGAGCTTTGCAGCTCTGGAATTTTAATGGCTTTTGTAAGACATGGCCCTTGCAGCCTGGTCATCTCAAGCCTGTGAGCAGAGACAAATAAATCTCATCTGGTCCTCTTTTGCTGCCTTCTGGAGACCAACCTTCCAAAAGGTGAAGTTTAGGAATGCAATGGAATTGCATCTTACAAGGCTGTGACAAATGCAGTGTGTAAAATGTGTTGATAGCATTTCAACTTTTGAATAGCAGAGCAAATTTATTTACAGGAAAAGCAAATTTTTCAGCAACTCCACCAGGAGAACACTCGTTTCTGAAGTGTTTTCTTCACTGACACTTGGATCCCAAGCACTCTTGCTTTGCTCTGGGATGGGCTCTGAAGGAGTCCTGGCTGCAGCTGCCCCCTGGAGCACTGACAGGGTGGAGAGGATGAGCTCCAGGATGTCACCCCAGGAATGTGACAGGGCTGGAAACTCAGGCTGCAAGGCAGCAGTGACCTGCAGGCCCTCCAGGGCAGCCTAAAATCTTCTTTACAAGTGCTTGTGTAACTTGTTTTGTTACACAAACACAGGAACACCTGACCTGTTCCCTCTGTTCTGGCCTCAGCCTGGGTGATCCTTGACTTCAAAGACCTTTTCCTCCTCGTTTGCAGGAGCAGATATTTTAAGCAATAATAACAAAGCCAAATCTATGTATGTGTGATATATCCCTGGCATTTGCACTGACCTTTATTTCTGATGCCTAAAGAAGTTATTTCCTTGGCACTGATGCATTTGGGATCTTGCATTTTAGTTCTTGGTCTGACTAACTACAGGCTCTCTCTGACCCTGCTGCTTCTTGAATCCTTCCACGAGTTGAAATCTGTTAAACTCTTGCCACTTCCTCCACTTTTGGAGTTATTTTTGAGCAGCCAGAATGGTGAGCGGAGTCAAATAATGCCAGGAGCTATTTAAAAGTGCAAAGCTAGTTTTTTCAGTTTTTCAAGTGTCTTTATTGCTTTTGTGGTGCAGCATAAAGTCTAAAAATTCTGGCCCGGCTTACGTCTTAATCCTTTATTTCAGCCCTACTTTGTCTCTTTTTTGATTTCTTGAATATTTTTGTGGTGATTAGAATTGATTGCTTTGGTGAATGCTGATACCTCCTCTGTCTCTCCCACCCCCACTCCCTTTTTGAGGGGATCAACATGTGCTCTCTTGTGATATGGGATGATTTTAATTAGATTTTAATTTACATGATCATCCTTAATACTTCTGGTCTGTGTGAAGTACACGTGGCTGCTTGAAGAGCTGTGCTGCTCCTCAGATTTGAGGGATGCTCTTCTCATTTGTTCACTGAGGTTATTTTTGGAGTGGGCATTCTCATTTCAGCTCCTAGATAATACTTAACAGGATGGATGCTTCAGAAGTTATTTTAATTCGATTTTTGTAGCCATATGAGAGATTCTTTGAGGCTTTCTGTTGTAAGGATGCATAAAATTATGTTCACTCGTGCTTTTGTATCTTTACAGATGTAGAATTGTGTGTAACTGGGGGGAAAAATTATATACTGAGAGGACAACTGGGTTTTCAAAGATCTTTCAAAGGTGTTTTGATTTTAATAGGATACATTATCCAGTCTCATGAGGCACTTTGAAAAATCACACTGTGCACATGTTGGTAGCTTAATAATCTTTGTAAATCTAATTTTACATTACTTGCTCAGCAAAAGATGGAATATCTCTATCAGTCTTGTGTGCAGAGATCAAAAACCCAGATTCAAGCTTGATTGAAATTTTGTCTGGTCTGTGGCTTTGGTGAAGTCATTTCATCTCTGTCTCCCACCCTTTGCTTATCTGATTTTTGTGACTGATTCTCTTTTGAAACACTCTGGGGCTGTTGGTCCCATCAGTTCTGTTGTAATTAATCAGGATGGTTCAGTTTGAGCCCCTCAGACCTGCTTTATGCCCATCCTAAAATGGGGTTTTTGTGGGATTTGGAAGGTTTTTAAATGCACCCATTTGCTCTGTGAGGGTGGCAGGACCCTGGAGCAGCTCCTGCCATCCCAGCTGCTGCCCACAGAAGAGAGAATTTTGGGATAATGTCAGAATCTTTCCTTCTCTGCTCCCAGTTCCTTTGTTCCCTGTGACTTTTTGCATGACATTAAACCCAGTTTTCTTCCATGCAGTCTGACTGTTTGTGTCCTAGAAAGTGACATTTCTCAGGGGGACTGGAGTTCACAGGGACACATCTGGGGCAAAACATGGACAGAAGCTTGGGAAAGCTGCTGGTCACTAGTGACTGATATTATATAAACCTTAAATGTTCTGTGAATATCAAAAGGAATCTTTGCAAGGAATTGTTTATTACAAATATTTAAACATTAAAAATAAGAAATCTTAAATTAATAGTCACAAGAACTCACAAGTAAATCTTGTCTTGTCCAAACTAACTTGAAAAGCCCCTGAAAATACCAATTACTGCTGACCCCTTTGTTCTTATAACTGAAAACCAACCTCAGGAATAGGTGGTAAAAACTGTGAGATTAATTTATTCATTTTGTGGGTTTATTTTTCCAGTTGACATACAAAAATCTGCTATTAAATCCCAAACTGTTTTTTTTATATTTTAATAAGACAAAAACATCAAAATAACTTTTGGAATTGAGTTTAGTGTGAAGAAAAGGCAGAGTTCATTTTGGTACAAGATTTTTATGAGTATGTAATTAATGTATTTTTTCTGCAGTTTATACCATCGTTCTCTACAATTTTGGGGTTTTTATATTCTTCCTCTGTGATTTTTTTCATGGAAAAGGGGCCATTTTATACTTAGAACAGAGAAAAATTTCTAGGCTTTAAGCTGTATGGAAAACAACACTTTTTAAAACAATGTTGTGATTCAGAGACACAGCTGGGGAAGAAAATGCATTTCCTGTGACACTAATGGTGGCACAGTGTATACATTCAATTAGATAATGAATTCATAATTGCTTGGTTTCCAGCTATGGAGCAATTTAATACATTAAAACCAAAAAAATATTAAATGCATGGCATTGTAGCTTCATTTTTCAGCAAGGAGCATCTTCCAGTGATGGCATTTTCTAGGAATATTGTGACTTTCCTGGATTGCCAGTGCCAGGTTTTCCAGTGGAAAAAGAGTTTCTGATCTTATCTCAAGGCAACAGGAGCTGCAGGTACAAGGAGCTTTTGGAGCTGGCCTGTGCTGATTGAAAAATGGCCAAGAAAATGTTCTTGTGCTTTGCCCTACAAAGGAAAGGTGAACAATAGAGAGATTTACTGCACAAAAATCATGTGGAAAATATGCAGGAAGCTGCTATTTAATTAAATTTAATTAAGGCTCTAAGAGTTTTCTGACTTGGGCTGGTTTTGTTTAAAGAAAAAGCAGTTAAAATAACTGGGAATGTTGATTTGACAGTCACACACAGATAAACCCCCTTAGTGACAGGTTCAGATGCAACTTGAGCTTTGGAAAGGCAAAAGGTTCTTTTTAGTCAAAAGTGTATAAACTTGGCAGAACTTGCTATGTTATGCTTCACAAATGAAAATATGATGTAGACCCTGACATTTCAGTCCACTGATGTGACTAATTATTAAAATATTAAGCCCACTGCCTTAAAACCAGAGATAAAAGCACATATTTCACTGTTTATAATATTAAATTCCTCTCTCTTTCCTTAAAATTTCTATTAATGCATCTACAAACCTTTGCATCTGAAGTGATCAAAGATGAAGTGACTCTTGCTGAAGAATTCACTCCTTGTCACTTTGGAGAGACAGAAGTCTTGGGCTTTTTAAAAATTTAGTTTAATTAATGCACACAGTTAAGAGATGGTTGTGCTAAGAAAATAGGAACTGTGTAATAATTAATTTTTGAGATGGATGCAGTAGCAAGATAAAGGCTGTGGAAGACACTCCTGGAGCACTTCCATGGCTAATTAATCCCTTTCCACCTTGGCTCTGCTCTGAGTGCAGGTGAAATTTTCTAATTGCAGGTAATGGTGCTGGGTTTTGCCATTATCTGTACAGTTTTGCTGTGGTGGTTGATAGAATTCTGTTTTCCTCTGAAAAACTGTTTATTTTTGTTTGGCACCCTCTCCCTCCATCTCTTATGGAGCAATATAACTGTTAGCTCATGTTTTATTCATACTCTTAAATCAGGAAAATTTACTGGTAATTAGTTTCTCTTTGTCTGAATTATTGTCTTCTCTGAGTTGTGTTTGTTAGGTAATTGCATAAAATTTTTACTACAACCTTGAACTATAAAGAGAATTTCTTTACTGCATTTTATGATCTAGAGGTGGCCAAATTTTCTTTTCTTACCAGGAAATTGCCTGAATGAAAGATCCATGAGCCATTGCTTTTCCTTACTGTCAATCAACACTTAAAAACTGATGATAAATAAGCCTAACAAGTATTCTCAACAATTAATTTGATCAATAAATAAATCAGCAGTGATTAGAATCACTGAGGTGGGGCAGGTGCTGGTGTTGCAGTATTTTGGATGGTGCAGTGCTCCTGTGAAGCTGGGGGTGAGGAACAAGTACAAAAACCATCTGTTGAAACAAATGGAAAACTTCCATGAGAAACATTCCTGCGGGCAACAAATTGGAAATTAAAATTAGATGGCAGGTAATGACTAAATAACCTGTCTTAGGCTTTGAAGATAATTAAGCACTAAAAGATATTCCAGATTTACTTATAAAAATCTCCAAATTTATGATATAATTTTATGTGGGCCATTGGCTGGCTGGCTGCAAAGTGAAAATAGACATTTATATGCAGAGAAGGAAGGTGGCTCTCCAGAATCATTTCACCAAAAGCAATAAATGAATGAAAACAACCCTTCTGTGAAGAGAAACCTTTGAAATTACTTGAAGTAATGGTAAGAACGAGACTGGTTATCTTTTCATGTAAATGTTATTGCTGACTGCAGAGTAGAAAGGATTCAAGACTGTTTAAAATAAAGCAGAAAGCTTAAAATGAGCAACTTTGAATAAGCTTAACTTCTGATGAGATCATTATATTTGGGGTGATGAAAGATCCTTGCTTTGCATATGCTGAGGGAAATGGGATGGGAAGCCTAGAAATAATCCATTTTCAGAGGGGAAAGGGAGTTTCAGTAGGAGTTTGCCAGATAAGCATATATTTTATCCTGCCTGCAGTTTGGGGGTTTGTGCTTTTCCCTGTTCCACTGCTGTGCCTAATGTGATCAGTGATCAAATGATCAAGGATTCTGAGCCATGTTGGGGCACCAGCCAAAGTCTGCTTAGCATCTGATCATGGAGTTTTTGGCTCTGAGGTGCAAAGTTTCTCCCAAAGCCTTGATTATCCTTTGTGGTTTGCATGTACACTTGTGTCAAAAATGAAATTGGGATTTAGCCTCAAGAGCTGCTGCAAATCACAGGTTAGATTATGACGAGCATGACTTCATCATCATCGAGTCATGGTTTGGGTTGGAAAGGACCATCTAGTTTCCACCCCCATGAACATAATTCCATAATTTTAAGCGGGAAAGCATCAGTTTTTCACAAAATAAACGGCTGCAGAACTCTGCAGGTTAGGTTTTTTTCTATCCATTTGTTCAAATCTGTCTTTACGCCTAGCATGTGTCCTTGGAGCTGCATTGTTATAGTCAGGTAGAAATTTAAACCCTTTCTGAATGTGCCATTGCAATTTCTTGTTATCAAAAGAATTAATTCAGTATCTTTCCATTTCCTACATCAGTCAAATTTTACATTAAAACCAGAGAGACTTTCTTGCCTTCTGCATTGAAAGACTGAAACCTCACAGTTCTGTTAGTTGGGACAATCTCATTTCCCACCTGGTTTTATTTACAGCCTGTTCAAAGTGCCAATATTGTCTTTTACTTGAATGCTTTTCTCACTTGCATGTGTTGGGTTTTTGGAAATAACAATATACTTCTGCTGTTATTTTGTGAGCAGATTTTATGGATTTTTTGGTTTTGTTTTAATTTGGAGTGGTTTTGTTAGTTTTTTTCATGGGGAAGCTACATAAAATATCAGACAGCTTCTTTCACAAACTGGTCATATAAAGAATGGTGGCCATAACTTCAGTGCTGGAGGTTTTTATTTTGAAAAAATTGTAGAATGTGTTTAAAAGCAGCTGGTGAGTTAACTCAATGATTAGGACAGGCTTGAAAATTATTGTACAAAGATTAATAAAATAAAGTCCTCGACAATCTTAATAAAATGAAGAAGATATCATGTAACTGTTCCTGCAGACCTGTCATGCCAAATTTTTTGGACAGTTGGTCTCAGATGCAGCGGACTTGGCAAAGATAAAGTAAATCTTTTTCAGTCATTAATAAGAATCTCCTATTCTTTTCCTTAATCTGTGCAAGTCTGAGAAAAAACCCAAAAACTAGCGTTAGATCAGCCTTTGTTTTAAATGACTTACAATTCTGATAAAGCAGCTGAAGCAGTTTTTTAAATTTACCAAAGTCTTTGTTCTTTCCAATGAACAGCACAGTCACTTGATACTGAGAGATAGATTAGGAGCAAATTATCTTGAATTTGAAAATTAATTTCCTGGAATTTCACAGGGAAATATTGCTATTCTTTCACTTCCCAAAGCAATTAACATGGTTTTGATGAGTCAGTTTTACTGTGATAAAGTGTCCAGCTCTGGAGTCTTCAGCACAGGGATGATGTGGATATGTGGGTCCAGAGGAAGCCACAAAAATGAGCAGAGGATTGGAACGCTTCTCCTCTAAGGATAAGCTCAGAGAGTTGGGGTGCTCAGCCTCAAATCTGATCATGGAGGTTTGTGCTGTGAGGTGTAAAATTTCACCTAAAGCCTTGATTATCCTTTGTGGTTTGCATGTAAAGAGCAGAAAAGGCCCCAGGAAAACCTTAGAGCCCCTTTCAGGGGATTGCAGGAAGGTTGGGGATAAACATTTAGCAGGGCTTGTTTGATAGGACAAAGAGAAATGGTTTTGAACAAAAAAAGAGATTTGAACTAGATATAGGGAGAGGGAAATTAAAATAAGGGTGGTAAAATACTGACATGGTTTGCCCAGAGATGAGGTGGATGTTCCATCCCTGGAAAACCTTCTTGGAGCAACCTGCTCCAGTGAAAGGTTTCCCTGCCCATGGCAGGGGCTGGAAATAGATGAACTTTAACGGTCCCTTCCAAGCTAAATTATTTTGTGATTTATTTTTTCAGCAGTTTCCAGCTGTAGCTAAAACTGTATCTGATTTAATGTAGTTCAGGAATGGAATCTCTTTTCCTTTCCCAGTCCCATCACATCCCATGGCAAAGATTCCTGCATTGGCTTTGGAGCTCGGAGCTGAACAAACCCAAAACCTGAAGAGGAGGTGCTCCCAGAAATCTTCAGCTGTGCCAAAGCTACTGGAATCATTCCAACCAGAATATTTGTCTGCCTTTAGGCTGTTAATCCATATAATAAAAAATAAGGCTTGGGAAAGGTTTGCAAGAGCAATTCCCAGACAAGTGAGGCTAAGTAGTGAGCAGATGTTAAAATGGACTGCGACACTATTTACAAACAGTGCCTGTAAGTAGGCGTCTCACTCATAACAAATACTCCTACTCACGCCCAACACATTGAATTAAAAGAGTGGAAGGTATTTTTAAGCATAACAGAAAACAGAGAAAGGTGATAATAAGCCATCCATTTTAATAAGGAATTAGGATTCTGACCTATTTCTTTCCCAGCAGGATTTATCACTAAGTTATAAATAACTTACAGATATAAGACAGGGCAATGAAGAATAAATTAACAGTATAAACAAAATTCTCAGACTTCCAGCTCCTGCTGGCTCCATTTTCTCAGGGAAAGACTGGGAGAGAGTGATGTTAATGTCTGAGCTCAGGTTCATTTTCTGGCTGGCTTAACTCCATTAGAGTCTGGGGATGGGGAGGGCAGGTGAGAATGATAGTGGTGTCTCAGACATGTTTATTGCTGTATTTTATTGATTTCTTGTGAGGGGAGAGAACTGCAGGTATAGCACACAGTTGCAATCTAAATTGATTTCTCTGTTGTTTAAGAAGTATTGGCGTGGTTTGCCCTGGTGACTCATTGGGGCCTTGCACTGCACATGGTTTGGGGCGTTGGTGTTCAACAGGATCTTTCTCTCCAGTTTTGAAAGTAAAGAAAGTCCAAACATATCTTCAGCTTGTGAATATACCCACCTGATTGAGACTGAAGATGCTCTTTCATTCTTCCACACTTGATTAGAAGACCCAGTGAAATCTCAAAATGGCCTAACAAACATTTCATGCCATTACAATTGAAAAAATATCTAAATGTCTACAGCATTCCTGCTTTTTTGTTTGTTTGTTTTTTATGGTTTTGTTTCCTGTTTGTTTTTAAAAAGGCTTTTGGGTGAGCATTAATATCAATTCTACAATGTACCATGGTAATTCTATGTGTGTTCACTGGAGGTGTGCTTGATAAAAGCAAAGAAACAAATTCTAACCAAATCTTCACATGAGTTGGATCAAATTTGCAAGGGGTCTTGTTTTTTGGTGTTTTTTTAAAGCTCTGGTCTATTCTTTGGGCAATATGGCATCTTCAAGCTGCCAGGGGGTATCCTAGATTGAATGTACATCTGTCCCTTCTTTTGCTTCGAGGAGAAATCTGCTCTGAGCCTGGTCTAAAAGAGAGGGCCGCAAAGTGACATCTTTGGCAGGGTATGGGCGCACCAACACTCATCAGAACTCTTTTTTTCTTATCTCTTCTCACTGTGACAGTGAACTCATTACTTGATTCCTTTTCCTGCTCCCACAGCTGGAGGTGGAGGTGGTGGATATGAACGGGAAGACCTTGGACGGGCCGGTGCGCTTGGATGTCTCGGTCATCGACCAGAACGACAACAGGCCCATGTTCAAGGAGGGCCCCTACATCGGGCACGTCATGGAGGGATCTGCCACAGGTGAGTCCCAGCCACCCACAGCTCAGGAAATTATTGTAGCTGCAGGGATCCCCGTGGCAGGGAGGAATGATCAATCTGACTCCATGTTTTCAGAAGGTTATTATTTTATGATATTCTATTATATTAAAGAATACTATACTATACTAAATGCAGAAAGGATACTTACACAATGCTAAAGAGATAATAATGAAAACTCTTTCCAGAGTCTTAAAGCAGCTTGGCCCTGATTGGCCAATGACAGAAAACAACTCACAGCAGAATCCAATGAAACAATCACCTGTTGGTAAACAATCTCCAAACACATTCCACATGAGCACAGTACAGGAGAAGCAAGTGAGATAAGAATTGTTTTCCTTTTTCCCTGAGGCTTCTCAGCTTCCCAGGAGAAAAATCCTGGACAAAGGAATTTTTCAGAGAATGTGCATACGACAGAGCTTGAACAAATCCTCTGTTGAGAAATGCATTATTATCACTCTGTACAAGTTTTCTTGCTGATTTGGTGGCTCACTGGATTCTTCCTCTGTGAAAAGAAGCAGGAGCAGCACAACTTAAGGACAACAGGTAATGATTTTTGGAAACAAGTCTCTGCGGTAACAAAAGTAAAACGAAAATACCCAGAAATTAGTAGGAAATAGGAGCTTTGATTTAGGTTCATGTTTTTTCTTCATCTCTGGAATCCATGAAGACAACCCCTTGGATATGATTAAGATTCAAACCAAATACCATGAGCAATTTCTGTGCAGAGTGGGAATTTCCCTTTTTTTTCCCTGTAAGTTTAGTTACTGGAAGGGTTATTTTTATTTGTTTATGTAGCATGAATCTGGTAAATAACACAAATAAATGGAAAGCACATTATGAATAAACTAATATTGTAGGGGAGACTGAAATACTGAACAATGCTGATAAACAGATGTTGTAAATCCAGATACAACCGTTGAAACAAAACAAAAACACATTGATAATTAAAGTTAGTAAGGAAAATGTTCTGATTAAATTTCCTGTTGATTTTGTCTGATGAGGAAATTCTACAAGAGTAAGATATTGTTCCAAGTTTTAATGTGGGTGTAACCATCCAAGTTAAACTCTTCCCTTATGTTATGTGAGCTTTCTGGTGAATTTTGCATTTTCACATAGAGTTCTTCATATCTAAAAACCTGTGGGCATGAAATGCATTACAAGCTGCTTCTTCAACAGATTAAATTTTTGAGATAAATGCTTATTTACCTCACTTGTGACAAGCATGTAATGAAGATATTGATGATCTTTTCATCCAAACAAGAAATGTTTCATATTTGACAATATGGCTGCCAGCGGAAAATTCTTTTCTTTTGTAGGTCTTTAGTACATTTCTTAACTGGCAATTCCCTATTTTTATTATCCATAAACTCTCCTTGTTTTCCTTTTTTCCCCACTCCTTATATTGAAGTTTACACTTGTGATTCAGTAGAGATGTTTCTCAGCCCACCTTCCAGTGAATTCTTCTGTAATAGTTTCATCCATTTTCTCCTATTGCCGCTTGGTCCTGACTCAGGTATCATTTAGCATTTTGATTGTCTTTCCTGTTGGCCAAAGTTTGAATAATTTTTCTCAACTTTCCCTCCCTTACCCTCCCTCCCTTACCCTCCAGGTATTCATCACATTAAACTTCATAACCTCATTTGCCTGGTGTCAAGAGCACCAATGCTTGCAAAATTATTTTGTGCACAGTGGAACCTGTGGAATCAGGATAGGCTGGAATCAATCACAGCTCTCTGTGCAGATGGCACCCACTCAGCCACAGTTTCCTGGTCTTGTTTCCATAGTTCTTCCCAACTTCTGGCACATATCTTCAAATTATTCATCAGGCTCTGCTATTTTATCACAGAGGTTATCAGAGAATATTCTGGGCTGGAAGGGTTCCCCCAGCTGTCGTGCTGTTCCAAATCAAAGGTTGCACTGCACAGCCTGAGAGGAATCCTGATGTGTTGGCAAGTGGCATTCCTGAGTCCTTCCCTTTGGATTGCTATTGTGCTGTATTTCATTGATGAAGCTGCAAAAGGAAGGCTTTGGATGGGGAGTTTTGAAGGAATTTTGAATGAGTTAGAGATGGGATCTCTGAGGTTTTAGATGATGCAGTTTATTTTTCTTCTATACAGGTAGGAAGGGTGACTTCAGCTCACATCTTCACAACATGGTTCAGAAGGCCACAAGCCCCTTAGTTATAAGATCTTTCAAGGATCTATTGACTAATGAAATTCTGTTAATAAGGATATTTATATTTTTGATCCAATCCTTAAACATTTTGTTTTATGGACTCATGCTATAGTGTAAGCTTTCTTAGATAATTATGTTATGATACACAAACTTACAGTACTGAATTTTAAATTTCTTGTTTATCTTTGTAACTTCTTTAATTTTTTTCTATATTTTAAACTCTAAAACTCTAAACTTTCTTTTTTTTAACTTAAAGTGTTTCTGATTTAAAGCTACATTGTCACTTCTATTGCACAGAAATTACATAAACACAAAAATTACAGTGAAAAGTTGTTCCATGCCCCTTTTAAGGATCTTCTTTTCTCTTCTATCTGATATAGATATAAATCCACCAAAACTCAAGAAAACATGGAAACAGTGTGTGATTTTTGCATTTATTTAATCTGTCTATGAATAATTTAAGAGCCTTTTGAGTACAGTCCCAGTGAGGATGGCTTGGATGGTGTTTAAATAGATTTTTTATGTCACTAAGGCCATTCACATTTTTGTGTGTGTGATTTTTAAACTCACAGTAAACACCACTGGTTATTTGGACACCTACAATTTATGTGCCATCACACTCCTGGAGAGGCAAGTACCTGCCTATAATTACTGAGAGTACAAAGTACATTACAATCAGTATTCATCTGAATTTCAAGCTAGGGCTTGCCAGACCTTATAATTAATGATAAAAATATGTGACTGCTAGGTGATATTGCTACAGATTTATTTCTAGATGTATCATTCCTAGGGAAATTTAATAATATAGTTAGTTACAGTAAATTAGCTCTTTTCAGGGAAAATTGTTATGGTTCTGAAAATAGCCCAGAGTTAAATCCTAACAAAGTACACTCAAATGTGTGCTTAAAGTGACCACAGATGTGCTGAGATTTCTATTAGGCCTTTTCCTGGAGGTACTGCAAATTTGAAGGCTTTTTATCATAAATAAATAAATTGGAAGACCAGTAGAAACTGTTTGAAGACAGGAGAACCAATTTGATTTGCTGTTTTTTATTTATACCAGCTCCTGTTCCTGGATGAGGTTGCAGTCAGCATATATGTACCAGGAAAATAATGGCAGAGCCTGGCTCAGTGACACTGATGGCAATCTTTGGACTGACTGTAATGGGTTTTGTGCTCGCTGCACTGCTGATTTCTCATGTTTTTGTTTTCTGAGTTATGACCCAGTTTATTTCCTGTAGATCTCTGATTTTTCCAGCTGCCAGCTCAAGGGTTGAGGAGCTGTGTCTTGCAGCAGCCTCACCTGAGCGCATTAATGAGGGTGGCCCCAATCCCATGGATTCCACAGGCAGGCAGAAACATTTGGATATCTCACTTTTAGAGGTTGGAAAGTGGAGGAGGGTTCAATGAACTTGGCAGCCACCTCATTTCTCTTGCTGGAGGCACTTGACAGAAATTATTTTAAACACATTTGACATGATGTGACTTACAACAATATGCTGCAAACCCAGTGGGGTAAAATCTTAACTGCAGTGGTTTAGCAAAATTGCTTGAGAATTGCATTTAAAGAAAGTAACTTGTTTTCTGTGCTGCACAATAGCCTGGATCCATTGCATCCCAGCCAAGGAGCCTGGACTGACAGATGTCTATAAATAATTGCTGGAAATAAAGGGACACTTGGAGACATTTAGAAAGGAAGAAGAAGGAATTAAGAAGAATAGCCTAGAGGGTTCTGCAGTATCATAAAATAGTAATTTGTAGAGCTGGATAAAGCATGAGGAAGGGGCTGAGTATCATTGGTAGCTCTGGAAAATAGTGCAGTGGTTCAGGTAAATGAAAACTGGTGCTGAAATTGTGCCTTTTTATTTAGAACAACCTGCCAGGTTGGTTGATTTGTTGTTTTTGGTTAATACACAGATTAAGAGAAATGGGATTGTATATGATAGGTGGAGTCAAAAGAGTCCATGGAAGGGAAACAAAATGCCAGCTGGCCTAGCAAAGTGGCAAAAATAAATTTAGCATCATTGACTTTTACACACCTGTTGCCAGCTTTGATACATTTCAAATATTCTGGTGCTGTTTTCCAGACTCTCTTTATTTGTGCCCTGCAATCCTTGCTGGCCTGTGGCAGAAGAAGGTTGCCAAAGCTGTAAAATGAATCAAATTGTACTGAATTAGGTGAAATGTCAGTCTTCTTTCTTTTGACCTATAAATCCCAGGGGACAGAAGGAAATCAAAGGGTGTTTTTACAAGTTATCTTTTTGCTGAAAGATTAAGTTGTTTTTAAAGTCACAAAGAGACATTAGAAAAGGATAGTAAAGGATATAATATTTTTATTTAGGTAAAAGTAGAATCTGGAGTTTTCCAGTCTTCTCATTCTGCCTGCACCAGAGTTAGGGTGACACTTGAGTCTTTTTGTCACAGAAGTTTCCCTGTTGTGCATAAATGTTTATTTGTTGATATTTTATTGAGTTGGGCTTTTGCAGTATAAACTTAGAAGTATCTATAGATCTGACCTGCAAACAGAAATATCTCAGAAAATTCACCTCAAAACTATCTTAAAACTGAAGTTTGAACCTGAAGTTTTTTGATTCCTAGCACTGCCACTTGAAGCAATACTCAGATTTAGAGGAGATTTGAAATGTCAAATGTTACATATTTAATTATGAAACTTACAGCTATGAGCTCTTGTGGAAAACGAAATAATAAATTGGAATGAAACTGTGGATGGGGAAGCCTCTGACTCAAAGGAAGCTAAAGAATAAATATTTATTTGTTAAACCAGCCTGTTTCACAGCTTTTCCCCAGTCCTTCCTACTGGAGATGTAATGCTCAGCTTTGGGTATAACTCAGCAGAGCAGTTTCCAAGTTCCTTTTCTTCCAGCTATGTTCAGTCTTGGGCAAACTTGAAAACTTGCTGATGGCAAAGTTTCAGCCATCCTTTCTTGGGATTAATCATCTGCATTTCAGCAAAACTCCACTTGCTGCCTCAAAACCCTTTGTAATCTGGCCTGTAAATGTAAGGGATGTGAACTAGGTAGAAACATCTGTAATGTCAATATTTAAATTTCCAAGCAGAAGCCAAGCAGCAGCCAGGCTAATTATGCACAGCTGCTTTGTATATCCCAGTAGGAAATTTTTCACAGATCTGTGTGGAATAAAATACAGCTGTATATGAATATGGTTATTGTGTGTATGTATAATATATCTATTTTTTAATATGTATGATGTGCATAAATTGCAGACAGATGAGCATATATAGACACAAATATCTGATCTTTTATTAGGGATTCTGGTATATTTTAGTTACTGTGTAGGTCCATGATGGAAAGAAAAGATTTGCATTTACTAATGATTTGTTGCATTATGGTAGACAAAGCTGTACATCCACTGTAATCTGCCTGCTGGAAAATGAAAGGAATAACCCATTAAAGCAAGTAATTAACAGGTTCTCAGGTATGCAAGCGTGGTTAAACCAGTGCATTTGGAGGAAATTCAAATAATCTCATGTGTAGCAATTAGCAGCTCCCTCAGGCTGGGTCTGGGATGGGAGTGTCTGGGAGCAGGAGGCTCCAGGCTCAATTAGTCTTGATTTCCAGCAGAATGAGGTTAAACCCAGGAAAGGCTTCAGACCAGCTCAGGTGCACAGGTAGAATTACTGAACTGCTTGGGAGGGCTGGAAATGAGTCACCTTCTTCAGTCCCAGACAGAAAATCCCCTTTGTCTTTCTGCATGAGTGGTTTGTGTGCTCACTGCCCCTCCTGCTAAAATGAGCTTTCTTCTTTTTTTCCATAGTTACACACAAGTTATACCAAAATTCATCCTTATGGCCAGATCAGCATTAATGCCTGATGTTTAAGGCTGTAAAAGCATCGTGGTCTCTGTGCCTTGGACAATTCATGGAGTGAAGTGCTCACAGCTCCCTGCACAGAGCAGTGATGGTTGGAGTTTGGGCTCCTTTTGCATTATAGCCCAGGCTCATGAAATAAAAATGAGTATGTTTCTTAATTAAAGAACAAATGAATTAAAAAAAAAATGCTGGAGTCCTTGCTGGGTACTGGAACACAAGGGCTCAAATGAATTTGTGCAATTTGGGATGTAATTGTTTGCAAAAGGAAATTTATGCATTAATTTACTTACCAGTGGCTTTTGCACCTGGGCTTTTGCACCTGTTTTTGCATCTCCTTCTGTTCTCTCAGAAGAGACAGGGATGAGCTTTAAAGCTCCAAGCACTTTGGACACATGAGATAAACTCAACCATGTAATCAATAAATTGAAAGGTCCTGCAGTCCCAGGAAAGCATTCTCTGAGAAAACTCATGGCTGTTTGGCAGCCTGCAGGGAGGGAGCATGCTGCAGCCTTTATTGGTGGTATAAACCCTCAGTTTGTGTTTATACACTTCTAAATCACCCTTTGTGCATATTGCCCTGCCATCCCCTCTGCAGGCCAGCAGCCCTGCAGGAGTCAGGGGCCTGGCAGCAGCCACTCCACCCTATTTCATCCAGATCCTTTAAAAGCTCCTGAAAAGGGTGATAAATCCCCAGAAGCTGCAATGATGTGCCACAAATGGCTGATATGGTTCCAGGCTGGTGGCAGGGATGCTGCAGTTGAAGCCCCATCCCACCCACCCTGTGCTCACACCGAGCTGGGTGTAAATCCCAGGCTGGTGTCACCAGGGGTGGTGACAGGGACAGGGTCCCCTCTGACTGCAGGACTGTGCTCTGGCCACTGTTCCCACTGCCAAAGCAAAAAAAAGCCAATAAATTGTCAGTGCAGGCAGGCTTTGCCTCAGTGTGCATTGCCAACAGGCACATCCATCCTACTTTTATTGTGGGAGAGATGAATGGAAAACTCAGCACTGCACAATGGCAGGATTATTTATTCCCTTACAGGTTAACCTGATTAATTTCAATTTTAATTGAAAGGTATGATCAGATAGAGAGTGCCTTAATTTTTTTCTTTTTTCTTTTCTTTTTTTTTAATTTTTAAACTGTATGTTCACATTTTTCTTTATTTTTTCTCATTTCTCCCATTATTTCATGCCCTCACAGTTCTTCTTCCTTCCCCACCACTAAATATTGGGAGTTTAAATTGCAGTCTGTAATCCCATGAAGTCAAAAAGGAGTTGCACACTACCCTTGGAAGAATGAAAGCAATTGCAATAGGAAAGGAAACCTTAGTGAGAATGTCCTCACAGTAATCTATTTTTGCAGTATGAGAGGTTTGTGCTATTTTATAGAAATATTCAAAATAGTTCAATAGTTCACTTGGCTTTCAGATACTGAGCACAACTTCTAGAAAAAGGCACTCTGACTTCATTCAGATGACATCTGCTAAATACAGAAAATGTCCCCTTTGAACCCCACTATTCATTTCCACACACAGTTGCACTATTTCTCTATAGCAATTTTCCATGGCTGTTCACCAAAAATAGGTGGGAAATTACATTTATTTTTAGATGTCAAGCTCTCCTGGAGAGCACCACTAACATGCTTGAAAGTAAGCAGGAGAGGCTTTTATAAAATGACACATTTGTACCTGAAGAACTTTCTGGAAATGTTGAAAAGTTTATTATTGGTTTTCTTGTGGAGGGAAAGGGGGAAAGGTGCTGTCAGCTGATGCTGAGCTCGATTCACACTTGGGGAATGTGATAGACAGGTTGAAGGTGAGATCTCACAGTTGCTTTCAATCCATCTTCTGCTGGTACATGTTGGAAACTCCGGCAGAAATGTCTTTTAAATGTGGTTTGAAGAAAATATTAACAGATACATATTCAAGATAGTGATTTTTGGGAACACAAATGTCGCTCATCATTGCTATGATTTAAGCACAGAGCAGGAAAATATACTGAATATTTTTTGATGGAAGATACACAGCTTCAGGTCCATGTTGCAATTGCACATGTCAAAGTTCTGAAGGCAAAAATATTTTGATTCCAAAGTAAAAGAAAAAAATAACTTGGATAAAGAATTTTAACTGATTTTTCCTCAATGCTTACTTATTATACTTAAAACCCACTTCTGGTTTGAAAATGGAAATTACTATGAATTACTATGTGCTGAGAATTATGGTGGTGACAATAGTGGATGTTTTCTTGGACAGCTCTGTCCCAGCTTCAAATCTGTGTTTTAACAGTATGAATGTTCTATTCTAAAATTAGTGTGGTAAAACATGATCTTAATAGTACTAGAAGGATTTAATAAATGTTTTAAGAGACAGGAATATTATAAAAAATTGTGATTTTGTATAAAATAGCAATATTTGCCATGCAAACCTTATGGCAGCACATATAACACCTCCAAAAAAGGAGATGTACATTGCTGGATGAAAATGTTTCCATTTCCTCTGTGGAATCTCCGAGAGAAAAACAAAATATGATTTCCATTATAAAGGTAAAGAGCACAGTCTACTTTTAATATCATTTCCTTTTAATCATTAAAAGCATTGTCAGGAAACTTGGCAGGGAAATTTATTTTTAACATGGTTTTGAAATTGAGAGACACACCTCAAGACAAAGCTACTTTAATTAATGAAATAATTAGCAATACACTGCAGGTCTTGTCCATGGGGCTATATGATTACTCACTCAATTAATAGATGATGAATTTTCTTCCAGTCTACTCGAGGGTGTAATTTTATTAAGCACACATGGAAACTGTATTTCTTGGCCTTGCTGCTTTAGGCTCTAAAAGGGCAGAGTTTAGCTGATCTTACAGAGATGTAACAAAGATTTATTTCCCCAATTGGGTGGGGGCAAAAAGCACCCAAAATCAAAGTTAAAAAAATTTAAAAGCAACCAAAACACCCCAACTCTGTGCATTCATTTCATCAAACCCTTTTCACTTCTCTCAGATGAAGATGTGTTATTTGTTGCTCCAAGCAGAAGTCTCTCATCTATAGTGACAACCCTTGGGCTTTGAAAATATTGCCAGTCTCAGTATGTTTTTACAATCTGAATTTCATGATGTTTGATTAAAAAGGAATCTCTTGAACAGTCATTCTCTTTTACCATTAGCAGTTATAAATACAGTATCTTTCTTTAAAGGAGCTTTAAATTTTTAAAGAGGTGTTATTTGAAAGTTTTTTATCTGTCATTTCTTGCCATCAAGCCTGTGGTGTATCTGAGAAGTTTGGAAGGCATCTGAAATGCTGAAGTTAAAGGGAGTGTCTGTGAAAGATCTCTCTTAAATGACAATTCCTTGTGTCAGCTGGGATTGGCATGTTGTGAAATCAGTAGGAATGTCAGTGAAATTCATACAGGCTCACTATTGCTAAAAGCTCCTGTACTACAAATCTGAGTCTTTGGAGATGGAATTGGCAACCATCCCTATTTAGGGCAGCAAAAACCATCCCAGCTCTTTGGGTCAGAGCAGGGCCCTAATGTAGGCCTGGATTTCTTAGAATATACAAAATTTCAGAAGGTTGTCAGCATCTCAGCTCGACTCTGTATGGGACTTTGCTTTCAGGATTTAATTCACTACCTTAATTTTCTTTTACATTTTGTTGCATGAGCCATTAATTAACGTCATTGATCTGGCAGTTTGAATTCTTCAGCACCTGTAGCACCTTTGCTGGAAAGCTTCATGCTTAAGTACTGCTACCCAAAGCACTCTGTAAATTCTCTGAGTCAGCACCTAGGTAGCATTTTTTACTCTTCAAAAAGTTCTCCTCTGGGGCAGAGCACCAATTATAAAAATGCAATCACAGCAGTTACATGATATTAAAATAAAACTTATGCAGTAGCACATAATAGCAAATCAAACTATTAAACAATATAGAGTTTCCTCCTGTATGCAAGAACAGGTTCTTCCTCCCACAGGCTTTGGAAGTGCCACAGTCAGAGGAATTTAAACTTTGCAGGGTTGGGCTGGGGTTGAGGCAAGCCCTGGAATCACAGAGTCATGGAATGGTTTGGGGGACCTTAAAGCTGATCCCATTCCATCCCTGGGGAATCTTTTAATCAAACAGCATGAAATTCCATTCCCTGCCATGTGCAGGGACATCTTCCACTATCCAAGCCCTGTCCAACGTGGCCTTGGACACTTCCAGGCATCCAGGGGCAGCCACAGTTTCTCCAGCTTGTGCCAGGGTCTCCCCATCCTCACAGGGAAGAATTTTTTCCCACTATCCCGTCTAAACCTGCCCTTCTTCGGTTTAAAACTCTGCCCCATAGAAGTCCCTATCCCTCCTGTTTATGAGGATGAAGCCAGGATGAATGTCAAATGAGTGATGGATTTCAGGTGAACTTGTTTGGGTTCTTCCACTAACAGTTCATTAAGGCAGAAAAATGGGATCTGGGTGCTTGGGATCTGCATTCCATGAGGCACAGTCATTCCAGTGCCAGCAGCAGCTAAGTAAAAGTGCTTTGAGGTTTTGGTCTGACAAATTCTGCAAAACTATGAACAAATTAAGTTGTACTCAGATAAATTGTGTTGGAGAGAAAGCTTGTACCCTAAAACTGCTCTGAGAATTTCTGGTAAATAGCGGCCACACCCTGAAAGAATATTCATATAAACAAAAAAATAGAAATAATACTAAAATAATGTAATTCTGTTAATGAAAGGACCTGAAACACTGAACTATCTCTGGTGTGGCTGTGAGTGAATGGATTTTGCACTACCTACCATCACTGCTGTCCAAGGTTATCAAAGCAGATGCAGGTTTAGCAAGCAAAGTTAGCAATAAATGCAATCAACGTAGCACTTCTGATCTTGTTATGTCAACGTTTTGTGCAGATGGGATGAGCAGCGGCCAAATCTGATTGGCCAAAATTTGCCACAGGAGATGGGTTCCCAGCTGTGGCAGAGAAGGGCCCTGGAAAACAGAGGCACAGGAGAAACATCAGCATGTTTGAACAGACAGGGTAATGGATCATGAAATTGCAGACATTACTGTTTGGGCACACTGGCGAGCATTGTTTTGCAAACTTCTTGGTTTTTTTAATTTAAACAGTTTTGCCTTCTTGAATTTAAGCTGAACTCTATCATAGCTTCTGTTAGAAAAAAAACCTACAGTACTCAAAATAATTATAAGACCAAAAGATAGACGTGCCTCTTGGGCTTGTTGTAATCTTGCTTATTTGGCAGTTTCATCTGGGGAGGTTACACTTTCAGCAGGCTTGGTGTGTGCTCCAGGCTTACCAGGAGAGAACTAAAGAATTGAAAATTTGATCGTATTTTCTTAGCCAGGGAAAAAAGCAGTTAATAGTATAGCTTTTCTCTTCCAATTTTCATTTTGTGAAGGCTTGCCTTTGCTAGTTAAGATAATATAGTTTATCCATCCTCTGGGCTCTTATTTTCTCATTGCTACAGCTGTATCCCAGAAAGCTGAAATTATCAGCTTCAGGCTTCATTGCTATTGAATAAAGTTTTAACTCATTTTTTTTCCTCTCGTTTTATTTTTTAATTTTTTTTTCCTTCAAGCTGAAGAATCCATTTGGAAGCAAGCAGGCAGGCAAGCCTTCTGTTTTTCCCTTCTTCCTGCTTTGCAGATTACAATTTGTCTGTCAGTTCCTTTATAAGTAGCTGCTCCAACTGGAAAGTGTAGGGGAAGGACATCAAAATTCTGAATGTTTTCCTGGCTCACTCCATAGATTAAAGCAGCAGTTACAGCATTATTAACATTCTCTTCAAAGCAGAGTGAGCAGAGGAGTCCATGCAGTGTTCAGAGCAGCCCCAGCACAGACACATCCCCAGCTGCTGATTGTGCCACCTCCTGCCAGGCACCACAATTTGGGAACCATTTCTCAAAGAACCTTTGTTCAGAGTGTTTTTGCTGCTGAATGGAGATGTCTCTCTCCTAAATGAAACAAAATCAAATCTCCTGATAAAGGCAGAGATTGTTTTCTCAGCCCTCATCCAGGGAGAGAGGCTCTCCCGCCCAGGCTGTAGCAGGGAGTTTGTTCATGCCCACCATGGCTCTATATTAAATAGATTGTTCCATAAAAAGTGTTGTGATATTTACTCAGTGCTGGTACATCCTTCTATTACTTTGGTGTGCCCTGAGGGTTTAAACACTGTATGCTGGAGTAGAGGAAAAAAAAAATCTTCCATAGTTTATGGATTTTAGCCTCTGCATAAACTGTGAGGATGGGTAGTGGTGATGCTGCTTAAATACTTTTAAATTTGCTTGGGCTGCAGCAGCCAAAGGTGCGAAAACATTTTTTTAAAAGTGTTAATTAAGAGAAACCAAAAGGAGCAAAGGTTTCTTTGTTATTGTGGATTTTCTCTTGCCAATCTGGTGTACCTTAGCTGCAGGCTAGTCCCTCACAGGCCCAGGAATTACAATCTGTTGAATGCTAAATAGGTGGTGTGGACCAATACTAATGAGGATCTGTGGAGCAGCTCCTTGTTCCTGGCAGCCAAAGGGAGAAAAGAAGGGTATTTCATGGTTTGCTCCTCTGCCTAGGGACACTGCATTTACATATGGCCTAAAACTGCTGATCAGAGCTAATCTCCCTGATCATTATAGCTTGAAGAAAGGTTTAATATTCAGGATGTTCTGAAGGTTTTTTCCCTAAACAAAAATAGGCTGCATGAAAAGTGGGCCATTGGCAAGCCAGGACTGGGAGCTGCTGCCAAGAATTTTAATGGCCTGATGCTAAGCACTGAAGGCCTGTGCTCCAGTAAAACTTTTTGTAGTTTTTCTCCCAGATACTTGTTGGGTTTATTCTGTTGTCTCAAGCCTGCCCTGAAGCACATTTTTTCCCCAGACTGATCTGAGGGGATTTCAGAGATCAAGAGGCAGAGGGATGTGGCTGCTGCACAGTGTTGGCAGCAAAGTGGGATTGCCATGGGACGTCCCTCAACCCTGCTCTCCTTGACAGTTGTCCTGGTGGGATGTGTCAGGCTGTCTCCTCACTGCTGGCAGCGCTTGGAGAGAAGGGACGCAAAGATTTTTGGGGTGGGGAATCCTCCTTTCTACTCACTTTTTTTGTTTTAAACGTTTGCAAATGAATTGCCGGCTTTTGTCTTTTATTCCTTATGATCCAGGGCCCAGGGCAGCTGGAAGCTGAGGGGAATGTACCACTGAAAATGCTCCCTCACTCTCCCAAAATTCTAATTTAGGTCAAATTTCTGAGAAAACCAGAACCAGCCAGCTTATTTCTAAATGACTTCCTGCAAACTGCAGGATTTACTCTGTGGATCCATTTAGGTTTCAACTATATTTGTATTTACAGATCTCCTGCAGCCTTGTTCCACCATTAGCCAGCATTTGCTTTTATCCAGTAGCTAAAAAATTAACACCTTTCATCTTTGCTTTGTAGTGAAAAGGGGGAGATACTTTCAAGAAATTAAAGTCCTGGTCAGAAATTTTTTTTCCCACTGAAAATAGACTGGGGAAAAAGTGTTATTTTTCCTGTTTTTTTTTTTTTTTTTTTTTTTTTTTTTTTGGTGTTTTGTGGGTTTTTTTGGTTGGTGTTGTTTTTGGTTTGTTTTTTTTTTTTTTCCCCTGGGCCAATAAAAAGCAAAACACTAAAAAAAAATCAACACTCCACTGTGGTGTCCACTCACCAGAAGTGTGGAGAAACAAACACTGAAAGGTTTTCAGGGGCTGCTGGCCATGAGAAGCTGCTGGGGGCTCTGGTGGGGGCTGTGTTTGTTCCATCCCACACACGCTTTGTCCCATGGCTCCTCTGATCTCTGCGTAGAATCTTTTCTTTCCCTGTGGCTGTGGCAGATCTGGGGTGCCTCTCACCTTCCAGAGCAGCATTTCCTCACCTCCCTGACCCTGCCCTGCCCCTGCCTTGCCTCGTGTTGAGGAACAGTCTCAGAGTGCCTCGGAGCTGCGAGGGCAAAGCTTAGCAGGGATAAGGCAGGAATTGAAATAATTTTGCCTTCCAGCACTGTTGACCTCTTCTGCATCACATATGCTGTGTGTTTTCTCATGTGTTAAATTGCAAACTCCAGAAGATGGATTTTGCAACTTTATTTTTTGTTTAATTTATTTCTTAAAGGGTACTGATTTGGGGATTTTTTTTTCTTTAAATGTGTAAGAAATATTTTCAGGAGAGCATCTTGGATCTCTGAAGTGGCTTCGATGGATTCAGCTTTGATGTGATTTGTGACCTTATGATCTGTGACACAGTAAGAACTTTATTGCCCATAAGCTGCCAGGAAATTTATATTTCTATATTTCTATGTGTTGGTAGATGGCAGTTTTGAAATACATTCTTGCTCGTGTAAATACACATTCAGTGTCTTTTGTTGGGGTTGTGTCCCATGCAAGCTGCTCTGAGGTATGGATTCCTAATTTTTCCTTCAGTTTGCTGAGCACTTATATCTTCATATGTTTACTTTTAAACAAATCACTTGACTTTTTCAGACCAGTTTTGGAGAACACTGACACAGGACACAGCAGTTGTTACTCCTACTTTTGACTTTAATTGTCAAGAACATAAATCCTTGCTTGCCAATTAATTTTTTTTGCATGGTTGAGAATGGCTGCCACAGTTGGCAACTGCAAGTTGCTATGGAGATATTTTCTGTTGGCCTCAAAGGGTGAATGATGATGTTTGGATGTGCTCATCACGTGCCTGGAGTGTGTAGATGTATATTCACATCTCAATTCATAAATTTCCACCCTGTGCTTGAGATTTTATGCTTATTGTTTGTTATAGTCAGGTAAAATGGCTTGTGTTCCCAATTCTGAATGTTCCTTCCAGAGTCAGACAAATAATACCAGTATCAATTTTAAAATTATTAAAAACATGAAAATTACCTCTTGTAGATGAAACAAATTAATTTATCATTTGGGATCTTAAGAGAGTTGGTTGACAAAAGTGCATTGGGTGTGTGTAGGTCTGTTAGAAAGCAGAGAGAGAAATCTGGCCTCACTAGGGGTTGGAGTATATACTCCAAATATTTGTTAGGGAGAAATTATTGACTCCTTTGTATGTAGATTATATATGTATGTATGTAGATTTGTATGTAGAGTGTAAATTATCACCTTTCCTATTTGTGTCTGGAAATCAGAGCTCAGCATAGAGGGGAAAAGGAAAATAAAATCATCATTTCTTGTTATCAGTCATGTTACCCTGTGAAGAAAATCATAAACCCTTGGGATTTATAAAGCAAAACAGATTTGGGAGAGCTCCAATGAAGAGTAGTCCCAAATCCTTTAGCAATGAAAATAAAAATCTCTAGAAAAGGGATCATTAAGAGATTCTTAAGTAGTTCTAGAAGAAACATCCTGAGTTTTGAAAAGTCAATGTTATATTTTGTTACTTTAACACACAATATGAGCCCCTCCAAGGATCTCCCAAGTGTCCTGCAGGAAGTAACTGGCTGCAATATTAGCGGTAATGAAATGCACAGTGTTCAGAATTCCTCAGTCCCACAGTGCTCAAGGCTACATTAATATTTACATTATGTAAATTAATTGTTAAATGCTGAATAATGTTGAACCCAGTGTTATCTTTATAGCAATTATTTTAATAGAGCATGTGGAATTTTGCAAAAATATTCAGGGAATTAATAATTCTCTCTAATTGCTGGAGGAGGATGTAATACTTTAAATGTGATATTTTATGAGTTACTAATTTTTTTTTTAATGGCCCTCAAAACCCAAATGGTCATATTGATACACATTATCCTAATAATAGAGGCAATATTGAGATATAAAGTCTGCTTAGAGAAGTTTGGGGGTGATTTTATTCTTTAAAAATATTGTTCACTCCAAGGTGAAATACATCTTCTGGGGAATATTTTGGGAGCTTTGCCATCAAGCTCAAGGCTAAAGTTCAGCCTAAAAAATGTTTAAAGAACAGTGCCCGATTTCCAAGTATAATCAATATCCACCAAAAAATAAAACAAAAAAAAAAAAAAAAAAAAAAAAAGAGGAAGAAAAGATGAAGATAAAAAGAAGGCAAGAATTTAAAATGTCGTGGATGCTGGGTTGTGCATCAACACACCTCTGCAGCCACCTTGCCAAGGAGGCAGTGGAGCAGGCAGAGCTGTAGAGGGGAGGATTTATGTGATGCACGAGATGTGGATCACAGCTCGGTGCTCTACTTCCCTCTAGAGTCAGTGGAAGAAATTGGTGACTCCAGAGGGGATGAATCCTCCTCAGGGAAGCCCTGGGAGCTGTGGAATGCTCGCTCAGCACTAATCAATGGCACCAGCATGACTGAGGGTCTCTCAGCTGGATGCCATCAGCTGAAAGGCAACTTCGGAAGCCAAATCCACTTTTTTAATGAAATTTGTTTGACATCTGGCATATATTTATTTAGGAAGGGTCAACATTTGGTTGGTTAACATTTGGTTGGTTACTCAGACTTTTAAATCATGTCCTACTGAATCATGGATAGAATTAGGAATTACTCATGGTTGGAATTAGGAATCATGGGTACCTAATTCTTGTAATGATCATGTTGGGCTACAGAGGAGTGAAATGAAGGAATGGGAATTCAAGGTTCTCTCTGTTTGCTCTTGATTCTTGTTTGGTTTGCTCATTTATTTATTGTTTTACTGTTTTGGAAGCTCTGCTCAGTCATGACCTGTGTGCACAACAGCCAGGATCTCAAATCTGCAGTTTTGGCACCCTGAAACTTTGCAAAACTTTTATCAAATTTGAGGAATATTCTTAACTTAAAAGAGGGAAAAGGAACCAAATATCTTCCATTCTGTTTTGGATGACAACTTTGTGAAGTTATAAAGTATTTTTTAAATTTTAAAGGGAACATTTCTTTCCACCTATAAATCTCTTTTAATTCTTGTATTTCATTATGATAGTCGATCTTATGGTTTTGAATGCTTTTTTAGTTTCACCAGAAAAAACATTCTGTAGTTGTGCCCACTGAACAAACTAAGTCTTTAAAAAGATTAGATTTGGTTTTCACTTGATCTTCTCTTCACTTTTGTATGCTTTTAATTTGCTTGTTTTTAGCAAACATACTTTTACTTTAAACACAAATCTAGGTAAAAAGCATGAATGTTTATACCATAAAAATCACCCAGTTCTGAGGTGAAAAGATAAAAGTCAAGATGAAGGTTTTCTTCTATAAAAATACCTTTATATAATAGCCCAACGTGTCAAATGCAGTACAAATTGCCAAGTTTACTCCATTTATTTTTTACAAGTTTTTGACATTATAGCCACCTGTTATGTAGGGTAAAGGAAGGTGAAATAAAATTAAGAGAAATGGTAAACAGGAAGGAAAGCAGAATATATAACTCAGCGTAGAGATTCAGTTTCCATGTGAGCACAAAAAGCTGCTCTTTTCCTGATCTCAGTGGCACAACATTCACTGTGTCTGTCTCTATAAATATTTCAGAATTACTAAACCTTCTGTAGGTCTTGAGTTTCTCCCTATGAGATAATTGTCTGTGTTGCTTCTGTTTTATACACCATGAAATTAGAAAGGTTAGAGCCTGTTCAGGCTTTTTGGCTTCTGTTAATTAATCTCACAAAGCCTTCCTGAATGGTTTTTATGATCCCAGCTCAAAAGAAAAGCCAGGAATGCCCCATTGAGGGTTCACTGGTCACTGCTGGCACTGTCCCTTCCTTGTGTGTGTGTGTGGCTCCATTTCTTTGCTGTCCAGGTTGTGCCCTGTAGAAAACACCTCATTTATTGCAGAGGGCAGGGGATGGGAAGTGAATAAACCAGGGGCTGAGAGTAGAATTAAATACAAAAAAAAAACCCAACAAACTCACTTTTATTTTACTGACAAACCTTAATTAAGTTTGCTGCTTACCACTTACAGCTCCTGTCCCAAAAATACCAGTGACACAAGTTATTAATTTGCTTTTGGTTCAGCACATGGTTTTGCTTTATACACATCTTTTCCTATTTTATTTACCACAGATAAGTTAATGGCAGACTGGAAACGTGTCTGGCACTGACCCAAGCTCTCTCTTCTATCTACAATATCTTTATATAAAACCCATCCTTTAGTGGTCTCAATAAAAACACTCGATAAGAACCAAGTTGATGGCACAATTATTTATATTGGGTAACAGGCTTCTCCTTGTAAACTTGGTTATTTGGGAGTTCTGTGGACAACAAGGCAAACTATTAAATGATCTATCCCCATTTCTTCCATCAAGAAAGCCTAAATAACCTTTAATGTGATACCTTTTAAACAGTTCCTTTTCACCCAAAACTGTAACCCAGAATATTGAAAGCAGTGCAATGTAACAGCTCCTGAACTCCCAGTGTCATTTGTAGGTCCATGATTCCCCAAAAAATTTTCATTTTTTCTAATACCAAAGAGATAAGCAAAGATCTAAAGAGATACATGCATTGTATAATTCTAGAGATAAGCAAAGATCTAAAGGTGGGAGGGGGTTGAAGAAGGAGCCAGCCTATGGATTTGCTGGATACTGGGTGTTTGTTCAGTAGGAACTGGAAAGCAGACAGATATCAAGTGGCATGGATTTGCATGTGCTGCATGCTGCTCTGCTATCTTAGAATAAAGATAATTTTGTTTAGGGTTGGTGGTTATCTAGCTTCAATTCAAAAGTTCTTTGATAACTTTGCACTATCACTGCCAGAGTGAAAAAATTTTAATTGGTAATCTGCAGGCAGATTGGCACTACTTCTGGATATTTTCTTCTTTAAAAATTATGTTGCTAATGCTGTCCTTTACACTCATATAAAATTCAAGCTGAGATTCTTAAAGTTCTCTAACTTAACAGTTGTCATTTAATCAGCTCTGCATGTCCTCTTAAATCTGCTTTCCAAAAGGCTGCTCTTCTTCAGATTCTGCAAAGTCTGGGTCTGGAATAGAGGAGGGGTATAAGATAAGATACTAAATTTTCAAAAAAGAACAAAAAAAACCCCAAAACCCAGAGTAGTCATAGAGGATGAAGGAAGTACCTGATTCTGTGGACAGGAGACATGAAATTGCAAAATCCTTGTTCTGTCTTTGCGCACACCTCTGGTGAGGAGGGCCAGGGAATTTCCTTTTTCAGGAGGGGAAGATGCAAGTGTTCTCCAGAAAGATGTTTCATCTGGATTCTCCAGACAGAAACACTGCCAAGTCCAAGGCGCTTAAAAAGATGCAGATATTCTTTATTAAAAGTTTCCATATCTACCAATTTTGGAGGAAATCTTGATAGTCTTTAATGCTGCTAAGCAATGGGGAAAGGACTGAAATGGAACTCAGTGAATATTCCTTCCTTGAAGAGCCCTCACTATGAGCTTTTCTGCATGAGGTCACAATTTCAGTCTCAAAAACTCAATTTTAAACATGGTTTTGCAATGCTTGTAGGATTTGAGAGTCTAATCCTGATTGTTGTTCTCAGAGCATTTATTACTGTGCCAGCAAAAGGTTGTGGGTGAAAACTGCACAGTCTGAGCAGCACAGGTTCTGTTTTATGTTTTTATCCTTCACTACTTGAGAGTGTAGGAATTGTCCTTGTTGTGCTTTGTGTTGTCATGACTTCTGTTCTCTCCTACCATGAAGAAGCTGGGTCCTGTCCCCAGCCTTGTGACAGGGAGCTGGGACAGTGCAGTTGAAAACGTGGATCTTTTTGGAGCTGGTTTTGATGAAATTGCTCAACTTTCAGGTGGTGAATTTAAGAGCAGATAACAACAAATCTTCCTGCATGATGATATCACTGTTTTGTCAATACTGCTGTAGTTTTTCATCCATCAGTCCCAATGAGCAGCCAAAGCACACCCAAGCACACCCATCTCTCACTAACATTTATTTATTTAATGTTGGATTTACTAATCCTGGTTGTTGTTCTCAGAGCATTTATTACCGTGCCAGCAAAAGGGTGTGGGTGAAAACTGCACAGTCTGAGCAGCACAGGTTCTACCTTCACTACTTGAGAGCGTAGGAATTGTCCTTGTTGTGCTTTGTGTTGTCATGACTTTTGCTCTCTCCTACCATGAAGAAGCTCCATGCCTTGTGACAGGGAGCTGTGACAGTGCAGTTGAAAACGTGGATCTTTTTGGAGTTGGTTTTGATGAAATTGCTCAACTTTCAGGCGGTGAATTTAAGAACAGATAACAACAAATCTTCCTGCATGATGATATCACTGTTTTGTCAATACTGCTGTAATTTTTCATCCATCAGTCCCAATGAGGAGCCAAAGCACATCCAAGCACACCCATCTCTCATTAACATTTATTTATTTAATGCTGGACTCACAACAGTGCTGACTGCAGAGATGACAGTGGCTGTCAAGCACCTGCTCTTTCTCAGGAAAGGGACAAAATCTGGTTTATGGATTGTGGATTTGTTTCAAGAGAATGTGAGTGAGGAAAGCAGCGTTTGCCAGCCCTGCTGGTAAATCTGATTTGTGACAAAGTTACCATGGACTAATTTGAATATTGAGTAAAAGGAAGAGCACTGCTGTGTGTCTCTACACAGTAGCTGCCACATCAATCATAACTTACAAGTACTCAGCTTTCTCTTAGAGGTAATTGCAGATATGTTTATATTTTGCATAAAAAGAAATGGCCAATCTAATCTTAAAATCTACAAGTGCTGGAATGAATCTGCTTCCCAGCCTGTCTCCCTTGTTAATCTTCTCTGCAGACAGGCAGCTTGGCAGAGCAAGCCAGCAAATGCATCTCTGTGCTTGATTCAAACTAAAGTTGAAATGTTTAATAGGATGAATATTTGAATTTAATTATACTTTATACCATGGAAATAACATTGCAGGCATTTATTAAAAAAGCAAACCTGGTCCTTCATTTGGCCTATAAATTCTGTCTATGATGAATGCTGGAACAGGAGTATAAGCCAATATATTTCCTCAGCTGCCTCCCTAAACATTAAAGTGACATAAAATGCCCAATGATCTGGAACTCCTTTGCCTTGGGACCTCTGTTAACAAGACTTTCAGCTGTGGCATTGGAGGACAGGAATTATTGGGACCTCTCCTTTATGAAGTGGAGTTATCAAATGACTGATTACAACTGAAGGTTCTTATTTCTAGGTATTATATAATCCATCCTGGAATTATTTTCGAAATCAAAGTGTCAGGTGTCCAGGTTCTTTCACTGCTGTGTGGACAAAGCTCTTGTCAAAGAGCTGAATTCAAAGCTGATGCTACTGAATAGCAGCAGGGATTGATTTTGGCTCTTTAAGAGCCAAATCAATAAGAGGATCATGTACAGAGAAAACTGAGTTGAGCCTGCCTTGTACGCCTTCCTAAATAAGAATTTTATTTATACATATAAATATTTATATATGTATGTGTGTACATATTCTGAAAAACTAGATTCCAGCAGCCTGTTTGTAAAACATTGAGAGTTTTGAAGGAAATTCACTTAACTGAATTTTTAGGAGTGAAAAAAAAATAATTTCATCACTCTCTCTATGTCCTCTTTTTACAACACTTTTCCAGAATGGTTACCTTTTATAATCACACAGACTCAATACATGAACTTGAGCACTTCTACAAAGAGAATTCTTTTCTCATTGGTTTCTCATTGCTTTGATGTGCTAATTTCTGTTAAGAATAGTTTAGGAATAATTAAAGCATCTCTGAAATAGCCCTCTCAAGAGGCTGGGAGTCACCTACTAATGATATTCAAGAACTACTGAAAGTGACATCATCCCACTTTATTAAATTTACTGAAAAACCATAGTCCTGAAACTTTGTGCCTTTCCTAATGCCTCACTTAAGCTATAAGTGAGAAATTAAAAGAGCAATAAAAAAGATATACATTTACACACTCAGGGGTTCGCCTTATAGAAGCATAGCTTTTTCTTTATTTCTGTCTCATTTAAACTTTTTTCTTCATGGCAGCTGTTGAACTGCAGACAACTTGGACCTTCTATAAGTTTTTAGCGGTGATATTTTTTTGTGCCTTTTTTTTTTATTAATTTATTAACTTTTTAACGTTGCGCTCCAAAGGTAGAAATTACAAAGGAAATCTCTTGCTAACTATTTCCAACAGATCCCCTACTTCACTTGCAAATGACCATCCTTTGTTAAAAAAAAAATGTTGCACAGCTTGTAGCTAATAGAAGCCCCAAAAGATAATGAGTTCTCTATTTCAGAACAGATGTATGCTGCTCCTTTTATCATAAGTAGTAGATTTACAGGAGAAAAAAAATTGCAGTAACCTTGAATATTCACAGCTTTGCTGGCAGTCCTTGCTGCCTATTATTACATGAAAAAGGGCACTGTGGCAACTGAAAGTCAAAAGCAATTAAATAAAAGCTAAAACGATACATACCAGGTTGAACATCTAACAAAGACAACGAGTTGTTGAAGAGTAGGGAAAAAAAAGGAAAAGGACTAAGAGGAGAAGCTATTAAATGAAATATTGGCTGGTAGTTCCCTGAAAACTCGTTAATTGGGAAGTAATTCAAACAAGCAGGCAATTGCCAAAAGCTGCAGTGGAGAACGTACTGAAAAAATTATGATCACAGCAAGTTCGTGATTTTTTTTCCCCAAAGCAATATCATTCCCTCTACAGCTACAGTGCCTGGAAAACACAGGATCACATTCCCTCCAGGGGAGCCAGAGGAGTGCTCCAAGTCCGTGCTTTGAGGCCATGTGGTCTCCAAAGTCACAGCAGATCCATTGCTTTTCCACAAGGTCTCCAAAGTCACAGCAGATCCATTGCTTTTCCACAAGGTCTCCAAAGTCACAGTAGATCCATTGCTTTTCGTTGTGGTCTCCAAGGTCAGAGCAGATCCATTGCTTTTCCGTGTGGTCTCCAAGGTCAGAGCAGATCTATTGCTTTGAGGCCATGTGGTGTCCAAAGTTAGACCAGATCCATTCCTTTCCAGGTGGTCTCCAGAGTCAGAGCAGATCCGTTGCTTCGAGGCCATGTGGTCTCCAAGGTCACACCAGATCCATTCTTTTTCCATTTTCCATAGCTAAGAGATGGAGAAATGGCTCATTCCCCATCTGGAATGTTCTCCCAGTTCAACCCTCCTTCCCCAAATGCCACCAGCAGCCCAACCGCAGAGCCCTCCCTCCTGCACTGGCTGTTTGTCCTGCCAGCCACAGCTGTGAGACCTCCTTGCCAAGCACAGGGCACAGGTGTTTTCTGGAAAGGGGAAACATAATTCCTAAAATATTTTGTCCGTAGGGTCCCAGAGAAATGCTCTTTGCAAGTGGGAACAGTGAATTATTTGTGCAGCTCTGTCACAGCCTCACACTGCACTTCCCTTCCAGGACTCTGTAAATCAAGATACAGCCACAGCACCAGGCCCAGCACTCTAATGTGCCATTTTGGTGCTAAATTAGCAGTTATCTGAAGGATAGAGAAATTCAGAAGCAGTAGGGTGTAATAATTTCTTAATTGCTTAGCATTTTGGCATGAAATTGTAGGGTGAACTTGGAACTACAGTAGGAAAATAAAGATAAATCACAAAATCATCTAGACTCACACGAAACACCTTTAATAACAAGTAATGTCAGAGCTTTTAACAGCTTTTAAGATTTAAGGATATTCTTTCTGGATATATGTTTATTTTGAAAGCTGTATTTCATCCATAGTACTCAAACCACTTTGGAGCATGTTTTATTTTTAATAGTACAATGATCATTTTCCACGGTCTGCTTGGGATGCGTGATTTGAGATGCTGAAATTACTGCTAAATTATTTCAGTTTTACTGTACCAGCATTCTATCCAAGTCATGCATTTAACATACCCTAAATTAGTGTGGCCAAATAATAATTTAAAAAATTGATGGATCTTTTCTGTGTTGGTTTAGCAAGAGAAAAAATGCATCTCTTACAACACTGATGTTTCAGTTCTCATTTGAAGCCTGGTTAAATCCTCTCCTTGTGGATTTCAGTGACATTTTGTGTGGTCTAAGCCATGTTCTGTCCAGGTGTCATCAGCAGATATCTGTGACTCAGCTTTTGGACAATATTAATGGATTAATATCAATAGATTATTAATGGAAGCAGAGACCCTCTCTAAACAACTCTTGTGTGTTCTTTGGAGAATTGGTTGGATTTGAGCCCCAAATGCACAAAAGGAGTTATTTTACTCTGTGGGTTTAGTGCAAGCCCTCCATGCAATGTCTTCAGCAGGGCTCCAGTTCCCCTGCTGAAGTGGAACTTTGGAGAACAAATCCATATTTAAGTCAAGTTACAAGAGTAGTAGCAGACATCAATTAGGGACAGTGCCTTTCTCCAGTCATTGAGAATGGGAGTTAAAAACTTTCAGCAATAACAGCAGATAATTGTGAAAATATCAGCTTTTGGAGTTGAAGATGCATGTATATCTTTATAGAATATATAAAGACAAAATGTAAGTGCAGAATGGCTGCTTAAATATAAAACAGTAATTGCTTCTTTGCTTCTGGTGTTTTTTCACAGAATAACACAAGCCAAACACTGAATTTCACTGACATTATTTGAATAGAGACCAAGTGTAGTTTCAGTTCTTTACCTCAACATTCCTGCAGAACCCTGGGCTGGCTGGTTTTCGTAGGGTTTTGGCAATCTCTCTCATGATGTGCTTCTTTCTACATGTACTGGAGGTTTGTGGGGGTTTTGGCACATCATTTCCCTGACTGCCTGTACAGATATTTTTCTGGTTTTGGCACAGCCTCTGTTGCCTTTGTAAGTAATTGTGATAGATCAAGAAAAAATAAGATAGAGCTGAAGGATACTTCAGGAGCAGGAAGAGAACTATTTATTTCATTTAGATCTGTCTATGCACCATACCTTCATTAAGACATGGTTTCATTAATAAATCACTGTGATCTGATTTCTGGGTTTAAATCTTGATCATGACTCCAGGGGTTTTAACTTTAAGTTTGGGAAGTGTATCCTTTTTTTTGTTGTTGTTTTTTTTTGTTTGTTTTTGTTTTGTTTTGGGTTTTTTTTTTGTTGTCTTTTTCCTCAAAATGAAACCTCGAGCTGCTGGATTGCTAATGGAATTTAGTGTCTGTTTCTCTTGGGATTTGTAAACAGACAAAGTTCACTGATATATAAATTATCAGCCAGGTCCAAAGCCTTGTCCTGCTGTTGAGTGACATCTTTTCATTGCTTTTGAAAGGAGGCTTTATAACCTCAAATCCCAACAGTTTATTTTCCTGCAATTTTCTCATTTTCCCCAGAAGGCTCAGATCCTTCAAGGTGCTGAAGTGCCTCCATTTCATTCTGTGGTAGGAAAAGAGCTCAGCTTTTCCCTGAGGTTGCCTTGCACCTCCCAAGATTGACTTCACTGTTGAGTGAGACAGAGATGGAGGTGATCCAGCAAGGGATTGGAGGGAATCAGGGTGCTTGGTCCAGACATGGGCACCAAATTAATTGAGGATGGAGGGCGTGAAGGTCAGGCTTGCCTGGCATTAGGGTGGTCATCCAGGTCAGAATGATGACAAAAATAATGTGCCTAAACTCCAGCCAGAATAAAAATTAGTTGTTATCTGCTCTTGAGGATCATTCCTCTCATCCTCACGGTTTTTAGGGTAATGGATAAACCACACTAGCAAAGGGATTCCTGTTCTCCTTTGTGGGCTGTGTTATCAGATTGTTTAATTTTGCCATGGCTATAATTTGATTAGATGAATTCAGTCCTAACTAAACTGGGATGGAGTCACTGTGCAAAACTATCACAGAATCATGGAATATCCAGAGCTGGGAGACACCCATCAGGGTCACCCAGACCAGCCCCTGGCCTGCACAGGACACCCCAAAAATCCCACCCTGTGCCTGAGAGCTTTGTCCAGAGGTTCCTTGACCTCAGGGGGCTTAGACCAGACCCGTGGCCATTCCTTGGGGAGCCTGCTCAGTGCCCAAACACCCTCTGGGGGAAAACCAGAGACAGATCTCACAAAAAAGAGTGAAATAAATTGAGAGCTCTGCTTCTATAGCGCTGCCATGGCAGGACTCTGGGGATGGTGTGCATTTGGGGGTCACACCTTGGTATTGAGGTCCCTCTCTGATTGTCCTCACTGTTATCAGTGCAGTACAGAATCAGAATTCATATACAGAGTTCACTAGGAAAAAAAATCTTTGTCTCAACAGTGAGGTTTCCCTTCCTGTTTTCCTAGAGCTCTCTTAGCGTCATTTCAACAACAATTTTAAGATTGGATAAATGATTTAGGGCAGAATGTGATTGCTGCCTCTAGTCCTTAGGTGGGGAAAAAAAAAGTAATTCTCTGTTATTGGATCTATTTTTTATTATTATTTTTAACAATATAATTTTAGGCTGCAATTTTGACAGCTGAATTGCAGAAAGAATGAATAAATTACAGCCATTCACACCTGCCATTTAGTAAATTCCTTTTTTAATGACATATACCCAGTTGATATGCCAGTATCATAAATGACTGCACGCATGCAAAGCACTCAAGAATAAATTCTTCCTCACATTTAGCCAGCTGACAATCACAGGGGGTATATAAAGAGTGATAGGGAAATGTCATTTTGACACTAATGTGCTAATTGCTGGTGGCAGGAGGCCATGGATGATGATGATGATGATGGCAAAGGGGGAATTCTGCCTGTGTTGCCCAGTTGATGAGTGTTTTAAAGAGGACACAGGAGGGGCTGTTACAGCAGAGGGAAAGGCTGCAGAAAGGCAGCGAGGGCTGTTAGGATTTGGACAGCTGGCCCAGCTGAGCCGGGCTGGAGTCACCATCCCTGGCAGGGGGTGGAGGTGGCACCTGAGGATGGGGTTTAGTGGTGAACATGGGCGTGGAGCTGGGTGATGGTTGGACTTCATGGTCATAAAGGGATTTTCTGAGTGTTGATTTTGTCGTTTGAGCTACTCAACCATTCATTTCTTAACCAGCCTTGAGCTCTGGGATGGGTTTCACAGCAAAAACTTGCAGCCTTTGAGATGAAAACACAGACAGTACCCACTGGGAAGAAAAAAAAAGGCTCTTTTTCCACTTCTAGGACAAATGCAGGAGCATTTTCTCATGTTGTGACCTTCTGCAACAGCCCATAGAGCAAAAGAGCCAAGCAAGATTCATTCCCAGCTGTAGGTTGTGTCTGGCAGTGTGAGATCTGCAGCCAACTCCAAATTCAGCAATACCCCAAACAAACTTGCAGTTGTATGGAATACTGAAAAAGCTGCCACCAAATCTTTGCCCCTGTAGAAATAAAAGAAACACAAAGCCCTGTGTTAAAATGTCAGTGTGGGACAGGGTGTGAACTGTAAAAAACAAAGCATGAATTCAACACCTTCCCATTTCCAACCTTGCTGTACAAATTTCCAACTGGAATCTCCCAGAAGCAAAGAGATTTTCTGCACCTTTCACAGGATTGGCCTTCAGTGCATTTGCAGGAAGTTTGAGCTGTTAGGAAGTTATAATAAGTGAGTTTTTGGCTATACAGTTATGTTTGCCAAAGATTTTATTGTGAGAGAATTATTTTTCTCATTACTTTATATTTTAAAAAGCTTTTTCAGCATCTCTATAGTTCTTTGGTAAATATGTGAAGCAGGAAGATACTCGAGTCAATTCTAAATAATTGGAGTTTTATATTGTAATTCCATTTGTTTCTGCAAATATTTTAAAATTATGACTCACTGGGGATGAATTTCTCCTAACCTGTTTTTTATTATCTCATTTTACACTACACCTTTTTAATATATTTTTAATGTGCTATTAGTCATTGCAATAACTCTTTCTCATTTTTCCCATTGGCTTCTCGAGCTGCTGTAATACAAAATGATTTTCCTTTCTCTGGGTTCTTTTTTTGGGGGAGATAATCTTGAGGGATTTGCACCTGGGAGGAGAACACCAGCAGCAAAGCCCTCACCATGGAGGTTTAAAGGGAACAGATCACCCTGAGTGACACTTCTGCAGTAGTTGCCCCTGATTAAAGCTGAGAAAAATATGGACTTTCCACCAGTGTTGGGTTCACTTGGCTGTTCTCTGCTCAGGTAAGACATGAGGCAGGAGAGGTGAACAGAAACAAACAGTGTTTGAGGAGAGATCCTGAAATTTTCCTATTGTGTTTTACTGCCCGTGATTGATCTGCTAATTGTTCATGACTTGGCTGATCAGAGACAGGTGTTCTATAGGAAACTTGCCAAAATCACTTAGAAAAGAGTGGATGGAATGCCTGAAACACTTGAATTTTAGCTTTGATATAGGAAGCTTTGGTGATCACGATTCTTACCTTCCACCACATTACCTGACTGCCCATTCAGTCAAAGCAAACCTCCCAAAAAATGAGGTTTCCTACATTTGGAGGCTTTTAATTTAGAAAAAGTTGTACAGTGAGCACTCTAAGGGTGATTGCATGTTAAATGCTCTTTTTCCTGTCCCTGCCCATGGCAGGGGGTGGAACTGGATGATTTTTAAGGTTCTTTCCAGGAAAAAGCATTCTGTGATTCTGTGATTTTTATGTACTAATTTTTAGTGCTGTTTCAAAACACCAGTTGGAGATGTCTAAGGTATTGTCCTGAACATTTCAATATTTTACCAAGAATTGAGTGTCTAGTGTTTGGGGTTTTTTTGTTAAGAAAAAGTTTTCTTACAGAAAATGTAATTTTATTGAAGTGCAAATGAGAAAATGAAGTTCAAATCTGACTATGTTGTTTTCACTTAAAATTCATCATTACCTTGATCTCTCAAGTCTCCAGCTGACCAGTAAATCTTTTTGAGACCTTCATGGTTCCTTTCAGCTTAATGGCAAGTTATGATACTCTTCACATGTACTTTTTCAGAGCTGGTATTTCTTCTGCTTTAGCTGAAGAAGTGGAGATAAGAAATACTCTGTGATCTTTAAAATGTGTGTACATTGATTTTATTTTGGTCTTGGATTCTTTATTGGATTTTGGTCTTGGTAAAGTAAACGCTAGAGTTTTCTCACACTTATACATAATTTATTTATGCATTCAGTGTGTTTATTGACCTTTTCAGTTGACTGTTCAAAGTATTTTAAATAAATAATTTCATTACCTACATGTTGATTTACAGCCCACCACCTCTATTGTCTTCCTGTGGGCTGAGCACATTTTAAAAATGGGGAACCAAAGAAAAATGAAAAATATTATGAAGTGGTTTAGGGCTTTTTTTTTAGGTCACAATGGGTGTTTAGCAGAGTTGCAAGGATCCCTCTGTTCCTATTTCAAAGCTATATTTAGTTCAAAACTGTCCTTTTTGCTTCTGTTCTGTCTTCATTTGTCAGATAAGAGCTGCTCTGATCATACTCACTATGAAGGGAAATTTACAGGATTGTACCTTTATGGAGAAAAAAATATTTGCCCAAGTATCTTTAAACGTTGTGCTGTCTGTTCTTAAAATTGAAATCCTTATTTTCTTTAGCTTCTCCCCTTAGGCAGGAAGCACATTGCTGTGATAAATATTGTATGGCTTCTAATGCTAATCATCGTTGATTCATGGCAGAGACGAGCACGTTGTAAAAGGATATAATAAACAAAAAGTATTAAAAAGCATCATAAACAAATAAATACTTAAGCAGCTGCTTTTCAGTGCTCCATTAAAGCTGTTATAAATTAGGAATGTTCTCGTGTTTTTTGCCAAGTTCACACTGCATTCACAGGAAATGAGTTATCCTGAAAGATAATCTTGCATGGATGGACCCAGTGAGCCCATCCCTCACTCTGGATCTGCCTCATTTCTGTGATAGATCAAAGCAGAATTTGGGCTAGTTCAGGAGACAGATCACTTATTTGGCATTTCTCGTTTACATTGAATTTTATTTTAATTTGGGGTTTAGCCAGCACCTTTCAAGGTACTTTTAAAAGACCTTGAAGGTCTTTCATTGGGGTTCTGTTCCCAGAGAATTAAATGCAGGAGCAAATGCCCTGCTCTGACATCAATACCTTTGGTTGTATCACCTTTGGTTATTTGGCTCTTCCTTCGTGCTGCTCCAAAGCTGTGCAGAAAACAAAGACTGCTCTAAGAGATTTATCATCTTGAGAAAAGAAAAATCCAATTTTATATTTTTTTGGCCTGTTATTTATCTTTCTAATGGAATATTTAGGGGAAAAATATTTAGGGGGCATCCATATACTTTCAATGTCAAATGGCTTCCATGAAGGTTTTGAGGTGGAGAAAAGCTTTCAAATTATATTTGTCCACCGTTTTAGTCCTTTCACAGAGTGCACTTGATTTTAGTCTCCACCATTATTGCAATTTCTTTGAAAACAGTGGAGCTGCACTGGTCCAAGGCTTAGAGAATGTGTTACTACATTTTCCCTGCTGATATTGGTATTTAGGGATTTCCAGGGTCCCTTTTTCTCTGACTTTAGTGGAATTTAAAAGAAGCCATTGTAACATTTTAATTGCAGAGAGTCCTCTCGATGGGACTCTCCTTTTGCTATGTTTATTTTAGTCGTTTTCAAAAAAGATGCAGTTGATTGACAAGCTGTATTCTCTTTGACAGAATGATTTCACTTTATCTCAAGTACATTTTATTACATGGTATTGAAATTATAGCTCTTAAGTTTTCTTAGAAACTGACTTCTTGCTGCAGACTTTCAAGTTTGTACAGTTTCTTTATCCCATAAGCTACTGCAGGTGAAATATTAACTTTTTGCATGAGAGTAAAGGGAAATTCTCTCTCTGGCTGTGGTAATAAATTCTAGAGAAAACCCAGGACAAAGTTTGTGACATTTAAAGTGAGGCATAACTTTCATTTACAAATTTTCTGGGTGAATGCACCTCCCTCACCAGGAACTGGTGAATATTAATTATATCAGTGTTGTATCATGCAAGGGGTTATTTTTCTGAGAGGGAGGCACATTTCCTAACCCATTTTATTGTATTTCCTCACACAGAGCTGCTGAGAGCAGCTGAATTCCTACCAATAGAAATGTGTTTGGCCCTAAGAGAGAAACCAATGTCTGGCACTTTGATGTGAAGATGAGAACTAAAAATGCACTTTTTACAGGTTTAGAGGGAAGCCAAAAGTGAGATTATCAGTCATGAGAACAGCTCTTGTTTGTAAGGGTGTGTACACAGAGCCTCTTAAAAGTAAAACCTTTGTATTCCTCTCTAGCTCCTTGCTTGCTTTGCTTTTTCTTCTTTACTTTATTGATCTGATGCACTTTTGTCTAAATTGATCCCTGAGGTTATAGATCAGCCCTTGTAAAAATCTCCTTGACAAACGGGGAAACTGGGGAAATCCTTTACAGCAAGTGTTTGGTGAATTTGTCCACTTACAGCCTGTGCAGAATGTGTAGAGGTAGAATCTGAATGTGATCTTCAAAATATCTCATTGCACCAGGGGAGTACAAGACCTGTTCATCTGGTGCTGGGTAACCCAGAGAGCAAGGCAGAGAAGTTGTTTTTCACCCAGAATTTAACTTTTCAAAGCTTCCTGGACTGAATATTGATCATAGAACAGTGTACTAATTAGAGAAATCTCTGATGTGCTCTCAGTACTAGGAGATTCTTTAAGGTTGCTTTTTTTTTTCTCTTTTTCTTCCAAAGACAGAATTAAGTTAGACATTTACAAAAAAAGTGCTTAACAAGAAAGATAATTAAAAAAAAAATCTTTAGTGCTGCTCAAGTGCTATTGGCACATGAATATGGAATTTCTCTGCTGTTTTTCCTTAAATCATGGCTATTTTATGTGTATTTTTGATGAAGCCATCGTACCTGCCAGAGATCCATTCCTCTTTTCAAGCTGGCTTTGCACTTGACAGGTCTTTCTGTCTTCAACTGGCCTTTTAATAAATGTATGGATTCATTCATAAATAAGATTGCTGTGATTCATCAGCTTATCTCACTAATGAATGTTTATTGCATTTAACTTCCTGGTGCCTCAGAGGCTGCCCAGGCTGGAGTGATTTGTGCCCCAGACTTTCATCCTGTTGGTAAAGTCTTTCCCAGTGAGCTGTGTTCTTGCCACAGGCAATGTCTTCTTTCAAAACTGTACATAAATAAAATATTTGTTCACGCTTCACTCTGAGCAGAGCACAGAGGAAAGTCTTTACTCACGTTCACAGAAAACGATATCTGCTGCAAAGAGTAAATCCTCATTTTCATATTTAATGAAGCCATAATCAATGGTAATGGCTGAAGATTGCATTAAAGGAATCTTAATGTTCCTCTCAAGGGAAAGTAATTTTACTGGAAACAAGCTAGTTAATCAGCCTCAGACAAACTCTGTGTTTTATTATACAGGCAGGTTTGCCAAGGACGAAGAAAGAAACATAACAGGAGCAGGAGTCAATTTTCATCTTCAAAAATCTCTCACATTGGGCATTATGTCGATTTGCTCTCTCAAACACCCAGTACAGATCCTCTTTTTAAACTGACAAACAAAAAATGGATGAAATTTGCAAAATATTTCTTTCTGCCCTATACTCTGTACAATTTTCATGCAGATGCAGTTAAATTCTCCTAAAACATCTAAACTGGCAGAATACCAAGAGAAGCAGCCAGACAAATATTTCTCTCAGCCCCTTTTATAGATTGACATCAAACTTTAGCATCAGTGGTGATGCCCAGAGAAAAACCAGAGTTCTGTGCAGGGAGATCTCTTGTGCATCCCCAAACCTTCACTGTGAGGGGGAAAGGAAGCCCAGAATTTGGCAGGAGCTGCTGCTGGCAGAGGAGGAGCTGCTCCCTCCCAGCACGGCGTGGCTGGAGGGTTCTTGTTGAGAGAGAATTGCCTGGATCAGGAGCTGGGCAGGGAGAGCCTTGTGCTCAAACTCCCTCCTCTGTCTGGGTTTGGGCTGCCAGGCCTATCTTCCCCGTGGCACAAACATGCAATTATCCAACGTGAAGCAGAAGCATTCAGGAATGATTTTCCTGCTGAGATCCCGCCCCAGGAATGGTGGAACACAGAGGATGTTTTGTGCCTGGTTACAGCTGAAGGGCAGGACATCTCTGGTTAAAAGTTTTGGTAGAAACCCCACTTGTACACACTTGTGATTGTGATGGCCTAAGATTGTGAATAACTTCTGAAAAATGATGTTGTTTACTTGTACAACAGAATTGGAGGATACTCCCTTTGGAGCACCAAGCCCTTTTGAAAGGTGCCCTTGAAGAGATGTTGTGCCCAAAATCTTTTCTCTTTTCTCAAAGTTTTATTTTTCAGTCAGTTGGAACCAGTGCTGGATTTCTGCAGGGAACATTGATTTGTTTGCTTTAGAATTCAATGGGAATTTCAGTTCTTGCACATAGTACAGAGGCCTCTTAAGGTTCAGAGGTTACCAGGTCCTGTGTTCGGAGCTGTTCAGTGAACTGAAGAGCCCAAAGCTCTCTGGAATTGCTGTCACTGCAAGAGCAAGGGAGGGTTTAGTGGCACCAGCAGGCAAGGGAAGGTGTGGAACACCACAAGAGCCATGAGGGGAAATCTGGATGTGGGGAGGCTCCTTTAGACAGGCTTTGCTCATCCCTTAGACTGGGGAAAGGCAGACATTGCATCTTCATCTCCTTCCTCGTTCCTGAAAGACCTTTAGTGTCACTATAGGACACGAAAGAACACAAGCACACCACTGTTCTCAAGGTGAAGGAAGAAAGAGGAAGTTTATTTTCTGACTCCAACATTTATAGTTTTCCAGAAGTGACAGTGGATTGGAGGGTGACAGTGACACCTCTCCAATGACACTGGTCAAACCAACAGTCCATCAACTCTCTCCTCCTCCATGAAAGAAGACAAAACAATCAGTTATTTACAGAAAGTGTCTGAGAAAGTTCACCACAAGAATGTCAACATCAGAAGGCCTAGAAAATCTTAAAAACCAGGGTGACACTTTAGTGTAACTTTGATAGAGCTGAGAATCAAGTCCATTCCTCCTGGTTTTGAAAGGAAAGCTGAATCAGCCTTTTCTGTTGATATTTCAGAACAAGCCTCATTTCTTGTACACGCTTCTTGGAGCATTTTGTGTTATGTGTACAGAAGAAGAATAGATTGTGTTACAGTTTTGTAATTAAAATGCAGCTGAAAATCATTGATCTGAAAAAAAAAATACCAGTACAGAGAAAAAGAAACATTGCTCCTGGTTTCAAGTGGAAGCTGAGAATAAATCACAATTTGTTGTGTGCTGTGGGACTGCCACATTTCTAGCTAGTTTCAGGCTATTTATAAATGCATTTGTAAATGTATTAATGGTCACTTCTGCATTCTGGAGAGAGTTGGAAGGAAAATCTTGACTCAATGTTAGAATAAAAGGTTGTTGGAATTGCCTTTAAAAGGGAACATTAATGTTCCTACATATTATGTAACTTGTAGAGAGCAAGAAAGTAAAGGAATAATGATGGAGACTTGATCTAATTGGTTTTCTGATGCTCCCATTTCTGTGATTCATTTTAAGAAGTCTTTCAAGCTTGTGTGGTTATGAAATAAATGGAACAAATTGGAGATGTGGAAACTAAATAAATAATGATCTGCCCATCATGTTAGCATTACTGCTGTCAGTAGTAGTAACATTTATTTAACAATTCTTCTGCATAAATAAGAATGTCTGTATAATAAAATGTGTAATAAAATCAAGCCCATCTTTGAAAGAACTTGATCCCATGTCAAGATGTCTGTTAAGTCATCCTCCACTCAGAGAAAGACTTGTACACTGCAGGAGAAGTATCACTACCCTGGAAATATTCCTGTGGGCAGTACCTGGGAACCAGTTTGCTCACTAATGTGGATTTAAATTTAGGACCTTAAATTTCCATGCTTACTTAATATTTGAAGAAGGTTGAAACCTGCTGAAGCAATATCCCTTCAGTGCATTCAAGGGCAGGGAAGATGATGACAATTTCATTTTATGTTGGTCTTGTGCTGATTTATTTTGATGTCTGTGTTTCCTTCTGAAACCTCTGCCTACCCTCTCTGCATGAGCTGTAAACAGCAAAATAATCATTTTTCATTTTAGGCAGCTCTCCAGCAGTACAATGAGGTGCCACTAACCAGCTGTGCAGAACACCAGAGTGTGCTGGCTCATAAAGCTGGGACCCTGCACAGCCCTTGGTCTCACCACCAGGAGCCTTTGCATTTGCTCCTTTTCCATGTGAGAAAACAACCTCTGAAAATTATGCAAAAATAAATCATTTTGCCTTTCAGAATCACCCGGGATAATTTTCCTAAACTGTCTAAGCTTCCCTGCCCATATTTCCATTTAATTTCACCCATCTGGGGCACATTCCTGTGGTACCCCTGCCTGTAACAGAGGAGGGCTTGGCCATGAGCAGGAGAGCTCTCCTTGCTCCCTGCAGCCCTGCTCTTTTTTTGGGTGATGCTGCAGCTGGGGGAGCACTGAACCTCGGTGGATTTTTTGCCTGAATCTTTTCCTGTGCTGCTGCCATCCCAAGGATTCTTGATGGACCAGGGGTCACTCACTTCACCCCAACCCCAGGCTCTTCAAAGAGCCCCTTTGCCCTCCCCTGCCAGCCTGTGCGGGAGGGAAGGATCAAGGGGATGCCTGGAGGGGTCTCCTGGCAGCAGGAGGGATGCTGTGCCTTTGGGAAAATCCCAAACCTGGACCTCACAGCATTGGGCAGGAGCCAGGTGGGAAGGAGTTCTGGGAAGCAGGACAATTAGGGCACGAGTTTCTGGGATCTGGGAAGCAGGGCAGTTAGGGGAGGAATTTCTGGGATTTGGGAAGTGGGACAATTAGGGCAGGAGTTTCTGAGATTTGGGAAATGGGACAATTAGGGCAGAGTTTCTGGGATTTGGGAAGTGGGACAATTAGGGCAAGAATTTCTGAGATTTGGGAAGCAGGACAATTCTTTCTTTCTCCAAGCAGCAGCTGACAGACCAAGAGGACACAGTCTCAAGCTACATTAAGGGACATATAAGTTGGAAATTAGGAAAAAGATTTTATGGAAGGGGTGATAAAGTCCTGGAATGGCTGCCTGGGGAGGTGGTGGGGTCCCCATCCCTGGGTGTGTTGAACAAAGCCTGGATGTGGCACTGGGTGCCAGGGTTTAGTTGGGCTGTTGGGGCTGGGTTGGACTCGATGATCTTGAAGGTCTCTTCCAACCTGGCCATTCTGTGAATTAGGACAGGATTGTCTGGGATTTGTGTAGCAGGAATTTCTAGGAATGTGCTTCACACCCTCACTGCTGCTCAGGTTGGAACTAATTGGCTGCCCACACCTTGGTGTTTTTTTTTTTTATTCCCATTCCAATTCTTCCTGCCTGTCCCTCCAAGGAGCCACAGCTTCAGCCGCTCTAAACAACATTTTAAGGTGGTTTGTCATAGACATGAGTATCCCCCTCTCAAGGAAGCTCTCCTTTGCTGTATTCCAGAGGCATAAATCTGTTCCTGATTATATGGATTCTGTTTAAAGGAAGGAATTAAATAGTTTTGTCTTGCGGCAGGATGCCAGGGATATTTGTACTGCAAATCCTCATTTTGTGATTTAAAAAAGTGTTTCATTACTGAGTGGAGAACTTTTTATACAGCCTTGGGGAATTCACTGATCAGGAAAACATTCCAAAATATCATAGAGGAAAATTAGACTTGTAGGAGATTATGCAAATGAAGTTGTTTTCTTACAGAGGGAGAGGAATCTTTACATTTTCTATTGTTTAGGTTTTGTATGTTTGCCTACATGAAACAAATTGGGGAAATCAGATTTATTTGTCTTTAAATTCCAGTGCTGGTTAGTTTTCTGTACTTACTTCTCTGTTACTGTATTTGAGAACTGAAACATGAAATTAAAATTTTGCTTATGATACTTTCTGAACGTAAAAATCAATAGCTTACATTCTGTAAATATTTACAGCTGTTTGCCTCACAATTTGTATATTTTTCAGATGTTCTAATTGAATGAGCCTGGGAAGGAATCAATACAAGCAGTTTTGTACATTAGAGCTGCAGAAATACCTCTTTGAGTTACAGATGCATTTATTAAAGTGTCACATCTCAGTTTCCAGGGATTTTTAAGAAACTATTTTCAGAGCAGGAGCAGAAAGATGTTTTTTCCCTCCTCTGTAATAGTTGTGGTGTAACTGCCAACACTTGTAACTTTTTATTAACATTAAATACTTTTGATGCATGCAGCATCAAACATTAGCAATATGAATATTATGTCTCCATTAATTAATTTTAAAAGCATTTATAGATTTAATTACTGATCAGGTAAGAGTTCAGATTTCTGGAAGGACATTGGCAGCTAAGAGATGATGCTGAGCTTCTTATTCCATAAGGGGCTCTTCCAGAATTATTTGAGTCAAGCCAAATCAATGTGGAAAATTCACCAGGTGAATGTGTCAATGAAAAGACACCAAATTTGAAACACATTTGCACTGAAATACATTTAAAATAACTTCATTTAAGTCTATGTATTTATTAATATTTTCTATATCTATACATTTGTGTCTGTTATACCAAGTATATGTGTATATAATATAGAAATTAACTCCATTGCATGAATACAAAACAAAATTTGATCAAAGAAAAATACACAGGCACTCATAATTATATATATATATTTAAATATTTCTCTTTGCTTCAGAGCAGTACATTTCAATAGATTTCAGCTTTAAAAATGTGCTGCCAGCTCTTAAAGCATTCATTTACTTTTATAAGCCTGTAATGCTCCTGAGCTATTATTCAGAGTCATCCCAGCTTGTCATCCCATCCAAACTTGTCAGAAATTATTTCCAGTATTGCACAGTCTCCACATGCAGTAACCAGAACAGAAAATAAAATGAAAATGCTTTATAAAGTTTGCCCAGAAAATTGAAACTCATCATTTATACTCTGTTTCCATGTAAGTGCCTTATAAATGGTTAACTAGGTTTTGAATAAATCTGTCATAAATGTTTAATTGAGGGGCACTGGGTTGATTTTAATTATGGCTTATAAACATCTGTAGCATGGGCAATTTATAATGCAATTTGTGGATTTGTACATAGATCTCACTGCTTTAGGAACAGGCACAAAAACAGAGAATGAGAAATGTTCTTAACTGCTTTTTGTGTTAATTTCTTTCCAATTCCTGGACACTGGGGCCACTTTGCAACATTTCCACTCAAATCCTGGTGGAGCAACACCCTCATGATGTCTCACAGACATTTTCATCCACTGCCCAGACCATGGCAGATCAGTGAGCAAAGCTTTATTTAAAAAGATTTTTGGAAGCCAACTGTAGCAGCCCATACACTTACATTGCATTATTCAGGAGATCACATTTTCTGAGCATGGGAATGTTTTTGTTTGGAAGCAGCAGGAAATGTCTGTGTGTGGAGCTCCAGTGGCACACACAGGAGATTCCACAAGTGACACACCCCAGAACATGCATCCATTTATTTCCTGTGTGTAAATGTTCTAAAACCCCTCAGAAATTAGCATAACCAGGTCCTTCTGCGAGTGGGATGCTGCTGAATGATCCCTTCAACTGCTGCTGAAATTGCTAAATTGGAATAGAAACTTCCATGGTGCTTTGCTGCAGCTTGTACTACCTCCTAATTCTGCAAAAGAATGATTTATGGATAAAATCTAAGCAGAGAATGGCAGCACTTCCCATTTTCTTTAGTACAGAAGCCAGGTGGGAAGAGTGCTTCTAGCAAAACTCTCATTTCCTGCCCCAGCACCCAGCAGGTTCCCAACCAAGGGGGGGAATTTTGGCCCAGGCTGCATTTCAGGCACCAGAGTGAAACTATTCCTGTAGGACACATGCAGCTGAGTTACTCAGCTAACAACAGATTTGTGTTACAGTGCATGCAAAACGTCAGATTAACCAGTTTTTCTATATATATATTTGTCACATATTTGTTATCTGTGACAAATAAATAAAATACTGGTGAGGAGATCACAGTGTTTTATGGAACAGGGAACTGAGGAAACAGCAGGCTTAGAATGCACAAGTGTTTTATTTGTTAAAAAATAAATAAATTATTATTATAATAATTTTAATTAAATTATTTTATTTTTATATTAAAAATTATATGGAACATTAGAGATTTTATAGATGTTTAGATCCGAATGCATCTAGAAGTTTCAAGTTAAACTTAGTCCTAACCCATGAGCACTTCAAGGACAAAAGATATCCCTGGTATTAGATAGAGAGAGAGAGATAAATGCTTCTCTATAAAGTCTTAATATGCATTATTAAATATATTCTCTTTGGGGTTTATATGTATATTTTAATGCATATAAAAAGTTACTAACCAGGGAAATCTGAAAAATTCAGAGAATATATAGAGAAAAAAATCATATGCTTGACATCTTTAAGATTAATTTCTTTAAGAACATCCTACTCCTACCTCAATTTTTTTTCACAGTTTTTTGGCACCTGTATTTCTGGGCTTTTAACAACATAACCAACTTGCCACCAGTTTTGTAGTTCTAGAAGTCAATGCTTGCATAGATATACACAGCTGGACTTTTTCTTTACATTTTTAAGCTATACTGGTATTCTGTGTGAGTGGAAAATTTGTAAATTTTTTTTTTATTTGCTTTAGCAGATTACTCATTTGATTTAATTTGTAGTTGTTCTGTGCCCACAGATATATTCAGTGCAAAGAGATCATTGTCAGATCTGGCTGTTTAAGCACACAAAGTAAAATGTGAGAGAATCTTGGGAGAAATCTGCTGGGATTTCTATCCCTGGGTCACTTCTTAGGTGCAGCGGAAGTGACTGAAATCACAAACTCTTCTCTCTTTAAAGCAGCACGTTGGGATAAAAAGCAAAGTGAGCTCTCAGAACAAAAGAGTTTGCAGGTATTTAATGGATCTTCCTGGTAATGCTCTAAAAATACAGAATAACTTCACTTGACATTGGTACCTGCCACTGGAATGCCTCTTTCCTCTTAGGCTTTCCAGATCTCTCATGGATCTGTGATTTAAGGTACAATTTTCCCAGTTTGACACATAATCCATTGACACAAATCATTGTGGCCCATTTAGAGCTGTCATAGGGGTTTTACTTTGGATTAACAGACATAAAATAATTCTAAGATATATAATAATTGTTTTCTATAGATAATAATTATTTCTATCATATTAATATATATTATATTATAATAAATATAATAATTATGCTTTTATATATATATTTACCAAAATTATAAGGTAAAGATATCGAAATTGATAAGTTTGTTCGCTTGGATTTTTCTTTTTTTTTTCTTCAGTAGGTATTAAGATTGGGATGGGGTTTGGAAGTCACTGCTCTTGCCAAAAGTCAAGGAATTTATGTGGTGGGAGTTCTGTGATCCTCAACCCTTTGTTTATATAAATACCATAATTTATTGATGATCTAATTGAGAAGTGTGTGGCAGGGGCAGGGATGGATATGAGCAGACACCTCAGAGACAAAAACTCTGACTCAATTCCTGACCTTGTTGATTGTTGGTGAGATTTACAGCTCACATCCCTAGAAAGTAGGATTTCATACAAGTTACTGGGAAAACAAACAAATAAATCACAGGGGTTTGAAGTCAAATATTTCTTACTTGATTATTTAACTGAAGTTTTGCATGGAAGAAATCCACTCAAGCTCTCAGGGATTTGTACTCTGAAGGTTGATATCATTTGGAATTTTCATTCTTCCATACATTGAGTCAGGGCTCCACTCAAAATTACAAAAAACCTGAGGCTGAAGGGAAACTCTGTGACTGTGTTTGACACATGGTGTTTACAGATTGCCTTTGAACTTTGTGGTATTTTGGTATTGACATTTTCAACACTGGAAATTGTGAGGGCAAATGTCAACAGGGAACCCAAGGCAGGAGCACCTGTGTCTGCTCCTTTTGCCTTCCAATTTCCTCCAAAAAGGAGGGAATGGGGATGGCTGGAATGGACCCTCCCCTGTGCTGGCCCACCCAGGGCACCCCTCACAGGGGCCAGAGCCACCTTCTCCCCAAGAGACAAGATTTCACTGAAGCCCTGAGCTGAAAACTTGAATTTTAAGTGTTTTCAGGATGAGGGTTGTGGAAAAGCACCCAGTGGGAAACCAGAAAATTGAAAATTGAAAATCTCTCTCTGGGTCTCCTTTCTTAGGATGATTTGCCACTGACTGATGCCTGTTTTCTTTTTGCCCAAGAAGGAATATGTGCATTTGTAAAGTATAAATGTACTTGAGCAAGCCTGTGACTTAATGACCCCAAATTTACACACAGCTCCACAAATCTTTATGATCTCTAAGTACCCAATTGCTGGCAGTGATATTTCATGACCTGTTCTGTGCTTAATTATTAATTTTACATTAAGAAGTCTCATAGTCAATATTTAGATGGTTTATGATATACAGAAGCTTTTCCATGCTCATATTTTCTTTGCAGGGACATAATGTAGCCCTTTCAGTACTAAATCAATTACACACAGAGTTAAAATAACTTGATTTGTTGCTTAAGGTCCCTTCCCAACAAGACACACTAATTCTAAGGGAATAAAACCAGGGATATCTTGGGCTGCTTTTAATCCTTGCAGGGCTCCACTTTGCAGGGGTTGAGGCTGAAAAGTTGTGCAGAACAAAGATCCCTTCAGCCCTAAGCAGTTGTGAGATGGGGAGAGAAAGGGTTCTGGAGTCTGTGATGGGTGCCAGAACAAAATTACAGGAGAAATATTTTATTCTAACCCTGCTTTCCACACCTGTAGTAATGGCAGAATTAATGGGAGTGTATCACATCTTGTAAGTGCCCTCTCAGAGTCAGATTTCACCCAGAATGAATCACTTCCAAAGGTGCTGTGTCTCACCTTTCCTAAATTTTTATGTTAGAATGGGATGAACTGCATCCAAAATTGCCAGTCCCTCTTTAGTGACTATAAAAAAGACTGGATATCTGAGCCTAAAATGGTTGTAACTGAGTGAAAGTCATCACACTTGCTGAACTAAGTGATTTAATCAATGACTTAATTCAGGAAAGAATATCAGGATCCCTACTGAAAATATATATCACACACCCCAAATTGCATCCTTGTTACAAATATGGACAGTTTTGAAACCTGTGATTTATACAAGATAGTTTCAAAGGCCTGTTTGAAAATCACAGAGCACACTCTTGCAGCATCTGAATAATTTATTAAATTCAGCTATCAGTGGCTTTAAAATATAATTTAACCAAAAAGATCATTTGAAGAAGGGCTGCAAAGATTTCTACGTGCAGATACTTTAATCTCAAGATGGGGGGAAAGGCAGAAAACAATTCCATTTTCTGTCATTGCTCTTAGGGAATGAGCTGTGTGGACTTGATTTAAAGGCTGGCCAGTTTGAAGTGCAGGTTTCCAGAATAACTGATGGTGTTTATCCTTCCTCCTGTGGGCTCCTTTACAGTGGGAAGCTGTTGAGCTTCAGGAGGATGCATGGGGGAAGAATGAATCCTTTTTAAGGATATCTTTCCAAGACATGCCTTCTGATCCTCACTAAGGATTTGTTCCACGCTTACTCTGAGACCTTAAAATCAAATCTTCCACTTCTATTTGTAGTTTTAATAGGAATTACTGCATCTGTGATATGATCTATCCAGAAAAGTGCAGTGGACTAAATGTGAGTCTCTGAATTAAGAACAGGCAGTAAGTTGCCCAGTTTATTTATTGGGTCCAGCAGTGAAGTCCATTATGAAATATTGCTCAGGCAGGGTGAATTTAAATAAGTTCAACAGGGCAGACACTACGAGCCCAACCAAATAATTTATCCAGGAGTTCAGCTGCAGAAGGGGGTGAAGAAAAACAAAACTCACCTAAAAAGATCCTGTATTATGATGGAAATACTTATCCCTCAGATAAAAACCCTCAGATGTTTAATAGATCAAATGGCTGGGACTTGGTGATGAAATCAATACCAAGATGAAATAATACATCAGAATTAAGTGTGTGCTCTGTTCCTGCAGAGGAAGAGAGAAGCCTTGTGAGATTATTTGCTCTTCATTAGGACATCTGAATCTCCTTTCATCAGCACTGTTTTTGTAATATTGAAGCACCCTCAGCTCATCTGGGTTAATTTTGGATTGATGTAGGTGCTGAGAGCCCAGTGGCAGACTCGGGAACAGGGCTGGGTGTTTCACTTCTATCTCCACTTTGTAATTTGAGATTAAAGCACACCAGTTCATATTAGTTAACAGGCAAAGAGTAACAATGAGAACTTCCCAGGTGCAGTAATTGCTGAAGTCTGTGGTGCTGTGTATTCATAATCCTGCATCCATATGAAAAATTGGGTACTTGTGTAAATTGCTGGTAGCAAGAAGGGAAAGGCTCCAATGTAGAACAGGCACCAAAAAAAAATCACAGATCATCCTTTTGTTTTCTCTTTCATTTCACATATATTGAAGGGAGAAATTAGGGAGATAAAAAGGGAATAGAGGCAATTTAATACTGTGTATACCTAATACAGACCTTCAAGGTCAATCCTGTATTCCACAGCCCCGCCTAAGATAAATCTTTGCTTTAGTGGTGCTGGGCTGAATTAGATCAACAGAAATTCTGGCCCAGTGTCTCAAAAAGTGTTTCCAAATGGGGAAGATTGACCTTGCACTAATAGATCTTTTTAAAATGTAATATTATTGCTTTTTAATCAGGAAGGATGCCAGGGTACCTTACTTGGACATAGAAGAATAGTGCAAAATGATTTCTGTGAAGTAATGACATGGTTTTGATTAAAGCCCACTGAGACAAGGGAGTTTAATTGCTGCCTTTCTTATATTTGTAAGAAGTCAGTCAATTCCTTTTCAAAAGTAGGTAATTTATGGAATGAGATCTTCCATCTCTGAGTGTGGCCCTGATCAAAAGATTACTCAAATCTGTGAAAATGTTCCCTTCTTAGAAAAATATCTCCATTCTGTTGTTGCTCTGGAACAAGTCTTAATGCAGAATATACACAGAGTGCAGCCTGGGCTTCTTATTATCCAGTTCTCACTGACTGTAATTTTTAGTATTTTTAAAAAGATAGGCACTTAATGTACATACATCACACTGTTTTATTTTGAGTTTTTTTCCCAATTTGGAATAATTTTTTGTTGGAATGAAAGAAAAAATATTTTTCTCATTTTCATTATCAAGCATTGTTAGATTTTAAGACACTCCTGATTTAAACACACTGCTGCTCCCTCCCTACCAGTGCCCCAAGGTTCCTTCCCAAAGGACACTGCTGCTGTGAAAGGGTTGTGGGATAAGTTATACCTGGGCTGTTTGAGAACTGGGAAGTGCAGTTTGGTCTCCAAATTCAGAGTCTTTCCTGGCTTGATGGATGTGAGCTGGATTCCCAGTGACCAGCAGTGTTTTGTTTAATAAGGGCTAAGAGAAGGATCTGTACCTGGTTCTGTTGCCATTCCTGTAAATAATCAGAATTCTAATTCTGCTTGACTGGCTGGGAGGGAAACAAGGTGAAAGTGGCTTTGAAGTGAAAGATGGTCAGTTCCCTCCCAGAAGTTCAGAATGCAAATAATTGTCAATCTTTTTTTACTAACCTAAGTGAAGTCTCTGAAACCTCTATTTTCTTTTCTACATTTATATTGATTAAGAATGCTGCCCTGTTTAGAGCTTGGGAGAAACTGGATATTAACTTCTTTTTGGGGGGAAAAACTTAAATGATTCATCTAATTTCTCCTGATTTGTTTTTTGTCATGAAGTTTCGGGGAAGCTTTCTACCACATTGAAGAGATAATTTCTCATGGGTATTTCTGGATATGAAAATTGCATCAGGTTATATTTATTTGTATGACTTTAAAAATTGCTGTCTATTAACAATTTGCAATGACTGGCCAGAACTCTACCCCCCAGAAAAAGAGAAAAGGGTAAAAAATGGGAAATTATTAAGGAAAAGGTAAAGACAAGCTAAAAGAAAACATTTGGATTATAAAACAGAAATAAGTGCAGAATATATATTTTTAGTAAGCTCGCTGCTTACCCTTGACTATAAAGTTTGCATCTGCATTTAAACACCTTGCATATGCCTGAGATCAAATTTGAATGATTGCAGGCAATTCCAATTTTACATGGGACCTGGGAAAACAGCACGGTGCATCATGTGAGCTGTGAGTGTCTCTGACAAAAACCTTCACCTGTCACTGATGCCTGGTGAAGGCTGACCTGGAACAGAGACTAGATGGAGCTAAAGAATAAAGCAGGGATTTATGAAAAGGATCTCCTCAATGGATCCACCTTGGGCAGCACAAGAGCCCAGCCAGGGCTGCACCCAAGATGAACCAAAATGGTCCCAAAATGAACCCAAGATGAACCAAAATGGTCCCAAAATGAACCCAAGATGAACCAAAATGGTCCCAAAATGCACGAGCGCTCCCGGGGTCTCTCCCTTGGATCAGTTCTGCTCCATTTGCATCTTGCAGTTCATTGTCCCATTCCAGCTTTAGCCCCTGCAGTCCCACCCTGCTTGTTTTTCTCTCTCCAGCCCACGATGTTTGTGCTCTTGGGGCTGAGATTTGGATCATTTGTCCTTGGTGCCCAGCTGGAGCAGGAATTGTTTTGTCTCCCTGCTCTGTGCACAGAGCTCACCATCCCCTGATAGGAAGCTCAGAACTGCACACTAAAGCGGCACAGAATCTGAAAAAATAGAAAAGCTCAAACCTGAGGCATCATCAGGCAGCTCAGACCAAAGGGCTCAGGGACTGAGCAGGGCACTGTGGGCAGGGATGTTGAGTTTTGAGCTTTTTACCTCTGCTGGTTTGAAAAAAGCAGAGGGAAGAGCTCAGCACCACCCACTCCCCTGGGGCAGCAGTGGCCTGGAGCTCAGCTGGCATTGACCAAACTCCTCTTGGGATTTGGGCTGCCTTCCTGCAGATTTGGCCAAATACACCTGTGGTGATGAGTTACACAGGCACTCTGGAAATTTCTCCATCTGACCGCTCAGCAAAGAAGCTTGTATATCTTTTTTGAGAATGCTCCTGCCTTGTTTTGACAGGGTTGATTTTCATGATGTTTAAACGTCTCATCTAGTTTCTATTTGCTGTGATTTTCCTGGTTGATTTCTAGTGCTAGTCAAACTCCAGAGAGAACGTGGGCCCTTTGTGTTTGTCGTGCCTGGGGCTGAATCTTGCTCTTTGTATGTTGAATAGATGTTCCTGCACTCATAAATCACTGCTCTGTCATGTTTGCCTGCTGTGAGATGCTCAGTGCATATCATCATTTACATTAAACCATTTACTTCCAGAGAATGTGTTATATTGCTTTATGAATTATGGGATCTGACATATAAGATTATGTTATGAATTGGCGCTTAGAATATTAGAACAGTGGGACGTTTTATAGCTTATGGTCATGATCCAAGAAGTAATTCATGACTTTTCTTAATAAACTTGGCTGGTCAAAAGGGAAACACACATGAGAGTGTGACATTTTTGCTTAGGGAGAATCCCGGTTAAGAAAAAATCTTTGGTGATTTGCTTAAACCTGCAGCCTGTTTATATCTGGAGGAAGAATATTGGTTTTTTCTGCTGCATCTTCATTGTCCTAAGTCCTCTTTTACTAAACTTGCAATTCCCAGTCCATCTGGAGAGACTGTAAATGAACAAGAGTGAAGGATTCCCTTGCCTGGGCAAGGAAGGATTGTTTGCTGAAGTGATGAGTGGAACTGGGCGAGCTGTTGAGGGGAAGGCAGAGCTATTGTAGCTCTGTTTTTGTGATCCTTCTAAAAGACATCATCTTATCCATTCAGGGGATGAACTTTTGGACAGTACCAGATAGGAAATGAGACTTCATTGATTTTACTCCTCATGCAAATACCTGCTTCATGCTATCTGTAGTCTATAAGACAAAAGTCTTCATGCATTTTTTTAATCTTTGTTTCCTTTGTGTGTGGGAAGATGCACAGAGTCGGAAATGTTATCTTGTTTGGGGATAATGAGTTTTGCACAACACAAAATCTGTGAAGGGGATCTGATGTTCTGAAAGAATAAATTACATTTTTTCACAATGTCTTCTATCTGCACAGATAGAGGTAAATTTCAATATGAATATGCTACCACAAAATGTCATAACCTGGTGTGTACAGACAAAAACCACGATTTGGGAATCCTTGGTGGGGCTAACAATTTTCCATGTTTTCGCCACACAATTTTACCCCAAAGATGAAAACATCCACAGCACTGCAGACAAAATACAACACGCCAAAGTAAGATCCATGTCACATAACTCCAGCTAATGCAAATTCCCTTACTGACATGCCATAGATCAGTGTCTGGCCTGGAGCAGAGAACACCTGAGAGCTCTTCACAACGTGACAGTGGCTGCAGTGTGGCTGGGGACAGGACTGTGTGTAAGTCATGTTCCAAACATCCCAGGAGTGAATAACTCATTCTGCCAAAACAACTGTGCTGTTCCTGGGGAAAAAAGGTTAAATACCAGTATTGCTAAAGGTTGACCTGCCCACACATCTTCTCTCTCCTGTCATAACATTCAGCTGGGAATGTCCCATTATTTCTTACTCAATTTATATGCTTCTGACTGCATTAGCCCTCTATAGATAGTAACAATTCTTGACAGTTCTTCATCTCTGCTTAATATTACTGAAGTTTCTTTTGTGTACTGGGAGAAGTTTGTTTATTATTCATTCCAGAGCTGACAGTCCTGCTGGCTGCAGTGCAGAGGCATTCCCAGAGTGCTGCTCTGTGATGCCATCTAATCTAGAGTTTAAAAGAACCTACCAAACATCTAAATAGAGAATGTGAGGAAGCCCTACAGGGTAGGAAATTATTGCCCTGTACAAATATAAGATATGCTCAAAGCCTGAACTCAATGATTCTTAGTAATTGTCTTCTTTGTTGAGCAAGGCCTTGAAGTTTTTAGTGATACACATAATTGCAATTCAAATGCCCTTGATTGGAACCATAATAGACCTTTTTTCTTATATTTGTTTTGCTCCTCTGGGGCTTTTTGTCTGAAAGTACAAAATGATAATCAAACTTGTAATTAGTTATGATGAGAACCTTGTCAGGAGGGCTTCCTGCTTTGTTCCAGTTTCTGAAAGTTGGGCTCTAGAGATGTAAGTAACCCTCTTGATTTCTTCATCCCCTTTTTTACTCTTTGTCCTCTTTCTTGGGTTAAAATAGCTGTACTTCTGGAAAATGTAACATTGTGAAACTGATTGTTATCATGTACAGAGACACAGCTCAACTTGTGGAGAAGGTGGAAACACAACTCTTCAGTGCAGTTATTTAATTAGGAGAACAAGCCCTTCCCTTTCTGTAACACATGTAGAAAACATTTAATGTACTGAATATACAGTGGAGAACCACAGAAAGAGTGAAAATCAGCTGAGAAAATTCCATGGTGAAGTCTTTGAGCTCTCTAGTTCTCATAAATTTAATTTTTTTTGGTCCTTAAACTGGTTAATATTTTTATTGTTGGTCTTCAAATTTAGTCTTGTCTTAAGGCTTTAGGCTTGAGACATTTGTTCACATTTCACCAGGCTGGAGGTAAGCCTCATTTCCACTCCTCTCCAGTTCCTCTTTTAAACCCAGCAGCTGCATATAGTAAATAAATAAAAGTTCAATAGTAATATTCTCTTGGCATCTTAGCAGAAAAATGAAAGAAAAGAAAAGGAAAGAAAAGAAAAAATAAAAGACTGAGACAGGTTATAAGAGGTTATTAACAAAATACCAAAGAAATTTTCCCAAGAAACCCTCTGTTCCAACCACTCCAAAACCATGTATCTGTTAGATTTTACTTCTTGGTGCCTAAGGGGAGATTTTGCCAATATTTTGAAATAACCAACACATTGATAGCTGCAGCCTCTGGAGCAATGGCCTAGGAGTGGGATCTGGGTGTGAGCAAGGAGGAACTCTGGGAGGTGCAATGGGAGGTTCTGAGTGATTCTGGGAATTCTGAGTGGTTCTGGGAATTCTGAGTGGTTCTGGGAATTCTGGGTGATTCTGGGAATTCTGGGTGATTCTGGGAATTCTGAGTGGTTCTGGGAATTCTGGGTGATTCTGGGAATTCTGGGTGATTCTGCCCACAAAGGCTGACAAACAGACCCTGAATATTGAGACACACCAGGACACAAGTCCTGGGAGAATTTCCTCCATGGATCTCTGTGCATCATTGGCACAAGGAAGAACTTGCTGATTTTGCAGACATCCCTTCCCCAGCCTGATCAGTTTATATATATTGTTTAACATGATAATGTAGCAAGCTGTTGTTTTCTGGTTTGAAAGGCAGCTGCATTCGATTGATGCCAGGAATGGAAGTATTTGTAAAATGACAGTGAATTAGATATAGTCAGTTTATGGGTCTGGGGAAATGAATCTTTTATGAAGAATAAAAGTTTATGATGAGGGAGGAATACTCAAAAAGTACATCTTGAATGAAGCTCTTTTGGACTGGATGTCTGTGGTATAGCCTTTCAAAACACACATTTGGGCCACTACACTTTCAAGATCTCTATATAAACATTATTTTTTTCTGGTGGTCCAATCCCAATTTGTCCTTTGTGTTCTCTCTGTGGACACCTCAATTAGGATAGGGAATTTCTTCCCGGGAAATGTAGCTATTAGGCTTTTTCAAAGTATTCCAGGTGAATGTTTTAACTGCTGGATTAAAGCTCTTGTGATTTTTGAGGCATCAGCCACAAATATGAAGCACATGGGGGTGAAGTTTTCTGTATTGATCCCCAAACAAAAACCAAACACAACCTCTACTAATACATAACAACATCTAAAGACATCCTACATCTTATGTGCATTTTGTACACATAATGAGAACTTGTGAGAATAGAATAACTTTAAAATTAGATTTAAATGCCACTTTGATGGTATCCATGAATCAATGCCACAGAACTTTTGAGAGAAGAAGCAGAGAAAAAAAGATGTATCCAATTCTATCTGGCTTTCCTCCTGGAAAATGCATCTTTATGCAAAATGGATGTAAAATTCTGCTCATCTGAGTTGCTGGAACTCTTTTCTGTATGCACCAAAGAAATGATTGCAGGGAACAAGATAATGTCTAGTGAGTTGAAAGGTTAAAGAACTGCAGCTGGCAAATCAGAGTCAGACTCAGCCATTGTGTTAAGCCAGTCCTATGCCAGGGTAATGAGAGATTAGGGGATTTACATCAGATCTTAAAATTTACATGAGCCTTCCACTGTTTTATCATCAGAAATATTTCAGTAGGACAACTGTATAAATGGGATTTTTACTTGAATATATATTGTATGTAATAAGTCTCTAAATCTCTGCTGAGCATCAGCTCATCTAATAGATTTATAATAACAGCAACCTTGTATTCATTCAAAATGTTTTCTACTGTACTTGAGCAGGGCATATTAAAGTGCATTTGGCAGGAAACCGTTGTGTGCTGAAATCCATTTAATTTCACATGAACTTGGGCATTCTTAAAGATCCCTTAAAGATTTGCCTTAGTCCTTATTTATTTTACTGAAACCTTGCGATTTAGAGACCCTTGTGAAACATGTTATCTAACGTTGATATAAAAAAATCTCAAAAATGGGATAAATTTCTAAAACCAGCACATTGGGTGAATCTTAATTCTTCAAAAAAGAAAGCAGTTCTTTTCTCTCTTTTCTTCTCAATCAGCCTCACACAAAGTAGGTGAAAATATCAGGGCTGGGATCATCTTGTAACACTGGAAAACATGGCATGGTATCCAGTGGTAAGCTTCTTTTTGAGCTGTCTGACCTTTAATCACTGCTGAATAAAACCAACATGCTGTCAGGTCTCTGCTATTTTTCTCAAGGGGGTAACTCTGCCCGAAGTAGCAATAAAATAAAACCTTTGAGAGCTGATATTCAAGGTCACTACAAGAGGCAACACTGTACTCTGGGAACTACAACAAAAGGGGAAAAAAGAAAAGGAGAAATGTATCTAAACAAGGCAGTTGGGTTTGTATAACAGTGAACAGGCAGTTGTTATATCAGTCTATAACTGAGACTGGGCTTGTTTTTATTTTTGCCATAACATTTCATATTTATTTGATTTTTTAAATCCAAGACCTTCAGAAAATAAACAAACTCACTGTGCATGAATGATGCATATTTCTGTTACTGAGGCACTTGCAGTCTAATGTCTTAGGCCCTGTCTGTATCAGGTTTTGCCCTCTTGTAGTCATTTTGCCACAGAAATCTCTGTGAATACTGAAAAATGATCCTGTGGTCTTACAGATCTATGAAGAAATGAAAATGCTGTATTTAAATTTATATATTTAATTCGTATATTTAATATATATAATATATATAACATATTTATTATTGTATACATTAAACATATATATTTAATTTATGTATTTAAATGCTGTATTTAAAATGTATTGACCATGATAGCTTAAAACAATACTTGCCCAATCTGTGGGGAAAAGAAAGGGTGAGTTCCCACAGAGGAATTAACCTGTAACAAGAATTCTGGCTCACTCTGACACTGATTCACACAGGAGATAATGGTGTCAGTGCAAAGTTACTTCAATGGAAGTGGTGTAGATCATGGAATCTGATAAATTACTTCACTTGTGATTTTTAGGCCAAAGACTGGATCCCTTCTTAGATTTCTTACTTTATAGTTTGCTAATATCTCACACTAATCTGTTACTTAACATTGATTCACTATTGAAATGAATTTATTGATTTGATCACAGTTTTTTGTTATTTGGTAGAATCTCATTCCATCTTCAGCTCAATATTACCAGGAATATTTAATCCTGCTGTGACCATATATTATTTAGTTAGATTGCTTTTCAAACTAATGCTTACACTTACAATTATAGATGAACTGATGAAGAAATCATTTTGGTCTAGGGGTGAGCATCTCACAGTTCAGCCCGGGTGTCTCATTATGCCCTTTCTTTGTTTCTCAGTGCACTGTACAAAGCTGATAAAATGCTGACAGAATTTTGCTCTGGGCTGCCTGTCTTGGGGAGACGAAAATCCTTGATCCAGGGATGCAGGATGTGCTCCCCTCCTAAGCACAGAACTGGCAGCAGCTCAGTCCTCTCTCTATTAACTGTGATCAAGAAACAAAGTGAGGTTTTTCCTCTGCACAGCATTTAGGAATCTGTGCAGGGAATTGCATTTCACTTATTGCACTCTGCAGCAGAACTGTGTGCTCAGGGAATTTTCTATCAGAGAAACCTTCTGCACTGGAAGGACAGTGGGACAATAGACATGAGGGGCTTATTGATGTTCATAAAATAAGCTCATAAATTTGTACAAATTGAAATTGGAACAATGTAGGCTTTAATAATTACAACATTTCTTATTGACAGAAATGACATCCAACACAATTTGAACTGCAACACTTTACCATGCAAATAGAGACCTGTTATTTCAGTATTGTTGTTTTCATTGTAGCCGCCTGTGGATTTTCTGCCTGCAGAATTAAAAGTGGAAGAGATACACCTGTAATTCATTTAGTGAAATGCAATTACTATGGATGCCTTCAAAGCCCAGAGATACAGGGAATTTGTGTTAGAGCACATAAGTCTTCTATTGGCTGAGTTAGAAGTACTCACTCTCTGCAACTCCCTGAAAGGTGGCTGTGGCCAGGTGGGGTTGGTCTCTTTCTCCAAGCAGAGGACCCAGTCTCAGGCTGTGTCAAGGGAAATAGAGGTTGGAAAAAGCTTTTCATGGAAAGAGTGACAAAGTACATGGAAAAACCTTTAACCTTTATTAGAAAAAATTTTTTCATGGGAAGAGTGATAAAGTTCTGGAATGGCTGCCTGGGGAGGTGGTGGAGTCCCCATCCCTGGGTGTGTTGAACAAGCCTGGATGTGGTGTTGGGGCTGGGTTGGACTCGATTATCTTGAAGGTCTCTTCCAGCCTAGTTAAAAAACCAACCAAACAAACCAAAGTAAAGATAATATGAACAAAAATGCAACCTAAATATCACTGAGTTTGAGAGGGGTTTTGCTCAGTGCTGCTGTGTGTGCCCTCTCCCCAGGAACCACGGTGATGCGCATGGCGGCGTTCGATGCCGACGACGCCAGCACGGACAACGCCCTGCTGCGCTACAACATCCTCAGGCAGACCCCCACCAAACCCTCCCCAAACATGTTCTACATCGACCCCGAGAAGGGAGACATTGTCACAGTGGTGTCCCCAGCGCTGCTGGACCGGGAGGTGAGTGAGAACTTTCCTATCTCCAGTCTCACATTTTAATGGTTGTGCCTCTAATCTTCTTTGGGGTTGTGAGAACAGGCTCTGGATGTTGTTGTGTGGGAATTCAGATGCTCACTTTTAAGGAGTCTTTTAAGAATTTTATTTCTAGTTGGACTTAAGAATTTCTAAGCTCTGATCAGTGTTTATAAATCCAGTAGTTCATAATTTCTGTGCAAGACATTTAGTGTTGTGTAGTGAGAAAGAAGACCTCAGGATTAAGTGGACATCAACTTAGAGTTAGTAATTGACACCCAGAGCTAACTGTGCATATAGCTCACTCTGAGAGTATTAGTTTAGTGCTCTATACCTTCCCTAGAATATTTTTATGACTGGACTTAATGAACTAATTAACTTGGTACCCTATAGCCAAAAAAAGAAAATACAAGAAGGGGTTGAGAAGGAACAGGTAATCCTCAGATGGCGTTAAGCTGAATTGCCACAGTGCCAAAATCTATGCTTATAACAGATCATTAACATTATGAGAGCATAAATTGATGGCAAAGAAAGCTTAGGTATGATCATTTAACGTTCAGAAGATAATAAAGCAGAGGTAATCTGTTAATCTAAAGGTTTAGATACCGGAATATATAAAATCTTGGCACCAGAAAGAGTTACTCTATAAATCACAATTTCCTTTGATGAAGTAGCCCTGAGTGCTCTTAGATTCCTGGAGACATCCAAATTCTGTTCTTGCAGGGTGTTTCAGGTGTGTGCTGAGTCACTGAGCTTGTCTTCTAAGTTGATTAGACTCAGGATTGTCCAATGTTCTCAATATTCAGCCCATTATTTTTCATGGTACCAGATAATACACTTCCCTCTCTAGGTGGGTAATTTCTTTCTACAGGCTTTTCCAACAGCAAATATTTCATGGGTAAATCAGTCACAGATACCAGAAACACAGTGGAGTGGAACAAATGTTGGGCCTGAATGTCTGTGTTTTTAACTTTAAGAGGTTCTAACTTTATTCATATTTGGGTGCCTGGCCACAGAATGGTGCCCAAGTTAAAGTTTACAAAATCCCTACCTTTTCAACCCTCAAGTTTCCCTTCCAAATTCATTGTTTCAGTTCAAACAGTTCAGCTTTTTACTGTTTTCTAAAGACAGTTTTAAGTATTTTTATTCCTCATAGATAACCATTCCCCAGATTAAACCAATTTACTCAAAATTAGAAAATCAATGGAAGGGAATGAACGTGGCTGCTTTTCCCAGTGCCTTCCAAAGGTCACTGGTGATTCATGAAATAATGATGCTGTCTCCATGCAAGAAACCTGGGCTCAGTCAGATGGGTGTTATGGCTGGATAGATCATCTTGAGAGCAGGATCTGAATTCCTCATGATTTTTAATAATCACCAATTCCATACCTTTACTTTGAAGGTGACATGACCAGCTGGGATCTGTTGAAATTCCAGAGTAGTTTTTGTTGTTCCAAAACTGAGTGGTTTATGAGCCAAAATGTGTGGCTGTGTACAATTTTAACACTAAAATGAAGTATTGTCTGCAGTTGAAATCCAGTCCTACTTTGTCTTGTCAGAGGAAAGGCTTTGGGAAAAAGGATGTTTATTTTTTCACAGTCATCTTTGTGGGTTCAGCCTCTTCCCCTTCCTGCCCATATGTCTTGAGTAGAAACTGGTGGTCAGGCCTCCCATTTTCAGACCTGTGGAGTTGCCATTCATGGTCAAAGATGAATTACTTCTATTTTTAACCATAATTGCAGCTTTTAGAGACAAGCAGCCTCAAGGTTTTATTCAGAAAAAAAAAATGTGGGTACCAATTTAATATTGATGTTATTTATATAACTCTTATGTAGTTCTGTGTGGCTCACGAAATTGAATTATTATAAAAAATTGTCTGCATGAGGTGGGGACAGAGGGAAGTAAAACGTGGAGGAGGAAATGTCTGAGTTGTTTAGTAGGAAGAAATGTCTGACTGAATTCCTGCTTGGGGAATAAAGTGTCTGCACATCACCAGGCTTGAATGAGGGGCTTTCTGGAAAGGTGTTGGGCTGGAGAGAGCACCATGTGCCATTCCTCTGCAGATAACTGCTGGTATTAATGCCTTTTTATTGGGAGCCTGGGAAAATCCTAAATGTTTTGGCCCCTTGTCACAATCTCTCATGAAATGTGTTGTAGAAACATGGGAGGAAGAAGTGTTCTTTCCCCTGAAAGCCTTGCTGGAAGGTGTGAAACACAAGCTGGAGGTTGAGGACAAAATCCTCATGAAGGAGAATTTGTGAGTCAGGAATGGTTTTATCTCAGCACTTCTTATCTTGCTTTTCTTGGCACCTCAGAGGACAATGTGCTGTAGTAGACACGCAGAGGAAGAAGCAAACGCTCCCATCAGCTTTTCCACTGCTTGGAAAGGAGATTGGATGTTGAGAGAGCTCAGCTGATGCTGTTTGATGACTGGAATTTGAGCCAGCAGCGTTTGCAGGTGTAGCTCATGGAGGTACAAACAGCCTTTGTATAGGCGTGGAGAAAAGTGAGATTGTGCTGGGGAATTCCACAGCCCAGACACTGCAAAACCTGGTCCTGGTGAATCTGATTATTCACAATTTCCAGTTCAACATGTGGCTTCTCCTAGGCTTTACTGAAACCTTCAACTGGGTCAACAGCTGCTGTGATTGGAGGTGTGCTCTTTAAAACTGTAGCAGCCCTAGACACCAATTAAGGAGCTGAACTAAAGTAAAAAATTCTCTAGGATGGACATGGAGAAAACTATCTTTCATCATTAATGTGATTATGCACCAGAGGTTTATATGAACTCTTTCAGAGCATGTTAAAGCACTGACTAAAATTACTCCTATTTTCCATCTCTGTAACGTTTACTGCTGCTTGGTCCTTGATGCTTTTGGGAAACTCTTCACTGCATTAAAACAAGTTAGCTGAATATAAATTGTTTGATGGGCAATTTTGGTCTTTTTTTGTTGTTTGGGTTTTTTTTTCATTTTAAGTATGATTTATTTCATATTTGTGCATCAGAGGGAACAGGAGACTGGAGGTTTTGCTCAGTGGGGGAGACTGAGATGTGGACATAGAAAACATCTGGCAGGTTTTGTCCATCCTGGAAATTCCAAACTGTTTCTCCATGCTTCAGCATTTTTAGAAATGGAGCTATGGCATAGCCTAGAAATTCTTGTTCCAGAGAAAAGTATCAAAATGTAGGCATTTACTCTAAAATTAAATAAAGTTTAAACATCTAGAGAGCTCAGTTTTTAAATCAAATTATATAGATGGGCAATTCTTCTTCTTTGCATTTGTAAAGATCTATATTAACAATATTAAGAGACAAAAATGAAAGAATACTTTTATTTTTAAAGTATTATTGGGGGAAAAAGTGTTATTTCTAAGGAGATACTTTTAAAAGAAATAAAATGTAAAAGGAGAAAGAATTAACTTGTTTCTGGTCAACTCCAACTGTGCATCTTAGCTCTGGAGGACCAGCTAAATGTGAAGAGAATTTTTAAAAATTTCTATAAGTCTTCAATTTATTTTTTTTTTTCTGTGACTCTGATTTATTAAGTCTGTTTCTAAATGGGGAGTTTGGAGATGGGGATGCTCCCTGTTAGGAACTGCCTGGATGTTTGATGGGGCAGGGATGGGTGATGGAGCTGCTTTGGAGCTGTTTCCATATTGGAGTGTCCCCTGCAAAAAAGTCCTTCTGTCCTGTCTGCACAAAAAGGATCTGCAGGAACCCCCAGACTCCATCCATCCAGCAGGATGCAGGGAATGCTTCCTGCCTCCAAGGAAAAGGCACAGTGAAGGATTTGTATTTCTACACCAGCAGATTTTTTTTATTTATAATTTTTTTTAGATTCAAAATTGTTTCCAGAAGTGCAGGATCCTGGGGGTTTAAAGCAAAACTCAGGTAATTTCTCAAAGAACATCCATTTTCATTTTCAGAAGGCAGGTAAGGACACATTTTTGAAGATTAATGTGGGTTGGGTTTTTTTTTTTTTTTTATTTCTTGTGGGAGTTAAGCATCCTTGAATGTGTCAGTAATAAAGATTGAAGAGTGTTAGGGGGCAAATTATACCTCCAGGTATCTGTTGGAGAATACATTTTGATTCATAAATTCAGAGGAGAAGGATGCCCTCCATCAAAATATATGGTCTAAATGACACGAAATAGAGCACAACAGGGAAAGAGAGTCAAAAAGCAAGAAAAACAGGGGGAGGGGAAGAAGTTGGAAGGAAGCCTTGAGGAAATGTCCTAAATTTCAGGGATGGAGACTCCAGTTCAAAGTGACACTTGCCTGCAGTGAGAGGAAAATAATGCTTCTCATGTGCATAAGTGAAGAAAGCACTTGTGGTCTTGTAGAATCAACTCAGAGATTTCCTTTATGGGTCAGGAATTGGGTTTTCTGCTTGCCCACAGTGCTGTTTTCCCAGTGTTACAGACCCCTCAGCTCTATAGGAAAGCAACTGTGATTTGTATAAACTTCATGACTAAAGTACTAAAAGAAAGCTGTCACCACAGTTGCTTAAGTGAGATATTTACTTCTCACAGTTTGAGAAGTAACCTGCTTTTGCTTTTGATAGGAACTGCTGTGCTTAATTTGAGTTTAAGTTAACAAATGGCTTGAGCTGTCTGCTGCACGCTGATCCGTGTGCTGGCACATGTGGTTTTAAACAGCTCAAGAAATCCAGTTCAAGCGTTCTGTGGTTGTGAGAGACCCTGGGCTGGACTGGGTGAGTGGAATGTGTGCTCTGCTGTGGGCTGACACAAGCTCAGGAAGCAGCTGCTGTGTTCTGCGAGCATTTGCACCAATCTTGGTGCATCACTCTGCCATGGTTTCAATCATAAATACTTTTTCCTCACTTTATGACTTGGGAGAATGGAGCTGAAAGCTTTTTGCCGTGAACTGAGAGAAATCTGGAGCTGCATCAGCCCCCATTGCTCATGTTTGTGTGAACTGCCCACAAAAACAAAGATGGTTTGGGGTCTGGAGCGTCTCCCTGGTGAGGGGAGGCTGCAGGAGCTGGGCTGGTTACTCTGGAGAATGCAAGGCTGAGAGGGGATCCCATCAATCCTTACAAATATTTCCAAGCTGGGTGCCAAGTGAATGGTTCCAAACTCTTTTTGGTGGTGTTCAGCTGCAGGACAAGGAGCAATTGCCATAAAATGAAACAGAACAAGTTCCACCTCAACATGAGGAATAATTTTCCCTGGAGGGGGCAGAGCCCTGGAGCAGCTGCACAGGGAGGGTGTGGAGTCTCCTCTGGAGACATCCCAACCACACCTGGACAAATAGCACCAAGTTTTTATTCTGAAAAAAAAATCTGGGTACCAATTTAATATTGATGTGATATAAATAACTCTTATGTATTTCTGTGTGGCTCATGAAATTGAATTATTACAAAAAAAATTGTCTGTGTGAGGGACAGAGGGAAGTAAAACGTGGAGGAGGAAATGTCTGAGTAGTTTAGGAGGAAGAAGTGTCTGACTGGATTCCTGCTTGGGGAATAAAGTGTCTGCACATCACCAGGCTTGAATGAGTGGCTTTCTGGAAAGGTGTTGGGCTGGAGGGAGCACCATGTGCCATTCCTGGACACTTTTCTTGTTGGATGGAAGAACATTCCTGCCTTGGAGGGGCTTGGACTGGGTGATGTCAAGAGGTCCCAACCCTATTTTGACTCTGCAACAGCTGGCTGAACCTCCCCCTTAACCAAAGGCAGTGGGATTTAAACCAAATCTACAGCAAAAAGCAGAGTACAACACGCAGCCAGTGCTGGGTTTAAACCCCACCTGCAGCAAAAAGCAGAGTATAACACGCAGCCAGTGCCTCTCCTGGCTGGGAGGGATGCATGGCTGTGCAATTTTCAAATCAGCAGCAGCTCCATAGCCATATTCAGCAGCACACTGCTGGTGTGGAGCAGGCCAGAAATGTTCTTTACAGCACAGAGCAGCTCTGCTGGCGTGAGTAAACCACAATGCTCAGGTCCAAAGGGCTGAACTTCTCTGAAGGGGGAGCAGTGGAAAATAGAAAAATCTCCTCCACTTCTGCATGTGGACACCACTCTTTTTATTCATATTTTCCCTTTTGGAGATAGGTGTCTTAGCAGTCAATATAGTTATTACCTACTCGATCTAAATGCAAATGCTGAACCAACAGTGCACTCTCATTTTTAATGAAAAGATATTAATCTTTTCAGCAAATGCATTCCACATTTGATCTTGGTATTAACCTCTAACATATTCATATTTACAGCAATTGTGGGAAAACATATACCTTGGAGCATATCAGCTCTGAGTTGGAATAATTGTATCATTTTGTCTTGTCTTCTCTGACAGAACTCCCACTTGCACACCTTTAACTTGTTTTGCAGTGTGGTAAATTCCAGAGCTGAACCTCAGTTTCTATGGTTTAAGGGGTTTCAGTAATAGATACAGCAATGTCTCATATTTCTTTCTGCTTAAAATACAAGATAAACAAGGTATTCACCATTTCCCCATGGTTAATGCATTTCTTACATTCTGGTTTCTGATGCTTGTAAACATAAGCAGCAGAGGGTCTTGAGTCAAACTCATGGGCCTTTGGTCCTTTCTCAGAGGATACTCCATAGCCCATTATATCTGAAATATTAGAAATGGGCGGGAAAAAAAATCTGCCACTTATAATGCTACTTATGGAAAAATGGACAGAGATTGAAAGTGCTTCTTAGTGAGATCTAAAATCATATTTAAAGTTAATTTTATGATGAATTTTTCAATATTTGGTCTTAAATGCCTGCAGTGAGAAAAAAAAAAAATTAGTTTACCAGTAAATCTTAGTTTGATTCCTATTATGTTTTTGATGAGATAGCTCATTAACCTGTTCTTGAGTCTTGAAAGAAGCTGTGCAAAGGAGAAATAAAAGTCAAAGTTACATGTCAAAATATGAGAACTATGATTCAGGTTACAAACAGGAAAAGCTCCTATTGAGAGAACATGAGGGGATATGTATGTTCATTAAAAACACAAATCTGATCTGTTTGAAGCTGTAGTGGCAGAATTCCTAAAATCTTTAATGATATTGTTAGATAATTTCTAATTTCATTTAACACATAGCTTGATAGTCTGATGAAATAAATAAAGAAAGAAAATTATCAGGCAATAATAGGACCAGAGTTTCTCTTCTGTAAAAATCCATGAGGGATGAGCATATCCCATCAGGGAGCCATTCCAGCACAATGTTCCTGTCTCCTCCTGGGCAGGGAGTGCAGCACCCAGACCCTGAGGCAGACACAGCACTGATGGCTTTTCTTCCAAATGCAGAGCACAAAGTGTGAGAATCCACTTCTGGAACAAAGATGAGCAAACGCTTTTGCTGTCTTTGGGAATGAACAGCTCCCTGAAGGAGCTGCTGCCCGTACTCTGTGTTTTTGCCTTTTCCACTGGAGCAGCCAAACCCTCTGGAGATGGCCTCAAATCCCCACCTTGGCCTCTCTGTGTCTGTGGCAGTCCTGAGCTCTGGTTTGTTGGAAACAACTTTGCAGGTAGAACCCTCTGGTCATGACAGCCAACTTTACTTCCTTGAGAGGAAATCCATAAAGCATCCTCCTGCAGCTCTGCTGGCCAGCACCCACCTGTAGGTGCTCCTCGATGGTTTCACCCAACACAATCTGGAGAATTGCTGCATGTCCTTGTCAAACTTCTAACCTGGAGCTTACAGGTGGGATAAATTACCATTGAAAGGCAGAGCTTCTGCAAGGACATTCCCTTCCTCTCCAAGAATCCCAAGATACCTCACAAAGGAATCTTTTAATTTCCTTGTGTCTCCCTCTGACAAGGAGGGAAGAAGGAGCATTCCTGGTTCTTCATTGGAATCTTGGATTATTTCTGAGGTGGCTACTGGCCCTTCATTCCCCAAGTGTGTTATGCACTCATTGGTGGCCCCAACCATCATTTTAACTCTCATAGTTTGCTCCCTGGAAAATCTCCACATTTCCCACAAGAGGATGTGAATATGATTTTTCAAACCTGCAGCTCTCTGTAGCTGCCCTAAGCAATATTTATATTCTCCCTCTGATGTTTTGGGTTAGGAGTTTGGGTATCACTGCCTCCTGTGGCAGATAGTTTGCTGATCCTCTAGAAATGTCACTCATCCAAACATCCTGAGTTTCCCTGACACTGATGTATTGCAGAGAGATTTAAAAAATATCATCCTCGAGGCACTTACAAAGACTGACACGAAACATGATATCAGCTGCCCACATATTTTGAATAGAGGCTGATAATGGAAATGTCTTTTTTTCTTTTTTTTTCTTTTTTTTGGTGAGAGTTTCTTTATTAAAAGAGAAAAAGAGAGGAATATTAGCTTTATGGATATTGAGTGGTAAAAATCCTACTGTGACAAATGGCTGTCTAAGAGGGGAAAAGAAGTGGTGGACTTAGAATAAAAAAGGCCTCCAGTTGCAGGTTTTGCAGAGGAGCTGGTTAATTGCTAAGTGGTTAATTGCTAAATGGTTAATTGCTAAATGCTGATAAATATTCTGCCAGAACTAAGAGCACAATGATCTTCAATGTTCATCTATGACTGAAGATGGTGAGACTTACAAATTCCAGATGAAGGACACACCACATATTTTGTAGATGTTTGGGGCAGTGGTTTCAGTTCAGGGAGAGGTGGGTGAGTACATAAACAGAAAACAAAAATTAATGTTATCCATGTAGACTAAGAGGTGCTAAAAGGTGAGAAAAATCTGACAGATTCTCGCTGGCAGTGTTTTATCAGCCCTTGCTTGGGGCCAAGGAATATGACCCCAAAAGGTAGAAGTGCAACACTATGGATTAATCCCATTTTTTTCTTGGAAGTTTCCCATTTCCAAACAGCTTTTGCTGGCTGGATGAGATGAGCTTCCTCCTATAGAAGCAGTGAGGAGCACAGTTAATGCTTGGAAACAAAACTTTTGGATATTTTATCTTCAAAGTCTGACTTTTTAACACAAGTGTCGATATTTTCAGAATGCTCAGTGCTGAAGAGAGCAGAAAGGAGAACATCTGGAAGGGGTCAGCTTACAACCAGCATGAATCAAGTAGAGTTAGCACTGAAAATAAATGGAATTACTACAAAGTTACTATAGGAATAATTGCTTAATTTGGTGGAGTTGCAGCTCGGACTACTTGGGACTCAACAAGAATTACCCCAGAGGTGCTAGATCTGATTTTTTATTTTAACATGAAAAGAGTACTTTCAAATATGTAGGTGGTTATTTTTAGTTCTGCTAGAATAATTCCAATTTCCCAGTGTGTTATTTTGGGATAATTCATCCAACACCAACGGGGTTTTACTTTTGATTCCCCAAATGTCATCAGACAACAGACACATCTTTGTCATTTTATTTTCACTTTCTTTTATCTTTCCTGTTTTCTTATGACTTTCTATTTTTAGAGTGCATGTAGCAAAAATCATTTAAAATATGCTGGTTTGTAGGAGATTGTATCTTAATACCATCAATTGGGAAATTTCTTTCTCTCCAAATTCTACCCAAATTTAGCTCTCTTTTGTGCTGGAGTATCTAATTACAATAACATTAATTAAATGTGTGTGTGTGTGTTCAACTTTTAGTTTTCAGTCTATACTGTAGAGTTTTACAAAACTCTATTCAAGGTTAAAATAAACCCCTCTTATTCTGCATGGATAACATTAATTTTTAGTTTTCTGTTTCTATACTCAGTGTATCAATTGAAAGGTAATTTGAGAAGGCAGGATGTGAATAAATATAATGAGTTATGTTAATCAAGTTCTCCTCTGCTTCTCTTCTGGACTGGAAGATCCACTGGTGTCCCACTTGTAAAACATTCACGGAACCTTTTGCCTGATTGTTTTTAATTTTCTATATTAAATAAATCTCAAAAATTGAAGTATTAATTAAAATACAGCTGGAACATCCTAGTGAGACAGTGACTGCCTCTGAATCTGTTTTTACTTGTAAATGTTGTCCATTACACCCATTTTGTGTACACTGAAACCCTTCAGAAGCTCCAAACCTAAGGCATAAATGAAGACATTCAATGATGTGGTGGATTCGTGTTGACAAAAAGTTCCCTTTAGCCCAGCCTGGTTCTTTCTGTCCATTCTGTGCTGTTTGATGCAGCTGGGAGTTCCCCAGGTGATGGATTTCCCCTTGCTGGAGGATCCCTGCACCCCCTGTCAGTGATCCCAGTGCTGCTCCTTGAGCCCCAAGTCCGTTTTTTGATGATTTTTTACAGTTTGGGGTGCCTTGAGAAGGCTGAGCTGGAGCAGAGGCTGGGCAGAGCTAAAGAATAAAGCAGGGATTTATTAAAAGGATCTCCTCAATGGATCCACCTTGGGCAGCACAGGCAGGGCTGCACCCAAGATGAACCAAAATGGTCCCAAAATGAACCCAAGATGAACCAAAATGGCCCCAAAATGCACGAGCGCTCCCGGGGTCTCTCCCTGGGATCAGTTCTGCTCCATTTGCATCTTGCAGTTCATTGTCCCATTCCAGCTTTAGCCCCTGCAGTCCCACCCTGCTTGTTTTTCTCTCTCCAGCCCACGGTGTTTGTGCTCTTGGGGCTGAGATTTGGATCATTTGTCCTTGGTGCCCAGCTGGAGCAGGAATTGTTTTGTCTCCCTGCTCTGTGCACAGAGCTCACCATCCCGTGATATGAAGCCCAGAACTGCACACTAAAGCAGCACAGAATGTGAAAAATAGAAAAGCCAAAACATGAGGCATCATTTGCTTGTGACATCTTTAACTTGATCTGTCTTGTGCTATGGCTTTTATTTTCTTTTTTCCTTTTTCTTTTTTCCCTTTTTTTCCCCCTCAAAGCCAACTTTATTTCCTTGAGAGGAAATCCATAAAGCATCATTCTCCCTGCAGAACAAGTAAGAGCTGACTCCCTGGAGACCAGAGATAAATCACTTTTAAGGGAAGATATTGCTCACTCAGAAAAGTAATTTGTAAACATTTTAAGTTTGTGCCATATTATCCCACCATCCCCAAACAGGTGCCTGCAATTAAAATACTGAAATATGAATTCTCCCTTACAGGCTGATGGTACAAGGAGCAGCATTTATGAATGGTGACTTTTCTTCTCTGGCAAACAACATTTGATATCTTCAGAATATTTTGCCTGACACTGCTCATTAAGAATCCTGGATCATAACCTGCCCTAGATGAGATGGTTTCAGCATAAGAATTGAATATTTTTGCCAATTAATTTTTCTTTATAGTATTTATATTGGGATGTTGCCCTGCAGAAACATTGAAAGTAGATTTAGGCCAGGCAACACTCACACTGCAGGTGAGATGTGGGGTAGTGCCATGGCAGGGAGACTTCCAGGCTTTGAAATGGGAAATAATTCCATTTCATTCCAAAAATCATGGAAATGGGATGGGAAATAATGGAAAAATAATTAACGGGAATTGGCAATAATTAATAAATGGGAAATAATTCCAAAAATCATGGAAATATTCCAGCTTTAAGGAACTGCAACAGAAAAAAAGGTCCAGAAATTGGCCTTTGCTTCCACAGCAAAGAGAAACAGTAAATTTTATTCCAAATGTATTTCAACTTAATAAACATCTGTCTTGTATATTTAAAACTGCCATTTCAGGATTGTAATTATATCATCTGAAAATAAGTCCTCCTCAAAAGAGAATTGAAGTGACAGGCTGAAGAAAATGAAACATGACGTCGCTCGTTCTCCTTTCGTCCTAGAGCTAAAATTTAAATTAATTTTCTTCTTCTCGTCAGAAAGTATTTTAATTGGAAATCACTTTTGATTGCAGTTTTCAGAGAGGAGTGGGATCCTTCCCATTGTGTTGTTCAGTGTCTTCATAATATTTTACTAAATTAATCTTTGCAGATATTTTAAATAGTTGATAGCTGTGATGGTAATTCTAAAGAATTCTAAAGAAGGTTAAAAAACCTGAGATAAATGTAAAGATTCTCACTTTTTTTTTGTTTCTTGGCACCTTTTCATACAGATATGGTGTGTTTGTTGCCATAGTTACTTGCTTGTTGAGAGAAATTAATATTTGATAGTAGCAGTAACTAGACTCTAAAAATTAGTTATGCTGCTTCAGTTCAATTTAGGTTTATCACACTTTTTTTTTTCAGCTGAATTTTCATTATAAAATGTTGAAGGAAAGTTGTAGAGTCATATTCCTCTGGGAGCTACAAGTCTCTGTAGCCCTGTGAGTTCATTCACACTCATTCCACAGCCCTCTGATGAACTAAAAGATCCTAATTAAATTTTCTTGCAATATACTTCAATTTTCAGTTTTCAGACCTCTTCTAATGGGAACTCCTGTTAATATCTTCATCTAAATATCACAGAGGACAACAGTAGCCATTCCATGGCCACCACAGGTGGTGGATTCTTGTGCTGAAACAGTGAGAGGTCAAATAAAGGGGTTTGGCTTAATCTCTCATTCCTGAATAATTTCTGGTTTGCCAAAATCCCTTTTGACACCTGATTCAGCCCACAGCAGACAGTGGAGCTCCCCACAGCTCAGGAATGCAGCTTGCAACGGCTATCCAGGCAGAAATTCAGGGGAAGTTGCATGTTAGAGAGGAAAAGGATCTCCAGAATAATTAAAAAAGAATATGTGGTTTAATTAGAAAAATTCCAGGAGTGAAGCAGTTGCTGCTCTGACATTTACCTCAGTACTGGCACCTCACTGCCTGCACTAAAATCTTTGGCAGAAAGGGTGACTTGAGGGAAAAATGATGCTCTGGGTCGTGTTGTCATGCAGGGCTGTCTGAGGCAGAAGTGACAGAAATCGTGTTGGCTGCATTACCTTCCCTTACTCTAATTTCTCTTGTCTTGGAAATGTCTGAATTGTCTCTGTGCACTTTAATGTAGCCTTGATAAAATGCATAACTCAAGGAAGAGACAAACTGAAGGGAGATCAGAGTTTTCCCAGGGGATTTCTGCCTTTCCAGTGAACCACGAGGGAGATTGAAAGTGCTGAAACAAGGGAGAGTTTTCAGGAGAATTTGTCAAAAACGCACTTCTAACATCTGGAAGCTCTGAGATTTCCACTAATGGGATTAACTGCTTGAGAAAACGAGGGAAAGGCAGGAAAATCTGTGCTGGTGGTACTAATGGTGTGATTCAGGCTTTCCTGAGGTAACCAGAAAGTTGTTGCCATTGATTTTCACCTCGGAAGTTGCAGCAGGTCCCAGGCAGCTGCTGGGGGGAATTGGAGATAGCAGAGCTTTTTGCTGGACTCTTGACTTCTCACCATGGCCTAATGATAACATTAAGGCATCATGTTCCTGCCCTAAAAGAGAAATAATCACCAGGTTCTGCAGACTGAGGCTGGAGGGTAGCACTCTGGGCCAGCAATGGGTAAAAGCTTTGCTTTTAGCAGGGTGAGCAGTGAGGAGATGCCCCTGAGAGCTGCCAAGGAGAAAACAGCGGGGTTCACTTAGCAAAGTCCAGCACTTTAAAACAGATTGGTTTTTAGGTGTCTGGTTTGGGGATTTTTGGTTTTGGGTGTGTTTTTTTTTTTTTTTTTTTTTTTTTTTTTCTGTGAGACATAAAAAGGTCTAAGTTTGATCAGAAAATTTAAGAAGCTGTTGTGAGTTTGGCTCTGGCTGTACCTGCACTGGGATGGAACCATGGGGCTGAGCAGACAATGTGAATTCTTTACTCTTTTCTTGTCAGCCCTACCCTTGCCCATCTGCTCAGGGTAACCCCCTTCCCAGCCCCCAGCTTCCTGTCACTTCTGTACAGAGTTTGATCAATTTAAGTTTTTCCTTTTTTCAAGCATGCATGATGCCTGGCAGCTTATTTATTAACCTAATATAAAGTTTGCATTTAACAATGCTACACCAAAATTTCCAACGCACCCCCTACCCTCAAAAAACCCAATAAAAACCCCAAAACACAGGGGTTTTCCAGTGTTTTCTGACCTTTCTTCCCCAGACAACATGGGAGGGATTTTGTTTCTTACATGGGAGAAAATTCCATTAGCAATATCCTCAAGCCTTCAGGGATTTGCCATCTTGCCTAATTTGTTAAGGGCTGTCTGAATTTCTCAGAATTGTCTTCAGGTAAGGGAAATTCTTCAAAACTTCAGTTCTTTGGGTGCACTGGATGTAGGGAGGATTTGAAATTTGTAGTCTAAAAGGGATCTTTGAAGTATTGCGAACATATAGATTTATATATATGTAAATCTATATATGTATATGTGATTGGTTCTTTGGTTTGGGGGTTTTTTTGGGCTAGAGAGTCCTTTGAAAGATATTTCATAACTGGCTTGCCTTTAATTGGAAAATGGGACATGGAATTTCATATGGTTTTGCTGGGAATGCCATATCTCAGCATAAAAAGTCCATCCCATCGCATGGAAAGCTGTAGATGGAGTTAAAACAAACTTTTACTAAAGCAGCTGCCAGTGGAGTCTCACAGCTTGGTTTGAGGAAGGAAGCAGTATTAAAAAAAATCATGATTTATAATGTGTAAATGAGAATTTCTTTTCAGTTTTAAAGGAGATCTTGTCTCCTTTTGGGTGGGAGGAGCAGAACACTGAACACCTGAGCTCCAGAAGTTTTAACAGAAGCTCCTGCCTTGTCAGGTGCTTTCCAGGAGCATTGGTGCATCAGCTTGTTACTGGTCCCCTGAAGTTTATTTATCATATTTAGTTCATCAGCCTCCACATGAGGCAAACAGGATTTGATTGCATGATCTGACATGTCAATGTTATTTTGGGGAGGCAAAAGGGAGTCTGATTTGATCTCAGTGACTTGGTGAGTTACTCCTACTTGAAGAGATGGGTTTAAATTAAACTGAGGATGTTCATTTCTAATAGATAAAGCAAGATAAGGTTTTCTTTTTTCATCCCAGAAATGATAGAAAGCAGTATGTAATTTTTGGTTTATGAAGATGGAGGACCGAAAACTGACAGAGATTTTGGAATATAAATTAAGAATTTAGATGACATTTTGAGGAAATGGATAAGCAGAAGATGCTGTGCACTTTGGTTTGAGTAAAACCTGTCTTTTTCAATCCTATCCAGGGAAGATAAATTATGTAGTGTAATTCAGACTATTACTGATAAGTGTAATGGATCAAACAGAACATTCTTAGTTTCAATAAACAGGAGTGAGAATGGTAACCTCCTATTTTCTGTGCAGCCCATCTCAGAAAATGCTAGACAGTATCTTTAAAATAAACCATACAATGCACTGCAGAAAACATTCTGAAATATTTGATATCATTTAAAACATATCTTCCACTTGGTTATAAATATTGGAGAACACTGGGATAGTGTTATAGCATTTTGCATATAAATATATTTCCTATTTGTACATGGGCCTGCCAGTAACCACTCAGAGATGCAACAGCTGATTTAAAACCTGTAGGCAAAAAGGAATCTGCTGCAAATGGAGGGTTAAGGCTAAGAGATGAATCTCTTGCTAGAATTCTGGGAGAAAGTAATGAGTAGAGAAGAAAATGAGTAGCAAATAAGAAATGCTCAAGAACTGGTGAAGGGGTTCAGATTACTTAATTTAGGTTTTTGAGCAAGATGTGCACTTGTCCGCTCCATGAGAAAATGGTGTTTGGCTCTTGGGTCCCACAGTCCACCACAAATGGCACTGAGCTCTCACAGGCCAGACTGTGCTCAAAAACTTTCCGTGGTAGGAATGGTGGGAGAAGTTTTTCTCTCCTTACACACATGAGGGGTGACTGCATTCATCAACTACTAAAAAAAAAATAAATAAAAGAAAAGCAGCACAGGAAGGGTTGGAACTAAAAAGAACCCAGGACAAATTTGGTTTTGCATGGTCATTTCCTCTCTCTGCAATAGTGCTCTGTGGATTTTAGCTATTGTGCAAACATCTGGAGAGGTACAATTATGTGAATTCAAAATCTCAGTCACTTGAATTCCATTGGAAATAATTCTAGAAATTTCTGTGGTTTGGCTTTGAGCTCAGTGTACATCAGAAAAGCTCAAGAATTTATTTCTGCGGTTTTGATTTGGTTATTTAATACCAATCTCTGCCAGAGCAGAAAAGAATAACAACATCCCTAAGGCTTTACCTGTAAAGAGGCTCAATCAGTACCAGAACCCATGGCTTTGGTTTTGTCTCCTTGTAAAACAATCCTGGATTGTTTAACTTCTCCTGCTGCTGTGGGCATCCACTGGGTCTTAAATAAAATATGCATTAAGGAGAGCACATCCAGCTGCTGCCCCTGCTCCAAGTTTTATTGTTGAACACTCTTCTCAGGGTGCCAGGCTAATGCAGAGCCATCCATTTCTGCTTTCCCAAGATCCTGATTTTGGTGGAGGCTGCCCAAGGAAAGCGCCACTAAGATTTATCTCTTTGTTCAGCCCTTTCCTGCAGCAGGGCAAGCCTCAAATGGCCTCTCCACATGTGCACCTTTTGCTGGGTCATCCATCTCTGGAAGCAACCTTTGCTGTGGGTAATTGTCTCCTTGGGAGGAGCAGAGGCTGCTGTGCTGCTGGAGCACTGATTTACTCCTCTGCTAATCCTGGTGTGTTTGACAACAGAGCACTGGGTAGCCAGAATGGCAGGAATTTATCTCTTGGGGTAATAACTGGATAGATGATCACAGAAAAAAAACCCATTGGTTTGGAACTATTTGTCTTAAAGCTGGTTTCTTATCTGGTTCTGCTTTTCTTTTTCTTCTGAAGTCCTTGTCTGATAAATGATACCTTTTCAGCGGCTCCCACCTTCTTGACAAATTTCTTCTTTATCAAGAAACATTTATTTAAGTAAATGGTGTGTTTTCAAAAAGTTTTCAATATGAGAAACAGTTTCTTTATTTTTCTTCTTTCTTTAACCTGAGGAGCTACAAATGTGTTAGTGAAATAGTCAAACGTACCTCAACTTTTCACTAGAATTTCTCTGGAATTCTGTTTCTCTGGAATACATAGGAGCAAAACTGGGACGAAGAGTCAAGAAGAACAAGGATAGGGAGAATTTTAAAAGACAATGAGGCACAAATATATGATCTGTGAAGCTGGAATTTTGGCTAATTCACTCGTGTGAATTGTATTTATGGATAACAGAATGGAACCGGGTGAAGGGAAATATCCAGGAATCTTTTCGAGCAAAGGTTAAACTATGGAATTCCTGTGTAAAAGGAATATATTTTGGAGGTGAACAAAAAAAGCCATCAACTTCAATATAGGTGCTTGAACAAAAATACCCACAGAACCCCCACCCCCCCCAAAAAAAAGTCATTTATCAGCAGTGTCCCAGTCAGAAAAAATAAATTTTGGGGTTCAAAATCTTTTGTTTCTTATATTTAGAAGTTTTCAAGGCTAGGTTGGGCAGGGTTTGGAGCAGTGGAAGGTGTCCCTGCCCTGGCATGGCATGGAATGAGATGATCCCTTCCAACCCAGACCTTTCCTGATTTTAAATCACCCATTAAAGTGAGTCCCTGCAGCAAAAATGGGTGAGCAGAGAGCAGCCTGTGAGAGCTGTGAGGTGTGGCTGTGATGGAAAAGGAAACAGGTGAAAAACATCCCTGATATTTCTGAAGAGCCCTGATGACTTTTGTGAGGAGCAGTTCATTTCTGAACATCCAGATGTTCACATAATAAGGTGCTATTTAAAGTTAGCAAAAACTTTCCTCCATCTCTCTAGATAGCATCCGACTCTGGAAGTTTTTTAAAAAAAATATAAATTGAGCTCTTCAGAAAAAATGCAAATCAACAGATATAGCAGGGCAGAAGAATAGAAACAAGAAAGGGTTTGAAATGTGGTTTTAGCCACATTGTTTTAGAGTTTATGAGTCATCTGAAATTCTTCTCTACTGTGGAAAATTGCTTCAGAAATTGCTCCAGGCAGTTAGCTCAGAAATCCTGTTTCCACATTTGTTCACAGACTCACAACTCCTGCTCACATCTGCTCGCTCGAAATGGACACTTAAAAACTCCTTTGGGTTCAGTTCCAGCCTTTGAACTCAATCAAGGTGCAAGGTTTTCTGAAGTATGGATTTTAAAGAAATTTTAGGCATAAATTATTATTTAGGCATAAATTATATATAGGCATAAATTATTAAATTATATAATAACAATATAATACTTCTAATGGCATCATATATTAATAGTATATCAAACATTTCATAATATAATAATTATATATAGGCATGAATTATTATTTTAATTCTATTTTTCTATATTATCATTTATTTTAGTTTATGGATAAATTTTAATGTAAATATTTATGAGACTTGCATTAAGGATTTCTTTCTGCACCTCCTCTTCTGACCATCAAACCAGCAAAAAAATTGATGGTGATCTCACTGAAAAGTAAAAGTCTGGTACAACCAGTGCCTGAAATCAGGATTTGCTTGACTCCCATAAAGAAAGCCAGCAGATAAATAATATTTCAAGCTTCTAAAAGCCTGTGGTGTACCCTGAGAGACTCAGTGGAGACAGAAACCTTCTGGCATCTGTGCCATGGCCCCATCCAGTGCTGGGAGAACATTGCTGCCTCTTGAGGGTTATTTCTTCTCCTCAAAGAGGTTCTGGGTCCCAGGCACCCTGCAAAGATTTCCTTTGCCTTTCACAGTATAAGAGATTAGTCTGGTGGAAAATCCCTGATGCTTTTATTGAAAAAAAAAAAAAAAAAAGTGTTTTTTTTTTTGTGTTAAATACACTGAATTTATTTATTTGCATTGAATATTCCTTTGTTGTTTGTTGTTGTAAGGATGGGCTGGTAGCTTGATCACCCCTGGAGGTGTGTCCAAGCCTGCCAGGATATAAAAGCAAACTTCTCCAGCAGCTCTGCAAATCTCTGCCTAAGAAAAGCCCTCTGTAGTCGTTGTTTTTCCAGCAAAGATGAAATTTACCCAATCCAAGCGCAAGTTGGTGGGTATAATGAATATTTACCTGACCTGGGTGACACCATGGAACAATAGAATGCAGAGCATCAGAGACTGGAGGCAAAATTTCCAGTCCAGATGGGTAAAAATGGGATGATTTTGTCCATTTTTAATCACTAAAATAATCAGGGTCAGGGATTCAAAGGCACTGAGTTTGCTGAGAGGTGGGGCTGCTCAACACCTTTGAAACGAGCCAGTTTTCCACAGGGCTGGTGGAAGGAAGAGGTGGGAATCTCATTTCACACAGCCAGAATGTCAGATCCAATTGTGTTGGCTTAATCTCAGCTGCCTGCTGGAAAGGAAATGGCAGTGGAATGATCACATCAATATTCCACATACCAGTGGAGGGGAAGTAATACTTTTAAAATATAATTTATATGAAAATGTTTCTCAAAGACCTGTATTACAAATACAAAGGATATGAAAGATTTTAAATGAGCTAATAGGAGGAGGAAATCAGCAATACCCCTTATTACATCCCCTTTAATCACAGGGAAATGTATTTCCAGCGTTGATGTGCAGAACGAGAGGTTCTCACAGGGGTTTGATGTGGAGCTGCCCCAATCCCCAGCCGGGAGTTCACCGCCCTGTTCCTCTCACCTGCACGAGCTGACCCGGAGATAGAAAAGGGATGGAAAATGTTTCTCTGGGAAAAATACAGGGCACAGGGCGAGCTTTAAAGACAGATTTCATGAGCAAATGTGAGCGTGAGTGTGCGCGAGTGTGCCCGGGTGTGCCCGAGTGTGCCCGAGCGTGTGCGAGTGTGCCCGAGTGTGTCCGGGCGTGCCCGAGTGTGCGTGAGTGTGCCAGAATGTGCCTGAGTGTGCCTGAGCGTGCCCGAGTGTGTGCGAGTGTGCCTGAGTGTGCCCGGGCGTGCCCGCGTGTGTGTGGGTGTGCCCGGGCGTGCCCGAGTGTGCGCGAGTGTGCCCGAGTGTGCTTGGGTGTGCGCGAGTGTGCCTGAGTGTGTGCGAGTGTGCCTGGGTGTGTGCGAGTGTGCCTGGGCGTGCCCGAGTGTGCTTGGGTGTGCCCGAGTGTGTGCGAGTGTGCTTGAGTGTGCCTGGGTGTGCCCGGTGTGATCGAGTGTGTGCGAGTGTGCCCAAGTGTGCGCGGGCGTGCCCGAGTGCACGTGAGTGTGCGCGAGTGTGTCTGGGCGTGCCGGAGTGTGCGCGAGTGTGCCCGGGCGTGCCCGAGTGTGCCCGAGTGTGCGCGAGTGTGCCTGGGCGTGCCCGAGTGTGTGTGAGCGTGCCCGGGCGTGCCCGGGTGTGCCCGGGTGTGCCCGAGTGTGCGCGAGTGTGCCCGAGTGTGCGCGAGTGTGCCTGGTGTGCCCGAGTGTGCCCGAGTGTGTGCGAGTGTGCCCGGGTGTGCCCGAGTGTGTGTGAGCGTGCCGGGCGTGCCCGAGTGTGTGCGAGTGTGCCTGGGTGTGCGCGAGTGTGCCCGGGCGTGCCTGAGCGTGCCCGAGTGTGCCTGGGTGTGCCTGAGTGTGTGCGAGTGTGCCCGGATGTGCGCAAGTGTGCCTGAGTGTGCCTGAGCGTGCCTGAGTGTGCCCGAGTGTGCTTGGGTGTGCGCGAGTGTGCCCGGGCGTGCCCGAGCATGTGCGAGTGTGCCCGAGTGTGCCTGAGTGTGCCCGAGTGTGCACAAGTGTGCCCGAGTGTGTGCGAGTGTACCCGGGCGTGCCCGGGTGTGATCGAGCGTGCCCGGGTGTGCCCGAGTGTGCCAAGTGTGTGTGAGTGTGCCCGAGTGTGTGTGAGTGTGTGCGAGTGTGCCTGGGTGTGCCCGACTGTGCCCGGGTGTGCCCGAGTGTGCCCGTGTTTATTTTACCACCAGCGGAAGGCTTTTAAATCTTTACTTTGTCAAGACAGCGGAAGTTTGTTAAGGAGAAAACGAGATTAATTCAAACGGATCGAGGTCCTGGGAGAACAGAACTGTTTCTGTGGCCGTTCCTTTCTTTACAATCCCTTTGTAAACAACGCAAAGAGAGGCCCGGACCGGGCTGTGCTTCACACTGGGCCGGCCAGGAGCCCTCTCCCTCCGGAGCGCAGCCCTGCAGCGCCGGCAGCCCCGCACACGTCGGTGAGCAGTTCTGTGTCCTCAGGCATTGAGAAGAGCTGCGAGCGCAGGAGGATGTTCTCAGCTGCGAGACAGCAACGCCATTGTCTTTGCAACACACACAAAGGGCCTGCTCTGCACAGGGAAATTCTTATTTTGGGCTGCAGCCTCAGTCTCTGAATCTTAGCTCGAGATGCAATTTGGTTGTCAAAAGGGGGTTATTTTTATTTTTATTTTTTTTCCTGGACTCAGGGTTAATATTTTTTTCCAGACAATTGAGTCATTGTGGTTGAGTGACCTTAAATTAAAACACTGTTTGCACAATAGTGGTGATCCCTATTATTTGAGGTCCTGTTTTATATAATTGTACAGCTGTATTATGTTTATTTATGCTGTACATATATTCTGCTCATTGTCCTTGCTGCTCAGGTTCAAAAAGTCATGTTACTAACAAAAGGAATAATTTTGATTGTTGTAAATGTGGGTTTGAGTGCTGAAAAAACTGGAAAATCAGGTGTGCTCATACAGCAGTTGCATAAGAGCTTCAGAGAATTTCCTTTAAATTTACCAAATCTTCAGGATTAATATGTAAATTTAAATTTACCAATTTCCTTTAAATTTACCAAATCTTTAGGAGTAATATGTAAAACACCTCAGAGTGGCTTAAGGTAAAACATATTTCAAGGCAACTCACCCTGGGGCCAATTATTCCAAAAATTTTGCAAAAGTTCAAGATTTGAGTATTTCTAAAGGTGCTGGATAAACTTGTTTTTACACCCCTGTCCTAGGTAAAAACCACAAAATCCTTGTTTTGAGTAAAATTTTGCCCCATTTGTAGAAAATAATTAAAATTAGGCAGAAGTAAATATTTCACCCTGTGGAAACTGCTGCTTTTCTGATTGCATTCTGCTAATTAGGGTGTCAGAAATGCTCATTCCCTGCACTCGAGTGGGGGAAACAGTTCCCATTTCATTAAAATACTCTGCTACTATTTTTAATCCCTTCCTTTTGCCATCTGAGACTGTGTGGTGTGTTTGGAGTATTTCATTTTTAAAGATTAAAAAAAGAGGCAAGTTGAGGAGAAATACTTCACAAGCTTGCAAATTCTCATGAGGCTTTTCATATAAATTTCTTAGAAAATGTTAGATGGGTGTGCTTATGGAAGGGATTTTATTTAACTGTGGGAAAAGAGGGAATTCTTTGTCTGTCCCAGATGCTTCTTCACCTCCCAAAAACTCTCCTGCATGGATTTGAAATGGGCCATGTGATTTCCTGTCAGCTTTGGTCTGAACAACAAACAAAACACAGACAGAATCATTTTCAGAAGCCATTCTGAGCATGGGAAATTGAGTTAAATGGTGAAGCATCATTAATTTTTATCAAGCCATATAAATGGAAAGAAATATAAGTCTAAATAATAGAAAGGTCAAAATCATGGGTATCTATAGTTATTAGCAGAGCTTTATGGGGCATTCAGAATTGATATTCTCTAGTGACTCCTAAATCTAATTTTATAATTGACAAATAAATATAATTGCTTGCCTTACAGCCATGATTATTTTTTTCCCCTGTAGATCAAAGTGTTATAGACATGGAAAATTTATATGCAATCCTCAGAACTTTGAAAAGTTATAACTGAAAGAGATACCTGAGTCTCTGAACCTTCCTTCATCTTGGATCTTTGATGTAGTAAAAGAGCCTTTGGGAGATCACATCACACTCCCTGGTAGCTGCACTTGGCTCTAAGAAAATTTATTAAAAAAATAAATTATTGGTGATTGGTATGGAACTTATTTTAGTGAAAGTTGTAGATGTGTTGACCAGGTGTGGTATTTCCAGCATAGGAATGTCCTGATAGTTTTTTCTGAGTGACCAACACTGAACATGATCAGTCATGTGCTGAAGGGGTGTAAAATGAGTGTAAAATGAGTACAAAATGAGTGTAAAATAGGTGTCCTTCATCAACATTTTGTTATGAAGTGTTTGTAAAGCTGAGTGTGGCAGCACAGCTGATGCCTGTGCACATGCAGGGCCCTTGCCAACCTGCTCCATCTAGGGGATGCTTTACACCATTCTGGTTTTCACATGCACTTTCAAGCCTTTGGAGTCTTTTAACACCATTTAAATTGGATTTACAGTAGTGTAATGAAATCAAAATCTAGCCTGTGAACAGCAAAAATCTACTTTACTCCTTCAACAGCATGAGCATAGCACATGTTTTGCTTCCTGGTACTTGTTTTGCTTCCTGGTACTTGTTTCACCTCCTGGTCTTTAGGAAATGTATAAAACCAGCTGATCTGAGGGTCTGACTTTCAGTGTTACTTCAACCAAACCTCAATTTTAACTACTCAGTAAAATATTTACAAATTCTATGTCTGTCCCATGTAGGGGCTGTACAGACCATCTTTTACAGATTGTCTTCCACCCGTTGTTAAATTTATCCAGTTTTGTACAATTTTTAATACAAGAATGAAATCTGAAATGTGTCACAGTGTATGAAAATCAAGATGGATTTTATGCTAAACATAAAATTATCCCAGTTTTTTACTGTCTAGTACAACAGTCTAGAAACAGTGTTAATGTATTTGGAACAACCTGCATGACCTAAAAGCACAAATGCTGCTCATGAGGTGCTGCTTTGTCCTCCTTGCATGACCATTGCCTGTGCTGGCCCAGAGTGAAATTATTTCAATTATAGTCAGTCATTAGTGGGAAGTACACATTTCCTCATATTAGTCAATGATAATTTGCTTTAAACTGATCCCTGTGTCTGAATCTGAACATTTGAGTTTTACCTAGGAATGTTATTTCTTATTCATTAATACTGATTTAATTTATTAACATTGTAAAGTTATTTCAACTGAGCCCATGTTGTGCATATTCCTTTCATTAGGAATATTTGTGTCTTCAGCTGTATATTTTAAAGGTATTTAGTTGCAGCAGGCAAAATTTTATGCAGAATTAGAATAACTGTGACATAATTAATTACAACTACACTATAAAATTTGGTTTGTGAAGTAGCTCACTCCCAAGTGTGAGCTCAACAAAAAGCACAGCTTCTCTTTGCTACAGCTTTTAAAGGTTTTTAAACGCCAAGAACTGAGGTGAACAATGAGGAGAGTGGGTAACACCAGAAATTAGTCTGGGCTGCTGTTCTTGAGCTGAAATGTGAGAAACAGCACATTTACAGGCCATGAATGGGGGGGGGTAGAAGGAGGACAGGAAAACAAAAAACTCCAAACAGGGACCACACAGCAGTATAAATCCTGGGTACCTGAGCATGGTAATGCTAAAAAAATACAGTTTCTGGAAGGAAAAGTTCCATTCATTCTCAGTTCCATTCCCAATCCAGCTGATTTTTTCCCCCAAAAGCCTCATGGTGCCCTCACTGGTGCCAGCTGTACCCAGCAGTGTTCCGAGCAGTGCCAGTCCCGAGCTGTCCTGGTGGGTTTGTGCATTCCCAGAGTCCCTGGGTCACCCAGGGTGCCAGGCAGGCACTTTGTCTCCAGTGGTGACACGAGAGCTGAACCTGCCCAGGTTAAAAATGCTGCTGTGGGGTCTGTCTGAGAAGGGAAATGTGACATTTTGGTTGCTGTGAGCAGGACAATGCCACTCTCACCAACCGCCAGCGCTCTGGAAATGCATTGAATTGAGGATCTATTCTCAGCAGCCTCTGCTGCTCAGCCCCTCCCTGGGGATTTACCCATGGATGTGCAGACATTGTCCCTCTGCTCCAGCTGTGACCTCCCTGGTGCCCCAGCCCTGGGATGGCACAGCCTGCAGTCACCATTTCCCTGCCCTCACCTTCTGCAGGCTCTGAACTTTGCTGCCTGTCTGTGTTTGACGGAGTGAGCCCCTTGCAGCCTTGGCATTTCCCTTTAACCTTCCCTGGGATTTGCTGGTGGCTCTGCTCTCCCTGCAATATTCTCTGTCCGGCACCGAAAATATAACTTGTGTTGTCTTGCAATGGAAACAGCAAATTACTCTTATTACTCATTTCTAGTCCTTTGCTGCAGCAATCCATTAGGAAAGAAACAACCACTAAAACTAACAGCAAAGGGCAAAAAGAGCAGCCAGGCTGAAAGCACAACTGCTTCTCAGCAATGGTGGTGGCTGCCAAATTATTCTGCTCTTTGTGGCCCCCCTTTCATTCAGCATTTCCCAGGTGTGAGATCCCTTCCAATGTCTCAAAATGAATCCTTGTTGCACCAGCTTCATGCATGAGGGAAGTGAAGGATGAAGCGTGGAAATATTGAATGTCTAGGTCAAAATCAGCCAGGAAATCTGAATTGATAAAATTTACTTGAATCACTATTAAAATATGAGTAAAATATGCAAGTAAAGCTGAACATGAATATACTTACACATTTTTCTAAATTGGACCCTGTGAATGTTCATTTTCTCTTCTTAAACCCCTTACAGATATCCATGTTAATGTTGTAATTAATATAGAAAGGAATTAGTGACTTTTTGCATTATTTTATACTTTTACAGTTCAGCTTTGTACTTGGGCAGTGCAATAAATGAACTGCAATGAGGAGCTCAATTCTTTGGAGTATATTTTCCATTTTTCTGACAGTAAAAGTTGCACTTTCACAAGTGAGGCCACCATTTGGAAAGTCAGATTTCATAAGTGGGAAATTTGGCTTGAAAACCCCCAAGAGAAAGCTTTTTGGGCAATTTTAGACAGCTTCTGCTTTACTTGGTTAGAAATCCCACATGGATAATCCCTTGTGCAGCAGAAATCAACAGTTGTGGTTGCTTAAGATGTGAGTCAGGAGGGGTAATAAATATTAAACCTAATATTCCTTATCACTGATGAAATCTTAGGATAAGTTGTCTGCTGAAATGGATGATAGCATCGCTGTAAAACCCAGGTAATAAGTTTCAGTGTGTGTGTGTGGCACAAGGCATTTGATTCCAGGCATAGCTACATGTTTTATAGGCTTTATTTAGGAATCAAAAGTGGGAAGCCTGAGTACATGTCTGTGTGTCTCAAATATTTATTTGTCATCCCAGGTACGGCTTAGTTGAAACATTTGGAGCCTCTGTCTCTGCTCCCATGAGGTGTCCCATAAAAGGGCTTTGCCTGTGGGTATCAGTATCAATATGCAGCACAGCTGTTGGGCTCAGCAGCGAGATGGATGCAGCTTTTATGAGCATAATGAAAGGGAATTTTTAAATGCACTAAAAAGAGACGTAAGACGGCACATCAAACGGAATCTGCGCTCTCCCTTTCTGGAGCCTGGCACAGTTCTGTGCCTTTCAGGAACGAGAGCAGCTCGGGAATGATTGTGCAGCCTGCTGGAGCAGGGGCTGCTGTGCACAAATCAGATCAGGATTGCAAATTAACGAGAGCCCCCTGAGCAGCTCCTGCCACTGGGAGAGGGCACAGAATGTGCTGCCGTCCCCAGTTTGTGTTGGGTGTGAGAAACATCTTGTGACTGAGTGACCTGTCACTAATGAGAAGCAATGCTCAAATGAGATGAGGGTCCTTGTCTTCCAAGCACTCAACAAATGGGTTCCATCTGGCAGCAGAGTGACTCGAGGTGTGATTTGTGTTGGACTCCCGTGTGTTACCGGGTGGGAGGGTTAAAAAACCTCATCAGAATGCAAGGGTTCCTACAACAGCTTTTAGACTTTGTGAACCTTACTTGGAAGCTTTAAAGACAGAAGTTTAATTAGGAAAAAAAAAAATTAAAAAAAAGAATTTTTAATTTAGAAATTTTAGGAAAAGTTTCATTAGCCTGGGACAGAGCACACGTTTCATCTCCTGCTTGGTTTTCAGTGATGATCTGGAGCAGCACAAGGATGAAGTGGAGACTGTTAAAAAATGAAAGGCAGCAGTGGCATGGTCAAAATATCCACCTGGAAAGATTGTTTCCTCTATAAGAACTTGAACCTCAGTCTGTTTTTAACAGACCACATTGGTGCTGAAAATTTTTAATGAAGTTTCATTGAAACTGGTTCTTTCCAGTTAAAATGATGGTCCTCAAAGATCCTGATTAAAAGTGTTTTTAATCCTCATAGAGTCATTAAGTAGGAAAAGACCTCCAAGGTCATGGAGTCCAATCAATAACCCAGCAGTGCCAAGGCCACCACTAACCCGTGTCCTCAAGTGCCACATCCACGGGTTTTTTGAATATTTTCAGGGTTGGTGAACACTTCCAGGACATTTCCCTGGGCAGCCTGTTACAATGCTTGACCACCCTTTCGGTAAAGAAACTCTTCCTAATATCCAAACGAAACCTCCCTTGGCACAGCTTGAGGCCATTTCTAATTGGTTGTAAGGAGAACTAAGATTGTGTCATATGCTGGAGCTCCTACAGTAAAAGTGGAAAAAAATGTTTAATGAAGTAACAAACATGGTCAGCACACTGGATTGTATTTGAACAGGATTCAGAGAGGTCACTGGTGGCTTCTCAGCTGCTCATCAGCTGTCACATATTTTCTTTTCACCCCAATGCTGATTATTTTCTCTTTTCTCTCATTCTTAGTTCCTCCTTCCAGTACTTTAAGATTCTTTGTAGCAACCCCTTGGGACAGGAGGTGTTTTTGCAGTAATTGCTCATTTTTGGGTGGGCACAGCATGGTTTGTCACCACATAGGCTGGCAGCTAAAGGGACGGTGATTGTTTTGTCTTGTTTCCTGCACAAGGAAGAGAGCAGTGACAGGAGGGTTTTTCTCGCTCTGGAGAGAGCAGCAAGGTGTGTAAATGTGGGAGCAGAGCTCACAGGAGGAAGGCAGCAAGCTGAGCCTCGCATGCAGGAAGCAACAGGACACACAGAAAGAGCAGGGAGCAGATCTCCAGCCAAGCCTGAGTGATTATGGAGAAAAAAGGAGCTCCTGGGAGGTCTGTACCCATTTGTTACACGTGGAGAAGGCAGTGGAAGTTGCTGGAGGGAGAGCAAAATGGATCCCTACTGAGAGTGCACAGTGCTCAGGGAGTGAATGTTGGGGTTTTTTTCACCAAAGCTTTTTATAAATCCATTTCACTCTCTAAAGCTGGATTTTTACCTTAAGAAAATGCAAAATCTTGAGGTTCCCATGCAGCACACCCTCCAAGCCTTGCTCCAGCCACTACAGTTTGTATTCTGATGGGACACAGTTCAGAGATTGGTGATTTGGGTCTGCCTCAAAGCCTGGCAGGCTTGGGAGCCTCTCACATCCCTGAGCATTGCTGGTGTGCAAAGAGCACCTGCTCCTCTGAGCCATGGCCATCCCCATCACTGTGATGGGCTCTGTTTGTTTTCCAGAGCAGTCTCCTTGATTTTGTTTGGTGGTTTTCCCCTTTAGGGTCCAGTAGAAACTCTCTGAAATGACACACATATCTTTCTTTTTGTTTTTTGCTTCCCACCCATGGAGTCTTGGCATTTTAATCCTATCCTTAAAAGAGAGTGGAGAAACTGGCACTAGGATTTTCAAAGAAGCATTGAAATAGCCTTATTTGCTTAGGCTCTTCCCATCCCTGACCCATAAAAAGTAGAATGCTGTATTTGTTCATTCTTTCCTGCTCACCATTTGTCTCCCTTTTCTCTTTTGTATAAAACTTGTACATTAAAAGCCTGGTTTTGTAACTGTCTGGTGACAATATAGCATCCTCCTGACCTCACTGTTATCATGTCTAGAGCTGAGAGAGTTCTTTGTATATCCTCCTATGTCTTTACTGAGAAATGGGTGTCTTACCCTTTTGGGTGATGTGGGGGAACAGCTTTGATTACATAAAAGATCCAAGCAGTTTCTTTTTATTGTGCTACAATAACATTTCAGGCAACAAAAAAAAAAAAAAAAAAAAAAAAAAAAAAAAAAAAAAAAAAAAAAAACCAAAAAAAACCCACCAAAACAACTAGTCTAGGACTTCTGTAATGAGGCTTTTATATATTAAAAAATATGAATTAAATAAGAGCAATGTGAGATTTAAACCATCTCAGTTCTGTGTGTCAAGATCGTTATTGTTAAATTGAGAAAGCTTTGCAGACACCCTGCTGCAGGGGGCTTGGCTGCTCCATCCCAGCCAGATGTGCAGGATTCCAGTGTGGGTTCTGGACAGCCCAAAAGAAGCTCAAAAGCAGCAGAACTTCTTTGGCCAAGCTGGTGAATCCAGCTGAGCCATGGGAGAGCCCTTCAGAAGGCACTGCCTCCTGACTGATGGCTACCAAAAATCATCTTGTGCAGTTTAAATCTCCATGACCTCACAGAGGCAAATCTCAAGGCGCTTTTATTGCAGCTTTTGTTGCCAGGTCTTACCTGGACCCTGTCTCAGGTGATTCTTCCCCATTTGGGACATTTTTATTACAAATTAGAATTTCAGTCTTGGACCAGGACCCCAATATATCACATGCCTGTGTGAACATGAGATAAAAACTTCTTAATCCTCCTTGTAAGAACTTATTTTAAGCATGGGAAAAGCAAAGTCTTTGGGAAATGCAGGTAGAGGTCAAACCCTGGGCTTTCCCAGCAGGGTGGACAGTAGTTGCAGCACTCTGGAAGAACAGGCTGTGAGGGAAACAAGAGGATTTTGAAAGAGAATGCTGAAACACCTTCCCTGAGTTGTATCTCGTATGGCTGGGGCTGTGGAGTGGGAAGAGCTTCCTGTTTACACTGAATGAGAGTTAAAAAATTGGATTAGAATGGGCCAGGAGTATATACTGGCACAGAACTCTCTGCTTGTTTCTTAACCAGGGTTACCTTGCATTCCCTAATTTCCCAGCTCAGCTTTAACAAACATGTTCACCCTTGTGCCAAACTGAGCTCTGCTCTATCCTCTGTGTGAAAAACGCTTCTGGATACCAAGATCCTCATTTCAGACTCAGAAAATGCTTTGTGAGCCACTATACTCTCAGCAAACTTTCAGGATTTCTTCACAGAAATACAACTGATTTGTCCTGGAGGCATTTTATCATGTATGTCATCCTGTAATTGCTGTTTTTCTCCATTTTTTGCTACTTTGAAACACACACCACCTTCTTCCCGTGCTGTAGCCACCCCCTCTTGCTGGGAGATTCTTCCTGTCCTGGGGATGACCCCAAAGCTTTTTAAGTTGTTCCAGGAGAATGGCTGTAACTAACAGGACTACTTTCTGAAAACCAAGAAAAATAGCCCAGTGTAATTCTCCTTCCCTGGAGGGCTGTTTTTGTAATAGATTTCCTCTCACCCACCTGCCTTCTGTGCCTAGCAGGGGATGTGCTTTGTATGATTTCAAGTGATAATTAGAAGTGATGGTGGGTGGCCACAGGAGGGACTGCAGATCCAAAGCAATAACTGTGTCTCCACAGAGTGACACATCACCTCCTCAGCAGATACTTTCATACTGCAATTCCTTGGAATTAAACCTGGGAGATCCTAATCAAAGGCCTTAAAGAAGTGAAATTGTAGACTGTGTGGAAATTCATTTGAGTCATGACTGATAGCAAATGCTGGCATCAAAAGTGCATCTTCCAAAAGAGCATCAATACTCCTGTGAGAACAGAAATTCTATTTAGAGAATGTTCAGGGGGGAGGGTTTTGTTTGTTTCGATTTTCTTTGTTTTGTTTTCCAGTTTCTGCCATAAAATGCATTTTAGGAAGAGGTCACTGTTATTACCATACATATATTTGAAGGGATCCAGTTTAAGTCTGCATTTTGGGGAATGTGCAGCTTTTTATTTGGTGATGCAGCTATTCCTTAACATCCCATGGAAAAGATTCCTCCACCATGTAATTTACAAAGCCTCCTGAGATGTAATGCAGGCAGACTGAATCTTTCTGCAGCAGCAGAACAGTGCAGAGCTTGCTCACATCTCTTTGGGTGAACATGGGACACCTCTCTGCCTTTAATATTGCAGAGTATTAGTCCAAGGTGGAACAAATGGGATTGGGATGGCACCTGTTTGAACACTGCCTTGGCTGCAATTTAATTTTGCTTCCCAAATTAGCATGTTTCATTACTGTCCTTTTCCCAGTGATAAACAAGATAATTCATTTTGGGTTTTCCTGCACGGCAGAAACATAAAAATTTGTCAACTGTAAATTGCTGTAGGTGTCATTAAAATTCTCCCTAACCAACCTAATATGTTCCAGGGATTTTTTTTTCCAAGACACTTGCAGCTATTTTTAAACCACCTGCTGTGTCTATACATATTCAGAGTGTAATGGGGAGGCACTGCTGAGCAATTCAATAGGAAATCATTTAAATAGGGAGGGACATAAGAGTAAGTGATAGCAAGTTCAGGAAGTTAATGCACTAGTTTGAAGTCTTTGTCCCCCCTGTGATCTCCCCCACACACCCTTTTCTGCATGGCAGCCTTCAGATTTGGATTGTTTTCCACTAAAATAATTGATTTGTGATTGCCTTCAGTCTCCCAGAATTGTCTAAGTCAGGAAGTCAGCTCCTTGTAGCACCAGGGGAAGTTTATGGGGCGTCCTCAGAGAGGTGTTGGGGATGGGGATGTGCAGAGCAGCTGCTTGGAAGCACAGAAATAAAGCAGTTAAACTGCAGAGGGGAGCCAGGGCTTGTCTTGTGCTTTTGGTGACTGGGAGAACTCTCTGGTGTGTTTGCACAATTGCTCAAACCCCTCTGCAATATCTGCTTTCTCTTCTAATTTTTTGTCTTCTATCTTCTTTTGCCACATTTTTAATAGACCCCCTCTTTGCACTTAGCTATAACTTCTGTTCTTTAAAGAGAACTCATAGAAAACGAAGAATCAGGTTTTATTAACTTTTTACTAATAGGCAGAGAGAAAAGGCACCTTTTGCTTTAACCATCCTTCTCTTCCTGGAGTTGTTATAATTTCTCACAAGTTCTGGATGCCCTGGGCATCCAATCAGTCTCATCCTTATAGCAACAAATGCTTCTCTTCATGCTTTATATTCAAGGGATTTACACACACAATCATTTAAAAGCAAAGGGATAATAAATAATAACCCAGAACAGAAGCTAATCTGACCACAGTAGATGAGTATCTGCTGGTAGAGTGGGCAAATATCAATAATATAAAAAATATCTTCATTTTTCTACTCATTTTCCTTTTCTGGATAAGAGCTTTTTATATTGCAGCAGATTATATCAATATTTTACCAATATATTCTAAGTTTATAAACCAATATAATCTTATTATTTAAAGTCAATAAGCTAATTAAACTTAGGGAGTGACTGATGGGAGAGAGTGCCCAGAGCAGCAGCAGCGGGTGTGGAGACCCTGAGCCACCAGGGATGGCAAGGGGCACCTCCTGACTGAGTCACAGGAGTCCAGCAGGAGAAGGGTGGGAGCTGTGGTGGGGAAATGATGACAAATAGTAACCTGAAATTTCCTTTTGCTGGCAGGTTTAGTAAATCAGGGCAGCTTGAGACAAGTCTGCATTATCCACCAGAGCTGGGAGATGAACTCCTACCCTGTGCTTGTGTGCGCAGAGGGGATGGAGAAGTTTTTAGCTGTGCTGCTTTGATTTTTCTGGAGTACATTTTTCTCCATTTAAAAGCAACGTGTTCAATTACCTGTTGTAAAGCCTCACAAATATATTTAAAAAGACAAGGCAAAGAATAAATTTTTAAAAAAGAGTAGAATTTCTGTGGGTTGATGGCTATATTCTGGACAAAAAGGCGGCTGAGGAGGGGCAGTGGAGATGGAGCTGCAGCACCACTCAGGTTGCTGCTGGGCTGGAGCCAGTGTAGCTGCCTCAGCACATGGGTGAGGTGGCATTAATCATTAATTAGCTGTGCTGAGTCCAGCAGGGCCCTGGTCATTACAGGACACATCCAACACCCCTCCCTCTGCTCCCTGTTCCACCCTGGGATCACTGGCTGGGTTTGCTGCTGCTGGGCGTGCCTTGGGTGTGCTGGTGAATCAGAGGCATCAGTGCATCTCAGAGCACAAAAACACTTCTTTCCAAAAATAGCGACAGCAGAGACAGGAGTAATATCCAGCCCAGGATCAATAATCAGGGTGAGGCTCTGCCCTGGAGGCTGCACAAGCCAAAGCAGTTCAGGGGCAGTTTGATGTTCAGTTCTTCTGCGAAGTGTTTGTAATGTAGGTGGTACATAAAAAATTCATCATTCTGGCTGCCTGTGCTGTGCTGTCAACCAAGATGTTTCCCCTGTGTGCAGATATTACTGAAATTGAACTTATCCCTTTGGCCTTAATGATAAATATGGGCTCATCTGAGGAGTGCAGCTTCAGACTTGTGTTTGCAGAGGAAGGAGGGCATGCTCATATGTAACGTTAAGGAATTCCTGACAGCAGAGATCATAAAATATTTAATTTATTTCTCACTTAACTTAAATGAAATGACAGACCAAATGATCTAAATGAGGCAGGCTTTCTATTTATTTAGTCTTAGCTTTAACTCCTAACAAGAGCTTTATCATATTTAAACAGTCTCACATCATTAGGTTAATAATAGACTGCAGTTTGCACTGCTGGTGACTGGATTTTTCATTATCCTCACTTTTGGTCTTTCAATGGCCATTATTGTTTATTGTGCCCTTTTAAAAAGTGAATAAATTAAGAAAACTAAATCAGAGGGATTTGTTATCAGAGGAGGCAGTGGCAGATATTACTGAGCTTGAGTAGAAGGCAAGAAAATAGGAGCAGGAGATTGAAATGAGGTAGCAGGGTTTTGAAATTCAGACACATCAATCTGAAAGGAAATACCATTTGTAAAACATAAAGCACCTAAGTTTGAGATTTTCACTTATATTTCAGCATATTTTGTGAATCTATTTAATTCTTAATGCTTGACTTTTGTACAAATGTGGGATTTTTTTGTTCTAAGAGGAAGGGAGGGAAAACTTCTTTATTGCCCAGAGAAATTGTGGAAGCGTTCAAGGCCAGGTTCTTGAAGCAGCCTGGTCCAGTGGAAGGTTCCTTGCCCAGAGGAGCTGGAAACTGATGATCTTTAGGATCCCTTCCAACCCAACCCATTGTGTGAAATCAGGGTGCCTGTCACTCCTTATTCAGTGGTGGTTGACAGAATCAAAGAGCAAGAACTTTAAAACCAGATTCAATCCAAAGCTCTGCACAAACAGCATCTGGCCTGCCACAAAAGTCAGCCCAGGCAGAATTTTCCAGCAGTTCCAGTCAGAAATTGTTCATGTGTTGGGAACTGCTCATTTGTTGCCAGTGCCAAGGTATGAGATCACTGCTGCTGACCAAGCCAAGCAGCCCCTCATTGCACAAGGGCTCTGCCAGAGGAATGAAAAGCAAATCCAGAAAGGAGTGTGCTCTGCCCTGCTGGCTCTGCCCAGGTGTGTGCAGTGAGCTGCACAGGCAGCCCAGGAGCAGGGCAGTCCTGTTTGTTTATTGCCTTTCCTGGGCCAATACTGTCAGGCTGCAGACACACACTGAGAGATTTTGGACTTTGCCATCTGTGCATCACTTCACTTTGAGGGGGGTGATTCAAGTGGTAAGTCCTTGAGTGTGGCCAGAAATTTGAGCTAGATCTCCAAAGGTGTTGAACAACTGGACAGGAGAAGAACAAGCTTATTTTCTGGCCATGTTGAAATAGGAAGGGTAGGCTTTAGCTCCTACAATTTGAGCTGAATACCTTGACCAGAGGGAGAATTCGCCATTCAGCTAAATAAGACACTTAAACTGAAGAGACATGTGAAAGTGAGCACTTGCTCCCAACATGTCCTGTCATCTGTACTAACATCATTCCTGACATTCTCTGGGTGCTGCCTGGGTGAGCTCTGTGTTCCCAGGCCCAAAGCTCAGCATGGCTGAAGGGGGTTGCAGGTTGGTGTTTGAGCTCTGTGTTCATGCAGTAAATACGTGGCATTTCTTTAAAAAGCTCTTTTCCTCTCATCCTCCTATTCCCAAAGAGAAATCTGTCCATGCATCAGATTGTTCCCTGCACAGGGCAGGGCAAAGGACTGAATGTCTTTGCTAAATAAAAAGCTGTTTGTATTAGGAATCAGACACTGCTCCAAGATGCACAGATTTGCAATTACAGCTTTGTCCTGGGAGTGAGGATTCTAGAATCATTTGCTGACACAAATTTGCTCTGTGACCTGGGGAAACATTTAAATACTTTGTGCTTCATTTTTCTCCTGCTGCTACATAAATTTTTCAATGTTGTGTCTTGTACCATCTGATTTCTGTTTTCTGTTTAATCAAGTAATATAAAATTTCAGCCTTTAAGCTGTACAATGCGACTGAATCACTTTGCAATTGATATATCAGACACTGGCTGATATATCAAATTTTTTTGAATTTTTAAAATTAATTTCCATCTTGTCATGACTTGCCTGTTGTTTTAGAACAAATTGAAGCAGTTGGAAAATGCTGGTCCAACACTAATTTGTATTCTGGCTGTTACTTCATGCTGGAATTAGTGACATGCAGTTGTCTTGATGCAGGTGAATCAAAGTTTGCCACGTCAAGTCCAATTCTGCTTCTGTTTAAGATGATAATAAATCACCCCCTGAGCTCTGCTGTGCACGTTGGGGTCCATGCTTGGTGCTCTTACAGCTTGTTTAAATTTCTAATGAAGACACAGAATAATGCATGCTTGTATTATGGCTTCATTATACAATGTAAAATGTCTGCAGGAAAACACATCCCTAGTCAATCATCACTTGGAGAAGTTTTCCCTTCTCCTGACTAATACTCCATCACTTTGATACCTTCCAGGCAGGTTTTGCATTCACCTCATGTCCTCAGAGTCTACAAAACAGCACAGAAAAATAAGCCAGTGCCCAATACCATTACAGTGGATGCTGTGAGAGCCCATATGGTGTTAGTTTCTCAAAAATAAATCACACTGAGAACTGTTGGATGCATACAGGGACCTTTTCCAGTCCCTCTTGGAGGAAATGCTACACAAAAAAATATTTTAGAAGAGCAGCAATGCATTGCTTTAGAAGAATTATATGAAACAAATGAACCTGGGATGGATTAATATTCACAGCATTAATAAAAATTAGATTTTAATTACTGTTTAGTAAACCACATATTATAATTTAATAGCTAATTTAAAATCAAGATTGCAGCATTTAGAGCAAGTTTCTAGACCAAGAAATTGTATCTTCTGCATAGTCAGCACACTTATGCTAATGCTTTAATGCATGTGTTAGATAAACCCTGATGACACCTCCTGTGCACTTCTGCATGCATTAGACAGACCACTTTCTAAAAAACAAATTTTTCAGTTTTTGGAAGAGAGTCTTTACCTGCAGCTCTGCAAAAACAAGTGCAAGTTCAGTACCTCAACAGGCTTGGATTTCATCAGTTCTTCCCCTGGGCACACCAGGGTGATCCAGGCACTTGGGAGGCAAAAATGTTTCTAAAACTGCAAGTTCTTTCCCAAAGTGAAAGCAAGGGGTCCTTTTCCATGGCAAATAAACCAATATTCTCCCCAAAACAGCAAATGTATTCTCTAGAAAATGTTTTCCATCTCCTGTGACCTGATGTATGTATTCCTACACGTTATTCCTACAGTCCATGGTTCCCTCTCCACTTATATTATAGCTTTATCTACAGGCATCTATATTTACATATTGTAATTATTTCAATCTCTGTCTGTAGTGCTTCCTTTCAGCATTGCAAAAACCCTCCAAAATAATTCCCAAGTAGGAGAATGAAAGGACACAGGTGAGACAAGCAGTTTGTTGATGTGTCACCTTTGAACCTCAGCGTTAGGAATTTTCACCATTATAAATCTCAACAGGATTTTTCAAAGAGATCCTTTGTTGTTAAACCCCTTGCTAGGATAGATTAAAAAGAAACTGCTGGAAAAGGGGAAAAAATAAGAACAAAAAAGCAGCTTCCTCAAGATGAGAAGGTGATTTTCCCGCTGGACAGGAGCAGCTTTGTTTTCTGTGTTTTTACAGGGTCATTTGAAAAGTCACTGGTTTGTTCTGTGGCATTAGAACAAAAGATGACTAGACTAAAACAAGAGAAATATTCCATATGATATCAAATCTATCTGCATTTCAGAACCTGTCAAAGTGAAAAATGAAACCACAAGCTTGGCCTTTAAAAATATTAATTCACTTTAGAGATGAAATGTAAAAGTGCTGGGAAAGAAGTCACCTTATCTTCAGGAAGAAGCAAGCAAGACAAAATCCCTCTCTCTCTTCCTGGATCTCACATGGCACTTCCATGCCACCCTAAAATCTAAAAAAGGATTTAATCATGGGTTCTTGTCACCATAAATCCCTGAAGTGTTTTTTGGCCTATTATTAATGAGACAGCCATCAAATGCACCAAGCAGGGCTTGAGGAATCCCAGTTTCAGGGGAGTAATTCACCACTTTTACTGAGTGATGTGGATTTAGTGTTGGGCAGCAGCAGCATTTTGGGATTACAGCCACAGGTTATTGACAGCAGAAAGCACTGGCCATTAGGATGTCAAAAAAGGCAATTAGTGAATGTTCACCTAATAAACTGTCAATATCCAGAGATGCCCAATGTACACTTTTCACATGCATTCATTTAAAGCCTGTATTTAACTTCTCAGCTAAGCATAATTTAAAGCTTTTAGGGATCATTCTGCCTGTTTGGTGTTATTGATTCCACACAGCAAACTATAATCAACTGATAAATCTCTGATCTTTAGTCACAATTAAATAATATAAATTAATATTTCTTTACCATTTGAGATGACATTTTGATATTGGCCTTCTCGAAATATATTGCAGATGTTTCTCAAAAATTATCTGCCATAATCTATAATAACTGATGAAGAAATTATAGATAAATTTTCACTTCAGTGGGCCTCAGCCAAAACCTTTGCTCCTTTAATATCTTTTTCTGAGATTACTTTTTAGTCAGTCTGTTTTGATTTTCTAGTTATTAAGACTTTCAAATTTGACAACACAAATGATTCTTCTTAAAGTACTCAATACAACAATGAGTTTCTTTTTTTTATTATTCTTTGTAGTAATTTGGTGGCTTTGTTGTTGCTGGGTTTTGGGGTTTTTTTGTAATTTCACCTCCCATATGCCCCCAGTTCCTGTTCTTAGGCTGCCATCTAGTAATAGAAGTGAACAAAACCCTGTTGGATAGGCAAAGCCCAGAGCACAGAGCTCTTACAGAATAACCACTGCAAACCAAGAGGAATAGAGCTGTTAGTTTGTCTCTCACATCCATAAATAAACCTGCCATTTTTTTCTGAGGTTTAATTTTCCTTGCAGCTTGTTTTAATACTTCAGCCAAGTGGAAGTTCAATACAAGGGAGCATAATAATTAATATTTCCCATTGTTTTATTTCCAAGCACCATAACCAATGAGGCAAATAATCCATGGCCATTAAGCTTTCTATATAAAGAATTGGAAGGTACACAGAGCTTACAATAGCATGAATAACAGAGGTCTTCCCTCAGGCCTTCAGAGGTTGACACACACAGAATATTTTCTAAGTGTGAATGGTGATCTCTTTAATATTAGAATATTTTTATTGCCTCTTCAGGGAATAGCTGTGTGTCTCTTGGCCATTGAGAAATTTAGGGCAAGGGGCTTAAGAACTTTGATCTTATTTTTCTTATTGTTTTCCCAAGTGAGGCTCAGCTGTAAAATCTGCATCTGAACAGTTATGCCTCAAACTTTGTGTGAGCATCAGAGAGCCCTGTTGAACCAAACATGAAATAGCAATTAAATGGTAAAAACAAATTTTCTGGAGGCTTAGAGGGCTTAAAGTCAATCTCAGGAAAATCAGCATTTGAATGCTGTTTCCTCAGAAGCCCTAATAAGCAAAGATACACCTAAACCAAACTAGAAATGCAAATATCTTATTATAAAGCTTATTGCCTTTAAAATTGTCAGGCAAATGCTCCAGTTAGAGTCCCCCAGTGACAAGCAGTCAGCAGCTGACCTCATCCACAACCCTGACACCCCTGCTGCCTCCCGAGGTAATTAAACTCTTGATTTCACTGAAACACTCAGTGAAGATGAAAATATTCAAAGAAGAAAATCACTGAGACACAGAAGCCAGGCCAGCAGAAACAAGGAGACACGGGATGTTTTCTGTGCCTGTGATGTTGGGTTTGTGGGGAACACAAAAAAAAAAAAAACAAAACCAGGTTTGGAGCCAGCCAGGCAAAGTGAGAGAGGAACACGAGGGACACATCATCAGCCATCAATGGATCGTGCAGGTTGTTATAAAAACAGGAAATAAAATAAAAACAGGAAGGGAGTCTTGATCTTTGTATTCATAATTAAAAGGGAGGAAGTGCTTAGAGCTCCAGATCAGGAACAGGAGCACTGTCAATCTGTAGATGAAGTGATTTTCAGCAGGACCTCGAGCCATGCCATTTATCACTGCATCAATTAACCTGCCCCTGCGGTGTTGCTGCATCCAGCTAATGGGTGTTTGTGGAAGACATCAGGATCTGCATGTAAGGACACATTTCATTACTTCTGGGTGTCCTGCTGCACACTAAACGATGGCTGGCACAGCAAGAGTGACACTGTCACTGTCAGGTTTACATAGTGTGTCCTTTGCTAGCGGGATCCTCGCTGTTGTGCAAGGCTGAGGGGAAGAGGTCCTGCTAAACAAGGCTCTTGTGAGGATCAATGTTTTGTTTTCTTTAAAGTTAATTAACCAAAACTGTTATTTCCTAAACATGTTCATTGACATGAATGCTGCCATGGGAGTTGTTGCAGTATCCTTCTCTGGAAGTGTGGATTTCTGGGTGCCTTTTCTCCCTTTTCCACCTGTAACCAAGAGATCTGGTTCTATAACCAAATTGAATTTCCTGGTTCTTCTCTGTGTGGGGAAAGGAGCGACTGGAAGGGCAGCATGTGAATTCCCAAGTCAGTGGATACCAACAGCATGGACAAAGGAGGCACCTGCTGCATTTACCCTTCCAAGTGGAGCTGAGCCCTCCTGGCCCAGTGCCCGCTGCACATTCCAACAGGTCCTTTTGAGCACAGAATTATAATCAGAGATGCCTTCATTATCAGCCAGTTGTTTTTGGGATTGCTGGAAAACATTCCATGCCAGTCAAAGATCCCATAAGATTTCCCTTGATCCCTGCAGGGAGAGATTCTCATGCTGTCAGTTGGTTTTGGGATTGCTGGAGAACATTCCAGCAGTTCCATGACAGTCAAAGATCCCATAATATATCCCGTAAGATCCCTGCAGGGAGAAGTTCTGGTGCTGCCAGGAATAAATATGTTGACCTTTGGTAAACAGAGCATCTATCTGTAAATAAACTTAAAGGGCAGGATGTGATGCTTTTTTAATGTAGGGCTGGTTTTGGAGATGTTCTGTTCTGTCCAACAGAGGGATCAATTGTCTGGTCTCAGTATTGATGGAGGAATGTCTCAGTTGTGTAAAATTCTGCTTAAAAGGCTTGGCTTCTGCAGAACCATGTCTCAAAAATATTGATTAAATTCAACATAATCCTTCAATCTGCCAGGAATCATCAAAAAATGCTTTGTAGTTTGCCACTGTTTGGAGGCACTTTAAAAGCTGCGTATTTTCCTTTCCTGGTGCTGTGACATTTTCCTTTAATGCGCTCCTCTCCTAAGTGTGTTGTAAGGGAAAATTTCCATAATGGCCCAAGTGTTGGTTATCTCTGTGCAGGGAGGGTTCAGTGGAATACTCAAGATGATGAATGATCTGAATGACCTCTCAAATGGATGCTGTTTGGTGCTGTTCTTCACCACCTGGAATTGGAATCACTTGGGGAAAACAACTGTGTCTGATAAATGCCATGGATATTGTAAATCCATTTTACCTACCCTGGCCTAGAACCAAGTCAAAACCTCAAGTCCAGGGAAATCTGTGGAGTCCAAACTCATCATATTTTGATGCTCTCTTGTAGGTCATCCTTCACAAGAAAAAACCCCACATTTTTAGGCAAATAATATTTTTGGAACAAGGGTAGATAAGGAGAAGGCAAAGCTTGGGGAGAGGGAGAGCACTGGAAGATAAACTGAATTCTTCCTTGATTATCTGTGGCCAGCCTTTGAATCCCAGAGAAGAAACCTAGGGCTGATTTCTATTTATTCTGCTTTACTTTCAGTTGTGTACCACAGTCCTGCTCTAAAACATTGTCTAGCTAATAATATCAATTTTATTTCACGTTTTCACCAGCAATTGCATTCCTGCTTTGATAAACAGCATCTTACCAGGCTTAAGATGCTGAACATTTGACAAAGGCAGTAATTTCAGAAGCACCTTCTCCATTTATTTATTAAGCTAATTGCTTCATTTGTAGCCTCCCTTCCAATTTGTTGTAGTGTTAACTCAGCATTTCCTGCCTCTGGAAATCTGTTTAACTTAAAGTGACTTTTAAGATAGGCTTTTAAGAAAATTCAATTTTCTACTTTTCTTGTGAAATTGAAATTTCTTTCTTCCTTTTCTTTCACTCTCAATAAAGTTTATGCAAATAATATTAAAATTTATAATGAGACTAATATTTGTTAATCTCAGTTCAAACAGTGGATTTGTATTAAAACATAGTTTCAAACACTTCTGTTGAGAGTGAGAAAGTGTATTGCTTTTAATTCATTCATTACTGTGCTGCACTTGTTAAGCTTGAATTGTCATTATGATTACACACCATAATTTTTAGTATTCAATATTAATTATATTTAAATCCCATTCAATCTATGGTTGCTGGGCCTGCTCTGATTCCCATTTTACAGAAATGTTTTGGAGCAGTTCCAGCACATGAACCTGATACTGCAGCTCAGTGCTGGTTTCAGCAAGAGATTTGTGCAATAAATTATTATGTTAATAAAAGTTTTTTGGGCTCAGTAAAGGTTGCAGGGCATTCCAGGATGTCACACACTCTGTGGCCTGCTGAATGTAGATCTTGAGCTGCTTGAGGTCAGTACCAAATGTCCTGTTGGACCAACAAGTGTTGGAGGGTGCCCTGAAACACAAATTTCAGGTTTCACAGTGCACACTCCAGACACAGGGAATGCCAGCCTGCAAGGGATTGAAAAGGTGCCTCGGTCATTTATTTGCTTTACTTGCAGATCTTTAGGAGCTGTCAGCAATACAAAATCACATTTGTCTATGTGTGTCTGGGAGGGGCTGGATTTGACCCAGGTTCTTTCATGGTTTCAAAGCTCTTGCCCTACTTGTGGCCAAGTTGGCTCACCAAACCATCCTGAGTGTGGGCAGAACTTGTCTGTGCTGCAGCTCTGTGTGAGCCACACTGGGAATTCAGGGGTGTGTGGAACCCTCCAGGCTCTCAGGGACTGAGTTAGATGGGCAGAGTCTAACAAGACGAAGTTTAAAAAGTCCAAGTTCTGAGTCCTGCATTTTGGCCACAATAAGCCCCTGCAGGCTGGGGACAGAGTGGCTGACAGTGCCCAGGCACAAAGGGCCCTGGGGGTGGACAGGAGCCAGCAGTGTGCCCCGGTGGCCAAGAGGCCAATGGCTCCTGGCCTGTGTCAGGAATGGGGTGGTCAGCAGGAGCAGGGAGGTCATTGTGCCCCTGTCCCTGGCACTGGTGAGGGCACACCCTGAGTGCTGTGCCCAGCTCTGGCCCCTCAGCTTGGGAAGGACCTTGGGACACTGAGCACATCCAGAGGGGCTGGGAACACAAAAACCCTGTGGGGAACCACTGAGGGAGCTGGGGGTGTTTAGCCTGGAGAAAAGGAGACTCAGGGGTGCCCTCATCACTCTGCACAGCTCCTGAAAGGTGCCTGTGCTCAGCTGGGGCTGGGCTCTTTCTGCAGCATCACTGACACAACCAGAGCACACAGCCTCAAGCTGGGCCAAGGGAAATACAGGTTGGATATTAGGGAAAAGTTTCTCACAGAAAGAGTGATAAGTTCTGGAATGGCTGCTTGGGGAGGTGGTGGAGTCCCCATCCCTGGGTGTGTTTAACAAAGCCTGGATGTGGCACTGGGTGCCAGGGTTCAGTTGAGGGGTTGGGGCTGGGTTGGACTCGATGATCTTGAAGGTCTCTTCCAACCTGGTCATTCTGTGACTGCACAGTTCTCTCTCCAGAGCAGCTGGACGTGGGTTTGGCAGAGCTGAGGCACCCAAACTGTGCAGTTTAAGAGCATTCCACATCCCCAGGGAGCACAACCTGGACAAGCAGCAAAATCCAAACCCTTCACCTTCAGAGTTCTATCCCTTCAGAGCAAGGGGAACACGACAGGGCTGAGGTTCTGAGAGCTGCCCCTGAGCACAGGGCTGGGCTGGGTATGGAAGTGCTGCTCAGATCCACAGCCCAGCTCCTCCTGCCTTTGAAAAGCTCTTTCAATAACATTGGGATGTCTCTGCCCAGTCCTTCAAAGGGCTCAGGTATTCTTTCCTGCCCTCTCCTCCTGCTACCAGTGCCTCCCATACCGTTCTCTGGCTTTGCTGCTTTTAGTCTGCAAGAACTGCCTGGAAATTTTGGAGTTTGCAGAAGTCTTTCTGAGCTCTGTCCATTGTAGTTCCCTGACCTCTGCTCACCCCCACATCAATCTGTATCCCACCTCCTGCATTCCTGGCTCATGGGGCTACATGTTTTTCACTTAATTGCAGTTTGTCCTCCTTTAATACAAAACCAGTAGATTTCTCTCAGTCATTAACTCTTATCTTTATTTCTTCCTTAATTCTGCACATTACCAAGAATTAGTTTTTCTTCCCTGTGTGCGTTGGGAGTTCTCCTAAAGGGAAGTTGTGTATAAAACTACTTTATAGAGCACTAGACCCCCAGAAATTTCTGACATTGAGTAGCATGAGCACAGCAGGGAAGCAGAATTTATGCTGCAGCATTATTTCTTCTTATTTGAGCAACCTGTCCTATATTTTCTGTCATGTAAATTATTGTTTCACAAAAGCAGCTGTACTGCAGTGCAAAATCTGCATGAGGCAGTGACAAGCTCAGTCTGAAAGTGAGAATAACCTACAAATGTTGGTTTGGTTGCATGAAGACAAAGCCTGACTTAAGGATGATGGTGGGGAGATGTTTGGCTGGCAGATGCTCTTAGAAAATAAAAGTAGGCTTGTAAAAGTCTAGCAAAAAGAGAACTTTTTAACTGAAGCAGAAAATGCAAGACTTGCAAAAAAGGCATTTAATTTTTTTATATCATGAAAGGAAGTGATAAGAAGATACGTAGGAGTAAGAAAGAAAAGAATGAAATTGACTGGAGAAATTTTAAATGTAAAATTCCATTGTTATATCTTTCATCAGAACATAAATCCTATGGAGGGGTTGATTTTTTTCACCCCATAGTGTGATAAGCTTTTTGGTAAAACAGAAATAGTGTAATTGAAATCCATTTTGCATCATTTTCCCTTGGATGATTTAGAATTAGGCCAATTTATATTCTGCAGGTACAACCCAATGAGAGTGTAAATGCAGCCACCAGAATTGTTTTTGTCCACGAGCAAAGCTGGTATCATTTACTGATTCATTCCACTCTCAGCAGGGTCCTCTCTTTCAAAAGCTACCTGGAATTATTGCTGGCAATAGAACACTAAACTCTAAAATAAGATTTGCATAAAAATGAAAGTTCAAGGAAAAATGATAATAGTGATTAAAAGTAACATCTGATGACTATTTTGATTAGAGCACCACATTGAAATGTGGTATTCAAACAGACACAGAGGCTTTTTTTCCCCTCCAGCTCCAACTGACAATGCACCTATTTAACTAAACTATTATGTCCCTGATAATTTGCCTGAAATAATAGACAGTGCTTCCATTAATATTTAACAATATAAACATCAAGCAAAGGCTGGACATCTGGAATCACAGACTACGCTTTTTGCATTTCGATACTAATTTTAGAAATAACCTCTGTCTGCCAGGGCCTGCTGATGTGTGGTTGTCATCACAAGTCAGTAATTGAGTTTTCTGGGCATTTTGACCACTGACACAAATTTGCAAAGCAGATTACACGGCAGAAACACGATTTCCATCCTGACCTTTATCACATTGCTTTCTGTTGGGGGAATTGGAATGTTTAGGGAGGGAAATATAATCTAAGTGGGCCTAATTTGTGAGAGAATGTGGTTTCTGATGTTAACTCAGTAAGCTGCATTTTGATTCATTTGATAACACATCATCTAAAAATTTGGCATTAGGCAGGTATCACAAAACTTATTATCTTTTATTGCCTAGGCAAAAAATACTGGGTTAGATGATTATAAATTGAAACCGTGGAAAACTTTTATCTTCAGCTGCTGTGCAAAGATCCTGTCCCAGGATTGTTTGTTTAAGCAAACAAACAGCGTTGTCCACATCCTCCAGGAATGATGCTGAGCTGTTGTGGTTGGAGAGGTGCTGGTTGGGGTTAAGGATGGAGAACCTCCTTGAGAAGCCTCTGCAAGAGGTCCTTTCAGGTGGTTCATCCTGGTGGTGTGAGTGTGTCTTGGTTTGAACAGACAGGTGTCTGCTAAGGAAGGCAGGAGCCTCCCTTGAAATGGAAAATGTAAACCCCCTCCCTCCAAATTATCATGATTTGAAATGCAAGCACTCTCAGGCAAAGATATGGGAGTAGGAACAGCAGTTCTTTGTTAGGAAAATTAAAAATACAATTTTCCCTAATTTTTATGTGATTATACCTGCAACAAGGCAGGAGGAATTACCTTCATCCTCCTGTTTTGGGGAATCTGGGGACTTTTTTTCCCAGAATGTGTGTTCTGGGACCTGTGGTTCTCATGGTTTTGGTGCCATGATGTTTTGGAAGCAGCCTCTAACCCTGAGCTCTGGTTTGGTTTGAATGGGAACCTGCCAGTTTTTCATTCACAAACTGGGCAAGTTAAAGCTTAATAAAAGTGCAAATAAACCTGGGAAGTCCATTTGAAGTCGGTGGAGCTGTGCTGATTTATTCCAGCCTGAGAATCTTTTCAGGCTTGAATGCTTTGGAGGCTGCTCCTGATTTCTCCTCTCTCTGAGCTGCAGCAGAACTCTGCTGCTCATCTCTGTCCTGATCCATCTTATCTGACCTTTACACCCTCCACATACTCAGGGAATTCTCTTGGCACTGGGATTTTTATATAGAGAGATTTGAAAAGCTGTCTCTACTAAACGCCATTTGAGGTTACTGTGTAGGAGAAACTTGTGTCTCCTTTCATGTTTTTGGACTTAAATAGACTCATTCCTACCTACAGCAGGGACTAGGAATGATTCAATAATTTGCAACTAATAATTTATTAGAACAACTTTGCCCTCCTTTCTCCTCACAAATTGTCTGCAAACAGATTGTTCAACTCTAATATGTTAATAGCTGAAAATTATTTGACCATTTTTTTCAGCAAATACCTTTTGGCCTGTGGATTATTTGAATTGCAAATTGCAACTGTTAAAATGAAATATATAATTAACACTGCAAATAGAGCTGATTGGGTATTGCAGGAAACCAGTTTTTATGGAAATATATTGATTTTTCACAATGAACATTTGCTGCAGCAACATAGTGATTTGAGGGGGGGAAAAAGCTTTGTTGAAGTAAATATTTGTAATACAGAAGGGAATTCTTGTCTTGAGTGCTCCTGACAGCTCACTTGAGATTTTGCTGGTGGAGACAACCAGATTGCAAGTCCTGTTGAAAAAGTTGAACTCCTTCTTACCTTCCCTCATCCAGCCAGGTGTCCTGCTGCAGACATTAATTTATTTATTGTGAGACACAGCTCTTTTCATATGCTCTGTCCAAATTGTTGCCTTTGTAAATACAATTAGGCGTAACTTCGCAGATTGTGTAGTAGTTGTAATATTTTTTTTAGAAGTGTAATAATCAGGACAGGCAAGAATGGTGCCTCCTACACTTGTCAGTCAGGCTCTCAATGTCTCCAACCACATATTCTGATTTTAATGGAGAAACCCTTGGAAATTTTTTGCTTTCTAACATTGTTGCATTGTTCAGCATGAACCTTGGAAAATGTTAATCACCAAGGAAATGATGTAACCAAGTCCATCCTTGGGGTTTTTTGGGATACAGTCCATGAATGGGGATGACATAGAGTGTTTTCTATCCAGCACCAAAAACTGGAGCATAAACAGTGGTAGGTTTAGAGTCTGTGAAGAGTAGGAGCAGTGCCAGGTACCATTTAATGCACCAGAATATTCAGTGCTGCATGGACAGGGAGGGTTGGAGGCTCTCCTGGCTGCAGGCTCTGTGAAAGGGGAATTCTGATGGACACGTGGGAAGCTGTGCCATGATTTCCATGGTTCCTCTCCCAAAAAAATCCTGTGGCTGCAGGGAGGGCAGGGGAGCTCCAGCAAGATGGGTTGTCATGGAGCTCTGGAATTGTCATGGATTCTGAGCTCTGGAATGGATATGAAGTCTGGGCTCCAAAATTTCCATGAATTGTGAGCTCTGGATTGTCCTGAGCTCTGAGTTCTGGAATTGTCCTGAATTTTGAGCTCTGGAACTGCCATGAGTTCTGAGCTCTGGAATTACCAGGAATTTTGAGCTCTGGGGTTGCCAAGAACTCTGAGCTCTGGAATTGCCTGAATTCTGAGCTCTGGAATTGTCCTGAATGGTGAGCTCTGAAATTATTATCAATTCTGATTTCTGGAATTGCCATGGATTCTGACATCTGGAACTGACATGAAGTCTGGGCTCTGGAATTCCCATGAATTCTGAGCTCTGGAATGGTCATGAATCCTGAGCTCTGAAATTGTCCTGAATTCTGCACTCTGGATTGTCCTGAATCCTGAACTCTGGATTGCTCTGAATTCTGAGTTCTGGAATTGTCCTGAATTGTGAGCTCTGAAATTATTATGAATTCTGAGCTCAGGAATTGACATGAATTCTGAGTTCTGGAATTTCCATAAATTGTGAGCTCTGGATTGTCATGAATTGTGAGCTCTGAAGTTGCCATGGATTCTGACACCTGGAACTGACATGAAGTTTGGGCTCTGAAATTTCCATGAATTCTGAGGCCTGGAATGGTCATGAATCCCGAGTTCTGGATTGTGCTGAATTCTGAGCTCTGGAACTGCCATTAGTTCAGAGCCCAGAGGAGCTCTGTCCCATCAAGGATGGCTCTGTGTGTCCAGTACAGCCCCTGGAGGGGCACAGTCAGTGACACCACCCAGGCAGGGAACGTTCACACACAGCAGGGTCTGTAATTGTTTACAAACCACCATGGAATTGTGTTTTTTCTCTAACCAAGCCCATTCCTGGGGAGCAGAGCCTCCCTCCAGCCCCTTCTGCTGCTGACAGAGGGTTTGGGTGAGAGGAATGCTGTCTTTGTATTCCTGGCACCTCCGAGTGTGCCATAATAAAGGTGATTAAGTGGTCTAAAATCAGCTCAAGAAGTTACATAATAATTGATGCTTTCACACTGGAGTGAAAGATTTCTGCAGCACTGTTTAATTATGAGGAACAACTGAAATTTTTGCCTGAAAAAGAAAAAAAAAAAAAGAGAAATTACGCACATTGGTCCAAGAGGAAAGCAGAAACATAGCTAGTGTTTTAAAAAGAAAAGAGTGATTTCAGTATATTTGACAGCAAGTATTTTCCTTGGAACATTGTGATTCTTATTCTCCAAAGCCATTAAAAATTATTACAGTACTTTATACTTCTAGAACAGCTGACATGGAAAATGACCTTCCTCCCAAACCATGAGCATCTAGTGAGCAGCTGCTGCAGATCAGCATCCCTCTGTGATGAAAGGAAATGTCTTTGCCTGTAAAAACCAGTGTGGGGGACCAACTTCAGTGGTGTTGTGTCTTTTATAACAATTAAGGTTTTTATTTTGAATACTGAGTATTTGCTCTCTTCCCTGGGCTTATTTTTAGGATTAGCCTAACTAACAATAATGATTTAAGGGGAAATATCTCAGACTAAATCTGAGCTTGTCCTCGAGGTTGGTGATCTCTACCTGAGGAGAAATTATGAATATCATCATCCATGTAAGGAAACTCCCTTAAATGGTGTCAATATTAATATTAATATCAATATTTATATTAATATATATAACAGCCAAGATGCACATGTGTACAGCCTTCTAAAAAGTGATATTAATTCAGTATCCAAATCCTAATTTGTACATCAGTCAAAACTTATCATTTTACACTGGCTGTTGAAAGTATGTCCATAAAATTCCTGTATTTTCATGTAAAATGTAACAAACTCATCCATGTACACAAGCCCTATGCTTAGGCCAGCATTATGAAGAATTAAATGTGTAAATTTATGTGTAATTTAAAATAAATGTGGGAGTTATGAGGAATTAAAATCTTGAGCCTATATATTCAATAGTCACAGATTTCACCTTGATGAATAACAAATAACTCTGGCCGGGAAACCAGTTTGGTTCCAACACTTTGGAGCAACTTCTTTCCTTTTTTAATGGTTACTGCTGAAGGAGTAACCATTTAGTCTTCCTTTTGCTTCCAGATATACTCATGGACTCCACATCTCCCACAGGTAGTAAATAGATATTGATTTTGTTCATAACAGAAGTACATTATTACAGTGATTAAACTGTAGGCTTTCCTTTAAGATATGAAAAAATTGGAAATTGGTGAGCTAAAGAGGATTGATGCTACAAAAGAGTTTGGGTTTTTCTGTTCATCAAACTGTAATTCAAGCTCTAAATGCAAAGCCTCTGTGTATATCGCCCTTTTTAAGCAGCAGCAACTGGCATTTAAAATAAATGCTGATATTATAATTATCAAAGCATTATGTCTGTTAGAGCTGCTAATAGTCACTTTGCTCCATTTTTTTTTTTTTTTAATTTTACGTTTGTCAAAATCCTGACAAGCATACTCTGGGATAATGTCAGATTCAATGTTGATATTGTTACTCAACAAGAACATTGATTATGTCTTAATAGGACATATTCAGTCTGTATTATATGCAATTATCATCTTAAATGAACACAAGCATTTATTTAGCACCAACTGAAATTATTTCAATCCGAAGATTTTTTCTTTCTGGTTAGCATTATATTATAAAGTCATTAGTACCAAATATGATATTGCAGCACACTCCTGATACCGAATTATGCATGAATACATAGTTTATAAACAGAATTATAAATAGAGGAGTTGAGGCACTGTTACATCATTACAGAAATACAAATATCCATGGAATAGTCAGACAACTCTCTTCTGATAATTAGTATTGAAAGGATCCTTAAAACACTTTTAAGCATATTGAATGTTCTGTGTGTTGATTGCTTCACAAACAGAATTTGTTTTGATTTCAGCAACTTTCTGGGAATTTGGGGATTTCTATTCTCCCTAATTTCATTTTTTTTTTAATTTTGTTTTTTTTTAATGAAGACTGAAGCACTAAAGGAAGGCTTGGTGCTGGGCACTGACTGTGCCCTGCCCAAAATATGCAATCCAAGGGTGTCTTGCAGGGGGCACTGGAGGAACATTGGCTTGGGGCTTCCTGGGGGAAGTGCTTGCAGTCCTGCTGCTGGGTGCTGCTGCAGGGAATCACAGCCTCGAGGGCCCCAAACCTTCCCTGCAACCCCTCAAGTGCTTCCACTGGTTCCCACCTTACATTTTGAGTCCTGCTGCACTGGTGGTGCTGCCAATTCCAGCTGAATTTGGATGCCCCACGGCCCAGACCAAGGCTTGGATTGTTCCTGCTGCTGGTGTGAAATGCTCACAGCCAGGGCTTGCTTCTCTTCTCACCCTTTTTATTGTATCTGTAATATTGAGAGATTAAAACCCAGCAGAAACCCATCACCATCTGCTTTCATGCAGCATTACCCAGCAGCTCTCCCTTGCTCATTCCACCTGTGGGTGCCTGCCCTGCGCTGTTCATTTCCCTGTGCTGTGCTCAGCCCCTGCTGCCTTTGTTGGGAAGCTGAACTCTGAGAAAATGCCTTTGCTGGGCTCTCCCTGAGCCAGCTGTGCCTGTGGGATCTGATGGCAATGTCAGCCCTGGTGGGGATGGCAGGGAGGGCACCTCTGGAGGGAAGCACTCAGGACACAGCTCAGCTCCACAAGCTGGCAGTGCCACCCCTGCCCTGGCTGAATGACTGCAGGGAAAATGTATGGGCAAAGGAATGGTTCTCCTGCTGTAATTGTACAAACCCTCTCAATAGTGTCACACTCCACAAAGTCACAGCTGATAAATAACAAACCACACCAGCAGTGACTTGGTGTTCATTTATTCCAATAATCCATTCTCCTTTGGAGATCCCACTTGGTGGGAGCTGGGGCTGATTTCTGTTCCTGATATCTCACTGTCCACTGGCTAGATTGCTTTTGCAAGGCTGTGCTTAGGTCACTTAGGAGCAGGCCTGGGTTTAGTGACAAGCAGTGACTTGGTGGGATGTGTCTGAGTCTCTGTGGGGTCACAAAATGATCAAATTTTGGGTTCTGCATCCCTGCAGCTGGGCAGGGATGGAGGTGGGGAAGGGAGGATGTTCTCCCCTGTCACAGACACATTTTATGAAAAATCCTTTTTTTAGGGTTTTTCCTCTTGAGAAGCTGAGAGGCCTCAGGAACAAAATGTAAACATTGATTATCTGCTGCTGTGGGATGCAACAGGTGCATCTGTGATTGGCCTCATGTGGTTGTTTCTAATTAATGGCCAATCACAGTCAGCTGGCTCGGACTCTCTGTCCGAGCCACAAGCTTTTCTTATCATTCCTTCTTTTGCTATTCTTAGCCAGCCTTCTGATGAAATCCTTTCTTCTATTCTTTTAGTATAGTTTTAATATAATATACATCATAAAATAATAAATCAGCCTTCTGAAACATGGAGTCAGATCCTCATCTCTTCCCTCATCCTCAGACCCCTGCGAGCACCGTCACACTCCCCCACTGCCTCCTTCCAGCAGCACTTATTCCTCACGAGATAGGAGGAAAAGGAGGGAGAACACACTGGGGTCAAAGCTCTGAGCCCTGAGAAGAGGGAAATGCTGAGGAGGTGCCATGAGATCTTCCAGAGCAGCCCTGATCCCCCAGCCCAGTCCTGCAGCATCATCCCTGCAGAGCAGGGCTGTTGGGAGCACAGGGGTCCCTGTCTGCCTGCAGAAATCCAGCTTTTTGGTAAATCCCACTGCTCCAAGCAATCCCTGCTGCTGCCTGGCTCTGCTGGAGGCAGGAGGATTCTGAAGGTCCTTTACAAGGGAGTGTAAAAGGAGCCTGTGATGGGAACAAGCTCTGCTCAGGGTTTGCATCTGTTAGCAGCTGCTTCCTCTAACAAGGCAAATATTTGGTGTCAGAACGAGTTGTAGGAAGTGCTGCATAGCAGGGAAGTGTGAAGTATTCATAATTATATGAAATACTACTCAAAATTCAATGTTTTTCACATTTTGCGTGAGCTTAAACATTGGACTCCTGTCACAGACATTTCCTGCTGCAGTAGATGCAATTTCTAGCATAAATGGGCTTGCTTTCAATAGAAAATGGGATGGTTTTCAAGGAAAAATGGGCCAATTTGTGAGTAAAAATGGGCTTTTTGACCAAAGAGGCTTATAAACATGAAGTGATAAATGGCTTTGCAAGTTTTCCATACAATAATAACGACTTTCTAATCAAAATAATGAAAAAGTCACAGCCAGGAGAGGGGAGAGAAGTCTCATTCAGGTTTTAATGCACTTTAGGAAACAAATATATGAAAACTATAAATTTAGTTTCCCTCCGTGGTGTGAGTTTGTGTTGCAGACATGTCAGTAATACTTTGCATTTGTTTTTATGATGTTATAAATCAAACTCCTGATCTTGCTTTGCCACCTTCTGAGATGAATTTCATGGAATAATGTTGTAAGACTACAGGAAATACATTTCTTAGGATCCCCTGTGTGGCAGTGGCATCTGATTTCCTAGCAGTCCATATGTTTTTAGAACAAAATTTCTCTTCTGGCTTGACTTGCTGATTTAACATGTAAATTTATTGTTTCATAATAGCTGATCTGATGAGCAACAGAGGTGGTTGCTTCTCTGTTGCCCTAAAAATGCTTCAAAATCTACCTCCAGAGGAGCTGGGATGTCCTTCTCACACATTGTCCAAAAAAAGAGAGGATGGGATGTACCCAGGAAAACAAACAATGCAAAATTCACAGTTTGGGAAAAGCTTCCAAATCCCTTGGCTACAGAGCAGCCTCAGTGACCCAGCCCAAGAGGCTGAGGTTGCTTTGTTGGGCTCTGTCCAATTCCTGACAATTCCCCGGGAAAATGTTGGATAAAGGACATGGATGAGGGATGTCAAAGCTGGGAACCCTGGGCTCTTGCAGACACAGTTCCAAGAGGTGCAAAATTCATAATTTGAGAAAATCTTCCAAATCCCTTGGCTGCAGAGCAGCCTGGGTGACCCAAGAGGCTGAGGTTGCTTTGCTGGGCTGTGTCCAATTCCCTGGAAAAATGCTGGATAAAGGACATGGGTGAGGGATGTCAAAGCTGGGAACCCTGGGCTCTTGCAGACACAGTTCCCAGAGGTTCCAAAAGCAGCAGCTTTGTTGCAGTTTTCCCTGAGGGATGCAGGTTTGTTGTCCAGGAGGGTTTGGATAAACATTCCTGGCAATGTGAGGTTCTCACTGTGTGCCTCCAGAGGCGGCTGCAGCCCCTGCCCATCTGTGGCCTCTGTGCTCACGTGGGCTTTGGGCAGGTGCTTCCACTCAAGGCAGCCCCAAAAAACTCATTTTAGTGAAGTCCCACTGAAATCCATGTCAGAATTCCCTAGGAGTGCCAGGGGAGCAGGGTCTGGTGCTGAGAACATCAGAACATCAGCTTTGACCGAGCTCCTGCTGCCCCTGCTCCAGCTTTCATCCCTGCTGGGAGAGATGGGAATTCCAAAGGCTGCCACGTTCCCATTCCAGAACTGACCACAAATGGGGTTTTGTCCACATCAAAGCTGTGCTTTATAAGAGGGAATTAAGTTGGATTTTGCTGCAGGCCTGTGCTGTCTGGTTCTGCAGAGGTGGGCAGCCAGAGAAGTACCCATGGCATAAGTACCCATGGCCATCAGATATCAGCGATATAAATCATTAATATCACTCTGCACATTGGCTTTGGGCAATAACTGGAAGTCTCTGCCTGTTTTGGAAACTGTTTTTTTGTCTCTTGCAGTGGAACAAACTTAGATTACCAGTCTAAATGCTAATACCCAGAATGAATGGGATTTAATAAAGTGAATTTATATGTAGGTTGTGACATTAGTATTTAATTATGTACCCATCATAACACTGGTGAAGCAAGCTGCTAAATATTGGTGCACTGAAGGTAGAGCTTACTCTTAAAGAGCAAGTATATTTTAATTTCTTACCTCTTTCCTAATCTTCCTAAATAACAGGATAAATTATGTACTGTTTACCAATATTCACCTTCATGCTGGATTACAAATGAGGTTTCCAGGGTAGCAGCTGATCTCATAGAAAACTGTGCTTGTGTTTCAGTTAAACTGTGATAACAGACCTGTTTCTCTGCTATGCTTTATTAGCCTAAATAAAGTTTTGTGATTTAAAAAATGTATTATTTTAGTATTAATTAAAAATAGTATGTTATCTCTGTGGGTTTTTTTTTTTTCTTAACCTTTCCTTTTCTATTTTTATTTTTTTTTCCAGACCATGGAAAGCCCAAAGTATGAGCTGGTGATAGAAGCCAAGGACATGGGTGGGATGGATGTGGGACTGACAGGCACAGCCACTGCCACCATTCTTATCGACGACAAAAATGACCACGCACCAGAATTCACCAAGAAGGAGGTAAGAACTGGCCATCTGTTCTCTCCAAAACCATGCAAGCAATCCTAATCAGCTCATTTCTAAATACAGAGATGTTCTTTAAGGAAAGAAGACAGTACAGAATGTTTTTAGCTCGGTCTGACAGACTTTCCTGGAGCTGCTCTTTTTTTCACGTTAATGAACGTGTGTTTCACCAGCTCCAAACCACAGTGCAACCATAAGGCAAAAAAAATGATGTAATTTAGAGATTGGCTAGCAGGGTGCAAACCTGTAAAATCAATTTGCTGGGGGTCACTTTCTCCTTTTGCTCCTGTGGGGGGAAATAGCAAAACTAGCTTAAGGCTTTGGACGGTCAGGACCGTGGGTGAAAACAACATTTTCTTCCTGTCTACAGCACTTCCCCTGTGAGCCAGCCAGAGTTAGGGGGTCTGGAATTAAAGCTCCAATCCTAAAAGCTTCAAATTTAGCCTACAGGTGGAATTTGCAAGGAAAGGTTTTTGCTGTGTAAATTGCATTCAGCTGAAAGTTCTGATAAGCCCCAAAACAAAGGTGAGGGAATTCCCTCCCCCTGAATCCACTAGACTTCCAGCCCTGCTCACACTGTTCTCTTCCACCCCCTACATTTACTGTGAGTCTGATTTTTTTTTTCTTTTTTTTTTTTTTTAAGTATCTGGAGAGAATGAGAGAGTTTTAAAAATTTTACCTAATTACAGCCAGTTTGGAATTTGCTGTTAAAGTTTCCTGGGGCTCTGCAAACTTTTAAGGAAAAATTCCCAAAATATGAGAAGTAAACCTGATTTTAAGATAATTGTGGAGTAGAAAAGGGAAGCCTATTGCTGTAGAGGTTTTTTTATTTAACCTGAAGTATATTTTGACCTTTTTAAAATTTGTTTCCTGGCCTATTATTAGTGATTTGCCAATGGATTATATTGAAACAAATTGCTGTTATTTGATTTGAAGAATTATTTCTTTCATAAATGCAGAGTAAATTAATACCAGATTTAAACACAACAGAGAGGGGTTTTAAAAAAAGGAAAAAGAAGAAGAAAGTAGAAACAATGACAGTTTTGGCAAGGGAATATCTATAAATACATCAGTAAAATGCTTTGGCAGTAGTGTTTCAGTCACCTGAAAATTATCATGGACAGACTGATCCAAACCCTTCAAGTACATGGGTGACAATTAAGTGGCAATGATCAAACTATTAATTCCTTTAGAATTACATTTTAGATCAGGCTTTTAATGCTCTGAAAGCCATTTCCTGACAACCAATACTTAAAATACCTTTGAAATGCTGTATTTTTTTAACTTCTGGAAAATAACAATGTACAAGGACAGCTTGGTGCATTTAGAAATAAGAATTTATTGGATCAATCAATATTGATAGCAATTCATGTCAGTCAGAGTCCTACCTACTTGAATTTCTAAAGTTGGAGAATTCTTCTCTGGAAGAAATATTTCTAGATTGAATTATTTTGAAGAAGTCTTTCTATAATTATAGTCCTGTTTGACTTAATTTGGTAATTTGGACACAAAAATTCATGTGCCTGCTTAGCCACAAATGTATTGTTAGTATCAATTTCTGTGGTAATTCAGAAATGCTCATAAATTCTGTTCTGTCAGTGCCAGTAAAAGTTACTTTATACCCTGGAAAGTTGGTGGGTTTTAGCATGAAAATTAAATAGGTGTGAAGAGACAGCATTATCGTGTTTTCTTTGAAAAGTCTGCTCTTAGATATTTTTCTTGCATTTTTTTCTCTTTTCCATAGTGACACCTCTCTTCCTTTTTAATGGTTTGCTGTGGGTTTGAACCTTTCGCTATTTAGAGATGCTAATGACCTCAGAAATCTTCCTCTGCCTTGCTAAGTGATGCTCATATTCCATGAAGAAGGCAGGAAAAATCAGCCTTTCATGTCTGGTGCCAGCCCCCTGCAGGAGCAGATTCTCTGTTTACAATAAGAGGAGGGAGGTGTCTATCAGTTGATTTAATGCCACTTTATTTGATTTTCTGCTGCAAGTGCTTAGTTATTGCATTTTAATACCAGTTGCATACCACAGACTGCAATACTATTGATTGGAATTAGAGCTGAAAGAAAAAGACAATATTTTTCAAGGTAGCTTCTGAAGGAGAAAGCTCAGTAAATATGAAGCTTTGATTACAAAGTGTCACTTCTTTTATTTAGTTTAATTATTAAATATTTTAAATTATAAATAATATATTATAGTAATAAATTAAATTATTTCTGGCCTTGGACACTTCCAGAGAGGGGGCAGCCACTGCTTCTCTGGGCAACCTGTTCCTCACCACCCTCACAGGGAGGAATTTCTTTCAAATATCCAATTTAAATCCACATTTCTTCAACTAAAGCCCATTCCCACCTGCCCTATCCCTACCTGATGTTGAGCAAGGTCCCTCTCCTGGCAGAGGCAGTGCTTGCCCAGTGATTCTGCTCTCCCTGTTCTCCCTTTTTCCCTCCCTGTGTCCCCTTCCTGGGCCAGGGTGAGGCAGGAAAATTCCTCCAAGGAGTGCCAGGGTACCCCCAGGAGCAGCTGAGCATCCTGCCTGGGATCCAGCACAGCAATTCCTCTGCCTGCAGAACAAGAGCTGAAGCCCTGGAGGCTTGGGGTGTTGTCATGATCCATCCTCACGGACGGGTTTTGTGATGGTTCATGGATTTGATCTCGGGGTGCAAAAAAACCGACACGGTACAAGGGGGTTTGCAGTGATAATCGAAACAAATGCACCTTTATTGAATGACCACAGCAAAATGTGATAGAGGGATTAAGGGAGAGGAAAAGATAGAGAAAGAGAGACAAAAGAGAGAAGAGAGAGAGAGGGGGATAGAGCTACCAAACGTAGAGACGAAGTCCTTTGGTCCAGTCCAGTCGAGGATCCGCCTGTTACGTCGGGGAGATCTCAAAGTCTGTCGCTAACTCAGAGGTTTTTACTGTGATAACTCTATTGGAAATTGTGAGGGAGGGAAACAGATACAATAAGGAATAGGTGTAACAGGTGGTCCATGCTCCCAGCAGTGAGCGAGAGCCATTGTCTTCTTGGTCCGGCGGTCACAAGCTGCAGGCAAACATCTCGCTTTGGTCAGCTTGCCTCCCCCACACACCTGCCCCGGGCTGGGGGTTTCAGTCCCAGTCCTTGGGAGGAGCAGAGGGGCCTTTTCACATGGGGGTTTCATGTCTCAGTCCTTGGGAGGAGCAGAGGGGCCTTTTCACATGGGGGTTTCATGTCTCAGTCTTTGGGAGGAGGACAGGGGCCTTTTCACATGGGGGTTTCGGTCTTGGTCCTTGATGGAGAGGCTCCTTACATCTCAGTCTGTGTGTCACAGTGGCTGTAAAACAGGTGAGGGTCTTCTGGGGGGAGACCACCTGAAACTCAGGAGAAGTCCAGCCAGGCCGAGAGGTGGGACAGCTCCCAAGGCTGTTGTTGCAAAAAGGGCACGGTGCCCCCTTCTTCTTCTCATTGGGCTCAGTGTAGCACACAGCAAACAACAGCTGTGAAAACACTAACAGCAATGCTCTCAGGTCTCAGGGCCTTTGGCGTGTGACTTTCTCCTACGGACCCAGAGATTTTAGACAGGGGGGTCTTCTCTTCAGTGGTCCCCCAATGACAGTCGCAAGGCAGATGAGGAATATGTCAGACAGACTCTCACAGGTGTGTGTCAGGAGCTTTGATGGCTCAATAAATGAGACTTTGCTTCAGCCCAGTTCATTATTTGCTTATTGCCCTGTCGCTCCACACTCTTCCAAAATCTCTGCCTTGTTCTGCCTCATCTACACTTCCTGCTAATGATGGGCTCTGAGCAGGGCAAAAATCCATCCAGATGTGCAAACAGTACCCTGCTCCCTCCAGGGGTTTTAATAATTTCATCTTTAATGCCAAATAGAGCAATATTTTAAGAGTTCCTCCAAAAATCCCAGGTGAGGTAGCAAGGTCTGCCTTTTAAAAGGTCACAGTGGCTGGGATATTGTGCCAGATTTAAATTACAGAGATTGAAAATAGAGATACTTGTAAAGTTAGTGGCTGCTTTGTAAAATTTACAACCTTATTTCTATTATGGGAAAAAGTTTTAAAATTAATTTTATGAATTATTATTTTGTGTCACAAAGGATTTTGGAGTTTCCTTTCCAGCAGGGAAAGGCCTTAGGCTCAAATTTTGTTCAGCAGCAAGGGATTGTTTATGAGAAAATAAGGAATGAAGCAAAGGAAGGAGCAGACACAGATTGTTCTGGAAAATCTGGCTCCTGGCTTGCATCCTGCAGGATTTTCCCAGTGGGTGGGAATGAGCTGGACTGAGTGAACACGGAGGCTGCTGAGTGTTTATACCTAGAACATTAACAAAAATGAGAATTCTTTTCTTGTGTCACTGTAAGAGTGTCTGACAGATCACTAGAGTGTTGTATCCTGCAAAAAAAGGGATTTTGGTCCAGAGTTAATGTCACTGTGGCTGTGGTGTGATGAAAAATTAACAATGTGGCATCTGCTGAAAGACACGAGCTGGCAAATTCTCCTCTTGTGTCTGTTCTGGAGGCCTGGCTCTGCCTAAGGCCTGGGGAAGGAAAAAATGAGTTCTAACACAAGAAAGATATGGACTTGACCCCTTTCTGTCTTTTCTTCCTTCTCCAAAAGAATAGTCCAACAAATCCTATTTACTCCATTCCTGCCTGCAGAGTGTGTGCTCAAAAATGAGATTCCTCTGACTCTGCTTGCCTTTATCTTCTGACCTGAATTTTTAAAACTTCCATTGCTGCTCTTTAATGTGTTGTTTTCCCTATATATCAGATATATTGTCTTTCCTTGGTAAATCCTGCCAGGCGCTGGAGAGGGGAGTGCAGTGCTGTGGCTGAAGGGGATGATTTTTCTGCAGTGCCCCCAATTCCCACATTTCTCCTCCTCCACAGATTAGGGACTGCAGCCCATCCATAGCCAAACCTGAAAAAGTGGGATTTGTCACAGTGCTCTCACTGGCACAAAACAAACAGAGAATTCATCTGGCCAGAAAACAACCATTCCTCACACAATTCCTCTTTCTGCCACTTCCAGCCTTGCCTTCAATTCCATCCATTTCTGGGACAAAGAAATGTAACACAGAAATAATTCTGTCACATCAGGGAGAGCAAGATTAGGGGAAATATTTTGCTTGGTATAAATTTACTTTTAATATACATTCTTAGAAAAGAATTTTCCAGTAAAATAAAGATCTTGCCTCCTGTGAACAGAATAAAATTTGTGTGATTTGACAAAACCCCACCACGGTGAGACTTGAGATACACCAGTGCTGGGAGTCTTGGGTGAAAAATATGGTTTGCTCCCATTTTGAATACCAGCTGATAAATGGTTTATAAAAGAGTAATAAATGACTAATGGGAGCTTTATTAAATGATTCATCAGTTCCTGTGGAGGAATAGGAATAGGATTCATCAGTTCCTGTGAGTGGGTAGGCTCTGGTGACCATGATGGATGGTGGCTTGCAGGGCTGTCTCCTGGCTCAGCTGTGTCACCCACTGGGGAAGGCAGCCCCTGGAGGACAATCTGCACCTCCTTCTGCTCGTGGTTCACAGAGGATCTGAGCCTTCCACAGCACCATCTGGACAGATTGATTGTGCATCTCAGACTGTTGAGAAATGGGCTTGAGGCTGCTGAGAGTCCCTGCCTTAGTTCTTGGTATTGGTTCAACTGTACTGAGGAACAAATAGGGAGTTAAAGCAATTTTAAGGTTCCTCCTGGATCACTTTTCCACACTTTTACGAAGGTGTCTCTCTTGGATGTGATACTTTTCTTTTCTGTGGTAAACAGGCTTTGGCAACCCAGAGCAGATCTGCCCATTGACTTTGCATGTTTAAAGTGAACCAATCCCACCTCTTCTCTCCTGTGGACTGAGTCCTTCTTACCTTGTCTTACAGGGAAAAATTTTCCCTTTGGGACTCTTAACTGATTTTGTTCCTTTCTGTGCAGTGAGCTGGATCACACCTTTAGACACAATCATGTTAATGGTAGATGATTCCCCTTCCACAGAGTTTTTTTTCTTTATTTTTCTTTACATCTGACTGGGAGAGCTATTGAGTGAGAACTGTGGTGGTGTTTGCAGGGGTCCCAGGAGGAGGGAATAGATGAGAACCTTGACTCCATGTATCAGAAGGCTGATCTATTATTTCATGAAATATATTATATTAAAAGAAAATGATATATTAGAACTATACTAAAAGAATAGAAGAAAGGATTTCATCAGAAGGCTTGGAAAGAAAGAAATGGAATGGAATGATAATAAAATCTTGTGACTGACCAGAGAGTCTGAGACAGCTGGACTGTGATTGGCCATTAATTAAAAACAACCACATGAGACCAATCACAGATGCACCTGTTGCATTCCACAGCATGCATTGTTTGCATTTTGTTTCTGAGGCCTCTCAGCTTCTCAGGAGAAAAGATCCTAGCAAAAGGATTTTTCATAAAACGTGTCTGTGACAGAGAACCACAACTGTGTGGAAAACAGAGCCAGAGAGGTGCTAAAACCCAGCTGGGCAGCAAGGCCAGGGCTGCAGCCCTCTCCCATTCCCTGCTGGGGTGGAAATCACAGAGCAAACCAGGCTGAAGAGAGACAAAACCATCAGGAGCTAGCTGCCAGGGTGGCTCATAGAGCTGGGGACAGTAAATCACTTTGGGTCCTTCCCACAGCACAAACTGCTCTCTCCTGCTGCACGTTGGCAGGGCTGAGGGGCTGGAGCAGCAGCACCAGATCTGAGCAGATGACAAGCTCCTGCCAGGCTGATGGTCGAGAATCGGAGTTTCATTATGGCCGGAAAGTGATGGGAACCAATCTGGAATTCCAGCAGCCTGTTCAAATTGGATCAAACTCCCCCAGCGCTGATTTGTCAGCAGAAATAGTTTTGTGGGATGGATAAACCCATTGCAGCAAAATCACATGAGCAGAATGCATATTGGAATTTCCATTTGGCTCCTGTTTTTGGGCTGTGAGACAATTTACATGCAGAGAAATCAGAATTCATGCAGAAACTCAACAGAGCAGGGCAAAGCCTCTCCAGCTGTCAGTAAACTTTGGCACAAAGAGCAGCTTCAGGATGGCTGGGGATCACCAGAGACGAGCTCTTTGGCCACCCTTGTTTTTTCTAGAGTTGTATATACTGCTGGAAAGGCTCCTGGAGCATATCTTAACCTTCAGAAACCTCTTCATTGGATAAATATTTGCACTGACCTTTCCACTCAGCTTTATTTCCACTTCATCCTCTTGCAGCAGTTCACTAACACACTTGACATAGCTCCAAGTGCCCAAAAGTGTCCTTGAAAGGAAATGGAAGATCTTACCTGGTGTATTTTTCATGTGTGAGAGGCAGAATTTATGAAAGGAAACAAACATCTAAATAGCAGCAAATATTTTATTTTCTAAATGAAGACTGTGAGCGTTCTGTTGTCGCTGCAAAATGAAATTTAATTTCAAAATGAAATTTAATTTTCAGTGACTATACCATTTCTTCATGGTTAATAATTGGTCATTGGTCTCACCCATGGTACAGTTCATGGCACCCAGAGTTTTCTGAGCTGTCATGACTTACAGAACAGATTTCAAAATCACATAAGCAGTTTAGGAATATAAAATCTAAATAACAAGCATGTAGATACCCCTTCTTTTTTTTCCCCCTTGAATAATTTTAGATGTCAAAAATAATTTTTAAAATAATTTTGGACTTAATAAAATAGCTGTGAACACATCTGGTGTCCACTGGAGTTCAAAAATCTGTGTTTAGCAGCATAGATTGCTTTGATTCTCAGCGCAATTAGGATTCCAAATATCTGTCTCTCTTCTGACAACTTTCAAATAACCTGGAAAAATGCCCATGATCAGGAAGAAGGTTTATTAATATTTCTCAGTTGTCTTGTGGTGCTACCAAACTAAGGACATCTGGAAGACTTATTTAAACAGTCTGGCTCTCTGGATAATGGAATTACGCTTTTTGGGGGTTTTTTTTGTTGTTGTTTGTTTTTGTTTTTTGCTTTGTTTTGGTTTTTTTTTACTTCTTCTTGAATATTGTGTGTCAGTTTTTATTAGGAATTAAGAATTTATCAGGAATTAAGAATTAGCTGGCTTGAGGATTCTCATGTGATAAGAAATGCTCAGCACCACTCAGGATTGAATTACCAACGACCTTAACAACAAATACTCTGCTGTAGCATTTTCAAGAGTAGAATAATTTCAGAGAAAGGAAAACAAATACGATTATTCTGTGCATTGACTGAGACAGAGAACTCTTCGGCAAGAAACCAAAACCAAATGAAATAACATTGTTTGGAAGACCAGCGGTTCCTGGACTCATCCAGATTCACACTGTGTGCATAATAATCTGTATTCATGTGGCTTTCAGCAAGCTATCTGCATAACCAGTGTAAGCACTTTGTTCAAGAACTTTTGCAAAATATGTTTAACACGGAGTCCATGCACTTATCACATAATTAGGGCTGGATGTGCTGCCTGGCAGGAGGCAGCAGACTCCCACATTTATCTTTGCTCGTGAGGGGTGAGCTCATTGCTTTGTTTCTCTCCACCAAGGTCAGGAAATACACGAAGTTGTCTGTTTAATCTCCAGATAAACACATTTCAGTGGTGCATAAAACAACAGAGTGCCTGCTTTATAACCTGGGAGCAGCTGAGAAACACTTGTACGATACAGGAAAGGGTCTGTGAATAGAAATGATCGTTCAAACAGTGGGAATTTGGGGAGGAACACAAAGGCACTGTGCTGCTCCTCCACATCTGATTTTCCTCCCAGCACTCTTGCTCTCCAAGTAGGCTCACATGGCAAACTTGCATTTTTGCCAGTCCTTTTCCCTTTTTTTCCCCCCTTTTTGTCACTGTTCCTTCCCTGCCCTTTGTTTAGTTGCCCTGGTTTGCTGTCCTCAGCTGATCTGAGCCACCCTGATGCCCACTCCTTTGCCTGTGCAAGCCTTTGGTTGTGTTGGAAGGTCAGCAGCAGCTCCGTGGCAATAACAGCAATTCTCCCTGCAGCTGGCAAATTCTCACCACAAACCCAGTCCTGTGCTGACTTATCCTCCAAAGGCTTCTTCCATCTGCTTCTGCAGGCAGCAAATACCCAAACCCTGTGAGCAGCAGAAAAGCTTTAAAACCCCACAATTTACTGCTCTCTTCCCCAAGAAGTGAAGGTTAATGTTCTTCCTCAACGTGGTCCATGAAGTGTGAACTTTACAACAGATATTAAGGTCAGGATTATGAAGTAAACAGCAGCAGTGAGAGTTTGGAGTACCTCTAGCACAAACACGTTTGGGTGAGGAGCTGGAGAGTAGAAATTAGAAATTAAAAAGGAAGGAAGGCTCAGAAAAAGGCTCTTGAGGGAAGCACAAGTTAAACAAAGATAATGTAATGTCTCCAGGTCTAGTCTTGGATCACTTATTCAGGGAAGCTGTATAAAGATAATTATTAGCAATCATTGCCAAGAGTGGATATGTGATTTTCCAATTAAACAAAAAAAACCCAAAAAATAAAAAAAAAAAATTAAAAAAAAACCCTCCAGCTGGAATTTTGCAGTTGCCTTCAAATCAAATTAGGACTGTTTTCTACAGACTTCAATTGGACATTTTAAAATTTGACTATTTTCCTCAATAATTCTTTTTTTTTTCCTCTAAATGTACTAGTGAGGCAGTCCATGGAAATGTCCTTTGATTTCACTCTTCTCCAAGAGTGCTCATAGCATATTGTACTCCATAAACTGTCCAAGGAATTCCAGCTTCACCACTGAGTGCTGACAGGTGACACAGAGACTTCCGAGAAGCTTCACACAGTTCCTTTCAGACCAAGATAAAACATGATGCACCAATCTCTTTTCTGAAATTAACTTTGGGCATCTCTGTTGGGAGACCTTGTTTGACTGTGTGACATCCAGCTGAAAAAAAACCTTAGTGAGGAAACAGTGATTTCTACGCGTGGTATTCATTGCAGAGTGGCTCTTAAATCATCATTGTCTTGTTCATAGAATCCCAGAATTATTTGGGTTGTAAGGGACTTTAAAATCATTTCATTCCATGTGCCATTGATGCCTCAGGTTTGAGCTTTTCTATTTTTCACATTCTGTGCTGCTTTAGTGTGTGGGTCTGAGCTTCATTTTAGGGGATGGTGAGCTCTGTGCACAGAGCAGGGAGACAAAACAATTCCTGCTCCAGCTGGGCACCAAGGACAAATGATCCAAATCTCAGCCCCAAGAGCACAAACACCGTGGGCTGGAGAGAGAAAAACAAGCAGGGTGGGACTGCAGGGGCTAAAGCTGGAATGGGACAATGAACTGCAAGATGCAAATGGAGCAGAACTGATCCAAGGGAGAGACCCCGGGAGCGCTCGTGCATTTTGGGGCCATTTTGGTTCATCTTGGGTTCATTTTGGGCCATTTTGGTTCATCTTGGGTGCATTTTGGGACCATTTTGGTTCATCTTGGGTTCATTTTGGGCCATTTTGGTTCATCTTGGGTGCAGCCCTGGCTGGGCTCTTGTGCTGCCCAAGGTGGATCCATTGAGGAGATCCTTTTAATAAATCCCTGCTTTATTCTTTAGCTCTGTCCAGCCTCTGTTCTAGCTCAGCCTTCACAAGGCATCACTGTGTCAGGGACACCTTCCACTATCCCAGGTTGCCCCAAGCCCCAATGTCCAACCTGGCCTTGGACACTTCCAGGGATCCAGGGGCACCCTCAGCTTGTGCCAGGGCCTCCCCACCCATACAGGAAAGAATTTCTCCCTAATATCCAATCTAATCCTCCCTCTTTCAGTTTAAAGTAATTCAGAATGTAAATTGGGAGTCAGGCAGTGAGGAAGAGATGACCAGGTATTACCTTTTTGGACTTGAAGGACTTTTTACTCCATGTATAAATTATTTCAGTTCCTCACCTGTGGGATGCAGAATTTCAACAGAAATACCAAGAATTCTAAATCTCTTTGGCTGACACAGTGCAGCTGATTGGAGAAGTAACAAATAGAGGAATTGTTAGATGTGTTGCAAATATCACTGCAATCCCACGAGTTCAGAAACTCACACTGTTAATATGCCTGCAGCATCTGTGGGAGTTCTGTTTTAAAGCAGGATTAAACATGATAACACACTATAGATCTTAACATATTCAATTTGCAGCAGACAAAACCCTATTTAATACCAATTACAGAATATGTGTGAGCTGGTATCATAGCTGCAGTTTATATGAGCAGAGGGAATTTGTAAAGCTGAAGTCTATTCATTCAAAAATAATAGTTTATGTGGCTGCCTGGGTCATTCCACTAGAGTGCAATGAGTTTTGTGATCAGTTTATCAATTCCTTCGCTGACAAGTGAAATTTTAAGATTTTTCTCAGCAACACTAAAACTGATTTGGCTACTCTGAAATTTGCTAACCATCTGTGCCCACAAATCAAAGTGTCAGGATTATTTAGACAAAATATCTTTTTTCTTTCTGCTGTGAAGCATTAAAATAGACAATGGATAAAATTCACCATGCTAAAAGGAGCTGTAGGTTTATTCAAGTAAAATTTTTAGCAAATGCCCGTGAAAGATATTCATTTTGGAAGAAATAAAATTATATAGGCCTGGTTGTGTCTTGAACTTAGTGGAATGAAAATGGTGTTGTTACATGTAAGGAAAAGAAGATTAGGGGGTTCTTACAGGACTCCTTGCAGTTATGGTCTCTTTTGAGGAAAGTGGTTCAGAAGTGGAATTTATTCATATCCTCGTAGCTCCTACTTTGGCTTGTTCCCAGGACTTGTTTGCCTGAGAGTTCCAGATGCTTATTTGCTGAAAGGAGAGCCCTTTCTCCAGCCGTCTGTCCAACAGTGACTTAATATTTATTTGTTTTTACAAATGTGTTCCCCTGTGTTCTCAGTCCATATGTCACAAAAAAAGTGTAAGCCCAGCTCTACACAGAGTATCGATGTTATCTTCCCTTTCCCATTCTAGCCTTTGACCAAATTAAGAAAAATCCCTGAATCCCAGTTATTTTCCTCACCCAATATTTCCCTCCAACACTATTGCTCTACAGCCAGTCCTTTGGAGTTTCTATTCTAACTCCTGTGCTCCTCTTAATGTAGCTTTTATTGAGATTTTTTTTTCACTTCCCTGTGCTAATCACTTGTGTCCTCTCCTCGATATTTAATTTCCCCAGTGCTAAAATTTATCCTTCAAAGTTCCTTCTGCCTGTTGCATCATTCTCTTTTTTTAAGACAAAACAAACTTCCCCATTCCAACTAACCAAAGAGCAAACTCTTGGGTTTTCCCTCTTCTATTCTTTAGTCGGGAGTCTGTTAGGAGCCTTCTCTGAATTTTAATAATTTGCTTTGAATTTTCCTTCTTCTCCAAACTCCTTGAGCCTGATCACCTCAGATTCCTACAACCCCTCTGCTCCTGTTTCCAGCTGCTGCCTCAGAGCTCCCAGGCACTCCAGTGGTGGGTCCCTGACTGCTTTTTGCTGAGTGGCTCCCCTTTCTCTCTGCTCTTGTTTTCATCACTTCTACCCTGCATGGAAAACTATATCACCAAAATCTGGTTCTGACCAGCCAACAGCCACATTGGCTGGTCAGAACCAGACCAAGTCCTCTCATGATCCCCATTCTGTCCCCATGTTTTCCCTCCTTTTTTCTCATTTCTGGAAGACCTTCCTTTTCCCATCCCTTGATCCCACCCCGCAGTGACCTCTTCCTCATGCCCTCATCTCCTGCTTCCCTTGGGAGCCACCTTTTTGTTTTCAGTGCCTTAAGCTGACTATTTGCCCAGGGCTCACACAGGTCTATGCACACCCTTTGCCTGCCTTCTATAAATCCAGCCCCGAGGCTGTTGGCTCACACGCATCCCCTCATTTGTTCCTTTTAGACTTCATTTCCTCCTCCCCAGCTCGTTTGTTCTGCCCATCTCCAGCCACTGAGGCTGGCAGTGCCCATACATTAACTGGTACTGTCAGATGTTCTTAGATCAATGATTTTGTTTCATTTAGAAGACTGATGGTGAGGAGAGCACTGCTGTCCTCAAGAAGTTTAAAGGGTTGAAAGCAATCTCTTAGCTGAAAAAAAAATATAAAGTGTGAAAAATCAAAGGAGTTATGTGAGGAAGTTTTGAAAGAAACATAAGGAAGATCAATCCTGCTAAATAATCTTAAATCTAAACCAACAGTTGTCTGAAATAATACCAGGGAAGAAGATATATCTGTAGTATTGATATTCTTAACTGCCTGCATCCAAGCTGTGGCTCCCATCCAAATGGAGATGTGAGTGCAGTTTTAGACTGGGAAGTAAACCTGGATTTCTGTGCATATATATAAATATATATATATATAAATAGAAACACAGGCCCACAGGTGTCTGCCTACCTAAACTGAAGACCTGATATTGCATTTTTCTAAAGCTGCATTTTCTAACATGGGTTAAAACAAACATGAAACTTGGTTTTATTTGTCTGTTTCACAGAGCCACAGAATCATTCAGGTTGGGAAAGAGCTCTAAGATCAACAGGTCCGTTTGGAAATAACACAATATATTTCCATATTTAGAAATAACACAACTGGCATTTGAAAACAAAGAACATTGTTTCTGATTAATTGATCCAGTGCTGAACCAAGCTAAGAAACCTGCGTATGTTTGAAGACAAATGAAGGGCAGACTTTCTGATTTAGCAGTTCTGACCTTTTCAAATTTTCCTTCTTAAATAATAATTGAAGCCATAAGTAAATAAATTCAACTTTGCCTGCAGATGTTGAACTCTTTAATGTTCTTTTCCTGTGACACAGGCACTGCCTGATATTCCTGGCACAAACAGTTTTATCCTGCCCCATGCTAGGGCTGTCTGACATCCCTGGGAGCTGTTTCCTTTCCTCCAGGCAAATGCTTAAACTGCAGTTCCAATCAATAAATCCGTGAGGGTTCTGTGGCTGGGCAGTGTTCACCCAGGGGCTCTCTGTGCCCCAGGGGTGTTTCTTTCCTTCAATCCCCCTGTACTCAGGAGAGAACCAAGTCACAAAGAGCCTTGTTTACCTGGGCTGCCGGCTGAGGTTGTTTTTGGCTGCCTGCTGGAGCTGCAGGGAGCACAGGGAGCACAGGGCCACTCTCAGGTGCTGCTGGATCAATCAGGGATGGCAGCACTGAGGAGTTTCTGCCAGCTCTGCTGGCTCCCAGCAGCACCTCTGGGAAATCTCTGCTTTGGGAAGACCCAATAGTTCAGCCTACACTCCTCTGGTGTCAGTGGGGAGCAGTGTCAGGATATTGTTAAAAGATCTTGGGTTCTGAGATCTAATTTTAGGTGAACTTCTCCACTTCTCAAGGATTTCAGACTTGCCTGTTTCCCTTGCCTTGGGTGAGGGTTATCCCAGTTGATCAAAGAGCAATATGTGAGCACTAATCAGTTTTAGATGCTCCTTACTCCAGCAGCAATTGCTCTAATGCAATCAATTAAAAGGAAATTTTAATGATCTTAATAATTGAGCTTTTAAAGGGAACACGGCAGTTATTATTGAACTCCTAATTTATTACTTCCCATGGAGATCAGTTTGGAAAATCAAAACATAGCTTTTAAAATGCACCATCCCCTGCAGTCTCACTGGTTTACTTCTTAAATTTGCTCGTTGGCTTTGTAAATAATGGCAGCATAGAAACACTGAAGCAATGAAGCTTTTTCCATTTCTAGCTTCTTTGTTATGGGAGATGCAGGGGAAAGGTTCTGTTCCTACCTGAATTCAGCAGAAGGTGGGGCATGTTTCCATGCATCCATGCAGCCAGGAAAAACATCCTGTTGGCTTCTTCCATGGATTACTTTCGAGTAAACACTCCACTTTAGCTGCCTATAAATGAAGACTGGGGTTCTAGTCAGCAGAAATTCAACTACATGTTGCCCATTTGAATTATTTATTCAGAAATAATAAGCTTTATCAACACATACTGAGATGATTTTCTGTGCTACATGGGAAGGCCATTGTAGAGCCTTCCCTGAACTAATTTGGGAGTATTCAGGAAGCGCCTCATTCACTTTTTAATGCCTGGAGTTCAGACTATAGGTTGAAGCCCACTTATCCCATCAATGTATTTTTCTTAAATTCTTCAAGTATGGGCAGCATTACAAATGTTAATGCTATTATTATAGGATCATCATTTAAAAATCTCAGCATTCTCCAAAGGCTCCAGCAGCGTGTCATTTCCCTGCTTTATTAAAATGAATGAACAGATGTACAATTTATTTCTGCTGAACTATCATCTAAATTCATAAGCTATTTCTCATGTGCCTGAAATCCATGTTGGTTTCCCATTTTCTTTGCCTTAGAAAAAAAAAATAAAAAAAGAAATATTCTACTCTCACATTTATCACTCTGGGGATAGAAACGAGAAGCATACTCTCCTCTTCATTCACTTTAGGCTAATGCCCTCAATACAATTTAAATCCCATCTCTTCAAGGCTGTTCTCAAAACCCAGGCACTGGGGCACCCAGGATCTGAGTGGAAAAGTCCCTTGCTGTCTGTGCAGGCCTCCAAGGACATTGTCCCCAACAGGACAAGGTGGCACAGTGCAGCTGTGTTTGATCTTTTGGGCTGGCATTCGCAGTGCCAGTGAAGGAGATGCAATTTCTCAGTGTCTTGGTTTGGAAAGACAGGTGTCTGCTAAGGAGAGCAGGAGCCTCCACTGGAATGGAAAAATGTAACCCTCTTCCCTCCAAATTGTTTTAAATTTGAAATTAAGGGGCTCTCAGGCAAAGATATGGGAGCAGAAATAGCAGTTCTTTATAAGGGAAGAAAATAAAATTCTAAAATAAACAATGCAGTAAACTAAACCAACACTGACAGAGTCAGAACACAGCCTGACACCCTGTGGGTCAGGGTGTTGGTGGCAGTCCCATTGGAATTGTGGCTGCAGCCTCCTGCAGTGTCAGGGGTGTGTTCTCCTGTAGAAAGGATGTATTCTTCCTCTGAAGATCCAGTGGAAGAGGCAGCTGCTGTTCCTCTGGGAAATCCAGTGCAGAAGCTGTGCTGGTGTTCCAGAATCTCCAGATTATATCCAGGTAGGAATGCTTGGCTCCTCCCTCTGGGCTCACATCTCCCAATGGGATGCTGTAGTTCTTATCAGCCATGCAGGGACATTCAATAGCTGTTATCAGCAGATGGCTCCCCAGAGGGAGGAGTGCAAGAGATAAGGAAAACTGCCCAATGAACAAAAGACAGCTGCCATCCAGATGGCAAACAGAATACAATTTGCTTGGCAATCCAGGACACTTAGCTGGATGTTGGAGAAAACCAAGGAAGGGACAAATAATGACTGCGAGTGGGAGAGGTGAGAAGGTTGGGTGTGATTGGAGTGAAATTTATGGCTGAGGAACAAGTGTCAGCTGGCCCCAGCCACTCCAAATGTGATTTCTGTGCCTTGCAGCAGAGTGGAGACGCGGCAGGTGCTCCTGGAAGGGATAAACCAAACAAGACAATGCAGAGGTTGGAGGGAATGAAACCATGCACGTGAAACAGAGATGTTGCCATGGGAAAAAATGAGCATAAAAACCCCAGACAGTGCTCTCAGCCTGTCACAGTCCTTATTTGTTGGCAGGGTTTGTGGGCAATGCAAGGCTGGCATTTTGCTTTAATTCCATGTGAGGAATGAGTGGATGACACGTTCTAGGGGTTCTGGCAGCATTTCTTCTGTAAACCCTATTTCTAAAGCTTTATATTGTGAGGAAATTTTTTAAAAAAACAGTGGTTTGCTGTTGAAAACTGAATTCTCAGGCTCAGATTGTGGGGTTTAAGTCTTTTTAATTTTTAGGGGTTTTTTTATAAAAATCACTTTGGCAAAGAGAGGAGTGGAACAGAATGCAAATCAATCTGTTTTCTTCATTTCATAGCTGCTCCAGAATTTAAATGCAGGCCTTTAAATTCCTTTTTGCCAGACAATTCAGGAAAATGATGAAGTAATGGCTGAGATTTGTTAAAAGCATGATTTCCTTCCGAAATCTCGTCTGCGTGGCAGGAGCAGTTTGCTCCTGCAGGTCTGCAAGGGAAGAGTTTTAATTCACTAATAAAATTGAGGAGTTCTAAGTGGAACAGGAATTTTTCTACAGTGGCCATGCTGCAGCCTCAAAACACCTAAATTTTGATATCTAGTTTTGCCACTCTTGTCCCCTTTGGATCCTTCCCCAGGCTGAGATCAGAGTTATTTTTCTCTCTCCTCTCCGTACATTTTGTTGCCAAAAGAGGACATGACCAGCTAGGAAAGCCACAGGCACAATTTTTATCTGCAGGAAGGAGGGCAAGTGTTATTTTGCAGTTCCACCCTGTATCTCCAGCTGCCAGCACCAAACCCGGCATAATGAAGAGCCTTGGATGATGGGGAGTTTCAGACTGGAATCTCACTCAGGAAATTCTTTCCTGTCACTTGGTTTTGGCACAGAAAAAAAAAAAATAATGGCACTCCAGTGAACTTCCTGGGTGTTCATGAGCATCATGAACCTTAAAATGTTAGAAAATCAGGCATATCTGTTTTGTTCTGCATAGATTCTTGGATTTGGGTTTCTCATTAATTTTTCAGGGAGGGGTTCTCAAGATATCCTTAATTTCCTCCCTCCTATTTCTGTAATTTCCATTATTTGCTTATTTTTTCCTTTGAAAGCTTTGAGGTTACAGTACCCATGGTCTCCCAGCAATCCTGTACAGTCCTTCAGCTCCCTGCAGGTTTTGTTTCATTTCTGAAGGATATGAAATCTGAGGATTTCCCAGTGAAGTCAGCAGTTCTTGGTGCCGGTGGCACCCAGACAATCCTTTTATCCACAACAGCCCATTGCTACCCAGAATTATCCCAGGCCGTGTGCTTCAGACCTCTGCCAGTCCCAGGGCTCCTTTCCTTCCTGCTGTGGGCAGGAACCAGGGGCTGTGACCCTGTGGAACAATTCCTGCCTCTGCCCTGCATGGGCAGCAATTCCTTGCACTTCTCCACAGAGTTTTGCTGTTTGCACAACATCAAATCCCTTTTATTGTCCACAATTCTTTTTCCAGCACAGAATAAGTGACAAAACCAACATCTGCTGTCTGAGGTGTCTTCTTCTTTCATCCTCAGCACAGGAGGAGAAGGGTGTATAGATTTTGAGGGCTTTGATGTGATGGGATTTTGCTGCTGTATGTTTTCCTCTCTACCTGTGGTTTTGTGTTTGATGTAGAGAATTGATTAAGTCATTTGGGTGATGTCTTTTTATTTGTTTTGGATTTTGTAGTAGGACAGGCTGGGAATATTTCACGCCCAAAGGAGAGCCTGCAGGCACTGTGTGGGACTCTATAGGCACTGTCTATATGTTCCAGCTTTATGTCCCATTTAGGGATCCTCTCTAAAACACCAAACTTCTGTCCTGCAGCTCCTATTCTGGGCTTCTCTTAAGGTAAGAAATGCTGGCAGCTGTGCCAGGGCTTGTCCTGTGGGCAAATGTGCCCAGGGGTTCAGGAGGAAATTCATCAGTTCCAGGGACAGTTGAGAGTGAGCTTCATTAAGAGAATGTTTTATAACCATATAGCATTTTTCATTCCAAAGAACCCCAAAGGAACATACAGAAAATGGATCTTCTGTGGGCAAGCAGAAAATTAAATTGTGACTTTCTCCTGCTTGCAGAGAAAACAGAGGTCTAAGACTTCATTTCCTTTATTAAAGAATTCTACTCAAGAAAGTTGCTTTAATTTCTGATGAGGCATTGCAGGTAATGGCTAACCCTGATGTTGTATTTTTACATTCAAAACCTTGTTGATGGGCAAAGGGAAACCCACTTTATATATAAAGCCAAGAATTTATTGTTTATAAAATTGAAAATTAATCCAAGTTCATCCAAATCCAAGAATAATTATTAATCCTGATTGAATTACTGAAACAAACAAACAAACATTCTTCAACTTAGAAAAAATTGTCAATAGTGATAACAGGGTGGATGTAAAAGTGTTGTAGACACCTTTCCTAGCTCCTACCCCTTTTCCTGCTGTTTCTCTCACCATTTCCTGGCTCTTCTGGGCCATGAAATGGTTTGGTTTGGTTCCATCCCAGTGTTTGTGGCCAGGCTGTTGTGGGGAGCTGTAACTCCTGGGATGCTTTGCCAGGACAAAGGGGATGCTCACGCTGACGTTTGCCCTTGGGATCATTTGGGGTCATGTTTATGTCTTTGAGAACATATTTTTGTGTGTTGCTTGGCCTGAAGCTCCACAGTAGGTCCAAATTTCCTGTCTCTGGTGTCCCTCACCCTTGTTAGATCCTCCCCTGCCCCTCTGAGCAGCGCCTGGAGCTGTGACCATCACCCACCCCAGGGCAGAGGCAGAGTCTGGCTGTGGCAGCAGCCTTGGGATGCACAGGAAGGAATATCTGTGTGCCAGCAGGCTCAGGATCCTCGTGCAGGATGCAAAGCTCCCTCTCAGGAGCCAAACTGAGCTACTGGACACTGGTGTGTGAATGCCTGGAGGTTTCAGGGTGAATAAGAGGAGATTTTTGTGTTTCATCCCAGCCCTGGTGCTGAAGGAGGCTGAGGTGCACAGTGGAGTCTTTAATGAGCTCCCCGAGTCCTCTGAGCAGCCAGGAGGGCACTGGGCTGTCTGAAATCACCCCTGGGCTCTGCCACAGCTGATCAAAGTCTCTCTGCTTACCAGGAAAATGAAGTGGTGCTCAGCTAAACAGTAACAATCCACCAGAAGGGAAATCCACCAGTAAGACCAAAAGTCTGGCAGTGGCAAAAGGGACACGTAGTGAGAGCCAGGAGGGGTTTGTGAGTTACCTGTGGAGAGGGTGACCAGGAAAGGCAGAGCTGAGCTGTGCCAGCCCTGTCACAAAGGTCATTATCCAGCTTAATGCAGGCAACTTTTCTCCCTCTGGTTTTCCTTCCTCCCTCCAAGCTCAGTGCCCCTGACTTTGAGTGAAAATATCACAAGTAATTGAAGTTGCAAACCCCAGCAGAATACTAAATTAGAAATTAAGCAAAAATGCTCATCATTTGGAGCACAGAAGTCCTGGGCAATTTTTCTAATGCTGTATTACAGCAATTGGAATATCTTTTTTTTTTTTTTCCCAACTGCTTCTCTCACTGAATTGATTGAATTAAATGTGTTCTGTGGTGCCAGGGAACCTCTGACCCCAGTTACTCAGGATAATCAGGGGGTAATCAGCCTGCTGTGATCTGAGCTCCAAAGGAGCAAGAATATTGTAAGGTTCAGGGAGCCTGAGCTGGCATTAATCAGATGTCACCAGGGTTTGATTATAAATCCTAAAGACCACCAAATTGATACAACATGGTTTAATCCACTAAAAATTAGGTATCTACACATTAATCACCAAGTTGAATATCTGCAAGTGATTGCTTTTCTGGTAAGTGAAGTCAGGTGTCAATGCTTTGGAATGTCCCACAGTTAGTCATAAATATAATGATTAGCATCAGCACAAAAGCAGCATTAGCCAGATTAAAAAAAGATTTTGTTCTAACCTCAAATAGATTTTTTTTCCCTTCTGTTGGAGTTTTACAGCTCCATTGAAATTGCTCCTCGTGTTTCTTCTCTAATTATGAGCTTACTCAGAGGCAAGAAATAGGAGATGGTCCTGAGGTACCTGCAAGCACAGCATTTTTCTGCCTTCCAAGGGGAGGAAGGGTGGCTGCTTACAGTATATCACACTGCTGTGTACAGAAATAAAGTGGTATTTATTGTCCCTTAAAATTATTTCCCCTAGAACTGGCAAGCTCAGGTGAAAAATCTGTATCTAGAAATGTGTGTCAGGATCCAATTAATTCCTCCTGCTCTGGCTGTCCTTGGGAAGAGCTCAGTGTGGCAATATTGATGCAGATGTATGAGCACATCCCATGGAGGATTCTACAGGAGGAGAACCAGTCCTAAAAGAGAGGAATTGCACAGTCTCTTAATGAACTCGTGCTCTTCATACAAATCCTGATTTAGTAAACATTCAACCCTGTGGAAAAGCTTTTTTGATATAAACTGAAGGTGATACCAAATTCTTATTTATCTCACTAGTGCCACCTGTATTTCCTGGGAATTGCCTTTATTTGCATGAGACACTCAGTGTGCTTGGAATCAGAGGATTCCTAAGCTGCTGCTGAAGGAATTTCCAGGCATCCCAGAGTGGCAGCTGGGATCAGGATGAGGGAATTGCACAAAATCTGGGCATCCCAGCAGTGGCAGCTCTGGTGGCCAGTGGCTGTGGAGGTGCCTGGTGCTGCCTGTTGTCCCCCAGCCCCACCATGGGGCGCCTCAGATGCTTCTCCTTCCAGCAACACCTTCCAGGGATGGCCCTCACAGGAACCAGAGCCAGCACGTGCCCCTGGGACAGCCCCTTTGCTGTTCATAGAATCATAAAATCACAGGATGGTTTGGGTGGCAAGGTATTGGAATAAATCACACAGACTCCATTTTCTTCATGGTGGAAAAAGCCCCTTTTTTATTCACAAAACTCCTTTATCCAGTTTTACAGACCTTGTGTGTGACTCCAATTGGTCAGGAGCTTTCTTGCCAATTACTTTATTGGTTAGTAAAAGGTATTTTACTTGTCCATCCAATCTCTCTACTCTTCATCTGTTTACATATTTTCTTCACTGGTTCTCATGTGACAGATTTAATGTTTATATAGGTTCAAGTAGTTTTTTAGCCAGGAATAGATTGTTGTGTTAATGAACTGCTCACACCAGGCTTGGTTTCACATGGGAACCTGCAAATTGCCAGCTTGACAAGGCCAGACACTGATTTAAAAGAGCAAGCCTGATTTTATGAAGCCTTTATGAATTTTCTACCTTACTGCAACAGGAAGGGACCTTAAATCTCATCTCATTCCACCCCTGTCATGGCAGGGACACCTTCACTATCCCAAGGTGCTCCAAGCCCCAATGTCCAACCTGGCCTTGGACATTCCAGGGATCCAGGGGCAGCTACAGCTGCTGTGGGCACCCTGGGCCAGGGAACAATTCCTTCCCAGTATCCCATCCAACCCTTAAAGCCATTCCCCCTTTCCTATCACTTCATCCCTACATAAAAGTCTCCTTTAGGCACTGGGGGCTCTGAGGCACCCTGTTCAGGTGACCCTGGAGCTCACACAGGGCAGGTGTGACAGGTTGTCCCTGTGTTTGTGTGTTTGGGTGTGCACCACTGCTCTCTGGCACAACCTTGGGCTGTTTTCACCTCCCTGCTAATTCTCAGTGCTCAGACACATCAGCTGGGCAGTCCTGCCAGTCATTCCCAGCCTTAAACAGCTCAGAGAAAATTCAGTATCAGGACAGAAAAATACCTTTAGCTCATTTTGATCTTCCTTATTAACAAAAAGGAGCAAATGCTTAACCATTTGCACAAAGCACATCCAGCTGAGGCTGCAGTGGTGTTGGTGCTCCAGAAGGATGTGTGTACAGAGAGTGTTTGGGTAGGAAAACATAAATTACCGGTGAGAAAATGAAAGGGCCCTGAATGTTCCCTCTGTGACATTCTAGATAAGAAATAAGCACACAACGGGCCCTTGCAAGAGGAATGTTTCATTTTCCTTTAGCACAAATATTTTTCTTTCAAGGAAAGATGAAATGAGCACTGGCAAAAGGAGCTGGGTGGTGGGAGAGGGAGGCCATCAGAAGCCTTAAAGCAGAAAGCAATAAATCCATTTAGCATAGCTGAGATTTTTCCTGACCTTTTCCCAGCTGTGCAGTGCCAAGCCATACATCTGTTGCTGCAATATATGCTTAAATCTCAGAGTTTCCAAAGCAGGTTCACCCCAGCTGGCAGTGAAGGGCCCTGACCCTGCCTTTGGAATGCTCCCCTCACAGTGCAGGATGGGCAGGCTCACATCACCCATGGTCAATAGTCAAATACACTGCATTTAGAGCTATTTGTCTTTATTCTTGACCTTGGAAACAGAATTTTTCTGTGCTAACAGGGTTAGAGGCCCCAGGTCTTTGTTTTTCCCATGCTGGGTAATGAGAGTTCAGTGCTCACCTGGATGGTCAGGGTATAATAAAGATTTTTCTGCTATGAGAGGGAAACAGGAAAGGAAGGGCATCATTAATCATGAAAGTTCACTTATGTGTCTGATCTCTAAATGATTATTCTTGTATCATAGCTTTTTGATAGAGCAGTAATGTTTTGCTCAATGAATGTTGAGCCAACTGGATGTAGACTGGATAATTTGAGGAAAAAAAATCTTGTATATCCAGTAGAAGAAACTATGTGCAGTAGAGTTCATTCATCACTTTGTCAGCAGACTTGGAAGACTTATTGTGTTCAGATGGATTGAAATATGGAGCATTCAGCCCAAATTCTCCTTTCCCCACTCAGCTTTTCACAGAAAACAAAATGCTGGCTCGAGATTTCATTTTTAAAATTCAGACAGATTCTGTATCACTGCAGATTATGCTGCCTGTAAACTTCCATCTGTACCTCCTGCTTCCACTGGAACAGTGTGAAACCTTGCAGAGTTCTTATCTGCTTCCAAAATAGAGTTTTCAAACTGGGATAACTTCAGACAGCTCTCAGCTGGAGGGGCTTGTAAATCTAGGGCATCTCATCCCCATCAGCTGGCACAACCTAAAATGCCAGAAGTTTGGGGAATTGCTGAGATTTGTAGCTGAAATATTCTGGAGATACAAGTTGCTTTGAATGCTTGCACTGGGGCTGCTCAGCATTGCCCACCCAAGACCCCATGAAGAGCTGGAACCGCTGTCAGAACATCTGCTCTTGGCAGCCTGGGCCTTGATCAGCTGTAAACTGGCACAAGGAAAAATTCCATCCTCTGGAATCAGTGCCCTCCCGGGGCAGAAAAGGCAGGATTTCTCATCTGGCTGCATATGCTGCTTGTTCTCAACCAGGCCAAAGATTCTGACATGGAGAAAATCTCATTTTCATTGCAACTTCTGCAGTGAGAAAAATGAGATTTTCATGGTACCGAAGTAGATAAAGAAGATGCCTCTAGAATTTTTATCTAGAATATTTTTGTTCTTTCACCTATTTAGAATGAAGTTTTCCTTTCTTTTTACATTGTTGTTTGGGGTTTTTAAACTTCTATTTGTTTAGTGCTTTTGTATAGCACTAAAATACAGTTTTTATACGTTGTCTACTTCCTAGAGGTAAATATGATAATAATATAAAAATCATCAATAGGTTTCATCTGCTGAAGGTCTTGTCACTGCCCAGCTCTCTGCCCATTGCATTTATTTATACCTGGGAACAGACTAAAGCCCTCAGAGAGATTTCTCCTTCACTTCCCTCAAGCTCCCAAAATTTCTAGCAAATTAACTGGTCTCTCCATATGTTAATGCTAATTTTAAGAAAAAAATCATGTCTTGTCATAAAATTCTCCTTTTTTCTACCAGTTTAATATTCAGAGAGGAATAAATTCACTCCTCCTCCTTCCTTGTAAAATGAGTCAAAGGTGACTTCCAGATTTTCCTTTTAGTAGGGCAGGATCAGTGAGTTCCGCCATTTATGTTCAGATGTTCATCTTCAGCACCAGAAAAGTTGGTTTGGGTATGAAAAATCTCTACTAAATATGAAAAAGAACCATTTAACAAGAGCTCCTTCTCTTCCCTTGTCACCATCATTGGGATAAGTGGGGGAAAATCCTGTAAAATCTTTGTGCTCCTCAAATCAGGTGGGTGAAAAAAGAAAGGAAAATCCAGGGAGGTGCATTCTATTTAGAGTTCACTCCATCTAAAGAAGACATCCAGCATGTTAGAGAGAATACAGGCTTAACTCTGCCCTGGATGGGAAGTGCACTGTTTTTCCTTTTAGCAGGGCAGGATCAGTGAGTTCCGCCATTCATGTTCAGATGTTCACGTTCAGCACCAGAAAAGTTGGTTTGGGTATGAAAAAGGCTCTGCTAAATATGAAAAAGAACCATTTAACAAGAGCTCCTTCCCTTTGGTCATCTGTAAATCTCCTCACATCTGGTGAGTAAAAAAAGAAAGAAAAATCCAGAGAGGTGTATTCTATTTAGAGTTCATTCCATCTAAAGAAGACATCCAGCATCTTAGGAAGAATACAGAAATCTGCCCTGGATGGGAAGTGCACTGAGGAGGAAATGAGAGGAGCTGGGTTGGCTGAATTCAGCACAAGGAGCCTCATGAATGTGAAAGGCAGAGCTCTGCCTGCTCCCTGGGCAGGTGAATAGGTGTAGGCTGCTCCTCCAGCCCTGCTCACAGCATCATTTTCTCTCATGCTGTTGTTTTAAACATAAGGTTTGTTCTACCTGCGGTGAAGGAATTTTTTATAGCTCAGAAAATAACATCATTATTTCAGGTTTTCTCAAAAGTTCCTTAAATGTAATAAATACAGTGACCTTTCACTGTGCTCTGTCCACCTGGAGAAGGAGTATTTGCTTTTCTCTGATACAGCCATCATTCTAGACATGTCCAGTTATTGGTGGGTACTTGATTTATTCCAGAAACCACTGAATGCACCCTGCATTTATAGGTGAAAAAGTGAAAAAAGAATGAATAATTTCTAAATTATTTATATATTCAGGGAAAAAAAAAATAGAGAGCATCTTTGTCTTCCTTCTGAGTCTTCAGATATTTGATGTACACCTGGAGGTAGCAGGCTTTGAAGCAGGCATTCAACATATGATTAATACATGTTAGAATTATCCTTTTGCCTTTGCTCAGTGAGGCCTTGAGCTAGGCTGAGGAAGAGTATAATCTTGTGCAAACAAAATCTTCAAAATAATTCCAAAAAGCAGCTGTTTTCAAGTAACCTTTCACCATCACTTATTTACAGTCCCCAAATGGCTTTTTAGTCTTGTGCAAGCACATAAATGACAGGATTGAAATCAGCACCAGCTCTGAATGGGCTTTCAGTACTGCTGTGGGGAAGAAGCAGGGAGAAAGTTCTGTAAATTCATTTATGGCTCTTGTGAGGATCTTATTCTGTAGATCTTCTAAAGTTTTCAAAAATTTGTGGTGTCTGCAAGAGGGACAGGAGAACCCTTCACATTGGCAACTTTACAGGCAGCTCCTGCAGCACCCAGCAGGCCTTTCCTTTCCTTTCCTTTCCTTTCCTTTCCTTTCCTTTCCTTTCCTTTCCTTTCCTTTCCTTTCCTTTCCTTTCCTTTCCTTTCCTTTCCTTTCCTTTCCTTTCCTTTTTCCTTTCCTTTCCTTTCCTTTCCTTTCCTTTCCTTTCCTTTCCTTTCCTTTCCTTTCCTTTCCTTTCCTTTCCTTTCCTTGCCTTGCCTTGCCTTGCCTTGCCTTGCCTTGCCTTGCCTTGCCTTGCCTTGCCTTGCCTTGCCTTGCCTTGCCTTGCCTTGCCTTGCCTTCCTTCCCTGCCTTGCCTTCCCTTCCCTTCCCTTCCCTTCCCTTCCCTTCCCTTCCTTCCCTTCCCTTCCCTTCCCTTCCCTTCCCTTCCCTTCCCTTCCCTTCCCTTCCCTTTCCCTTCCCTTCCCTTCTTTCCCTCTATTTTGCCCCATTTTTTTCATTCTCATACCTGAAGTGGTCTCAGTCCCAGAAATAATTTGGCTTTAACCTGGTGGAACACTGCTCCAGAGGGACTTTTACCTGGAACCTGATTAATAAGTTCTTTTTTCTTTGTTTCTTTGAGTACCTTTCCAAGCAGACTGGTGGGTGAGCAGCAAAACAAAATGAAGCCATGCTGAAACTTCCTTTTTTTTTTTCTTTCTTTTTCTCATTCATGATGAATATCAGTGGTTCTAAGCATCTTTGTGTTTTTCTATAAAAAGGCCCAAGTTCAGAGCCTGCAGACGTTGTAGCCTTGTTCCAGAGAGCAGAATTGAATCCTTAGCCTTCCATTTACCTAATTGATCTCTCAGTTTGGTTGCTCTTGTTGCAGACTTGCAGACAAAGATTTTGCAGACAAAAATATTCATTCAGTCCTTCATTACTGAGTCCTGCTTTTACTTTTTAAAGCAACTGGTGTGTGCCTTGAAAGATCACAAAGCATTTAAAATGCAGAGGCTGTGAAAAATGATCCAAAAGTAAAAACTGAAAATGCATCCAAAATTATTATGGTCAATTTCACATATTTGAAAGGGGGTTTTTTTTGTTGTTTTTTGGAGTTTTTTTTTTGTTGTTGTTGTTTTTCTTTTTCTAAACTATGATTGAATTCTTTTTGTAGTTTCACCAGGGAGGTGGAAGAATATTATGTACTCAGAAAAAATATAGAATAAGCTGAAAGAAACACTTTCAGTCAAGAAATAATGCAGTGCCTACGAGCCAGCATTATGGCAGTAAGACAATGACAATAATAAAGCCTGTTTAGGTGACTCACAGCTATAATTTCTGCTTTGCATCTCGTTTACACCATCAAATCCTTGTCATACCATGATAATGCTTTATATTTATATGGTGTCTTTCATCTAAATGGCTTTCCAAGTGTTTCATGTGTTGCTTGGTGTGCAGCTTACATCAACCTAATCCATTACTTTAATGCAGATATTTTTGTAGTGAAATAGAGCTGCTGTTTGTGTCCCCATAGCAAAGGCTGTGCACAGTCTTGGAAGTAAAATACCTTTAAAATCTGCAGAAGAGATTAGGGAGATGTAGCACTAAGTTTGCTTTGACCACACCATTTTCCATTCAGCGGAGGGTTTGGTATAATCTGATTTTGCTCAGGTGCAGTTTTGGAGCCCTTGAGGGGCCCAGCCCAGCAGGGCAGCACCCTGGGCCCTAAGGATGGGAGGAAAGGGGCTACAGGATCAGCAGCTCCACTTTGGTCACTGCACGGGTACAATTTCCTCCTTGTGCTGCCCCTGCCTCGAGCAGCAGTGACTTGGGTTATCCTTCTCTGGCAAACTGGGCTCTGTGTCCCGCTGAATTCCACCTGAAATGCTCATTTCTGACATTTCTGAGACACTCATTCCTGATTGATCCAGAATGCAGACCTTTGTGACCACTCTGAAAATTCATTTGTACTTGGAGATGTTGCAGGTACAGAGCTATGGAAAATGCTTTGTTTCTTGGCAAATAAATCCTGGGAGCTCAGGTGCATTTGTACTGAATGGCAGCATGCAAAGGAAAAGGCAAAAAGAGCAAGCAGGTTGCAAGAGATTCGATAACTTGTCATCACATTCTCAAGAAATTAGACAGACAAAATATGATCACAAAGGCAGTGGGCTTCAGTGGAGGGAGATAATTGCAATAATACAATTTCTCTGTGGAATTTCTAACACAGACATATGAATTAAAACATCCCATTATTTCCCATCTTTTATGATAGGAGAGGAAACAAACACGTGAGAGCAGCACAGAACACCTTCCACTGGAATATCACCCTGATAAATGCAAACTGACACACTTTTAATTTGTTTATTCCTGATTGGGAATCACAGTGTGCAGAATCTTAATGAGCCATTGGGTGCTGATCACGGACCCCAGGCACGTTTCTCTTGCTTTGTGTTTGCTGCTTGTGGCAGCTCTTTCATTTGGGTGCCAGTGCCCCACTCTGAGGCAGTTTTTAAAGGTGTTCTTTGTGCTCCGGCTGCTGCTGGACAGGAGACATTCAGATGCACTGAAGTTCATCTCTTCATCTGCTCTGACAAGCCAGTCAACTGAATCTCATTCACTGCAGGAGCTTTACATGAGGCTGTGAGATAGGAGTCTGATTTTCACAGGGTCTGGGTACCGCTCCCAGCCATGTCTGGGGCTGGGGTGGGGTCAGTGCCTGGATTCTCAGGTGATAACATTTTGCAAAGTGATCTTTTTGTGTGGTGGGAATCTGACAAGCCTGGTTTGTGTTGGGACAATCCAGAGGAATTTTCTGTCCCGAAGAGCTGCCAGTGCCCTGTGCCATCAGCTCATTACAGGGCTCAGGGTGCAGGAGGATTTGGCTCAGTGTCACCTCCTGGCTCCAGCAGGAAACAACCACTAAATTCAGCTTGCAAGATCTGGGGAAGGGAGGAGCAGTCTGTAGGACTGAGACTCTCCTCTGCTCAGGCTGTGTTTGAGCACAGCTGGTGTGAACATTTCTGCTCTCCTTGCCATCCCTGTACTGATCCTGTGCTGTTAGAAATAAAAGCTGCTCCTTGTTACCCCCCAGGACCCGTGGAACCAGGCTGGTGATCTCTCACAGGATTCCAGTGTCCTTATCTGCTCTCCATCAGTCCATCATGGTGGCAAACATTGCTGACTTGTTACATTTTCCAGTCTATTTATGCACCCTCACAAGCCTCACTCTCTTCATCTACATCCATCACTTTATTTCCTCAAAATCTTCCAGTTCCCCATTAACTGCTGTTCACTCAGTGTTTCCTTCTAAATTCTATCAGTCCATTTTCTGTGTATTTTGCCACAAGATTTTGGATACAGAAATAGAAGAGCTGCATATTTTTTCTCCTTTCTATTTCTAAAACTTTAAAAATGACAGAACTGCTGAAATCTCTGGGCTGTATCCATGATAAGCACAATAAATGGCAGCATGGCACATCACAGAGCAGGTTGACCTCACATTTCAGATACTCAGAAGCAGTAAATTCACACAGCTCCTTCCAGCAAACCCACTCTGGCCCAGGGTATTCTCCTTCTAAGTTATTAGTGTTCAAATGGGTCCAAATGATAGCAGTTTAAATAAAGTACTGAACTCATCTCCTTTATTCTTAATTTATAGTGGTGCTTAGGGGATGTGCAGATATTTAAAATGAGTAAAATCAATTAACTTGTGATCCAATTATTTGTGTTAGCCACTGTGGGGTTTTATTTTAGAGCACTGGTTCAGACTTTCCCAGTTAAGCTTTGAGAAGATAAACCTTTCACTGTGAACTATGAGAAACCTGTGGTTATTTTTTTCTCTGTTTCCAAATCTAATTCCTATTTTTGTCCTTTCTTAGTTTCTAAATTCCCTTTTTTACTTTTGTTTTTGAAAGGGACACGGTATAACAGATTTTTCTAAATGTTGGGAGGTTAATTCCTTAAATAAAGGTGACTGAACAGACAAAAGAGTTCACCTTCTAGATAAAATACACTGTATTTTTCTAGGCCACAGGATTTCACAGTAGATATGTGTCTTTTGCAATCACAAATCTGTGATTTATTACACTTTCACATTATAAATTTAGAGTAGACCTCTGTGACAACTTCTGTGGTCTGATCATTCTGCTTTTCCATCCATCTTGAGTGGATTTTAGTCTAATGTTCCAGACAGCTCCAAATATCTGTGTTTATGTGGTTGTTTCCCAAATGTGAAGGACTCTAGGGGTGAGGGTACCGCTGCAGCTGGAATTGTTTGGTTGGCACAGCCTTTCCCTGGGGATGTTGGCATTTCCTGACCTGCAGGAGTCAGAAGCTCAGCAGGTCCTTGTGCCCTTTCCCTCTGCAGCTGAAGTTACTGAGAGCTCTTCCTAAACAAGGGGGAAAATGGGGATGCAGAAGAAAGCCAATCCCAGCTGAGATGTCCTTGATTTAGACATCCTTAGCCTGAAATTCCATATTTTTTAAACTAGCTGCCAGACCATGGCAACCTTTTACATCACAGTCTGGCATTGGTGGGGTAAAAATAATAAATTTCTTGCACAGGTTTCACAATGTTGTATCTGAATAAAACAGCTGTATCTTTTAGTATTTGACCCTAACAGTTCCCAAGGTGAGCTAGGGAGGGAGTACTGAACTCTTAATTGAATCAGACTGGAGGATTAAGGAAAAGATTTTTCCCAAGGATCAATATGAATTAGGAGCAGATGCCTGGTCAAATCCAAGGGTTGGATTCTTTAGTATTATGCTCCTTGAAGTCTGGTCACCTTTTTATGCAGCTGAAGGGAAATTGTTGGGTGCTGAGCACTTGTGGGGAAAAATTCTGACCTTTATGGTTCTGATGTCTCATATTATGCATGGTCAAGTTGGGAAAATGTGAAATAATATCAAAATATCAATTGAGCTAATTGGTTATTTTCAGTCAGAGTAAGAGGTATCCAAGTCTGCTTGACAGTGAAAACATTTGGCTGAGCTGGAAGGAACACAATCTTGGTAATCATTCTTCTGGTATTTCCAAGATTCTTGATAGTTTTCCTTTTAATTTGTTTCAAAGCAAGTGAAAATATTGTTGTATTATCATTTAGAGTTAATTAAACTGAAAATGAGCTTAATGAACTGTCTGAAACAAAGCTCAATCACAACCTGTCACATATTAACCATCAAAAACAAAAGAATCTTTAAATGCTTTGTTAGATACACCAAGGAAGATAGAAATAGCCAGTTATTAATGTCATCCTTTTATGAAATCAGGTTGGAAAGCTTGAACGGAATGCATGCACTCAAATTATACAGATAAATTGAAAAGGGGTTTGGGAAGATAAATCAAATCTATTGGAAAAAGAAGAAAAACAAAGAAAACTGAACACAGGGGAAGACATAGTCATCTTTTCTTTATTTTCATATGAGGAAATCCACTTAACCTACTATTTGTTCAGACTGGGAAATCTATACATTAATAAAACACCATTTTCTGGATTCAGTATTGCCCCAAACTCTTCTGCAGTGTTATGACTCCTGGTGTTCTGCAAGACAGAGGAAAAGACATTTAGTTTATTCAGGTCCTGAAGCCACTTGGGTGACTCTTGCCCTTGAGTGATGCATTGTCACCAACGATGCAGCTTTTAAGGAGCACACGTACAGCAAAACTTAGTTGTGTCATTAAAGTTTGTAATTTTGGACGTTTGAAGGCTTAATCCCTAGAAATGCTAAGATTTCCTAATGATCTGTAATGGCAGTGCTGATGTTCAGCACTTCTCAGGATTAGGTCTGTTATCAGCCTGGTTTATCCACCTCCAAAGCAGGCATTATCTTATCACTCTTACATAGAGTGCTTTTAGCACGTCAGCCTCAACCACTTGAAAGGTGAGGAGTGTTATTAAGTCTGACCCTTGCAAACTTTTCCAATGGTTTGCTTAATGTTTTTTTCCTACATAAATAAGAATGATGGAGAATAAACTAGAATTTTCTTACAGGGTTGAATCGTCCAGCAACGCATTTCACAAGGTCATAAAAAAATCCTTCCACTGCAAAAAAGAAAGTAGCACTGACTTTTAGTTATGCAGACAAAGTGGTAGCATGAGGTCCAATTATTTCTGAGTGTCTTAGAGCAAGCCCTCAAAAAATGCTCTGGGAATGGTTTTTGTGAGACCTGTTTTGTGTCTTGATAACACTGCAGTGAAAAATGAATGGGTGTGGGATAATTCATTAAAAAAAAGAGTATGAAATGCAAAACTGGATTTATTTGCAAATAAAAATGGAACTGGGGGCAAAACTGGTCTGTACAAGGCAGGTTCCTCTTCCCTCAATTCCCTTTCTGGGAATACATGCAGCCATGCAGCACTGCAGGTCTCTTCATGCTTCACTTTCCTGTAATATGAACTGTCTTCTTGTGATCAGAACCTTCCCAAGCTCCATTCCCATCACATCACTGCTTATCTGCCATCTATTAATGGAGAGCAGCTGAAATGTGCTACCTCATATTTCATAGGTGAGAATGCATTATTTAAAGTTTCGGTCAAGGATTCCATCTTCCTCCTGCTGGGGTAAATAATTAATGCTGCCTTGGATATTTTGTGTGTGTGTGGCCATTAAGTGGAAATAGTAACGATTTCCTCTGTGTTTTTTCCCAGTTCCAGGCCACAGTGAAGGAGGGGGTCACAGGTGTAATAGTGAATTTAACTGTGGGTGACCGTGACGACCCCGCCACGGGGGCGTGGAGAGCTGTCTACTCCATCATCAATGGGAACCCAGGGCAGAGCTTTGAGATCCACACCAACCCCCAGACTAATGAGGGAATGCTCTCTGTTGTCAAGGTAAGAACAATCCCCTCCTGCTCTGTATTTTTGCTGTCAGGTTCATCCCCTGGGTTCACTGCATAAAGCAAGGCACAGCAGGGATGGGTTATTAGAAGATATAAAGTTGGCAGCCAAACTATGTGTGTAATCCAAACTATGTGTGTAACCCCTTCTTCTGTCACAGTAACCTGATTTTTTTAGTCACAAGGACTGCCTGTTCCTAACTGTTGTTCTTAAATAACAGCCAGGGTTGCAGTAAGCATCACAATTAATAATGACATTTGACAACAAAGTTTTGTTTGTTGCTGGAGGTACAATTAGAATTCAAGAGCCCCATTTTGTTCTCGCTTAGAGAACACATGCAAGTAGCAGGGAAGAAAGGGACATGGATTCAGACTGAATCCACAGTTCTGAATTAGATTGGTCCCACATTTCTAAAATCTCATGGGAAAATTTATTGCCTGTCTTTGTATGAAGACAATCCTATGTCTCAAATGTAACAAATAAAAAAAAAAGAAGAAGAAAATAGCCCTGTTTGCTGCCTGTTCCAGAATGTTCTCTTTTGGCTTCAGAAGAGGCATTGTCAACTCTTAAGGCAAATGCATGTATTTGTCTTTGGTTTCAAGACAGGAATTGAGAAAGCAGCTTGTGTTATTGTCATGAGTGTGACTCATTTGTTTGTTAAATACATGTTGCATATAAATAAACATGAATATATGAACATTGAATTGTGTCTATGAGGTATGGCAAAATAATGTGAGCTCTTGGACAGGGGGATGTCTCCATGGGTTTTTAAGTCCATTATGTTTATTATCTTCAGTGCCCTTTAGAACTGAGTGTGGCTAATCCTGAACTTCCACCAAGCTCCAGGTGCAGGGAATGTCCATGTCCCTTTCTGGCTAATTCTGCTGCCTGCAACTTTGCTGTGGGCTAAATGAAAAAGCATTAAGCATTGTATTTGACCTCTACCCTCTGATCTTTTTCTTTGCAGCCTTTAGACTACGAGATTTCAGCCTTCCACACTCTGCTGATCAAAGTGGAGAACGAAGACCCGCTGATCCCAGACATCACCTATGGCCCCAGCTCCACAGCCACGGTGCAGATCACCGTGGAGGACGTCAACGAGGGCCCCGTGTTCCACCCCAACCCCATGGCAGTGACCAAGCAGGAGAACATCCCTGTGGGCAGCGTGGTGCTCACGGTGAACGCCACTGACCCCGACACGCTGCAGCACCAGACCATCAGGTGAGAGCAGTGCCCTGTTGTGTTTGTGAGCAGGAAGGAACCATGAATCTGACTCCATGTGCTCAGAAGGCTAATTTATTGTTTTATGATGCTATATTATATTAAATACTAAACTATACTAAAGAATACAGAAAGGATACTTACACAATGCTAAAAAGATAATAATGAAAACTCGTGACTCCTTCCAGAGTCCCAACACAACTTGATCCTGATTGGCCAAAGAGTTCAAACAATTCACATGAAACCAATGAAACAATCACCTGTGGGTAAACAATCTCCAAACACATTCCAAAGCCTGGAGAGGCAAATCAGATAATTATTGTTTTCCTTTTCTCTGATGCTTCTCAACTTCCCAGGAGCAAAATCCTGAGCGAAGGGATTTTTCCAAAAAATATGAATGCCACAGTGCCCCCTCATTTTCACCCTCCACTAACTGGCAGTGTGCCCAAGAATTTGCCTGCCAGTGCAGAATTATGTTTAACTTAGTAAGAAGTTACAATTTATGTTTTGTCTTGCAATTAGAGATTCAGTTTGTTGAAGACACAGGGAGCAATAATTTTCCACTCTGTGAAGTTCCTACAGTGGAACAGTCAAGTGCCGCAAGGAATAGATTTGGCTTTGCATACTTTCAAAATTACTTTTAACCTTCTTGTTTATTCCTCTTCCTTCATGAGAGCCAGGGAAGATATATAAAAGTTTAAAATGTCTATAGAAGTGATGCATCTGTTTTAGACAGGGTTTAAATCAGTTTATGATCATTTATAATGTCCCTCAGTAAAATAATGACTGTCCATCTGCTTTCAAGAGCTGACAAAATATTTCACAGTGAAAGACTGAAGCTAAAGGAAGCTAAGACTTGGCCTTGTCCAGATAAATGAAAATAAGTTATTATTTCTGTGCTGTAATAATATAATCCCACACTTGTGCCATGTCACAAGGGGCAAACCTGGGTATTACGTGGTATCATCATCTTATATTTTGACCTGCCTGGTTTGTTCCTTTGGCTTTAGATTCTATGAAAAATGAAAAAAAAAAAAAAAAAAAACCAAAAAAAAACCACCAAAAACCACTTTGTTCTCTAAAACTAAATTGGCTTTCCAGACAGCTTTTGTCAGCATTTGAGAATTACAGGTTAGGCACTACCACTAAAACCTACAGCTGTGTTTAATTTTTCATTTCTCCTTGTAAGTATCATTTCCCCCAGGTCTCAGTGTGTATAAAAGGGGATAAACTCCTTGTGAGAACGACTTCAAAGCTGCAGCTGAACAATGGCTCTGTCAATCCAGACCATAGGCAGAGCTCTCTCTGCTGTCACAGGGTTATTTAGCAGTGATTGTGCAATCCTTAAAGAAGGTTTGACACGTGTACTGTTCCACAATAAAGGAAGCTGCTGATCTTAGAGATGTTCTCTGTCAGCAGCAAGTCTTGGTGAAAATGTCACTGCAAAGGACTCAGATTTGAATGATGGGGAGGTGAATTTAAGCAGGGGAGTGTGCTCATTGAGGAAGGAGGAAAAAGGCAAGGCAGATAATTAAAAGTTTCAATTCTCTGCATCAAAGATAATGTTGTTAATAGCATTAATAGTTCAGTTTTTCTCCTTTGACTTCTACCATAGAAAACCAGTTTATCTGCAGGATGATTCTTAGCACATCATTTCCCTTGTTTTCTAAATGGATTTATTTATTGAATAATTTCTTATTCATAAGTTTAGCTTTTGATCCAAAGACCCCTTATTTCACACACAGAAATTTGTGTCTATGGATGGAATTGTTGTTTGTCAGACCCTCAGCAGCTTTGCTCAGGACCTGGCTTGTGCAGGTATTCATTTCCTTTGGGTTTTGGACTGAGTTTAAGAAATTAATTTATTGGTGCTCTCCATAATTTATTCATTTTCATGGGAGATGGGAAAACTAACACTCATTAACATAACACCTGATTGTGTGATTCTAAAAGAGAAAAGCCATGAAAATGTAAGGATTTTGTTACCAAAGCCAATAATCCAGGAGCTATTAGCCAAAACTTTCCCCTTGACCTACTGATTTCGCTGACATTTTCCAAACTACATTGACCCTGAATTTAAAGGGCACCCAGTGAGTCACTAAATACTCTTCAATTTGCTTTAAGGGTGGTGTAAGCAGTTAAGAAACATAAACATATTTTACAGTACGCTACACCTGGTGCCAAGGAACCCCCAAATCTTGACCAACTCCTAAGATAAAGAGAATTTTAGTTCTCTTTATCATAAGATAAAGAGAAGTAAAACTTCCCAGAAGTTTAACTATATCTGCGTAGCCAAGCAGGGAAGGCTTATAGCCAAAAGTGAGATTCTTTTTCCTTTTATGTGCAGAAAAGAAGAGCAGAATTAAGCTAGACTGGGCTGGGAATGAGGAATGATCATATAAAAGAACTATGGAAAGGAAAATGGTTGTGTAAGTTAGAGGAAAATAATGCAAATGTAATGGAAATCTGGGAAATGGTAGAATGCGTCAGGAAAAGGCTAATTTGAATACCTGTCAGTCCTATTGCTAAAAATAACAGGAAAGCATAAAACAGCATTTTTAGAAGATGTTTTAATGCTGACAGGTGTTGAAACACCTGGGTGCCAGCAGGGAAAAAGGCAGACTGTGGTATGAGAACAGCATCTGCAATTAAGGACAGGGTGAAATTCCATGTATAAAAGCCAAAACCACTCACTGGTTGGGTCTGGCTGAAATGCTTGCCTCCATTTCCCACAGACAGGTGTGTGTTTAGAGTTTGGGACAATGAGCAGGACTTTCACAGAGCACTGATTCCAAATTTGTGGTTCTCAGACTATAATTGTGCCGTCAGTCCTTGCTGTGACTGTGTGATAAAATAAAGGCCAAGCAGGGTCAGCAGAGGCCCCTAAATGAGTTAATTGAATATTAATGACCATGAGTGAGCAATGTTTTGTCTGCAAGAAGCAATGACTGTCATATGTGTGCTTTGTCAACTGTGTACATCACCCCCAACAAAGTATAAACCTCATCAAAATGGGCAGACCAGCAGAGAATTAGTAATGTTGGTGGGCTTTGGGTTCTTTTTTCAGCCTGTTACAACTGAAATATATCCAATTGCAGGGATATTTTTAGTTAATTTTCTGTACAGAACTTGTAGAAGGAGTTGCTGATTATTTGTAATCAGGAAATTTAGTTACTCTACTAGATATAACATGATAAATGCATTTCAAGACCAACAAAAAAGAGTAGAGAAAGCATTTTTGCCATTATCTGCAACTAGATTGAATTTATTCTTTGAACAATGCAGATCTGAATCAGAATCAAATTACTTATCTCTGAAAAACGTGGCTCACTTTGTAAAATTTCCTGAAGACAGATGTACTTTTGAAGCAATTTTCCTTCTTATTCTTCAGCTTCAAGTGTTTTTGCAGGCTGAGGAAGAATTTCATTACAAAGCTGAAACAAGCTGGCAAAAAATGTGATTCAGTGAGAAAAATAAGGCTCCAAATGCCAGAGCTGGGGCTGTGGCCGTTGGTCTGCACACCAGTGGCAGAACTTGCACGGTGCCAGCTCTTCCCTTTCCATTGGCACCAAAATTCCAGAGGAATTTGAGGCAGAGGTGGGAGCAGCATCCTGGAAATAAGAGGTGGAAACCAGTGTTTGCTCCACTCTCCTTGCTCCCAGAAAGAAAAAGAGCATGTTCAAGCTGGGTCACATTTCTCAGATCCATTGACCTTTCTTTTTTCATTTTTTTCCTTCTTTTTTAAGCATTTAAATCTCTCTCCAGTTTCCATCTTTTCTATTAAAAAAATGAAAGAAATCCAGCAGGCCCCATTTTAATTATAACCCAACAATTTATTAATAGAACAGTAATGAAGTTTCTGAAATTTGATTTCTTAATCAGGCACCATTGTTATTTTTGTGCCAGATTTGAGAGTTTAATTTTGGGTACTTCTTCCCAACCTCTGAAATTTTAATCAGAAGTTTTAAGTGTACATGTCAATGAGAAGTTAAAGGCCAAATTTAATAACATTTTCTACCTTGGGAAATTAAAAGAAGAACCTCACTCTGAAACCCATTATTAACAGTAGATCTTAATTAAACACAGTTATGGTTCTCAATATTTGACTTGTGTGAAGAGATTGGTTTCAGTATTTTTCCCTTTTTAGGATTCAACAAGTGCAGAATATTCAACAGTTAAACTTTTAACTACGTGTAAATAAGTTGTTTACTGCAGTGTATTTGTAATTTTTAATTAGAGCAGTGTTGTTTTCTGGTTTCGTGGCTTATCATGGCAATATATTTTTATTACCTACTGTGCTCTTGGATTTTAAATTATTTATGTAAACATATTGTTTATTCTCAGTAAGCAATGTGACTCAATGCTTCAGAAATATCTTCATAAGAAAAGTTTATTACAGCTCTAAAGCATATCTAATTCATTAAGTAGAATTAAAATGCAGCATTTGAAGCTGGAGAACTTAGAACCCAAAACTGCACCGAGTTTCATGGGCACATGAAAGGCTGCAGAGATATCTGAAGCTCTGTATGCAAATAAGGTATATATTTATGTATAATATTTATGTATAATATTTATAGTAAGCTGCCCCACATAGTACAGGTGGCTCCTGGAAGCACAAGGACACTGTTTCCACATCTGGAAATAGGAGCAAAGTTATTTATTATTGTCAGCATTTCCAAATAACAGCTACTGCTCTGTCTGGGAGAGGACAGACTCTGTTTTTCTTAATATAAATTGCATTTTTCTGTGCTGCAAACTAAGCATTAATGAGGCTTCATGCTGGAGTATCAGAGCAGGGGAAGAAGGAGGCTGAACCCAAGTGAATTAAGAGTGATTGTGGTTTTTGCTGCCTTGAGGGAGGTTGCAGTGAGTCTCTTTGTGAAGCCTCCAGTGAAGGGATGAGAGAAGAGAGAGCCTTCAGTTAACCAGAGGAGGTTCAGATTAGACACTGGGAAAAATGAAGAATTCAGTGCAAGGGTGTTCAGGTATCAGAACAATCTGCTCAGGGAGGTGGTGGAGGGAGACACAGGTCTGGAAGTGTCCAAGGGTGTGTGGATGTGGCTCGTGGAGATGCACTTTAGCGGTTGGATCTTGGTTTGCAGTTGGATCTCAAAGGTCTCTTGCAGCCTGGATGATTCTGTGCATGGTTTGTCTTCTCACCAAGAACCTCTGGGTGATGGACTGGCCAATGCCTCTGGGAACAGGAGTTTTTGCTGTTTTGTTTTAGATTAGATCATCCTGACTTTGGGGTTGGTGCCTATGGAGTTGGTGGAAATCAGTGGAAATCTTGCAGCCTCTGATCGATGGCAGCCATGATCTTTGTCCAAAAAATGTCTAAATAAAATAAATTGGCTGCCTAAAATGCTATAAAATCATGCTGAAACTACACTGAAATGGATTCGTAGCTCAGTAAATTTCTCCCAAATCTCAAATGGTTGAGAAAACTAAGGAGAATTCTTTGGGAAAAGCAAGTTTTACTTCTGTTCCTTTCCTTGCCTGCCTATCCCCACCCTTCCACACAGAGCATGCATAAGCCATGAATCACAAAGACAATTCAAAAAGCCTTTTTCATGTCTCTTGCCAGGATTTTTCCAGAAATCCTGAATCCCCTGTGAACAAGGATGAGGCTCCACATCACATTGCTCACAACCACTTAAGGGATCAATTTTGCATACTTTGTTGCACATCAAGCCTTTTTAAAGCACTTTTGTTGCTGGTGGAGGTCAATAAATTCGCTTTTTTGGGATACACTCCAATCACTTCCAGAAGTACTACATAATGAGAGAGGGATAGGAAGACTTAAAGAGTGAATGCTTAGGAAGCAACACACTTAGTCATGGTTAAATATGTCTCCTAGAGTCTGAAGGACTTGTCTTTGATTCCTAACAACGGGAGATTTGTTTTCCTTGTGCAGACAGGAGAATAGCTCCATTGTTACAAATGAATGGCTGAGCCATGCTCTCAGCATGCAGCAGCAGAGTTTTTCACTGTAAGTTATACCCAGGAGCATCTCAAGTTGGCTCTGCAGTTTTATTGATGGCCTGCCTGAACCCAGCCACTGGGAATTTGTAGTGCAGCTCTGGATCTGAAGTTGCTGTGTATTGAGCAGTGTACATTGTTTTTCTCTTCCTTTCTCTTTTTTAAGTTAGATGGAAAGGCACGGAGAGACAGAATCTGCTTGAAGCAATGCAAGGTTTTTTCACTTCTGTCTTTGTGAACTCTGAAACACAGAAACTCCAGCTCTGGAGAGCTATGGGTATGGGGGTGGCCAGCAAACAATGCCAGAAAAGAGGAGATTTAATCAGCTCTGAAAGGATGGACTTGGGCAGTTCCCTCATCCACTGCAGGTTCTCAGTGGCCACTGGCTCAGGAGCATTTTACACAGCAGTCTTTTTTCTGACTCTGTTCCTTGAAGCTGTTAATACTATCTGAGTGGGTAATTGTTGTGATGTTTGTATTTTACTATCATAGAACTAATATCTGAAGGAAAAAATAGTAAAAAACTTGCATTGTCTTTTTTTTTTTTTTTTGGCAGTTTGACCAAACAGACTTCCACTTTTCATCGAAATTTAAATGACCCCTCTTCCCCATACAACAAACTCTTTAGGCCTGCAGCATTAGGGAAAGCAGCAGAATTGTTTCTGGAGCTGTACCTCCTTTATTCTCCTCTCACACCCAGAACCACACTGATGTAACTCTGGAAGGGGGAAAATGGAGCCAATTCAGCCCCAGTTTCCCTGTACAAAGGTGGTTTGTAGCTGGCCAGCACTGTCTGGATTTATCACCAACACTGAGCTAATGTGGAGGAAGCAGCTGATTAAAACAAAACAAAAAAAGAAAATAAATAAAAATTCTCAGGTGGGAGCTACAGAGATGGGACAGAAGAGAACAAATGACTGGAATTAAATTCCACTGCTGAGAGAATTGAAACATCTGCCAAAGATGACTCTGTAAAAGCTGTGGACAGCGCCTGATGCTGACTATGCAGGAGAGCCAGTTCCACCTCTGCCTGCTCCCACAGCAGAGTGCAGGATGTGCTTTTCCCCCAGCTGTGAGCAGATGTTGATAGCTGCCTCCCAAGCCCTGTCAGTCCCTGTGTTGCTCACAGACATTCCCTGGCTGATTTAATTCACCTCCCTGCTGGCAGGGCAGGGTCCCTGGCATCACTGACCCCCAGCTGCTTCCGGGGCCTCTCACAGTCTAACTCTCCCCTGATGTTTCATTTTGCCCTCTTTTGCTGATATTCTCTGCCTCTGTGTTGGGGCAGATGTTTGACCTCTTCTTTACTTCTTTCTGCTGTTGTATATCTCAATTTTCAGTGCTTGAGGCCAGTCCCAGCTCACCGGCTGGGGCTGAGCTTTGTTCCAGCAGTTTTTGCCTTGCTGGGAGGGGAGGGAGCCTCCCTGCTTGCCTGTCTGTGCTCATATCTTATCTTCTCTGGCCTCTTGGCTCTTCCTAGCAGTTCCCAAGGTTTGGGGAAAGGTTCATGTACATAAACAGGTTGGTATAGCATTGTTTCCTTGTCCTCTCCTGGTAGAAAAGGAGGCAGAGCAGGGGGGAAAATTTTCATCCAGACTGAGTGAGGCTGTTCTGAAAAACAGTGTCCCTTTCCTGAGGGGAGGGAAAGAAAAATCAACCTCTCTCTCCTTTATTGGTCTCTGAAATAGCAGAAGTGTCTGAATTAAATTATTAAAAGCTACCTAAAGCAGGGGGCCCAGGAATTTTCAATCCATGATTCATAGTTTTGCCCAGAACCCAGCTACCTGAAGCTAGACTTCATCACTCCTGACAATACTTGTCAAAAGATCCTGTTCTTAAAATTTTCCACACTCTGTTGGTATAAATCATACTTAATATGTTGATATTAAAGCTGTGGATGATAGCATTGAAAAATCTGTGTTTCCATAAAGTCAAATAAGCCCCAGTCACCTATTTCAACTTGCCTTGATATTACCTTTAGAATCCTGAATTCTTGATTAATAAGGATGAATGTAGCATTTAAGGGGAGTTTAATTAGACCCTCTGTCTTTATCCTGCATAACAATATTATGCCACATTATGATTTCAACCATGTCAGCACTCAGAATGAATGGCTGTGAACTGTGAAATTATAGGGCACATTTTTCATGTCACTGCCTAAACAATATTGCAGATCTTCTTGAGAAATATAACAATAGGATCTATCAGTCACAAGTTATGCTTGCAGTGGAAGGCAGATGCAGACAATAACTCACTTTGTCATTACTGTTCTCTTCTAGCCTCAGAAAAGGCAGGATTTTGTCTCTGGAAGAAGTAAAGAGTATCTTGATTATAATAAGTTAGCTATCAAGTTTGAGGACACAGTGTGAGTTTGAGTTGTGTTGATGGGGAAAAGGGTGGTATGAATTTCTCTTAATATTTTAAAGCTATTGAATTCTGGAGTCTCACTCAGCTGGGTTTGATCATCTGTGTGTAGTTACAGCTTTCAGTGGTGCTTTGATAGAAATTTATTTGGGCTGCTTATAAGTGTGATTGGAGCTCCAGGGACCAGTGGTGTTTTACATGATGGCAAAAGCTCCAAAACCAAGCACTGAAATCAAAGATTTCTGGGAAGATTGGTGCCATGGAGGGAAAGTGTCTAATTAGGCAATTCAGCTCTTGTGTCTTTAAAGCAAGTACAGATCGTGGATGGCACTGGGCAGATGTTGTCTGGCACACCCTGGCCATATTTCATTAATTTGCCATCTCCAGACCAAGGATAGAATAAATCATGGACACTTCCAATTCAGTGGCAAAATTCCTACTGAATCTGGGAGCTGTTTTCCATGTGGGAAGAGGAGCGTTCCCAAATGCACAGAATTCCTGTTGTATTCCTATTCCTACTAAATATGGGTGTTGTTTTCCATCTCAGAGCAGGAGCTTTCCCAATACACAGAATTCCTGTTGTATTCCTATTGTATCTGGGTGTAGGTTTCCATGTGGGAAGAGGAGCTTTCCCAATACACAGAATTCCTGTCCTGATTTCGCAGCCTTGCTCAGTGGCAAGGCAGCTCCAGCCTGTGCATTTCAAGGTACAAAGGCCCCATCTCCTTTCAGGCTCACTGCTGGTTATCCTTGGAGTGGAATTGAAGTTCAGTGAAGAAATTGTCAGAAGGTTTAAGCACTCATTTTTACTAAATGGAGCTCTGCAATGTTACTGTAATAGGAAAAACGCCTTGTAGAGTTCAATTGGAATTTTTTTCTATTAACTTTGTAATAAGGATGCCAATTTCTGCAAAATAGTTTCTGAGTAAGAGTGAAATTATGCACTTTGTTAAGCAGCAGTAAGCCTGCAGATTCAGTCTTGGTTCAAATGTGAATTACTGCATTAGGGACTGACTTCTTCCTGATTTTCTGACCATTATACTCTGGGTAAATATGCCTACAGAGACATGCATGCCTGCTCTGCACAGAGCCAGATAATTGTTATCCATGGCATCCCTTGGGCAGCTCCTCTGGGTAGTGCTCAGCTCCACATCACCTTGGAGATTCCAACCCTTCTCACCCAGATTTCCCTGCAGACTCCAAACCCTGGAGGAGTTTTACACAGTGCCCTGTTTTAATGGGTCTGGCAGAGAACTGTTTCCTCTTGCACGTGGGAAATTTCCACAAGAATTCTCATTTCCTAAGGCCCATCCTCTCTGGAGATTCAGCCCGAGTCCTTGGTAGCATTTTACACAAATGCAGCCCCAGCCTTCACCTGATAATGTTTCAGGACTAAAATAACAAATTTTTCTATTAGTAGGGAAACAAGGTGTGCAGATTCTGGCCCTGGAATCTTCTAAGCTATTAACCAGTGTTTAAAAAACATTTTTGGCCCAGAAAGAAAACATCACTGCCTCAGTTTTGCACATGTGCCTGTCAAGGGTGTTAAGTCAGTTGACTCATGGAAACTGCTGCAGAGTTTTGGTTTTGAAGTGCAAGGGAAAAGAAGAAGAAGGAAAAGCCCCTAATGGCTTTAATCTTTGTATAACTGTGCTTTTGAACAAGTCCTTCTTTGTGCAGCCAGGTGAGTCTTTTCATTAAAGCTTCTGTCATTTCAGAGGGGGAAAAAACCCCAGATTCTTTTAGTTTTACAGGTTTTGAGGCTTCCAGTTTTTTGTCTGTCAAATTGAAACATTAAAATTCACCTCACAATGATGCTCTGGGCCTGTATTGAAGGTGGCTGGCAAAACATTCAGATCCCAAAAGACAAGGGAAAAGGGAGAGAGAAATTTAACTCCTGAGTATCCAACCCAGGGTTAAACAGCACGAAGTAACTTGGGCATAATAGAATCTTAGGAGATAAAATACATTCAATTCCCATTGCACTGAATCTGTGTGCACTGAATGCAATGGATATCAAGCAGAAAATAAAATTAATACCCATCAAGAAAAAACACTTTCCAGCCTTGTAACATCAATAACAAGAAAAGGAAAGGGGAGGTGAGAGATTCAGTAACATGGTTAATAATGTGAGTACATAATATCCAAGGAAAAATTATATTACCACCTGATAATGTGAAGAAAAAGCACATTTAGTCCTGACTAATAATAAGTTTTAAATTAAGACTTTGGGGTTTTTTTCCCAGCTTGTTTCAAACACACTATGTACTTCATGGGTGTAATGGGGCTGGGATGTGTTTGGGTACATATTTGGATGTGTTTGGATCCGTATTTTTGAAGAGATGAGTCCCAGAGTCAGGGGTGGCCAGGGCTGGGATATGTTTGGGTACATATTTGGATGTGTTTGGATCCATATTTTTGAAGAGATGAGTCCCAGAGTCAGGGGTGGCCAGGGCTGGGATATGTTTGGGTGCACATCTGGATGTGTTTGGATCCATATTTGGCTGCAGGACTAGGATGTAAATGGTGCTGCCCTGCCCTGCCCCTTTGGGAGCTGTTTTGGGAGCTGTTTCCAGGCCAGGGGTTCCTGTGGGACTTTGGTATCAGCTGGGGCTCCCTGGAAGCTGCCAGAGCAATCCTTGCCTGGGAGCAGCCACAGCCCAGCAGAGCTCTATTGGTCCTGATAGATTAAAACTTCCCAGCCTGAGCCACTTCCAACCTCCTTTCTGCCCATCCCTTAGGGAAAAAAGAGACCTGGAGAAGCTGGAAAATGTGCTGTTTCCCAGCTGTGTTCAATACTGACATTTCACTGCTGGATCTGCTGGGCTCTTTTAAAAATTTCCCAGTTTTTCAAGAGCTACCAGGGCAGTTCTTGGGCAGCAAAAGGATTTGCAGTGGGAGCACAGGCACAAAGAACAGGCGTGTGCAGGAACTTGGATAGAGTTTTGCTGCCAAAATCCTTCTCTGGGTAGTTTGTAAAAGACCCTGAAGCTCATCTGATGCTGATTAGCTTTTGAGGCACAATTGCTACAGTGAGAAAACTTTTACTGATTTGCATGTGTTGACAATTATTCTAACAGTAACAACCTGATTATACCAGTGTGTTAGTCCCAGATATGGTGTATTATTCCCTAGCTTTAGGAATAATTCTGATAGTTATGGCCTCTGGCTTCATTTAACCATAGCCCTAATCACTTCTGATTAAAACATACATAAATGAGTTTGTGGATTTTTTACTTTTTTTTTTTTTTACACCTCAGCTTCTAGAGGGTTTTTTGCCCCAAAGGAAAGAAAAAGAGAAAATTAGGTTTCAGCACAGAGAAATGTTTGAAAGACTGTAAAATAATAATGAAAAATATTTTCATTTCCAGAACATTTTATTTAACCACCTCATTAATACAGTTTTATTATTTTGATTTGATTAATTGTTGTAGGTTTTGAGATTGGATTTATTTTATTATTCGAGTTGCAATGACTCTCCTGTTACTTTCTTCGTGTTTACCAAGGGGTTTACACCATTATTTCTCCACACAAATAACTAATTAGTCAACCATTTTCTCATTTGACATTTCTCAGTGGCGGGGGACTGCAAACTGAATTTCATCTGATTTTTCATTCTGTTTTGATGGTATCTTTGGAGATTGAGGATTGTGATGAAAGCCAGCCTGTTAAATCCCTGATGTGACAAACAGAACAAAGCTGAGATGAGGAATCTTTTAGCTCAGATGGGGGAGATGGGTGCATGGTTCTCTGCAGATGCAAACAGGAGCAAACCCTGCCTGCAGAGAGGCACAGCCTGCAAACCCTTCCCTCAGGAACCTCCTTCAGGGCTGAAATCTCTCAGGCAGTGCTTTTATATCTGAGTAAAAAATGGAATCCAAACCTCTATATTTGCCTGCACCTCGTGATTAATACATCTTATCCATCCACATTGTTTTTCAGTATCTGGAAAAAAAAAAGTGAATCACAGAATAACAGAATGGTTTGGGTTGGAGGAGCCCCTAAAGATCATCTCATGCCAGCCCCCCTGCCATGGGCAGGGATGTCATCACTAGAAAAGGATGCTCCAGGCCCCATCCAGCCTGGCCTTGGAAAATGAAAGCCCACAACAGCTCCAACAGCATTCTTCCAATGGCTTTAATGCCACAAACAATTCATAATTAAAAATTAAAACAACAAACAAACAAACACCAAGGAAAAAACAAATAAAACAAAACAACAACAACAAACAACCAAAACAACAACCAAAAACAAACCCTCAAAGCAACACAATCTTGGAAGCTGTATCAAACTGATCTTTACAAAATCAAATGTCAGTATAGTGACATTACTACAATTTACATTAGAGAATTGCTGTTATTGTTTTCATTTCACATGGGATAGGAATTTGAGACCCAGCTGTGCAAGGCTAGGAATGTACATATATAATATATATGTATATATGTATAATATATATAAACATATATATATATATATATATATATATATATATATATATATATACACATTCCCAGCATATATATATATTTATATATATATGGTTTTTGTGGTTTTTGCCCTCCCCAAAGCTTTTAACCCAGCCTGGGAGCAGGAACACCTTTGTGATCTCGTGGCCAAAAAGCAGAAAAATTGCAGTGTGTCCCCAGTAATGAGCGTGGAGCGTGGTTCAGCTGGAGAATTGCTGTGCTGCAATAAGGTTCCCTTTCTGCTCTTCCTGGTGCCATATGCTGCCCTAATTAGTGCAGGCAAAAGGTAATGAGAGCACAGTGGAGAAGAGGGAGCTCCATGGGAAGCAGGCTGATCTCTAAAAGTCTGCATTATGTCATCCCTATATAGAGCACAATAGAGTTTTCATCCAGGTTTTTAATGTTGCACTTATATTTTGAGATGGTTTTTTATCTTTCTCTGAGAAGCACCACTGCTTCCCTGGGTGTGGATATTTGTGCTGTAATTGCTGCACCAGTGTCTCCCAAAAAACTCTGAACTTTTCCCAGGGGTAGAGCCTCATAATTTTTCCACCAGCCTTGATGTAATGCCATTTATAAATTTTAAATAATTTCCATATATCTGCTATTCTATTTTAGTTCTGCACCAAGTGCAAATTTTGATCTGTGCTCTGCTCTGCATCCATAACCTCTCTGTGTCTCTTTGGAGCTCTGTGTTTCAGGTGTGCACTCAAACATTGGAGCAGACAATTTCCAGTCTGAGGGAGCTGCTTTTGCTGCTCTCTTTGCAATACCTGCCTTAGACAACACCAGGACATGAACCCAGAGCCAGGAGGTGACAGTCAGAATATGTCACACCCACTTTCCCCTCCCTCTTGTCACACAAGCCCTTGGGAGCTGGGAGGTGTTGGCACAGTTAAAAATTAAAAGAAAAAAAAACCAAAATTAAATAAATTCCATGAGCAGCACTAAATTGCAGTGCTGCAAAGCAGAATAAAACCAAACCAAGGAGTAATTGGCACAGCAGAGAGCACAGCTCTGGCACATCTGATATATCACTGTGCTCAGGACTGAAGATGCAGCAGGTACATCTAGAAACATTCATGTTTAACCACCCAAAAATGGGCTGATTTTAAAAGCTGCTGTGCAATCAGATCCCACCACAGTCAAAAGTGGGAAGTGAATCTTTGCATTCAAAACTTCTATTTTTATCATGGTTTTTATGATGGGTCCATTCTAAACCTTTGCTAGCAGAGACCTGAAAAGATGGAACAAAAACCAATCAAATGTACTGCAATATGCTCGTACAATAAGTAAAAATGTGGTGGGGAAGACAAAGTGCTACTTTTACAATATCCTGTGCCAAATCACAGGTTATACAATCCAGGTTTTTATTTGCACAGCCAACAGTGCTTTGTAGAGCAATCAGGGAAGATAATACAATCCATTTTACATTCTCATTACTTTAGAAGTGTTGAATCTTCTGAAATGGTTTCGGGGTTAATTGAGAATTTGCAGTTTTACAATACACTAGGAATTGTTTAGGCTGCCCTTGTTCCATATTTTTGTGCATACCTTTGTTGCAAAGTTATAAAAACAACAATAAAAGAAGAAACAAAGTGAAATGAAATGATCTGCATTGTTTCTGTTCCAGGCACTCATTTTTGTGGGAGATAAAGCTGAGGTATTGATTAATGTTTAAATGGCTATTAGGAGGAAGGACGTGCTGGGTTGATGGAACATCTCACTCTGCACTAATGCTTTCCTTTGATTCTTTCCCACATATTCCCTAGGGGATAATTTCTGCTCCTGGGAAAGCCAGTGGTGAAACTCTGAGTTACTTTTTTTTGCCAGAATAAATAAGCCAACTATTTTCCCTATTTATTTCTTTCTCTGCATAAATTCCAAAAGTTTCTGGTTGCCAGATCTGCTCTTCAACTTATTTTAACATCATAAGAGCTCATAAAGATGTGTAATTTTTCCTGGCTGTATATGTTGAAGTTTTGATGCTCACTCTGGCTGCCTGAGCACCTGAATATTCCTGTGCACCACAGTCAGGCTCAGCAGCCCCCAGGAAATTTCATTTTTCAAGCCTGAAGCAAAGTTGTGGTAGAAAAGCAGCAGCATGGGCAGGGCTGTCTGTCAGCACTTTGTTAGAGGCTGTAATTTTATTTCATTTTACCTTTTTTTTTACCTGCTCAATAATGTCTTGTTTTTGATTATTCACCCATATTTGCAATGATACTTTTTAATTTTTTTTGCAACATTATCACACAGGACTTTCAGTTTAATTGACTTCCAGGTGAATGCCACTGTGAGGCACTGCCTTGGCGCAGACTCATTAAATAATAACAGGTTCCATGTCAATTACTGGTAATTTAAAATGTCTATAAAAGGTTGTATGGTGGTTTATGACCTATAACAATTCACTACAAAAAAGATAAACAGGTTATTATCCCAGGTATTGATTATATGATTGGAGTTTTGGTTTAAAATATTAACACATTTAATTGGAGAGGGAATTGGTATCAGTTAGTTCAGCTCTGGGTTGTTCTTTATTTAGTATATTTAACTGAGTACAGAATTAAGCCCTAATCATGAATATTCTTTTATTTATCGCTTCAGTCAAGCTCAGGGAATTCCTGGTGTGTAAACTCCTCAATCTCTCTAAACATTTCCAGTTCTGGGGGCTGACTTGTGCTGATTAAAGGGAAAAAAGCACACTAGGGAATTTCATTTTGGGGCATTTTGGAGACAGCATTCCCAAACTCTGATTGAGGCAATGTGGATGTGGCTGAATTCAATCAGCAGAAGGAGGAAGCTCCAGATCCCAGAGTGCAGAGCAAGAGTGTGCAAACAGGGCTGGGTGTAACCACCTCCCCCAGACCTGGTGAATTCATTGTCTGACTCTTTTTGCCACCATTCCCCACAATTTAGGATATTTCCAGCTCACCCAAAATAACTAATGGTAAGAAAAAAAAATAAAATTAAAACCACTCAAATGTAAATTTAAAATACAGCTTCTGGTCCAACTGGAATTTTGAGTCTGGGGAAAGGAGGTCTGTGACAGGATCCATGAGGTCAGTGTGGGTGCAGAGGCTGTTGGAAGTGTTCTGGCTGTACAACACAGCAGTAGGAAACAGGTCCTATAAAATATCCTAAATATTGATTTCTCTGCTAAACTTTGGGTCATTATATATATATATATATTACCTAAATTGTGTTTTTGCAATATGAAGAGATCCACTGTGGAAGCCACTGAGTGCCCAGACAGATTCCTTTGCAGCAATGCATTGGGTTTGATGTTCAGATCTATAATTTGCTAACAACTTCTGCCCTTTTGTTCAGGTATTCAGTGTACAAGGACCCAGCAGGGTGGCTGGAAATCAACCCCACCAACGGCACCGTTGGCACCACGGCAGTGCTGGACAGGGAATCTCCCTTCGTGCACAACAACGTCTACACTGCTCTGTTCCTGGCCATCGACAGTGGTGAGTGACCCCTGGGGTAAAATCCTGAATTTCCTGCTGGAAATGCTCTGTTCTGAAAGCTGCACATGATGCCTCAGGTTTTGGCTTTTCTATTTTTCACATTCTGTGCTGCTTTAGTGTGTGGGTCTGGGTTCACATTAGGGGATGGTGAGCTCTGTGCACAGAGCAGGGAGACAAAACAATTCCTGCTCCAGCTGGGCACCAAGGACAAATGATCCAAATCTCAGCCCCAAGAGCACAAACACTGTGGGCTGGAGAGAGAAAAACAAGCAGGGTGGGACTGCAGGGGCTAAAGCTGGAATGGGACAATGAACTGCAAGATGCAAATGGAGCAGAACTGATCACAGTGAGAGACCCCGGGAGCGCTCGTGCATTTTGTGGCCATTTTGGTTCATCTTGGGTTCATTTTGGGACCATTTTTGTTCATGTTGGGTGCAGCCCTGGCTGGGCTCTTGTGCTGCCCAAGGTGGATCCATTGAGGAGATCCTTTTCATAAATCCCTGCTTTATTCTTTAGCTCTGTCCAGCCTCTGTTCTAGGGCAGCCTTCACCAGGCATCACATGTGTAAAATTTACCAGTGCTGCAGCACTTCTCTGCATGGCCACCTAAATGTATTAGAAACCATTTTGGAAACCAGAAGAAAGAGGAATTAATTTGAAACTTGCAAAGAGGAATTAACTTGAAACTTACAAATTTATAACAGCTTTAATTTAGCTTTATGCCTTACAGATTTATTCCTACACTGATGTCTTAATGCTAGGTGTAATTAGTCTAGAAACATTCTTGGAAATGTAATAAATCATCCTAATCAGAGTTAATTTCTTCACAATATTTGAGCAGTCAGAGTGCCTGAGGCATTTAAATACCAATAAAAACTCATCCTTGATATGCTGGATTATAATCTATTCAATACAATGACATTGACAATAAAAACACAACTAAACTCCTTGTTAAAAAGCAACAATTTTTGCATATCGTGTGTACTAAAGTTCCTCCTGCCAAATAGAATCCAAATTAAGCTAAGGAAAATCTGGGGAGTGATACTGGAGCAGAGGAAGAAAGAGCAAGTTCATAACGTTACAAATCTCCTGAGCTAAAGGCACAAAATAAATAAAAGATTTGCCTGCAATATAGCAGCTAATATGCTAACACTTTTTCACAGCTGCAGCTGGTTTAGCCCTGGTGATGAATTGTAAAATGCTCTTTTTAAGAGAGTAATTCTACATTTTTGCAAGCACATGACTCAGGGAACATTTGCAGGGCCTGACAGGAGAAAGAAAATATCACCTTAAGTATAACAGAAAAAAAATCTGCTGAGGAGATGATTTACTTACATATTAATATACATATTTTCCTAAGGAAATTTCTGTGGGAAAATGTAGCACTAAACATATTTCTGTCTTTTGCTTGCTATTGGATTTTTTTCTTTTTTAATGCATCTCAAAATCAGGTGCACTGGGAAATGTCATCTCACAATGAAAGTAAAAATTTGGGATATTACTGAGGGGTTACCCAAAGGACAAAGTTGTGTTTTAAAGGTGAAGTCAGATATTGTCAGAGAGAATAGATGGAGAAAGGAGATGAGTGTTCTTGACTGTGGGAACCAGCCTGAGTAGTGTGGATTTTGGGGGACACCTCTATGCTGCAACTTAGGCCTCGCTCATTTATTCTAAACCCAGAACTTCGCTGCTTTTAATTCTCAGATTATTTTTTTCCATGCTGGAAAAATGAGAGCAGGGGAAGCTGTTCTGAACAGCAGAGCAAAGGAATCCTGTTCACTTGGGATTCCGAGGCAGCTCCTGATTGCAGCCCCTGTAATTGTGTTTATTTGTGACTGTGCAGCTCTGTCAGTGCAGGAGTTCATCTTCTGCAGCATTATTGACTCCTGTGAATGCAATGATTACAAACCACACGTGTGCACTCAGGACTGTCATGCTAAGGGGTTAATAATGATCTTTTCCTGCCATGAGCAGCCCTGCCACATGTGGGAGTGGGAATAAACAGCAGAACTTAATTAGCTGATATTAACCTTGTGCCCTGCATCACCTCTGCATTAATTACCAGGCAGCTTGGGGAGCAAATTCAACTTAGAGATGGGCTGGGAAGTGGGAAAATTTCCTGCTGGCCTGGATGAATAACTCTGGCTAAAGCAGCCAAGGAGGTTTTAGAGTTGATCTCAACAGGTTGGGGCTCTGCCTTGTCCCTGCAGGGACAGCTGGGACTGACAGTATCCCTGGGAAGTGTTCCCAAATTTGTTTCCAGGCTGACACTGTGATCTAGCACTGCTGGGAGACCCACTTTATCTCTGCAGCCGTCAGAGCTAATGTCCAACTTGAAATATTGCATTAGATGAGAAACCAAATTGTGGGAAAATGGTATGAAATGAATACAGAATTACTTCAGGACTCTAAAAGAAGGTTATGTCAACTTAAAAAGAGGGAAAAATCAGATTGAACAGAACTATGTGCACCTCTTTAGAGCAGCATTGTGCATGGACTGCAGACCTCTCTCTTCAGGTTAATAAGTGAAGCCTGTCTAATGCCAGTGAAAATGCCTGGGACTCCTCAGTGAGAGGGCAGCCAAAAGCAGGATTAAGAACTGCCAAATGAAATAGGGTAATAAAGTGAAAATTTAGAGGCATTTCCAATAGAGCAAGTCATTTGCTTGGGCTAACTGATTTGTGGTGAAAAGGAAGGAGAGGAGACAAAGAAATACTTTAGCGGAAATTCTTTTTTTCCAAAGCATTCAGTGGAGGTTTTTATTTCCTTTGGCCTCTCTGCTCATCTCTGAGTCAACCCTGAGATGGCACAGGCACTGAGGAAGTCTGAGCTGCCACAGGCTTTCCTTGCCTGTCCTGGGAATCCAGAGAGCTCAGGCAATGCCCAGGGCACTGCCCAGCAGGGGGAACTGGCACCCAGAGCAGCTCCCAGCAGAGCAGGCACTGTGAGACCTGTGATCATCTTTAACAGAATTTACAGTGAATAACTCTAAAATCATACAAACCCTTGTGTCTTAGCCAATACAACTATTATTTAGAGTTCATAGCATTTACATGCTTACAGAAAAGGTTCTGTTGTCCCATTGTGTTCCATGCTCACCCCTTTATAAAATGACTTTACATTCAAGTGCTGTCCTGGGGGAGGAGTGGAGACAGCAGCAAACAAACCCCACAGTGATCCTTTTCCTTTTTCCCTTTTTCTTTTTCCTTTTTTTTTTTTTCCTTTTTCCTTTTTCCATCCCCTTTTGCTGATACCAGTGGAGAATCTGTCACCAGTTCCACCTGACTTCTGGTTATTGCACTTCAGTGCAGGGAGCAAGTGCCAGGGCATTTTTTTTAATCTGCAAAGTGTTGGATATTTCTGTCACAAGTCAAACCTGGAGTCTTGCTCTTGGTGTTTCTTTGTATAAAGCTGTCACATCTTTATCTTTTTTGGGATATCACTTTACCAGTAAGACAGGAACAATGAAAGGGACATAGAAAATGGAGTCACTCCACTGCAGGAAATAAGTTGGATCTTTATGAGATTCTTTTTGACCTTTATGATATCATTTCTCTGCATTATCAAATTAACTGCAACTAAAGGTGGTAAAGTATGAATTATGTTATTCCTGATCCAAACAGTTCCTGTATCTTCCCAAACACACTCAGAACAATGTGTAACAGCAAATTTGATGGAAACAGTGTTAATTTATAGATAATAAATTTTGACCTTTTATGGGGGTGCATTACACTTTAAAAATGACTTTTTGGAAAAAATATCCTAATTTTCTCAGTACATTTAATTTCAGTAAAAGGTCAACTTAGTGTCTTTAGAATTTGAAAACTTTTTATTAAAGACCTGTGTGACCACAGAGTCTCTGGCCTATTAAAGAAGAAATTAAGCACTGGTAGGAAATACCATGCATCAAAGTTAACACATTAAAGTGTCATGAACTGTGTTTAATCTGAGAATGAGCTGATAATGAGGCAAAGTCGGGTTTATGCAAACTCGGGAAACATTGGAAGTTTAACAGAAGTGCCAACAACGGTGATCATTTCATTTGGCGCTCTAATCACTGAAGCCACTGCAGCATCACAGCATTATTGGGAGCTTTTCTGCCAAAAGGAATCTTGCTCATTCCATGAGAGGAGAAATTATTTGGGTTTGAGAAACCTGTGTGGAACAGTTTCCAAATGGGCTCTGTGGTGTCATCCTGTAGATCCCACTGCTCGCTGAATTTGGGATGAGGATCACAAAGCAGAGCACCTGCATGTTTTCCTCATTCAGCCATGCTAGAAACTCTCCAGGAAAGGTCTTTTTTTTTTTTCCTGTATTCTGAGAGTTTGAGTCACAATCTAGAAAAAGTGAGGGAGGAGGAAACCATGGCTGGAGGTGAAGCTAAAAAATACCTGGAAAATGTGTAAAATATTTAAAAGATAAAATTAATTTCTGCATTTCCTTTTAGAGGCATGAATAATTTACCACCAGATTTACCTTATTTATGCAAGAATCACTCTTTTTTTTGGTGCAATTAATATCCCATTGTGTAGCCTTTTTCTACCTCTTTAAAAACAAAATCTTTGGGTATTTTTGGTTGCTTGACTCATAGAAAACCCACCTATGTTGTCCATTATTTGTCACCTGGCGACAAATAATGAGCCACTAATCTTGCTGGTTGGGTTAAATGCAAACTGAAGTTGGATTCCACTTTTTTGGGGGGTGGTTGGATGCCACCCCAGTGGGGTCCTACCTAAAGAGAAATATTCTCCCAGTGAGTCTGATGCAGTGCGAGCATTCCACCTTCCCTCCCTGCCGTTCCTGTCAGCTGGGAGCTACTGAGGCAAAAATGGGGACTATAAGAACTTCAGCTGCATTAAAGAAAGAGACTAAATATCATTAAAAGTAATTTTAGTTGTGAGTTCAGGGTTTGCCTTGAGCTACACTGGCAGTTTAAGAAAAAAGCAACCTGGACCTTGGTTTTCTGGCTGTGTCCAGCTGCACTCGTGAGCTGTGGCACTGTCTCACTTTTCCTCAGCAAAATGAAGAAATGGTGAATCAGGCTCTAGTTCTCACTTTTTCCTGTGTTTCCAAGGAGCAGCTGAACCCAAGCAATCCTGAATCCCATTTATTGTGTGAGTCTTGGCACTGCTAATCATTAAAAGGAAACTTTTTATTCTGTCCTCTGTGTGATGAGCAGTAACACACCCCACCTAGAAAAAGCTGGAGCAACAGAGAGGTGTGGCACTGTGCAATTAGAACTTTTCCTGACATGTATCTAACCTGTCTCCTCTCTCCATGATGCACATAATTAAATTACCATAGATTGATTCCACCTAAACCACGCTATTTTTGAAGAAATCAGGCAATTAGTTACCATGGCAACCCAATTAAGCCAGTTTTATACCCCTTATCTTAATTGCTGTATTAATTGAGAAGAGAAAATAAATTGAAGACTCATCCTTTTCTTGCCATTTTAAATTTCAGTAAAATATGAATTGCACACAAAATATTGTTTTAATTTGTCATCATGGACTCATGATTGGAAAAAGAAATGAGAATGTTGAAAACAGTATTTAAGACGGATGGCATGTGTCAGGAGCAGTTGGATACGCTGAAAGAGCTGGGCTCTTCAGAAATGTAATTACTCAAAAACAGGAGCTGCATTTATTATTTGAGGAGATGAATGAAGAGTTGGAACTTTGCAAGAAGCCAACAGCATTTATGGCTGTCCTGCTATTTTGTAACATGCAGATTTTTTTTTTTTTTATATTTTATATATATTTATATATATACACTATATATAATATATATTTTATACTTATAATATATAATATATAGATTTTGTTTTATATATTTCATATAAATATATTCTATATTTACTATATATAATATATATTTACATGTTATATCTAAATATATGATATATAATTTATATTTTATATATTTCATATAAATATATTGTATATTTACTATATATATCTATTATATATAATAAATAAAAATGTAATAAATATTTATTTATATATTTATATAATTTTATAAATTTCTATTTACGTATTTAAAAATTTAAATTTATGTTTATGTAAATTATAGTTATTTATATTTATAGTTGTATATTTATATATTATTATATTATTTATTAGTATTTACTATAGTATTATATTTCTTTTCAATTATATTTACTTATATATTATTTTTATGTATTATATATTATGTTTATTTTATAGTCTTATATATTATATTTACTATATTCTTACATATTTACTATATATAATTTTTTTTAAGTATTATATATATAATTTTTCTTTTGTATCTTTTATATTTCACTTTATATATTTTATATTTATATTTTAAAATATATTTATTATATATATCATAATATATTTATTTTATATATTTATTTGATATATTTTACAAAGCATCTATATGTTAATCTATATGGAAAATGCATAGGAAATTGGAATTCATGGGGAATTAGGGACAAAATATCAGCACGTGCCTTTGAGGAGAGCAGTTGTGTGAGCAGCACTCCCAGATTTTGGTGTCCTGCCCCTCTCCTGGTTCCATTTTTTTTTGGCTGAACCATGGCTGGAGCTCGCCCTGAGCGCAGAACTGCCTGCAGGAGGGGACTGCTGCCAAAGCTCCGAGCACACACAGATTCTCAGAGCAGAAAAGCAGCGTATGGAGGGGAAAAAAACCCCAATGTGAGGGATGAGACAGAAATGTGTGTTTAGATTCTCAGAGCAGCATCACTAGAAAGCATGAGAAGCTCTGTTCTTGTTTGGGGAGCAGTGTGTCATTTGTGTGACTTTAATAATTCTGATAATTCTGTGCAGCTTTTCATTAAGGTTCAAGTGTTAAGAGTATACAAAGTATCTTTTTCTATAACACTTATTTTCAAACTAATTTTTTCAACTGGTGGTAGCAGCATGGTCATTTATGCTGGCAGCACTAAAATCCAATTTAAAATCCACATTTCCTGGTAAGAACCCCTTGCCCTGGAGACTCGCTTCACCACCAAGTTTCCACTTTGTTTCCCTATGAAATTCTCCATCCTTCAGCCTCTGTTTCAGCATCTTTTACACAAACCAGTGATGCTGTTTCACTCCTATGATGGCCATGGTATATTCCCAGATGTGCCACTTCTGGGAGTTTGGAATTCTCTCTGTCCCCAAGGGCTCTAAAGGCACCCAAATATTTGAAGTGTTCATCCTCAGGAGGGATGGCCAGCTCTGCTCAGGGGCAAATGGGATCAGAGCTGGTTGGAAAATCTTCTCCCCAGGATTGTTGGACCCGTTAGGTCTTGCTCTGCGCATTAATTCTGCTCTCAGCCACAAGGTTTGGCAATGCAAATTAACAGTTTTACTCCAGAATTAAAATATTCCATGGGTAACTTTCCTTTCAAAATCAAAGGTGTCTGGGGATCATGGGATTTTGAATTATTTCAACAGCATAATACCATCAAATTTATGAAAGTCACCTATTCCCAATGGATGAGTTGTGACCATTTTTGCTTGATTCATTTCGTGTTACATTTTTATGACGTGTGTTAACAAGCTCCAGTTTATGACCCTGACATTTGCTTGCTTTTCTTTTGGAGGTCTTCATAAATCAACGAAAGATTTCTGTTTAAATCATTATAAATAAACCAAGCAGAGAATAAGTCATTGAAATGAACAGAAGCAATTTCCTTTCACTCTTTTTTTTTCTTTGTGTGTGTAATATTTGCCCAGCCCCTGAACCATACAAAGAGTGAAACATTTGCACAGCAGGGAGAACACAGCCATATCTGTGTGTGACAAAATAGCAGGACATCCATAAAGCTGTTGGCTTCTTCATTTCAAAAGGCAGATTTTAATATTACTGACTTCAGAGAAAGATAAGAAGGGCAGTGCATAAGACATTATCAGTCCAGTGTGGAAATAATGCATTCAAAATTAAAGACAGCAGTTTAATTAAGTGCATGAAAGGCTGGCTTTTATGATCATATTTCAAATACCAGAATGTCTTTTCATCCATTCTGCCGTATGACTTTACTTAATAATATATCAAGAACAAAAAACGTATGGGAGTCTTTCTGTAAATTCAATTAGTCCAATAAAAAGTGAAAAATAGTTTCTTTTTCATTAAAAAGAACTCAAGCCTAACCCTTCAGATGACAAAGTGTGAGATGAGGAGGGAGGGCAGGGCTGGAGCAGGATGAACATTCAGCCTTTGTGATGCATTTCTGCTCGAAGGAAACAGATGAAGTGTCACCATTAGTAACATTTGTTATTGAAAGGACTAATTGCATTCTGCTGCAGGCAGCAGTTTATCAGATCCAGACCACGGGGTACTTGCTTCTGCCTTGGGATGCTCTCCCAGCACAGCAATAATTCAGTTTATGAAAATGTGCTGTGGACAAGTTTCCTTTGAGAAGCCTGGGTTATTGGGCTGCTGTGGGCAGGGGGCTGTGCTGAAGGGCCCCTCTTGCAGGGCTGAGCTGGAAATGCTGTGGCACCTGCCCTGGTGCTGCACGGGTTAACTGCAGCCCCCTGAATCCATTTGGGAAGGGTTTATGTGGGAACCCTGGTCACTGAGAACGTCAGACTTTCTGTACTGACCGACACTGACCCCCAAGGAAACACTGCATTCCACCTGAAGCCATAAAGAAAGATTCCAAAATTAAATAATAGAACTATTATGAGCGTGTAGTTTGAATAGAAGTGTGTAATATCACATAGTAGAAAACTTAAAGTTTTAGAATATAGTAATATATAGAAAACAAAATAGAAGCTTTAAAGTAGACACTAGTCCTTCTTGACCTTCTTCACCTTCTTCCTCATAGGTTTAAATAGCTTAAATAAAAAAGTCCACACTGTGAGTCACAAGTAGTTAGTTATTAGGTTAAAAATAAAAATACTTAGGTATCGTTTCTTAATTAAACAGTTTATTCTAAAAGAACCTTATAAAGAAAGAGATACAACTCCATTTTTACCTTGTTAGTAGAGTGCTGTAGAACTCACAACTTGTAAGACTGCTCTGCTCAGGGAAGTGCAGGGATCACACATCCCTGTGCTAAACCAGAAAAAATAAAAATGAATAAACAACCCACAAATACAACATTTCAGATGAGGCCTCATTGAATGCCAGGCACAATAAAGGAAAAAATGCGCCCTCAGAAAACTCTGAGGTGATTTTCCCAGGGTGCCAAAGGAGCTGCGAGGAGCTGCTGTGCTGCAGGCAGTGTGTGGCTGGCTCAGCCAGGCTCACCTCTGCAGTGCCTGCAGGTTATTTCCATTGTCAGCTCCTGGGTCAGCCCTAGAAATGAGGTGCTGCTCCCAGCAGGCAAACTCTGCCTTCCCAGCTCCCCCAGTGCCACCAGGGCTGGTTTGTCACTCACAGCCCAGCACTGAGCCCTGCAGTGGTGAGTAAACCACAGGCTCACCTCTGCAGCTGGCTCTCAGGTCAGGCTGGCAAATCACTCCGGAAGGTTTAAAGCACAGGGTAAATAACCCAGCTCATTTCCCAGAGCTGCCTCTGGCAGGTTTCAGTGCTGCTGACAGAGCTGCACGTGGCCCTCAGGGCTGGTAGGGATGATCTGGTCCTGTTCTGCTTCTGGGCACCCAGCTCAGCCCCTGATTCCTCCCTCCTTTTCCTCTCACTTGTCTTATTTTTCATTTTTTGAATACTGTGCTACCTGTCTGGGGGATGGTTCCCAGTGTGTTTCTCTCAGTATGTGCTGATGAACAGATTCTGTTCCAGATATCTATTCATGTCCTACTCTCACTTTAACTTCAAAATATTCCTCTCCCAGAGGTTTCCTTAGAATAATTTTCCATACTGTAGAGAATCAGACAGGCTTCATTCTGAAAATCAGCAATGAATTTACAAGAGTGACTCATCAGGTTTTTTAAGCAATAATTTCCATATAAAAGAGGTAAGAACAATAAAAAATTATTTCCCTTTGCAAGCCTGCAGGTGCAAATAGGAGCTGGAGTTTATGGAAATGTGATTTAATAAACAGATGTTTGTTTTTTTCCTCTAGGAAACCCTCCTGCTACGGGCACAGGAACTTTGCACATCACCTTGGAGGATGTCAATGACAACGTCCCATCCCTTTATCCAACACTGGCAAAAGTTTGTGACGATGCAAAAGATCTCAGGGTAGTGGTTCTAGGAGCATCAGACAAAGACCTTCATCCCAACACAGATCCATTCAAATTTGAGCTCAGCAAGCAATCCGGCCCAGAAAAGTTGTGGAGAATCAACAGGCTTAACAGTAAGGCTGGAACTTGGATTTTTGTGTATTTATTCTTCCCACTTCTCCATCCCAGGGTACTCTCCCTGAGGCACTGGGGGAATTCAGGAGGGGTTTTGCAGGAAGGTTTTGTAGGATGGAGCTACCTAAAGCTGCTGCTTTACCCTGTGCTGGGGCTGCTGGACCTGTGGGACACCAGTTCTGAAACCTGAAACTCTTTCTCTTCTTGTGTTGGCTGAACTTTCTTCTCTCAGTTTTGCATTAATCTCTTGTGTTGGCTGAACTTTCTTCTCTCAGTTTTGCATTAATCAGGGGCTACTAATAACTGATAATTTTGTGAGGATTACTGCATCTCATGGCACCCAATTGTTTTGTACAAGGTGCACAAGGCTTTGCAATAGGACAACATGGAAGTTGTGCATGGGCTTTAGCAATCTAATTGAAAAACTTTCTGATTTTGAGTATTTAAACTCTCCTCAAATAAAATCTCCCAATGCACTGGGACCTTCCACAATTGGTAAGAGGATGATGAGATTGCAGAAGGTTTGTGTGTTAAATTGTGGGCACAAAGTACAACATTTCTTCATAATGTAGGTTATTCCTGTTTCTTTTCTGAAATATTTATTTTTCTCTGCCACTCTCCAATTTTTTAATTCATGTCATAGCCTCAGAAAAATCTAGAGATGGATGTGATGACTGTACTGGCTGCAGGACAAAGGGGAGGAGCTGGTTTTTTTGGCTATTTTCCAAACATCAAACCATTCCTGTGTTACACCCTGACAGAATTATCACACCCACCTGGGTACCAAGAGCTGCTGTGGCCTCAGCTCCCCAGGTGGAGCAGATGTCTGGCTTTGGAAGGGCCTTCCCTTCCCTTCCCTTCCCTTCCCTTCCCTTCCCTTCCCTTCCCTTCCCTTCCCTTCCCTTCCCTTCCCTTCCCTTCCCTTCCCTTCCCTTCCCTTCCCTTCCCTTCCCTTCCCTTCCCTTCCCTTCCCTTCCCTTCCCAATTGAGGAAGTGCTTCAGCAGTTTTCCCTATACTTCCCAGCAAGAAGAGTTATTTTTTCCTTTGGCAAGTAAATTTATTATCTCTTCTCATCATTTTGGGGGTGACATGCCCCCAAAAGCATTTCATTAGATATTAGCTTGCACAGGCAACTTCTGCCAATAATTTACAGACCAAATAATGTATTTAAATAAAAGGGGCTCTTGCAAGTCTTTCTTTTGGTGGGGTTTGCAATAAGATGGGGTTTGTAATTAGATTTCAGCCCATGAAAGAATTTCAGTACTGCCTCTTCCCCCCAGTTCAATTCTTTTGTTATTTTTCTTAGAGTATTCTCATTTTCTTCCTGATTTCCATGACTAACTGGTATTTCTGATGTTGCTAGCAGACTCCTTCACCCTCCCAAGCAACCAACACTTGATTAATTGTCTCCTCATCCTTTGCAGATACCCATGCCCAGGTCATCCTGCTTCAGAACCTGAAAAAGGCCAATTACAACATCCCCATCTCAGTGACAGATTCTGGAAAACCTCCTCTGACCAACACCACAGAACTGAGATTACAAGTGTGTACCTGCAAGAAATCCAAAATGGACTGCAGTGCCAGTGATGTTCTCCACATCAGCCTGACCCTAATCCTCCTTTCACTCCTCAGTTTATTTTGTAAGTCTTTTGCTGAGCTCTAAGTAATGAAGTGTTGTTTTTCTGCTCATTTGTATTCTGAATCAGAAAACCCTCCAAGGGAGGAGTTAAATTCACACATTGATATCATAATGCTGGAATTTTGGGTTCTTTTTCCATGAGGGAATAGCTGTGAGAAGGGTGGGGGAAAGGGGTTTCTCATAGTCAAAAAATGTATGTCTGATTGTCAAATTAAGAATTAGAAGCAATAATTTTAAGAGGAATCAAAGGGAATCAGAGCTAACATATGATAAACTGAGAAGTACCAGCTGTAGTAGCAGATTTGTGCAATGCTTGCTTTCATCTCTCCCCACTTGAATTCAATTCAAGCCCAGAAAGAGGAGATTAAAGGTGTTCCTGTAACAATGGCTGTTCTGGGTCACCAGGAAAACGAGGCCTGTCTGCTTCAATCTGTTTCTACACATAAAATGTGCAAGTGACTGGAACATGAGGAACTTGTTTGGGATTCTGGGCTTAGAACCACCCAGAGCTGATAATCAAATGGCCAGGCTGGCTTGGAGGGCAGAGAAAAGTGACAGGTAAAAGGAATTTCTGCTGTTTCTGAGAAAGGAATTTTGTAAATCTTATTTGGAAAGCTAACTTGAATTGGAAGTGGGAAAAAGAATCCCAGAATGACTCAACAGTAGGAATTTAAAGCCATGGAATCCACGATTTAAACAGGGCATGTCCCTGGGTAGTCCCGTGACAGCTGCCAGAAAACTTTTTGGTGCAGTGTTAGTTTGGAATTCCTATCTGTTTCAAAGGAATAGCTGTACCCTACAACTATGACAGTAAATCTGTTATTTAAGGACTGTTACCTTCATCTTCTATTAACAGAATACATTGTATAGTGACTTAAAACCTGAGCCATGGTGAAAGGCCTTGGATTCTCCACGAGATAAAATGTGCCACGGGGCAGGGGAGAGGTCAAGGCAGAGATCCCTTCCACACCTGAGGCTTGGTGTGTGCTTGAGCACACATCCTGTCCTGTTTGCTTCTCCTTTTATCCCCAAAGCTTGGCATGAAGGTCGTTGTGAGCTGCTACCAGCTGATGTTTGTGATGCTCTTTGAAGATGAAAAGGACTATATAAATGCTAAGTGCAAATTCCTGTTCTTAGTCTCAGTCAGTGACTTCTAAAGGATCTGTTTTGGCTCTGGTTCAGCTGGGCTGGGCTCAGTCTGCTGGAACCAACTGCAAACTTCAGCTGTTAGGAGTAATATGTTAAAAGTATTTGGCAGGGTGTGACACCATTGCAGCAGTGATATAAATGTGCAGCCCATTGATTCAAATATATTCTTGTTGCCACTTCATAAATGTTGCTGCTGCTACACTAGGCGTGACTTTCACCACTGGAATTACTTTCTTATCTGATGTGATTTGCACTTGAACTTTATTTACATTAATTCATCTGCTCACAATGCAAAGGGGTTAGAGAAAAGCTTTTTACTTTGGGAAGTTGCCGTGTTCATGTTGATTCCTTACAGCCCCCACCAAGAAGCCTGATCATTTTCCTTAGGTTGAATTATAAAGCCACTTTTAAGTATTGGAAAGCACTTTTTGAGTTGCTCTTCTTGGCTGCAGGTCTTGTCCAGCTCAGCTGTGGGTGGAATACACCCCAAGGGCATCCCAAGGGTATTCCATGGCTGTCATTCCACCTCTGGAACTGCTCCCAAACCACGTCTGTGCAAAGCCAGCAAACACCACAACTCCCCTGGGCATTTTCCTCAGGTGTGCACTGCACAGAGACAGAAAGGAACGGGGCTGGGAGCCAGTTAAAATAATGTGGTTCTGTGTTTGAACTCCTCTGAAATGTGCTGCTATCGCCCGTTCCCAACTCATTTCCACACACAGATTTTTTATAACTGTGATTAGCTCCATTGCAATGTTTTGTATAGTCCAAATATTTATCAGAGTAATCAAAGATTATGATGCCATAAAAACAAAGAGAACTTTAGTGCTTATTGAACAGATGAAACGTCCCATTTCTAGTGGCAAGTTATGAGTTTAATTTTAGCAAAAGCCCTTACGTGGCTGACTTTGCTCCCAGTGTTTGTATTTTATGAGGCTCTTGTTCCTGGGAGGTAAATCCTTCAGTCAAATGAACTTTGTAACTCATGCCAAAGTATTTCTTTTTGTATTTGACATCTGGTGTGAGGATAGATAGCCCTCTGAAAGAGCTGCTCGTGGTAAAAGAGCCCTGCATGAATGTCTTTCCTGTAGAAAACATCTTGGTATTATCATTTAAATGGCGCAATTATTAGCTATACTTAGAATATGTGCCTCCTCAGTAAATCATGAAAGAAGTCAGATGTGGCAGATTTCTGAAGTGTCTGAGCACACAAGTGAAGAACCTGATTAAAACTGAAATGGATGCGAAACCCAGCAGTTCCTCCCGTTCTGGAGACATCCTACTGTGCTCACTATAGTGAGGGATAATGGGATACAGACTGCACACTTGCCCAGAAGCCCCTGGGAAGGTAGATAGAGCTGGAACAAGAAGAAATTAGGAGATCTTGGCAGCCAGAAATAGAAAATATGAGATGCCAAATATACGGGCAGATTTGCACAACAAAACAATGAGGTGGGATTAAAAAATGATGAAAACAAAGTTGATTGGAAAAAGAAGCATCTTTGTATGTTTTGTATTTAATCTAATTTTACTGAGGTCAAGCTGGGATGGTGGAGAGTGGACAGGCAGAGGAGTTTCCAAAGTTACAACAAGTAATGGTGACAAATATTGGAAAGAATATTGTCACTTGTCATTAAAGCAGACTCTGTGTTTAAGATGAGACTTCATGTGGTGGCATTTTGTCCTCTGTCAGCTTTTCCTTGCCATTACTGGAAACAAGACAGGACCAAATGTTCAGACTGAATTCAGATTTTAGTAGTTCAGATTGAGGAAGAAAACCATGAAAAACCCATCCTGGGTTCCTGGTCAGGGAGGGAGCTGCAGCAATCAGTTCTTGGAGGAAGAGAGTGAGTGGGGAAAGAGAAAATCTGTCTGAGCATGTCTGGGGCTGCTCTGAGATTGTCCCTGAGCGCTGCAGTGCTTCCAGGTGACACAGCTAACCCAGCTCTGCTCAGAACCCAGCTACTAAAGGGATCCTCAGCACCACCAGGATTACAAACAGGCTCCCCCTGGAAGGCTCCTCAGTGTTTTCAGTGAGATAGCAGCTACAACATCCCACAAGGGTGAGGGAGGGCAAAGCAAAACAAGCCAAAAACAAATTTGTGCATATTTGTGCACAAAATCTGCCCAGGCCCTGTGGGATACTGAGAAAGAACCACTCTAGCTGGCAGAACTAAGCTTTAGATCTATTACAAATTATTTATATTATTATTAGTATTTAAAGGAGTATTTGAATTCTGGGCTTTTGATTTTATAATAACTATTCACTTAATTGCATAATCATAGAATGGTAATTGCATTTCATATCTTCTTTTATATTCTACCAACATAAAAGACCACGTTAGATTCAAATGTGTGGAATGAAGGGAATAAAAGGCACAATAGTTGTGTCTCTAATATTTTACTTAAATTTCTTTGTTATAAAAAGACTGGGATTCAAACACTTCATGTTGAAAAAACCCAATTTTTAATTTTTTTGACTGTCAACCATGAATAAGAAGCTTTTTTTGTTCATCTGGCCAGTGGACTACAAAGGTGCAAGTTGACTTGAGTTGAAATAAGTGAAGAGTTCCATTATTCTGAACAGAAAGTGAGGTGCCAGACAAGGGGCAAATGCCTCCTTAAAGAAATGAAATAAGCTGGAGGTCTCTACATTGCAATTAATTTGTTAAAGTCAGGGTGAAAGGCCTCAGATGTGTTTGAGAAACAGAGACTGGCACAGATGTCTGTGCTGCAATTGCAAAAAAGCCTTAGAGATACCCCTGAATTTCATTTCCTAGTAATTTCCACAAACTTTTCCTATTTAGTGTTGGCTGTCCCTCACTATATTGGGTTTTTTCTGATTTGAGGAATAAAGGCACAGGGCCAATAGAGAAAATACAGGCGGCTTTTTTTATCCCTTGAAAATGCTGTGTTTACTATTAAACCACTACAAAACAAAACAAAACAAAAAAATGTAAAAAATTGAATGATATGGAACTGGTGGGTTTGAATTTCCATGGAGCTGGACAGGCAGAGTTAATCCTGCAGTGTTATCTCTCACCCAGCTCATTTTTCAAAGCCACAGCAGCCCCTGTATCTCTTGTTTACCCCGTGTTCTTTGTGCAGGAACATCAAATGGCTGAAAAGTGAAACAGAGCATTCCTGAAAGGCACCAGAATAAGACAAATCAGAGCAGGTTTCAAATGGAACAGACCTTTAAGGTCACTGCTCTTTCCATTCCCTCTGCAGATTTGTTACCTGCACATTCCCACTTTCCAGCCTTTATTTTGAATTTCTTGGCTTAGTTTTAAACTGTCAGGTTGGTTTTTATTTTTTCCTTCAGGGCTCAACAATTGGGTTTTTCCAGTAGAATTTTTGGGTTTTCCCAAGAAAAAAAGGAAAAAGTTCATCCCTGTTCCATCCAGTTCCAGAGGAAGGGTTCCCAGTAGGTGAATTTGCTAAAACCAACATTTCTTGTTTGTTTCTTTGTTTTGTTGGTTGGGTTTGGTTGTTTTCTTTTTATATTTTACGTTGTTTTAGCACCCTTCAATCTTCTACAGCAATTTTCTACTTTTCAGAGCAGTTTATTTTTAAATAAGTTTAAAAAAAAAGAGATCAGTTTAATTAAAAATACTAAGGAAGTCTGCAAGATACATTTCCCATTTCTGAGAAATCAAATATCCCTATTTTGGCTAGAGTTGCAATAACTATTAAAATTGGATAGTTTTGCTGTGAAAGGTGCTTTATTGAGGTGGTTGGTTGGATTTTTTTTCTTTTTGCACTGCTCTAATTTGAGTTGCATTCTCGTGCTAGAGCACAACAATGTAGTCACCTAAAATATCACCTAAATTTTGCTCTCCAAGAAATTGGAGATTGCTGATATTCAGTGAGTTCCAGTGATGTAAACCTCACCTCCTAAACCAAACAACAGCAGCAATATCTACTATCACTCATTGCCTTTTCACAGATGCTTTGGTCCACATTATTATTATTTTTGCAGCTAAATATTACTGAAATGGATTCTTTCTCAAGTGCCTGTATGAGAAAAACACCATTTTTATTTGTGTCTTTAAAGATTTGGGTTGATTTCAAAGCAAAGGATGGTTTGGGGGTTAAGGGATTGCTTCAATTTGAGCCAGTCTTGATTTGAATCTCAATTTTAACACAGAGCTGTGTCCATTCTTCTGATTTCACTGCAGGTTTTTTCCAGTCCTGCAACATATTGTGCAGTTTGGGAGCCCACCTAAAATTAATGGGGCTTGAAATGGCCCAGAAATCCATATGGATGTCCATAATTGGGGACAGGATGTTTGTACACCAGACAAGACAAATAGAAATGCCCCCAAATTACACATCAGCATATTGAAATGTGCTTAATACCACTGCATTTGATCGAGTCAATTAGGTGGGAAATGGCATTTTACACACATTTGGAACCATCCAAACACGTTGCAGGAGTGCAGAGGTGAGCAAAGGGGGCAGTTTAGAAGATGTGTGTCTGGAATGCAGAAGGGAGCACATGCAGCTCCTTCCCCAAGAGCTGCAGTGTTATTGCTGATGGTCATTCTGGAGGCATGAAATGGACATTCAGAGAGATTGGTTTGATAGCCCATTTAGTGCTGGGAATTCAAGTGAACGCTTTTATGTTTTCATTTTCTCAACAGTACTCCACAGTAATTGTTGGTACATAATATTTTGTATTTCTTCTCTGAACAACTTCTTAAAGCCACATAAATATTGAATTTCAGATAGTTATGGTCAGGATTGCTCTGGAGTGGCCTATGATTAAAAACTGGCACTGAATACATGACCAGTTGAAGTATTTTTTTCTGCCATTAATGGTCACTGCACATTGTGAGATGTTTGTTTCTTTTCACCGTGTCTGTCCTTGGCTATTTTCCCCATAACAGTTTTTCCTATTCCTTTCCTATTTTTCCCTTTATAGCATCCAAATAACTCAATGTAAACAGCTTTGTGTTCAGATTTGGGCAGGATATTAAAGATTAGGAGGAGATTTGTGGTGCCTGAAGGTTTGATGATGCTGCCTTATGTCTGCAATACCCAGTGGATATTTACAAAGCCCTTTAAAGGGCCGTTAATGTTTGGAGTATTTTAGATGAGATATTAAAGCCTCACTTTATCAATATAATTAATTGGGATAGGTCATTAGTTGGTGCTTAGGTAAGTGCCATGTTTAGGAGCAGTTCTTCAAAAATGTGAAATGAGCAGGTGTTGATACCAACAGTTTGGTTTTTCTAGTTTCGGATTTTCTAGTTTGGTTTTTCTTTTTCTGCATCTTCTAAGCATAATCCTTCACTCTAGTTTTTATTCTTACTCAACAAGAATTTCTTCAGATGATTAATTTAGGATTTCAAGCTGGGTTTAGTCTGTACCTACAGATCTGAATGTGTCTGGATTGTTCATGTTCTGCTTATTTAAAACTGCTGGTAACCTGTGCTGTGCTGCTGTGGGAGATGAGATCTGAGTGCCTGAGCAGCTTCCAGTCCTTTAAAAGTTTGGCTCCCTGCTACAGCTGATGCATTTCGTTTTCAGCATCCCTATGAAAAAAAAATCAGCAGACTTGTTCAGTGCTGCTATTTCCAAACTGTACTTATTCATTTCACTTGTTGCATATTTTCAACCATTCCATTCCATTTATCAGATTAGAGCATGGGAAAATATCCATGCAGGCTGCAGGCAGCCACCTCTGCAATTGTTTAGTTTTGACAGAACTGAAAAATGAAGGAAGCGTTTATTCCCTATTGCTGAAATGAAGGCAACACTGCTTTGACAAAGTATCCAACTGAAATTCACATCCATTTTTTAAAAAAATAATAATGGAGTACATCTTGGCTTTTCTACCCTAAAACTCCCCCTCTCCCAGTGAGATTCTTCACATCCCTGGAGAACAGGACTTGTATTAGAAGATGGTTTTTTATTTAATAAACCTAGGGAAGCACATGGCTCTGAATTTCTAAGCAAGGAGAGTTGGAATTTTGCTTCATCTGAGCAACTTTTCTATCAGAAAATGTTTATTTTATGCACCTCTTAGGAACAGTTCATTACACAGGGAGTGTGTGTGAGTACCTGACAGGAAAGAGGGGAGGCACAGCCAAGGATTCAGCAGTGCCCTTACCAGGGTCAGAAGAAAGAGCAATTTGGCTTCCCCCAGCCCTGCTTTGGATCTGCCACTGCAGTCTCCTAATAAAAAATATAATAAATTAATATATATATAAATATATATTCTATTAATTATACTATATATTCTATATAGAATATATAGTTATAGTGCATATTAATATTAATATATATTATATATTTATATATAAATTGATAATAGAATAAAAATAAATTTATTATAATAAATTTAATTATAATAAATGAGCAGTGTGAGAGCCACTGATGCAGGTGTCCCACAGGTGACATGGGCTCAGCAGGGGGAATGTGTCCCCTGTGCCAGCTGGGGAGTTGGGGCTGCCTCATTTCCCCCTCCCTGCCACTCTGGGCTGATTGAAGAGCCCCTGGCAGAGTTTCAGCTCCTGCAATCAAACCCTGGCACTGATTTAGAAGAGCCCACCAAAGCTCTGGGGGCAATTATGAGCCTCTCATTTCACACAGCGCTTCTTCCATCCTTAACAGGATAATTTCAAATAATTTCTCACTTAAATGAGAAACAAATCGTGTGTGATGGTATAAGCTGCAGATTTTCAGGATAAACTAATTTACTTTTGGAGTCTTTATAAACTTTTCCCAAAGGTGTTGTGGCCAGTGAGATCAGCAGTTTGTTCTGGCTGATATTAAACCCAAATTTCTTAATTGCAGGAATGAAAACGCAGGGAATCTGTTTGGGAATAGTCCTTCAAATTCAATGAGATTTTGGGGAAAATTTAGAATAATTTATAGGCACACCGTGAAACTTCTGCAGTTGAAACCTACCTGTGACAGATCAACCAGTGATGCACATGAAAATAATTTATATTTTTCAAAGTTCTACATCGAGGCTAAATAACTATGCCTCTAATTAATGACCTTTCCTAGATGGTAAATCCAGGAAAGAAGTACCTGGATGTTGATTAGCTGCCTAATCAGAAGCACAGTGCTGATCTCTTCTATCATTTTTGTTACCTCTTTAGCATTACTGAGGTTTCAATAAAGTCCATGATGTAATGTAGACTTTTAATTATGCCAGATTAATGTAATATTTCTGATGAAAGGGTAATTGAAAGAAATGGAGCGTGCATGAGCTGAACTCCAAACTCCAGCTGTGTTAACTCTCTTATTTTAATGGGAATTAAAGGATGAATGCATTTTGGGTAAAGCTCATTCCTGTACAGAGGGTCAGCAAGAAACTTAAATGCCTTTAATTTTTATGAGGTTTTAACTGCAGTGTAGAAGCAGAGTCTGTGAAATAGAGGGTGAGCTTGGTCTCATAAAGAGCACATCTTTCAAAGGCTTTTAATTACTCTATTTAGACCTGTTTCTTTAAAATAAGCAGGGAATCGAGTCACTAGTGTAATGTAAATATGTTCAGAGAAAGCTCTGGCTGCAACAGGGAAAGCTGGAGGGCACCAAAGCATTTTCTGAGATCAGAAGTTCTGCAAACCCCACTGCTGGCTGGCTGAAGGGAAGGGCTCTGCTGGAATATGAGCTCTTGGCAGCCTGAACCTCAGGGAATGAATTTGCATCCTACCAGTTGCTTCTTCCCTGGAATGCAGATCACGAAATCTTTGTCTCAAATTCTGTGTATTTTTTTTTTCCCTCCATCTTCTTCTGTTGTGTGGATGAACATGAGGAGTAAACCTTGAGTTGCCCCAGGGTGACAGAGGCAGGGAGATGTCTCTGCAGTCATTGAAGAAGCCAGCATTAGGAACTTGGGCTGAATTAGCTGAATTGCACCTTCTCAAACCAAATCAGCTTTTGAAACTCTAATTCAGGGCTTTCCTCAGGGGTTGACCACCATCATCAACTCCAAATACAGCCAGTAGACCTTGGCTGAGTAGAAAGAAGGGTTTTTTCCATGTCATGAGTCTCCCTACCCTGAACTATGCACTTACACCCACATCCCCACAGTATAATTATTTTTATTAATGCTATTAGTACATTAGGTCCAGACAAACTCTCACAGTGTTTGTCAGTTTTCTTGACCAGCAGAAGAAAATCTTCTCTTCCAAAGCCAAAGCCCTGACGCCAACAGCTACCAGCTGCTGGTGAGAAGGTGCTGTGCTTTCTTATCTGAGCCCATTGACAGAAATGTAATAATTCAGAAACACATGGCAGTAACCCTGCCTTTGTCACTGTTATGGATCTGTAAGGTCTCTCCCAACCTAGTAATTCAGTGGATTCTGTGAATTCTCTGCTATCTCACTGTTATCTCAGAATGAATGAGGCTGAATGTCTCAAGTATCAGAGGTAGAAGAGCGGGAGAGAACTGTGAGATAAAATTGGTGAAGATCACATTAGAGACTGAAATGAGAGAGATTTCTGGAGAAATACATTCCCTACAGCTGTGCTCACTTCGCGCTGCTATGCATCCCTGGATACCCAAAGGAAAAGGTGGAAGGGACAAATAAGAGTAAAAAATTCCCTTCCCACTTTGTGGCTTGAGTGCTTTGGCAGCAAATCACTCGTTGTAGGTAATTTCTGTCAAATCACATCTAAAACAACACAGAGTGGGTAATAATTCCTGAGTGCTGAGGCCAGATATGGAGACAGAGCTGATAGAAAGAAAATAAAATAATTACTAGGCCTAATTATCATTAGTGTGCAGATCTAAACCTGCCAGGCACAGGCTTAGCAGGGAATTAAGTTCTTAAAAGAAATAGTTCTCATAGATCAGCAAATGTGCTCCCTGCATGCATTATTTGCACATTTTATGCTCACAGTATTCCTTAAATACTAATATATTTTATGAGCTATTGCCAGCTGCAAACTATAAATTATCTGTGCTATAAAATACATAATAGTGGGTAAAAAAAAAAATTAAAACCAATGCAACCCCATCAAAGTGAGTGGAAAAGTCACCAGGTAAGCTGGGGCTCAAACAAGAAGTAGATTCTAAAAATTTGGCTCTGTGTGAGCATTTCTGGAACTTTCATTTGTTCCTTCTTTATGAGGACAATAAATAAAAAGAAAAGTCAACAAGAAAACTACAATTCCTACACAGGAAACAATAATGAACACTGGAAATCCAGCTGGGAGAACAGAGAGATTCCAAATATGGACCAGAGGCTCAGATCTCCCCAGTGAGTTTATAACAGAGCAGTTGTGTTGGTTTCAGTGGATTTCCTCACATTCAGGTTGAATTTTCCAGGCAATACTTTGGTTATCCTTGATTAAGAATAAACACTGAGTTTTCCAGGCAATATTTTGGTTATCCCTGATTGAGGCTAAACATTGAGTTTTCCAGGCAATACTTTGGTTATCTTTGATTGAGGCTAAACATTGAGTTTTCCAGGTAATGTTTTGGCTATTCTTGATTCCTGTAGATTTTGTGTTAAGGGAGTTACTGGCCACAATGTTTGGCCAATTAACACCTTATATGACCATATCAGACTCTTTATAGAAAGTAAATTTATAACTGACACTTGTTATTAACCACAGAAAATAAAAGACTGATGCTCTCTAGGACAGAACAATTTGCAATCAATTTTGTATGCAACAGAAAGAAGAACCAAGATAGATTTGATCTTGCATATTCTTACTTCCCAAATGTTGTCTACTGAAACTTCACAGACCATAATTTTGAGTGTTGAATCTGATTTCCAGAGGCAAAAACTACTCCTTTAAATAATCCACCTGCGCAAAAGTTTCTACTTTTCTACTCAATAATAAATAATTATTATTAAATAAAAATTATTATACTTCGGGGGGTATAGGTCTAAGTGCACAGTTCAGGGTAGGGACACTCATGACATAGAAAATTAGATCAGAAAAACCCTTCTTTCTACTCAATCACCATTAATGTCTGTGTTGGGAATAATTCTTTTAACACAAGGCTTAGCTGAATTCAGAGTAGTCTTGGCATCCTCTGCCAGTGCCAAGGGTTTGTGGAAGTGTCAGCAGATGTTGGGACACAACTTCCTGTGGAAGGGGTCCAGGTTTCTCTGAACACACCTCAGGAGTGTGAATGAGAGGAAAACCAGGGAATTTCCTGCAGGGAAAATCCGAAAATGTGCAGGGGGAAAGAGGCAGTGAAGGAGCCACAGCCACAGAGGTTTTGTCAAAGGGGCAGAGCAGGAAAATGCTCTGTAGAGCACGAGGCTGGCAGGAGATGAGCACAGAGCAGCTCAATTTGTCAAGGGCTCAGAAAAGATGCTGCAAACCTGCTAAGTGAGAGCCTGGCTAGGGGATTTAGCTCTTTGAATGGCTACAAAAAGCCCTTTGGGACAACCTGTGAGAGAGAATCCTCTAGATTGACATAACCTAAATACACAGAGCTAGAAAGGAGATTCCATGACAAAAACCTCCTCTGGTTTGTTTGTGCTTTCAGGCTTGAACAAGAGGAAGGATGATGGTGTTGTCCTGAGCAATCAAAGAAGGGAGTGCTTCAGGGGAAAGGTTTAAGAGCTGAGTTGTAGCTGTGCAGAGCTGTCAGGAAAACATCCAAAAGTTATCAGAGCTAGAGGCTGACATTTTAGACTAAATGGAAAAGTGGGGAAAGAGAGTAAGAGCTCTGAACTGTCAGCAACAATGTCATTGCTAAGCAGGAAAGGATGGTGGCACTGAGAAGGGGAAGAAACCAAAATGGGGGGAAAAAGGTTTCCAAGAAAAAAATGAACTGGAAGAACAAGACCAAAGGAGAGGCTGGAAAAGTGATTAGAGAAATCATGGTAAAATTATAGGAGGGGATAGTCCCAGGAGCAAAGGGAGCATCATTTTCAGGCACGTGATTAAATGGATCAAAGGCAAGAAAGGATGGAGTTGAGAAGAAATTTCAGAGAAAGAAAATCTGGGCAGGGATTGTAGAGCTTTGAGGTGAAAGGAGCCAGGAATGGGGTGGTGCCTGCAGAGACAGGTGGGGTAACAGGGAGGGTCAAAAATTCCTTGTGAGAGGCAAACTGGCCTCCAATAGATACAAAAATAGCAAAGGAGAAAGAGTCATAATTAAAGATTAACCAGCTTCTGTACATCCCACAACGTGTATGAAAGGTTCATACCCATTCATTGCGCCTGTCAATATAATGTAAAATATACAAGCTTTTCTTCAGGTGTGCACATAAATCACCAAACCCTGCCCTTTATTTACAGGCTGTTGGTGAAGCAGCTCAGTGGCTGCTCCAGTTGGTGGGGAATTTATAAATTCTGTGCTGACAGATTTCTCTGGTGACGTCTCAGCCTGTGCATTGCACAGAGACTCAGCACCACAGCTGCTGCTCGTTCATCATGCCCAAGTGCCTGTCCTGAGCAGGAAGACCCCAAGGATCTCCCAAGGATTCAGAGCAGCTTCATCAATCCCACACCAGTGTCAGCTCCTTTGAGCCAGGATTAAGCAAATGCCCTTTAATGACACTAAGCTTCATTGGGATCTGGAAATGCTATTTTTCAGGTTGTCTGTGAGACCAGAGTCTCAAATTCTTTCTTTTCACCACCCAGGAGATCAGGTTGTTTGTGAGAATTTAGTTCTAGCTGGCATCCCTAATCCAAATATATCCAGACCTTGGCAGTCATGACCATAAATCTCCTATGTGTGAGTCTGGATCCTGATTTTGCGGCCAGACCTTTTCTTTCAGCAGCAGGATAAAAAATCCACGTGCCAAGCAATTCCAGATTTTGTCCTATTTGGAAATCTCAGTTAAACTTCTCACTTCAGTGAGCCCCATCCATCAGCACCTCTGTGGATTTCTTACACTTAATTTGCTTTATTTACCTTTGTTTACCAGACCTGGAGCGCTGCAGGGGAGGGGCCAGGCAGCTGTTGGCATGCGGGCGCCTGCATTGCTGCAGAATTCAATATTGACATCAGTTCAAAGGATAAAAGAAAGAAACAGATAAAACAAAACAGCCTTATCAATAATTAAATTAAATTTGACTTGCCCTAAAAGGCAAACAGATCATTAAAAATTTTTAAAGGGCACAAACCAGCATCTAACATTGACCATTACATTTCTGTGGTGGTGACAAAACTATCAATATTGCAATATTACAATCTTTGAAGTGTACAGATGCAATAAATATTAGACAAACATTTGCTGACTGAGTTTTGATGTATCTTTCCCTTGGTTTTATAGGCTGAGTGTGAGCTACAGCTGATGTTAGATTTGCTCCTGAACTCCCTGAATTTCTTTACTGCCTTGGTATTATCAGGGTGTCCATCTAAAACAGAATTCAAGTGCCACATTCACTTTATTTCTTAGAAACCCCACATAAAACTCTTATATTTCTGTAGCAACATTAATATGATACACCAGGCCTTTTATTCCCTTTTATTCACAAACTATAAGGCTCTATTAGAGTGTTAATTTTTAAAAGAATATTGTTTGTTTGCTGTTTGCCTGTCAGGGTGTGCAGGGAGGGAGGGGCTGGCATTTCCTTGGGCACAAATGGAACTGATGGAGGTGCCCAAGGAGGGGAATCAGGTCCTGGCTCAGGATTTATCCTCTCACCCCATCTTCCAGAACTGCACCACAAAGGTCTCTGACTGCCCCACATGACATTTTGGGCTTTCCTCTTGGAGATTTCTGCGCTCACAATTAATTGTTTCTGGACCCAGATAATCAATATTTAACTACTGGCAATGTTCATGCACCCAACCAGCATTTGACCGGGGGGGAAAAAAAACCCCAAACACTTAAAGATCCTGTGATTTGCATGGCAATACTCACCCCCATCTCCTCCTTTAGGTCTGTAAGAATTCTGCCATTTGAAGCTGTCCTACTGGGTTGCCATGGCAACGAGAAGAAAGGAAAAAAACCCCATCAGCTCTGAAGATTGCAGTTTACAAGGACTGTTCTTCGCTCCTCAGCCTCAGTTGCTCCAGTTTAGTTTGCAATCTCAATCTGTCCAACTGTACCTTGGTGTTCGACAGCCTCCACCTCTCTGCCCTTTGGCCCTGGATTCCTCCTGCAGGACACAAGGTTTACTCAAAATTTACTCTGAATGTTAAAAGACCATGACATCCAAAACCCCCACCTTGGGGTGAGCAGAAAAAAAGAAAAAAAAAAAAAAACAGCGCCACAAAACGAGATTGACTCCATTTTTTTCTATCTGTTGACTTGTTGCTATTCAACTGTTCAGAAAATATTTTGTCTGTGGGTTAGTATTTGTATATGTATGAGTGTATGTATATATATATATTTATATAGAGAGAAGAGTTATACCACAGGTTTAGCTTTTATAAAATGTTCATCTGGAGGGTGAGACAAGGGAGGGAGCAGAAGAACAACACAGCCACAGATGAATTGGAGCTGTCCCAGCATGGCTAAACCTGCTGTGTTTGCTGTCCAGAGCAGCAGAGAGCCCGTGGCCCTTCTCGTACCTCAGGGTCAGCAAACAAGAAATGCAAATCCCCAGGGCTTGTTCCTGCTCTGAGCTGCTCTCCCTGCCCCAGGGGGAGCTGGGGGTGCAGGAGGAGCAGCCAGGTGTGAGCAGCTCTGCCTGATTTGAGAGGCCAGAGGGCTGAAGTGTTGGCTGGGGCAGGTGACAAAATGTTTTTATCAGCTCTGCAGGTGAGAAGCTGAGTCCAACAGCAGCGCTCAGGGCTTGCCAGAGCACTGATCTCTGCCTCAGCCTCTGGGCCAGCAGCAGCACGGGTGCCCTGTTCTATAAATACCCTCACAACCACACCAATCCATCATTTTGGATATATATATACATACATACACACGTACACACAGTTTCCAGTTAAGAGTAACAAGAGCATTTCTTTGTGTGTGTAAACTTACCACACCTGTTTGCAGACAGGGGAAAAAAGGGTGTTTGTTCTCTATGAATATGGATCCTTTTTTATTCTGTGAGCATGTAAGGTCAAAAAACAAACAAAAAAAAATCCTTCTAACTGTATGAAGATGATCATCTTGTTAATAAACTGTAAATGATCCATCAAAGCTCACACCAAATTTTTATAAAATTAACACAAAAATGTATACTAGTGACAGACTGTGGCTTTTATTAGAGCTTGGCAGTAACTAGGGTAAGGTAAGTGTCTTAGAATATTTTAATAAACTTGCTTATTTAAAGTTTAAACAAGAAAGCTTCCTTATGCAATAGAACTTTGCAGCTGCACTCTTTAGTTAGCATTTTTACAGTAATTATGGGTCACACTCGATGGCATCCTTACTACAGTGAGAGTATGAGCATACCTTCCACACCACATATATGTTTCAATAGTAAAGATTTTTGGAAGCATTAAAACTAAGTCCAGACATACATTTAGTTTCCCATAATGCTACACTAGATATTAAATGTGTGTTGGTGGTTAAAATTTGCTGTACAATAGCTTTTCTCCGACTTCCTGTATTATACCAAATATGAAACAGGTTTTTTTTTTTTCTTTCTTCCTTTTTTTTTTAATCAAAAGGAGTAATAACAACAGACAGAGGAAAAATGAGTTTGTGTTGTGAGCTTTCCTAACCTTGTAGATTTCTTGATAAGATATGAGCTGCCTTCAGTTTTTCTCTTCCAGCTTAACTCCTGCAGTCCTGACCAAGTGAAATCTCTTGTGTCACCCAAGTGGCACTTGAGAGTCACTGGGAGCTGGTCCAGGACACCAGGAGTGGCTTTGGCAGCTTCAGGCATCCCAGCAGGGAATTGCCTGACCCCAACCCTTGGCATGGGCACACTCCTGGTCCTCTCTCCCTGCCCATGCCTTGTATGGACCCCACCTGCTGCTTTGCCATCAACAATCACATCTTTTTTATTAAAAAAAAAAAATAAAATAGATAGATATTATTTTCAAGCAAATTTTTCCAAAAGGAACAATTTATCTACTGTATGGCACCTCTGGAATTCCACCCTGTATGTTCAATGAATGCACCCAAAGATATTCTGCACCCTGTGCTTTGAGCTACAAAACCTCTATCTTGAATAAAAGAAATTATATTACCCTCCCCCACAAATACTCTTTTCTACTTGCTTTTTTCCTCTCTCCACCCAGCCAAACCCACCTCTGGAAAGACCCCCCCGACTTTGGTGTCATTTCTGTCAAATGCCAGAAAAATCTGCCCTTCCCTGCTTTAAACCCAGGCTCACAGAGCGTTTGGTGAATCATCCCAAGGGCAGCCAAATGAGGAGAACAGAGAAAACTCTTCTGCCTGGAGCTCCACAGCAAGGGGAAGACTCTTCCTACACCCTGTGCCCAAGGAAAAGATCTTTCTTCTTGGATCCACTGCAGAATTTTGATGTGCAGAGAGGTCGGAGCCTGGCTGAAGCTCTGACCCGAGCTGCATCCAAGCCTCCATTCCCATTTTCCCTTTATTTCTGCTCCCACATTAAAGCCTCCCAGCCTTTCCCAAGTGTCCCAGCTCCACAGGAGCCCATCCCAGCCATGCCAGGAGAAGATGAAGCTGCCATGTTCATGTTTCTCCCCATTTAACACAGACTGTGGCACGTTCATGGTATGGCACAAGCAAGGAACCACAGCAGAATCTGAATTTTCCTACCTGAACAAAGGGTGTCACCTCTGGCTCAAAAAACCAATGTCCATTTCCTGCAACAAAGGAACAACAATGATTTATCCATTTTTCTACAGTATCGTGAAAAAGCAGAAGATTTACAAAATTGGTTGTATTATTTTCTAATAGTTGATTCTGTTTAACATTTATTCAGCTTAATTAATTGATCCAACATTAGTTCAAGTTTGCTATTTTTATAACACATCCCTTACTCCTACCCAGCTCTTTTAGCCCCACCAACAGTTATTTCAGTCTGTGTTTGTAGGTACATAAATTCTGCCTGGAGTTGGAAAGGCAGTGAACTTGTTGATTATCATTTTGTAACATGCACAAAATTTTTTATTTGTTAAAGTCATTTCACTTGGAGAGGCTCTGTGCTGTTGAAACAAAAATTGGGAATAACAATCAATGAGAGGGGTTTATTAGCCAGAGAAAGTTCTCATTTTTGGTGTGCTTGCTAATTGAACCCTGGTCTGTGCTCCTCGTGTGTGCTTTTCCTCTGTGCCTGTGTGCATTTATTAATGTCCATTTAGCTCAGTAGCTGTAGGTGTGAGGAGTTAAAATAAGGAAAAAGAGCTGAATTTCCTGCTGGGTGTGGAGGAGACTGAGGTGAGGGTGGAACACTGGTAGCACCGTCCCTGAGCCCTGTTCTCATTGTGTTCACACTGCTGGAAGTCAAACAGCAGCTCCATCCCCAGAAATGAGGTTCTGTTCATCATTTTTAGGTGGAATTTCCCCTCCCCACATCTTGCTTTTTGCTGCTGGCTGTGAACAGTGAAGCTGCAATGTTTGTCACAGGATTGCTGAGTGCTCACACCTTATCAGAAGCCTGGGGTTTGTCACATCCAGCCACCCACAGGTGCCCTTCACTGACCTCCTGAAGGTGTCTCCAGGGCTCCCAGAACAATTTGGTTTTACCTTTATTTGAAATGGATGGCGTCAAATGATTTGTTCTGTTCTCTTGCATAGTCATTTTTTAGATTACTATAATACAAACCTCATTTATTAAATTATGGCCTTAGAAGCAGTTTGGAGGGCCCTATCTTAAATAGGGCCTTATCACTACAAAAAGACATCTACTATATTGACAACTTTTGTCTTTCCTTTGCAAAGGCCTCTTGTCTGAAACACTGAGAAAGCTGCCAATTTTCTTCTCAAATGTTACTGATCCAGTCGGAGCAGGATTCTGTACACAAATCATTTTACATCACTTGCTCTAAAGGCTAAGTTGCTTTTGGAATAGGTTTAAAAATGTCTCATTTAATTAAAAAAAAAATATTAAAGTCTCATTGGCTTGAGACCACCAAGTCTAAAGCAAAACTCTGCTCCTGTCTTGCCTGTATTGCATCTCTAGAAACTCTGTTGTCTGAGAGATCCAGCCCAACACTAACACAAAGAAAACTAAAATAGCAATTACTTCCTTGCAGTTAACTCTGTGCTCTATAATCTTTAGCAGTCACATGCAGTGCACATTAGTAATTATCATTATAGATATTCTCTTCAGAGCAGACAGAGCTGAGTTTTTAAGGCACATGAGGCACTGGCTGCCCTGTCCAGCCTCACCCCGGGACACTCCAGCTGCTTTGGGTTTGTCCCAGTGGGATGGATGGATGCATCCCCCACTCTCAGAGGGAGGTTTCTAGTTGCACAACTGCTATGTGTGTATATATGTAGATATATAGAGATATACACATATAAATATATATATTATATATATGCAGGTGGAAGGAGATGGATGCAACACGGGGGACTTGGAATAAGCAGTTTAATTCCCTCAGTCAGGGATGAATTCATGAGATAAGGGACAGCATGGGCTGCATGTACTGAACCAGTCTGATTTAAAGCAAATAAAAAGGGCAAAAAGCCCACACACCAAACCCCAGGCTTATCTCAACTCTCCTGTTGTATTTCTGCCACCCTGAGTTGTCCCCTCATACCACAATTACATCAGCTGAAGACCTGAGTCATTGTTTTCTGACTCATTTTCAGTTGTCTGTGGATCAGGAGGTCACAGGAGCGGAAAGGGAAGGGTTTAGAGCCAGAATTCCTCATTCCTGAGCTTTCAGTGGGACAACTGTTTGGGAAAGTTTCATCCAGGCTTGAGCACTGCACTCCTCCTCTGCATCAGCAAGTGACTGCACTCTGAGATTTGGGGTGGCAGGAATGTGGTCCAGGGCCAGGCTGGGTGTTTGGATGTGCACACACCCCCTGCCTGAGGAATCAATCCGTGTCTGGGGGGCTGTGATGGGGAGCTCAGCACAAAGGAGTTGTGTTGGTACTGCCATCTCAGCCAGAACCCTCCTGCAAAACCACACCTACCCCAAACAACCTCTGGCCCTTGAAGTTCTTCAAGTTACCATCAAGATTTTTTTTTATGAATTTTTTTTCATTTTTAATAGTCCAAGCAAGGAGGAAAACATTTTGTTTGATTTTCAAGATGCTTAATTCAGCTGCTTTTCCAGTAAATCATTCCTTTGGGCCCTAGTTGCTGAATCGCTTGCTGTTTCTGAGGTGTAAATAAACATTTTGATTTATGATGTGGTTGCAAAGAAACTTGTAATTTATTTGTGAAATGCTCAAATAAAGGATGTATGGGCTTTTATCTTCTGTCTGGACCTAGACCTTGCCTCAGGAATGGAGGGCCACAAAATGACCTCCAGACTGGCAAAGGAATGGAAACACCTCTGCTAAACATCAGAAACCCCAGGATGTTCTTAGGGAAAGAGAAAAATTGCAGCCTTTACATGAGAATGAGAATCATGAGCTTGGAGAGGTAAATAGAATCACAGAGAATGGTTTTGGTTGGGAGGGACCTTAAAAATCATCTTTTGAATGATCTAAAGATCAGGGACACCTCCCACCAGAGCAGGGCCCTATCCAGCCTGGCCTTGGACACTCCAGGGATGGTTTGACCACATAAGAAAAAGGTTTGCTCACCAAAAAGCAGAAGTGAACATTCAGGTAACAACAGTAATTTGCTGTCTAAAGCCCCATTTCCATTGAAGAGGTTGCCTTGAGCCAAACCCAAACCAGCTGTCCCCAGGCTGGACTGCAGCCAGGAGCTCTCGTGGAGTTTTGTGCATTTCCTTCCTGCCTCACCTGGCCACCCACCACCACCAGTTCAGCTTAGAGAGAGCAGCCAGGCACAAGAACTGCACAAACAACACAGAAAACTGAACAAATGCCTCCTTGCCAGGGAATTCTTGTTCCAGTGTAAAGCTAAAGCCTGCTGCCTTGCTGAAATCCCTGCAGGTTGTATTTTAGATCTTCTAGGAAGTTATCTAAAGTGACAGAGCCACACAAAGGTGGAATATCTCTGAAAATAGCCTTTTAATACCTGTGAGAATAGAGGAAGCTGGGGAGGGAGGGCAGCAGTTGAAGCAAACATTTGAGTACAAGCCCCAGCAGCTTTCTGCCACCCAGACCCACCTCCAGCTCCTGCCCACTGCTGATGCTTTTTCAGGCTTTGAATCTAAAGGGGCTTTTTCATGTGGTCCATAACAAGTCGAGGATGAAAGAGCCTACATGAAGCTTGTGGTGTAATTGAGCAAAAGGTCATCCATTACCTGAAAGCCACAGCAAACCTGTGTCACCTCCTTTGGTCTCAGCTGAGCTCGTTGTCCTGAGCCAATGCTGTGAAACAGCCCAAAGTTAAACCATAAGCAATGTAGTGTTAACAGAGAGAGAAAATGCTGGATGGTTTTCAGCTGGGGGAAGTTTTGTGCTGCCCTTTGAACCCTCCTGTGTCTCATCTCACACCTCCCATTCCAGAGTGCACACTGCTGTTAGCTGGGACCTTTGCACAGCTCAGCCCAGCCATGGCTTTTCTCCAGCAACAGGAAATCAGAACAATCCCTCTGCCTTCAGCGCAACCTTCCTACCTGCAGAAACAAAGCAAGGGTCACTGCTCCTGCTGCAAAGCTCTGGGGAGGCTCAACCTCCTCACCTCTGGCCGGACTCTACTCATCCTCCTGCTGACCTCTGGCTGCTCCTGTGGCCCCTGCACTGAGTGACTCCAGCCCAGCACTGCCCAGCTGTGTATGGCAGCACAGCTCACTCCTCTCATTCCTTTCCCAACCCACTGCCCCACATCCAGCTGTGTAGGGCAGCACAGCTCACTCCTTTCACTCCTTTCCCAACCCACTGCTAGACATCCAGCTGTGTAGGGCAGCACAGCTCACTCCTCTCACTCCTTTCCCAACCCACTGCTAGACATCCAGCTGTGTAGGGCAGCACAGCTCACTCCTCTCACTCCTTTCCCAACCCACTGCCCCACATCCAGCTGTGTAGGGCAGCACAGCTCACTCCCCTGACTCCTTTCCCAACTCTCTTCTCCACATCCAGCTGTGGCACATCACCACCAGCTCTGTGGTTGGATGCACTTTCTAAAACAGGCTGTCCAAAGCAAGAAAAAAAAACCAAAACATTTTGGGTCCTTGCTCACTGCCAGGTATGCTGAACACTCAGAAAGCAAAGCCTAGCAGGACAGTTGTAATTAAGTGTGCCCCATAATTAAAAGCAGTGATTATGAGCTGCCTTGGGGTTGCAGGGTGCAGTATTGGCTCAGCTGGCACCAAGGCAAATAGCCTTTGGTGGGATTTATGTACCTGGATCCCACTGGAACCATTAAAACCCTAAAAGCCTAAGAGCTGAATGACGCCTCCCCCAGCTGATAAAATAATTCTATAACTCTAAAGTATTTCCTTTGGTTTTAAGTCATCATGAGCTAATACAGGCACTAATTTTTTTTTCCTACATCTCCAAGGTAACTTAATTGGCATCATGTTTCATACTGAGCAAAACCAGCAAAACCTCCAGAGAACAGGGGCCCCAATTAACAGATTCCCAGCCTTTCATATCCTTGATTGCTGAAAAGAAAAAAGAACATGGGGGATGTGTAATTCATGTGGGGATCACAGAGAATGTGACAGAGTCCATAGATAAAGCACAGTAGAAACCACATATTGCAGTAATTAGAAAAACTGTTGTTACAAGACAGTGTCCAAAGGAAAGATTTTGACTTTCTGTGCCATTAACCTCACGTGTCCAAGCTGAGACCACTCACTGCATCACGTTAGATCCACCCCAGTGCTGGAGAGCCCAGCCACAGTGCCTGGGAAGTTCTGCCATTGTTACCAACGCCAGAAACTGCATTAATCCACCTGACAATGGCTCTCTCTTGGATCCTGCATGGAGAAGTCAAAGCAGAAATGGCTCTAGAGAGGAATCCTTTGTGCTGAGAGGGTACAATGACCCTGTGGACCCCCAGCCCTGGCAGTGCAGCCAGGTGGGGATTTCACCTTCCTGCAAGGGCAGCCACACAGGTGTGACAGCCAAAGGGACACAGGGCAGGGACACCACCCCAGAACCTCTGCCAGGCTCTGGGCAGAGAGCTGGAACCTTCCAGAGCCCCACATTGAGCTGGGCTGCCACTCAGCATTGGCATGGGGTGATTGGACACCCAGGAAATGAAACAACAGTTATTTGTGGAAGGTTTTTCCCTTTGGCTGGATTTTCCCCCTCTGTCTCACCTCAGGTTTCTGTGCACTGATGTCCTGCATCACTCCTGCACTGGCACCTTGTGGAAGACCCATCAGGGCTCTCTCTTTCCTGTCTTCTGTAATAAATCTACTTTTAATTGCAGTTATCTCTCTTCACTCACACCTGGGCAGCTCAGCCCTTCCTCACACTCCTAATTCCCTTTTTCTGGCACTGGGCTCTTTGTTCTTTAGCAAACGAGCTCCTGAAGCAAAAGTGAGTGAGTGCTGTACTCACATCTCTTCTGGGCTGGAGTGGATGCAATCCAAGGCTGGTTCTCTTCAGCTCTTTCTTCAATTTTAGGCAAATTCCTCTTGCCACTGCAGCTCTGCCTAAATAGGTGGAAGATATATTAAACCATATATCCCTCCATTATCCAAATCATTTGTCGTCAATACACTTTCAATTAACCTTCCTCTATATTTCCTAGTATCAAAAACAATAACCAACTGTCATCATCACTCCACAATCACCCCCAAACAAACATAGAATTAACCCCAGAACTAACCCCCCTCCCAAGAGAAACCAAACAAAAATACAAACCATGATGATAAATCATCAACCAATCACCCCCCAAATTCTATGTTCTTGTAGCTTATGAGCAGTTAAACTCCATCATTTAGTGAAGGTATAGCTCATTCAAAACAGAGCTAAATAATTAGGTGCACTAGATTTATTGTTCAAATCAAAGTCATAAAATATGTATACATATAAATATAAGCTGTTCAGGTGATGAGCTTCTTTATTACACACACATAAAAATAATAGGCTATTTTTAATTGCTTATTAAACAGTGAATGCTCATTAAAGCCTGGGTTCATTAGGAAAAAAAATAACATGCAATTAAACTATAGTACAGACTAATTAATATGGGAATTGGGGCAATTCTGATACCTTTAAAGAGGTGGAAGTGGGGACAGTTGGCAGCATGGGCTTGTACACTCATCTTGATTGGCCTGGCAGATGCATTTCCTTCCACTTCAGGGCTTTGAGAAGGTTCTATTTTTTGGTTTCAGTTCCAGAGGAAATAGAGGGGACTGAAATGGGAATTTTTTTCTGTGGGTCTTCACACAGTCTGGATAAAAGATAAAAGATTCATCTACTTACCCCATAAAACACCTCTCCCTTTGTTTGTGTACAGACCCTCTCTTGGCATTCTGCATCTTTCCTTGAAACAAATAAATTTAAAATTTATTTGTTTAAAAAGAATTAAAAGAATTCTAAAAAGAATTCTCAGCCTGCTCAGCTCCTCAGCCTTGGAGCATTTTTCCCTTTAGGAGATCCCTGTGGGTTTGTTCTACCCAAAGGCTGCTGTGCCATGAGCTGCTGTTCCAAGCTGTTTCCCAGTTTCCTGCGAGTCAGAAGACTTTCACCAGGGATAGCCCAGATTTCAGAGAAAGGGTTTTACTGCATTTCTCATAACTGAAATGACAGAAGAATGCTGGATTTCTCAGCAAATACCACTGAGGGAGCCTGCTAACCTTTTTTTCTTTTTTGATTTATTTTTAAGTCCTCAATCCAGCAGTTTTCCTGTTTAGAAGCAGGATATCACAGGAGTCCAGACCGTGAAGATTTGCCCCGCATTTTTGATAGCGTGAGCATCACAGAGAGGTGAAGAGCAGGGATCTACTGAGAACAGCTGAGAACACCCAAACCCAGGATGGTTTCAGACCAAAAACCAAAGTTTGCTGCTGGTGCTCCCCCCTGGAATTCTGAGTCTTGTTGTGCAGGTTGGTGGGAGCTCCAGGAGCACCAGCTCTGATTTCTGCCCTGTGGAGGTCAGTCTTTCATTGCAGAACACAAATGCAAATTTGCTGCTCCCACCAGAACTGAGGGTGTGCTCAGCACCTGCAGCTTGGCTGGGCCATGGTTTTGGGAGCACACCTGAGTCTTACTTTACACCTGAGCACATTTATACAGCACATTGTGAAAAACGCCAATTGCTTGTTTTTCTTTTTTTAAATTTTAAAAGTTTCATAGTAATGAAATGGTTATAAAAATAGTAATACAATTAGAGTAATAATAATTTGGACAATTTGAATTAGGACAATATGAGACAATAGAGACAAAGAGGTCCAGGTACCTTTTTCTGGGCAGCATGAACCCAAAAAAGGACCCACGTTAACAGAGGATTAACCCTTAAAAACAATAACCTGTTGCATATTCATACACCTCATACATGATGCATAAATTCCATTCAAACACAGGATTCTGTCTGGTCATCATCAACTTCCTCTGAATCCTGACAGTGCCTTCGAGGCAGGAAGAAGTTCATTTCTTCTGATAAATTCTCTTTCTCTGAAAGATTCAGGTGTCCTGTGGCTGCTATCTGGTGTGAGTCCTTTCTTTAAAAAAAGTATCGTACCTAGCATTGTTTCTACTTTAACATTTTGTTATAACCTAAAACTATATTTAATACACTACTTAAGAGAATTAATACAGCATTACTTTCTAACACAACACATATAATATTCACTTTAATATTTACGAAAAGCCAATCATAAAATACGCATTTTTCACAACATTTATACGTTGACCCCAAAGCCTGAGAATGGAAAATCAGCTCAGCTTTGGTGCTGGACTGTTTCTCCCGGTTTGCAGAGCTGTAAATGCCTCTGCAGGATGGCACACTCTGCTCTGATGTGGGAGCATCTCCACCTCATTTCTGGGTTATGTCTTTGATGGACCAAGTGATTATTTTTCAGCCAATGATCCAATTTACACATAAAATAAAGTGTCCTCAAAAAAACCTGTGTTTTGTGAGCTTGGTGAGGAGCAAAACTCATTCACAGGCAATCATTCAAGAGAGGTGTCACTGGCCTAACACAGTCCTTTCTTCCAATCCCTCCCTTGTACTTCCTTCTGTTATTTCTCTGATAATAAATAAATAAATTCCCCGTTGGTGTAGGGCTGTGAGAGATGAAATAATTCATTTTTTTTCCCATGTCAGCAGTGCTGATGGAGCCTGGCAGCAGCTGAATCCTGGCTCGGGCTCCTGCTCTGTTTTCCTTATTAACATTTTGCTTGGCTGTCCCTCCAAAGTCCCCTGGACATCTCTGAACTCTGAGAATTGTTGCAAATATTGCAAGGTCCAAGTGTGAAATGAGCTGCACGGAGCCCCCGGGATGCTGTTAGCAGTGAATTCCCAATGACCTCGGGTTCACAGCAAACAACAGGCACCTGCTCCTCCGCAAACACGCTCCTAAATTGACACCCAATTATCGCCGCATATTTTAGCATAATTTTTGCACCTTATCTAGGACCTACCATGAGCCTTGAAAGCCTGCTCATTAATTTAAAAGCGGTTCACAGAAACCGAGACAAAAATGAGAATATGAAGGATGGGAGTACACGAGAATGCTAGAATTTTAAGAGAATTCTAGAAAGATTTCTCTTATGTGCTGCAATTCTGGTTTAGTTGGATGCGAATTGAGATAACAATTTATAGAAGACAGGGGATTAATCTTAATAATTACCTCTAAGGTACCATAAACATCTAAGAAACATTTCCTTTAAAAACAACAAAAAAACCTTAAAAAACCAAACCAAACAAAACAAAAAAAAAACCCCAAAACCAAACAAGCAAAAAAAAAAAAAACCCCCCCCCAAAAAAACCCAAAAAAAACCCCAAAAAAGCCAAAAACGCCCCAAAACCCAAAACAACCACAATAAATATGAACAAAGACTCCCAACCTCCCAAAATAAAGAAATTAAGTTGAAAAAGGAAAATAGTGCTCCAGAAACATTCCTTGTAACCAGGGAATACTTTAAGCATTTAAAAATTATACATCAACGTTTTTAGACTGGGGAGCTAAAACTTAATGTCTAAAATTATTTTAAAAGTACTACATGCTTTCAACCATTACTTACATTGTAAATAAATTTGTATTTTCAACAGCCTGCTATAAAAATCAAAGACATCTCTATTGATCCAGTGGGCCAGGAATGAGTGCAGCCCCAAAAAGCAAAATAACCCAACTCTTAATCCTGCGTACAATAGAGGGGCTGTGAAGGGAGGTGATTTCAAACTCAGCTGATTTTTCCAGCATTAATTTAGAGTTTTTATAATTCCTGCAGCCTGATGCAAGCTGTCTCTGAATCATGGTTAATGATTAATGTCCCTTAACCGTGGTTCTCTCCCTGAATATTGAGCTCCATGGGCAGGATGGGGTATTTGGATTTTGTGTTCATGCCAGACAAACTGAACTTCCCAGAGGCCCCAGAGTGACTCTTTCTATTCACACATTGCTGTACCTGACCTTAAATCCTGTTCTTCACATCCTTCATGACTGGGATGAAGGATTCTTCCAAGGAATGAGCATTCCTGAGGATGGGAGAGAGAAAATTCACCATGGCTGAATGAGGAATAATACACATTATCAATTAATAATTGATATTTAATTGATTATTAATTGATATTATCAATAATATCAGCTAATAATTGATAGCTGAATTCTTGTCTGCTGCATGCTTCACAGGGAAATCTGTGTCTGAAAATACCTTCCCCTGGTAGGGGCTGCAGAGCTGAGCACCCACACGCCTTTATAAATGGTGTAAAAAATGGATTTTCTCCATCTGGGGCTGCCTTGTTTCAAATGAAGCTTCTCAAGCAGGAAAGTCAGATAATGGAGCCAGGTAATTTGCCTCCAGCAGGCAGGTTAAACCACAAATAAATATTATTCTGTATCATGTCCCAAAATGTTATTGAAAATAATACCCGAGCTATTACTCAGAATGTTTTCTCCCGTTCCAGCAGGAACATATACCTTAGCATTAACAATGCAAAAAGTGCTGGAACTGCATTAAATAAATTTTTATGCTATCATAGCTGGGAACAGATTTTATCAGGGAACAGTTCCGGCTACCAAACATTGGGATAACCTGGAGGAGTCTGTGCTGCTGTGGCCTTGGCTGTGTGCAGGGACCCAGCCATGGTTTGAGGACACAATTTCCCCTTGGAAGAGCTGTGAGGGGCTGTTTTGGAGTGCAGTCAGTCTGACAAAAATGTGTCACTTGGAACCTCGACGTTAAACATACATTTAGTGATATTCACAAAGGAATTCTATTCTGATAGGCAGAGGAAAGATCTAGAAACACAAACCAGGAGACTGCACATTTTTCCTGATATCTTTCTTTTTATTTTTTATTCCTCTTCTTGGACTTCCCCTTTTCCCCTAAAATACTACTTTTTAAAAAATATTATATTTTTTATTATTTTTAATTTTTAGTTTTTAATTTAATAACAATTAAAATATTATAAATAATAATTTCGCTCTAATAATCCTTCCCTGCTTTCTTGTTAGCACTTCAGATCCACGTTCCCCCTCCACATCTGCAGTCAGGCAAGTCCCACTGACACCAACGCCAGATTTTTAAGGGGAAAAAAATGTGTTCACTTAAGTGTTAATTACCATTAGCTGCCATTGTTTGCCATGTTAAATAACTTGTATTATCTTCCCTGCCTCGCTCCACTCTTGTTCTCTTACCTCTATTACTCATCCTCTGTTAACTTCTCTCTCCACCTCATTTCTGGGTTATGTCTTTGATGGACCAAGTGATTATTTTTCAGCCAATGATCCAATTTGCACATAAAATAAAGTGTCCCCCAAATGACTCACGTTTTCCTTCACTTCCAATAGCTTAATCTGTCACTTCCAAATGGTGTTTCTAATGGAGCATCTCATTTTCTCCTTTCCTCTCCCCTCCTTTGCAGCCACACCAGTTGCAGTCTAACAATGAAGGAGATGGATTGATTAAATGAATGAGTTCTGCATGAAACTGTTCCAACTGGAGAAAACATTTAATGGTGGTTAAATATTACACACTTGTACACACTGCCTGAAAAATGAGCATGACTAACTCAGCAGTCAGAGCCCTTTGAAAATGCCTTTCTGGGCAGAATTGGGCACGTTTACTGACATCAATTTTGTCATGCCAGCTCTAATTAAGCCTGTCTAATTACTTCTCTTACAAGGGTTTCAGGTTGAGCATATAAATTCCTAAGGCCATTATCTGCTGTAGGTGTAGAAATGCCCTGCAGAATAGCAGGGAGGGGAGGTCTGGAGGGCAAGTTAACACTTTTCATTAGGGAATATGACATAACTGGGGGAGCAGACGAGGTTTTGGACACACAGGTCCAATATATGCTAAATATCAGTGAGGAATGAGTTCACCATGTGTCCAAAAGAATCCTCCTTTTTTTTTCTTTTTTTTTTTTTCTTAACTCTCTCACCTGGTCAGATAAAATTACTATAAAACTTTTCTGCCTCATATTTTCCAAAGTTTGAAACCACTGCTACACATAAAACATATCCAGTGAGGAAAAGCAGCTTTTAGACGAGCAGACTTCTCTTTTGTTGGGTCTGTTTGCAGCAAGGGAGAAAGGAAATAAAGGAAATTAAATGGCTCCTACTCACACAACATCTTGCCCTGGGAAATCTGTAATTCTGGTCTGCAGAATGGAAGAGAGCCAGCAAGAAATGTCACCCCAAAATTGTCATGAAGGGATGAAGAAAAAGAAAGGAAAGGAAAAGAGAAAGGAGAGAGAAAGGAGAGAGAAAGGAGAGAGAAAGGAGAAGAGAAAAGGAGAAGAGAAAAGGAGAAGAGAAAAGGAAGAGAAAAGAAAAGAGAAAAGGAAAGGAAAGGAAAGGAAAGGAAAGGAAAGGAAAGGAAAGGAAAGGAAAGGAAAGGAAAGAAAGGAAAGGAAAGGAAAGGAAAGGGGAAAGGAAAGGGAAAAGGAAAGAAAGAAAGGAAAGGAAAGGGGAAAGGAAAGGAAAGGAAAGGAAAGGAAAGGAAAGGAAAGGAAAGGAAAGGAAAGGGGAAAGGAAAGGAAAGGAAAGGAAAGGAAAGGAAAGGAAAGGAAAGGAAAGGGGAAAGGAAAGGGGAAAGGAAAGGGGAAAGGAAAGGGGAAAGGAAAGGAAAGGAAAGGGAAAGGAAAGGAAAGGAAAGGGGAAAGGAAAGGGGAAAGGAAAGGAAAGGAAAGGAAAGGAAAGGAAAGGAAAGGAAAGGAAAGGGGAAAGGAAAGGAAAGGAAAGGGAAAGGAAAGGGAAAGGAAAGGGGAAAGGAAAGGGGAAAGGAAAGGGAAAGGAAATTTTTCCCACCACTGGGTATCTTACACTGCTTGATCTACAGGTGGGCTATGAGGTCACCTGAAATTCAGCTCTTGCTCAGCCTTGCCAAGAATAAGATATATAAAAAATAAAGAACCAAACAAAAACACCCCAAACCCAGACCTGCCAGTGCTTGAGGTGACACAGGTGGCAGCAGCAGCAGGGAGGGATCTGCCCTGACTGCCGGTACACAATGGCCATGAAAACACAGCATCAATTTCCATGAACCTACACAGGATTATACAGAATTATTCTCCATGAAATCCACTCTCAAGAGCAAGTGGTGTTCAGTTCGAGGTATGAATTACAAGGAGCAGTTTCTTATCTTCTCCCTGCTGTTGTTCACAGAAATGCTGCCACCAAAGCTCCCTGCACAGCTCACCAAGCCCTAGAATTTTGATTTCCATGTGTTTGACCAGTTGGAGAGGCCAACCAGGGCTGAAAGCACAGTACTTAAAGTAAGAAATACAGGGAGCAGGAAACAGGGCCCCAAATTAATTCTGCTTTGCCAATTCATGTCCTAATTTAAACTGGGGGTGAAAAAAAGCCATAAACTTATTCTCCTGAGTTCAGTTGGGAACAAGGTTGGGTTGCAGGTAAAACTTAATTACCACATGGCTTTAAACAGCTATTGCTTGAAGGGCTGGTGCCAGAATCACAGTTAGTTCCTATTTTATAATATTTAAAAAAAAAAGAAAAACCAGCACCAGCTCCCAAAAAAAGGCAACAGCACAACCCCCCCTATAAACCCCACACACAAAGGACTAATTAATGTCTGTAAAGTGCACACATTTAATAGCAAAAGGCTTTTCTTGTACACATTTAACATAATTTAGTCTGTGTCATTACTTGAATGTTGCCATTGTCACTGTTTTACTGCGGCCTTGGCTTTTCTAATTTAAATACCTTTGTTGGAAATGAATTTGTTGGGGAAAAGCAGAATATTTGCAACACACACTGTATTCTGATCCAGCTGATAGCAAAGCCAAAGCTTTCCAAGTTCCAATCATATTCAGCATTTCTGTGGTTTTGTTTTAAGTGCAGAAACATAATGAAATAATTCCATACCATAAAGCTTGATGAAAGTGGCAATTAAAAAGGAATAGATCTGATACATCCTGCTCTCCACATTACCACGCTCTAAAATGTAAATCACCAGCTCCACTAAAGCTTTCCCTTCCCATCCTGATTAGGCAAATATTGAAAACAATAATCATTTATCACTGAAGTGAGCCTTTACCATGGAGCAGAAATGGAATATCCACTGTGGATATTCCATTTTCCACAGCAGACTGGCTCCCACATTAGTGGCTATCAGCACATTCCATGTCACTCCATCACTGTTTTTCACTCAAATCCTACATTTGTTGGAGCAGATGGAAAGTTTGTTTAAATTAATTGAAAGCATGCTGTGCACAGCTTGTGGCACCAAGAACACACGAAGAAGAAAGGAAGATGCATCAATTTCCTTTCTAAGATACCTATAACTGTGAGAAGAGATCTCTGAAGAAATCATCAAGACATTATGCTGCTTTTTTTTTTTCCTCTTTAAGCAAGCTATCCTGCTTTGATTTTTACAAGAGGAGGATGCAGCAAAATTGGCCATGTGAAAAATAAATCTTCCTGGGGTGATTCACAATTGAATGGCCCAGAGAAACCTGGCACTGTTTGGGTTGCCTACAGTTCTTGGCAATACTGACAAGTCTGAAGGTTAATTACCTCTTCATCTATTTTAGTTAATGCTGCCTTCTTATATTTGGGTGCTCAGCTCTTCTTCTGTCATCACTGAGAAAATCCAGTGACCATTTCTCTGAACTAAGAGACAAAGATGTCACCGGTGCCAGCATCACCTGTGCTCCTCAAACTGGGATTTCAGCTGAGCTCCTCTCCTGCTTCACAGCGACCAGCACGGGGCCATTCCTCAGCACCCTCACAGCTCCAAAACCACCACATAAATAAATAAATAAATAGAATAGAATAGATCAGAGCTCCAAACCCACCACAGAAATAAACAGAATAGAATAAAGCAGTTCACTTTTACAGTTTTCTGACCGAGCTAGAACAGAAAGGTTTATCACACATTCATTTAGTCCCATTTCTTTTAGAATATGATATATATATATAATATAATAAATATACATATATTTATATAAAGATATTATATATATTATATTTTTTACATATTATAGATATAAATAGTAAAATAAAAAATATCCCAAGTGTTTGTTTCACAGTGGGATGAAATGGGAGAGTGAGGGAAATGTTCCTAAGGTGGATGGCATCTGTTTGGTTTGTGTGCTCTGCGCTGCTAAAAACCTGCAGATAAAAAGGTTTGGGTTTCCACCCCTGTGGCCCAGACCAAGGTGAGACCCCCTGGCCCAAGCAGGAGCTGTTCCATCTTGTAAAGCAGCTGAAAGTGCAGAAATCAGTGAGGAAAAGCAGGGAAAGCAGTTCCGGGGTGCAAGGTGGGGAAAGGCAGGCAGGAAAACAGGAATGTGCAGCACAAGCCCTGAGAGTGAGAGGGAGCAGATGCAGCTGAGCTTTAGGAGTGATGGAGAGAAAAGAGCCCCATGTTCCAGTGTCACTGGGATGTTTTATGGAAAATCCCTCTGCCAGGATTTCTTCTCCTGGCAAGACGAGAAGCCTCAGGGAAAACTTAAAACAAAAATTATCTGATTTGCTTCTCCATGTTTCGCTCCTCTGGAATGTGATTTGGAGAATTGTTTACCCAGCATGTGAATTGATTTAACTTAATGACCAATCCCAGTCCAGCTGGGTCAGGACTCTGGTCAGTCACAGGTTTTTATTATCATTTTTGTCTAGCCTTCTGACATTTCCTTTCTCTTTATCTTGTATATTTAGTATATATATATATATATATATATACACACACTAGTATATGTATTTTTGTATATACATTTTTATATATTTTTATACATATATGTTTATGTATGTATTTATACATATATATTTTTATATATATTTATACATATATATTTATATATATATTTAGTATATGCATATTTTCTTTAGTATAGTTTTAGTATATCAATTCTTATAATAGAATACAGTATAATATAATATAGTATAATATAGTATAATATAGTATAATATAGTATAATATACATAATATAATATATATAATGTAATATAATATAATATAATAAATATAATATATATAATATAAATATAATATAATATAATATAATATAATATAATATAATATAATATAATATAATATAATATAATATAATATAATATAATATAATATAATATAATATAATATAATATAATATAATATAATATATATATCAGCCTTCTGAGAACTTGGAGTCAATTCTCATCTCTCGCCTCGTCCTGGGGACCCTCAAACACCACAACATTGCAGCAGGACTGGAAATTGGAACCTGCTGCAAACAAGGGGATGCCCTGAAATTTGTTGGACTGAGAAAGGCCCAAGGGCCCTGCACGGAAATGGGAGAGAGCTGTCATTTCAATCCATCTTGCTGAGTTTTCTCTGTCTCAAATGTTCCAGTTTGCCTTCAGATAAAAGCTGATTTTTGAGCTTTAGCTCCCTTTTGTTCACCTTGGTGCCTCTTCCTTCCTCAGCTCCTCTCTTTGGTGTCTCCATACAAGACTTTGCTTTTCTTCTCTGAAAAGGTCAAAAGCTAAGAAGAAGGTGGGAAAACATTTTTTACATTTGCTTTTTTTAGTCTTTCAGTCTTGAACTCCTCCAAGGCTGATGGGGAACAAAACTAAACCGAGACCTTCTGGGTTTAGAAAAGTAACAATTCCTCTATAAAAACTCAAAGGAAAAAAATACATCCCACATTTTTTTCCAAATCAGTAAGGTTATTTTGTACTGGGGCAGTAATGGCCTCCCCACTCTGAGTGTGACTATTAAACCTGTGCTGTTGGGGCCTTATTTCTCCTGATCACTGATGTGTTTTATCACCTCTACTCCTGGCAAATCAAACACAACTCCAGCAATTGCACATGAAGAAGATAAAATAATGCAAACCTCTCCCAATCCTACCTGTCTGACCTCATCTTGCATCTTTCCAGAGAGACTTCAGACCTTGCAGTTGAGCCTATCTTCCTTTATTTCAAGATCTGATGACATCACTTACATTTACTTGTGTTAAACATCCCCAAAATTATACTCTCATGAGATTTTATAAAATTCCTGCAGCCTGTGTTTTTCTCCCACAGATATCTTGATATCTCCTTGCTTTCCCCAAGTCTTTTATTTAAATTCTTTCCTTATTATTTTTATGCACTTTCAGCTTTGTCCTCCAGACTGTGGTGCCTGAAGAATTTTCACTTTTACGTTGTACAGATCTTTTATGGGCACCCAAGCCAGCATTTTCTTCTGTTCTTCAACCTGTATCACACGTTTTTCCTTTTCCTATTTAATTCACAGCAAAATCATGCTCTTTCCTGCATGCCAAACTCTTTGACTCATAAACAAGATGCAGCAGCAGAACAAAAGGGAAAATTTGGCTCAGAGTTCACAACTTCTCTTTGAGCACATGACAGGTGTGTTAGCTCCCATTAAGAAAGCTCTCTGGAAATTCAGAGGATTGCACAGGTAATCACTGTTTGATTAATAATTTACAACACCAACAGGACAGAAATGAAAATTGGGGAATGACAATCTCCAAGCAGCTGTGGGCCTGTCAAAAATGGTAATTTTTTGCCCTTTTTCCTGTGCTCGGGCACTGCTTAACCCCATGCTGAGCTGCCTTTCTAGAACACAGCCCCTACAACTCAGGAATAATTAGATAGAAAGGAACCAGGAATGCTTGAGAATTAACTTTCCACCTCCGAGTGTCACTTGGAGATTAATTTACCTAAAAACTAATTACCTGACATACCACAAGAACAGAACCCTCAATGAAATTAAGAAAAAAAAAAAAAAAAAAGAAAAAAAAGGAAAAAGAAAAGAAACCTCAGAGTTTAACCAGAATTTTCCATCTCCAAGTCTACACACAAGGAATCTCAGTTCTTCTGGGAAAAGCCACCAGATGAAAGCCCCAAAGTCTCTTTTAACTTAGGAGCAAATGGGGCAGCAGGAATGGAACCCCTCAGCCCTTTCCTTCCCTGGCACCTGCCAGGAGAGGAAACATCAATACAAAGAATTTCCTTCTGAAGACAAAAGCAAAATCTGCCTTCAGGATTGCAGGGATTAGGCAGCTGTGGAGCTGCCCTTGCGCTGGAGTTCCATGTGGGGCCCTCTCACTGGGTTTGCCACTGAACACCAGACTTGGAATTTCCAGAGCAAGGCTCTGGGGATGGTGCACAAGAGCCAGCCAGGGCTGCACCCAAGATAAACCAAAATGCTCCCAAGATGAACCCAAGATGAACCAAAATGGTCCCAAGATGAACCAAAATGGCCCCAAAATGCACGAGCGCTCCCGGGGTCTCTCCCTGGGATCAGTTCTGCTCCATTTGCATCTTGCAGTTCATTGTCCCATTCCAGCTTTAGCCCCTGCAGTCCCACCCTGCTTGTTTTTCTCTCTGCAGCCCACGGTGTTTGTGCTCCTGGGCTGAGATTTGGATCATTTGTCCTTGGTGCCCAGCTGGAGCAGGAATTGTTTTGTCTCCCTGCTCTGTGCACAGAGCTCACCATCCCCTGATGTGAACCCAGACCCACACACTAAAGCAGCACAGAATGTGAAAAATAGAAAAGCCAAAACCTGAGGCATCAGGGTAAAGAAAAGCTCCTCAGGTGTCTCCCAAAGGGTTCCCTCCCTCCTGTGCCAGGCTGGCCCCAAAGTTCATCACAGCTCACTGCCCCACTCTGTGCTTCTTCTTATGACATCTCTGCACAGTTCTGATGGGATGTTGGAATCTGAAATGTAGGGAATTCTTAGAACTTCAGGCTTGTAAGTTAAAGCCTCGAATTAAACACAGGATTTTATTTGAGACTTCAGAAAAGGTTTCTAAACTTTGGTGCTAGAAGCAGGAATGTAGATTTATAGTTTAGAGAAATGTTAAGCTAAGAAGAAGAAAGTTTAGAGTTTTAGAGTACAGTACTGTAAGTTTATATGTCAAAACATGATTAGCTAAGAAAGCTTACACTATAGCATGGGTTTATAAGATGAAATATTTAAAGATTAAGTCAAAAACATAAATATCATTGTTAGCAGTGTTTTATTAGTCAATAAATCCTTAAAAGGTCTTGTAACTAGAAGTCTTGTGGTCTTCTGAACCATGCAGTGAAGATGTGAGCTGAACTCACCTTTCCTGCTTATGTAGAAGATAAAAAAATAAATCACATTATCTCAAACAATTCAGAGGTCCCATCTCGAATTCTTTCAGAATTCCTCACAATGGGAAAACATCTTCCTTCTGTTGTTAAGCATTTATGCAGTTTTATAAATTTATGCTTTTCAAAAGGTAACAGTTTTAGTCTGTTTGCTTTCTAGAAAACTTGAAGACAAAATTCTCCATTCCGTCTCTCTGCCTTTGAAACTGGAGATGCCCAACAAAAAAAAAACCCACCTGCTTCAAATCCTTGGTTTGTGTCTCAGCACCAAGAGCAGCAGCAAATGTGTCGCTCTTTGCTCAGAACCTGCCACTGCTTCGTTCTTGGAGGGTTCCAAACTGGGAACTGGTACCTTCATTTCACCCACCGCCAGCTCCGGGGCAGGCACTGCTTTTGCTCCTCTCTGTGTCATATCATGCAACTGTTCATTCCATTTTAAACCACAGCCATATTTCTTTGGATCCTCCTGCAGAAGAAATATCTCCTGCACGTTAATTCCAGTTTCTTTATGGGATAGTTGTTATGCGTGACTGATTAACAGGCCCCAAGCTATACTCAACCTGCTACCCACAGTAAATTGTTCTTTCTGTTGCTGCTGTCATTTCCTTTAAAATATCAAGCTGTTTTATAATTAAAGAGTCCCTTGAAGGTCTTGTTTCAATAAACAATCATTCCTTCCACCGTGTGAAGTTCTGGGGCTAATAAACAATTAAACAGCACATATTATTTCTCTCGTCTCAAGAATCAACCTTTTATGGGGGACCCACTGAGGCAAAACCCAAGATGTGATGCTCAAAAATGAAATTTCAGCATGTGCTGTGCGGCTCAGGACTAGATCTGCTCTTAATCTGCACATGGGGTGAGTTACAGAAGATTAATTGCTCACAGGAGTGTTTAGAAGCTTTCATATGTCACCCAGAAGATGGCTGAAGAGTTACTTATCTCCAGCAGCTTTATCCTTAATTACCTCGCTCGCTGATAATTCCAAATTTGGGATTCAATGCACAGTGAAAATCTCCTGTTTTAATTTGAGATTGTAACTTTGTTATGCAATGTGTTTTCTATGATAAACGGCTTTTCCTTGAACACTGTTTTGGATATTTTGTGGAAAAGGCAACAGCTTTAAAAGTTTTATGTTATCAGAAAGTTTTTCCAGAATTTTAACATTGCAGAACACAATACAGGGATGCTGGGGCTTATGGATGAGTGTACATATATTTTTTCAGTCACTCATAACACTGACTATAATTTCATTGTTCTGGGCAAAAAAAAAAAAAAGAGTAATTAATGTGGGCTTTTTAATTTTTAATGCAATTTAATTAAAGTGTTCCTTTAAAGTGATAAAAGATAACCAAATTAGGAAATCAGATCAATTTATGGCCTTAACATCACCTATGAAACAGGTTTTTAATCACTGTTTTAATGAGTTACATTTTGGCAGCAAGTTTAAATTTCTAAATATTTGCTCATAACAGCTCCTTGCTCTGGGTGTGTTTGGTTTGTGCACCAGGATGTCTTTTTTTTCCTTTCAGGTGCTGTTTCCAGTACAATTGTAGATAGATTCCCCAGCTGATAGGGGATGTCATCATTTTTCTGAAACACTGGAGGTACAGCAATCTGTGTTAGATATGAATTTGCCCCAAAGACATCAGTTTTTCACATTTAAGAGCTTTCTCTAAGACAAAATAGATCAGACACTGCAATCACCACATCAGTATTTTTTCAAATTACTCTGGATGCTCACCTGCCTTCACCTCTAAATGCCACACAACCCCAATTTCCCACTGGTAAGTACATTCTGCTGATGGAATTCCCTGTTAGAAAATTCTGCCCTTTCTCCATTTTCACTCTCTCCTACATTAAGTCATCTACAAATCCGTGGCCTGCTTCACTCCAAACACACACGTGACAAATTGCTGAATTGCAGCTGCCCTTTCTGTCCAGAAACAGCAAAGAAATAAAGAAATAGAGCTGTGCTTAAAACACCCAGTATTAAAAATATCCTTCAAGGACCACACGTGAACCCTTCATCACCTGAAAAAGGATTTTTCTTGTTTCATTCTCTGCTTTTTCCAGTGGCTGTTGGCTCTTCAGCATCCTTCAGTTTGGTGCGGGGTTGAAACTGCTCATTCCACTTCTGAAACTGCCTTGTGGCAATCCCTGTGGAGCATCCTGCTTCCTCCTGGTGGGATCCACAACCTCAGAGGGCCCAGCCACCCCTGGCTCAAGCCCTAACACAGTAAAAGTGTTCTCACAAACAGCCTGAGGGCTTTTTGCAGCATCTTTGGGATGGGAATTCACCTTCCCAAACCCCAGGAGATGTTGCTGAACTGCCCAGGTGTGCTCAGAGGCAGCCCTGGAACAGGACACCCCATCTCTAATTACTCCTCCCCCTGCTCCCGATTTTGGTTGCTTTATTCTCCCCTCATTTCCACCTCTTTGCACAGACATGGCAATAAATTTGCACCTCATTTCCTTAAAAGCTTGCCCACTCACTTTTCTGTCATTTTATGTTATAGATTCCTTCCTGTTGGTAGCAGAGCAGCTTTTCCATAAACTCCCTAATCAATAGGAGCAGCTGAAAGCACTTGCAATACTTTGCTAAGCCCATCTCTGCTCAGCTGGTTCATGTTTTAGCATGCTAAACACATCCAACAGGGTAATGGAGTTTGTTTTTCTTCCCTCCCAGGAGTTGCAGAACAATATTCCTGCACTCAGCAATGACACCCAGTTCTCACTGCATTTCTGTGCAATGGCAAAGTTTCAGCTTTTTTTTTTTTTTTTTTTTGATTCAGATCACATTACAATTTTTATCCATTTTCTGTCTCCACCCAGGAGACGCTAAAGCACTTCTCCCAAAGGTAAAGTGTTACATGAAAACCCCATTTTTCAATGCCAGGTCTGGTTCCTTCAGGTCTTTTTGTCTTTATGATCATAAACTTTTCATCCATATCTGGTGTGAGATTCTGTCATTAATCCTCTCCCTTCCCCTTTCTGAGTCTCGGGATGGTTCCCTGCCTTGTTTTTGGCCAGAGGGGTTTGGCAGAATGTCCAAAGCAGGGCAGACCATGGTTCAACAGTTCAGCATGGAAGCAGAGTCAGCAGTACAGGACAGTGACAGAAGTACACAGAGCTCAGGAGATTTGAATGGAAATCTGTTTCTGGGAGCCAGGAAGGAGAAGGAACCCAAAGCAAACCTTGGCAGAGCTCCCAGCCCTAGGGAAGGGCCAGCCCTGCATGGCTGAGCAGGCAGAGCACAGCGTGGGTTTGATATCCTCTGAGCCAGCTCCCAGCCCTTTGTGTGCCCTTTCCACCTCTGCGTTTTCTGCTTCACAGCCTTTCTGCTGTCTCTGGAGAGACACAAACCCCAGCACAAACCCCACGGGGTGCTGCTGTCTGAGGCCGTGCCCTATGCCCTGCACCCAGCTCTGCCTGGTGCCTTTCCCCAAAAAAAACTCATTTCCAAACACACAGAACTCTTGGCATGACATCTCTCCTCCCTGTGCTCACCTCAGATTATCCACCTTTCCCAAAAACCCACCCTAACCCCTCCTGATCTTTCAGTGGGTTCAGCCCTGCCAGCACAAAAGGGCACATCCTGAGCATGGTGAAAATGCCTCTGCAGATGTGGCAGAGGCATCCTGCAAAGCCAGGAGCAGAGCAGCCAGCCCAGCTCTCCAAAGCTGAGATTCTCTGCTTAGAAAATCTGTGAGGCAGATTTCAAAAGGAGCTCTGTATGCTCCTTTATGCTGCTTCCAGAAAAGTCATGTGTGATGTCACAAAGGAGGAAAATAAACACCTGACATCATTAAATTAACCCCATTCCAACACATCAATAAATTAACCCCATTCCAATAAAAATCATCAGGAGCCCACAGATCTCCAGAGCTGAGATTCTCTGGTTAGAAGATATGTGAGGCAGATTTCAGAAGGATCTCTGTATGTTCCTTGATGCTGCTTCCAGAAAAGTCATGTGTGATGTCACAAAGGAGGAAAATAAACACCTGACATCATTAAATTAACCCCATTCCAATAAAAATCAGCAGGATAGGAGCCCACAGATCTCCAAAGCTGAGATCCTCTGACTAGAAGATATTTCAGGCATATTTCAGAAGGAAATCTATGAGTGTGTTCTTTTATGCTGCTTTCAGTAAAGTCATGTGTGATGTCACAAAGGAGGAAAATAAACACCTGACATCAATAAATTAACCCCATTCCAACACATCAATAAATTAACCCCATTCCAATAAAAATCAGCAGGAGCCCACATGTCTCCAAAGCTGAGATTCTCTGGTTAGAAGATATGTGAGGCAGATTTCAAAAGGAAATCTGTGAGTGTGTTCGTTTATAGTGCTTCCAGAAAAGTCATGTGTGACGTCACAAAGGAGGAAAACAAGAACCTGACATCATTAAATTAACCCCATTCCAATAAAAATCAGTAGGAGCCCACGGTGAGTTGGTGATTTTTTAACATTACTCTCCTCTTTCAAAATCCATCTGAAAATGGATTTTTTTTTATTTTAGTGAGGATTTTTGAAAGTGTACAGCATATTCCCTGTAAACCACAGTGGAAAAGTGCCCTTCAACAGCTAAATGCAGTGTACTGTAAATGAAAAAAAAGAAGTGAGGAAAAGGTTTTAGAATTCTTAACAACTATTGAAGAACAAAAAAAAGCTGCTATATTTTAGAAGAATGAGTCCATCTACTGCCCATCCATGAAACATCAGCTATTTACTTCACCTCGTCTAGAAAACGAGTCACCAAACTGAAAAAAATAAAAACCAAATCAAAATCCATCCAAATGAGCAGTTTGGTGCTCTTAGTGTAAGAACCAAGCAGAATTTCAGCGGTGAACTCTCAAGAACTTGGATTACAAATAGAGCAGTCACAGAACAATGTTCCTTTGAAGCGCAGAGAGCCAAATGAGTTATCACAGACAGAAATATCACATCGGACACAAGGACTTCAGCCCCCAATGTTGGTCTCTGGGCTGATGCTGAGCATGTTGGCAGAAATCTTCCACCCAGATTATTAGAGGAGATCTGTAATAACATCCTGCCAGGGAAGGGCTGGACCAGCTGTCCAGGGCTGAGCTCTCATGAATTTTTCTTTCAGGGACCAAATGACAATTCAGGACCTCTGGGATCTCGTGTGCCTTGAGCTCCAGCCAGGATTTCAAGTAAAAGCCATTTCTACCTAGATTGGAGGCTTAGAACTATCACTGGCAACCATCAATTCTGCTGAGTGAGGATTATAGATACATATTTATTTCTTTATAAAATACACATATATACTGGCACATGCACAATGCTTTGATGGCCTGGCAGAGGGAAATCCCAATGGCAGTATTTTTTAGCAGCCTAATGCTGTAAAATTTCCTTTTTTTGTTCAAGACAACAAAAAAAAGAAAAAAAGAAAGGGGGTGAGGAGGGGAGAAACAGCAAGACCTCGAGCTAAAAACTACCTGAAAACATATCAGTGATTTAAATCAAGAGATCCACTTCTTGCTACTCTGTGGCACTTTAGGTCTTTTATTTTTCTTTTCTTTCTCACCCCTCCCTTTATTTTTCACCTTTGCTCTCAATTTCTTTGTTCCCTTTAATTACAATCCTTCTAAACCTGGACATCTCTCTCTCCTGCTCCAGTCATTCCTTGAATACTAACCAGGAGAGGAGAGCAAGGAGTTTCTCCCGGCTGCTCTCAGATGCCAATTTCAGAGAATGCTGACTCAAACACAGCCACAGCAGAGCCAGGAGGGGATGATCAGCTCAGCTCCCAGGAAAAGCCTGGCTGGCAAAGCACAGGGCAGGCCCACGAGAATGAGAAGGGCAAATATCACACCCAAGCCCACAGAGAGGTGGGAAGGAAGGCACAGACAGCTGGAGATGAGCTAATTTATCTTCAGTGCCCAGAAAAATTCTGGAAGAAAATATAAAATATTAGAGAATGAATGCGTCAGCGGCAGGGCAATAAATAACTGACAAGGAATGGGGATATTTTTCAGGAGTCCATCACGTCAAAATTGTCTGGTTTCCATCTCTGGCAAGGTGCCTTGAGCAGGAGATGCCATACATTTTAAATTCAGGAGGACTAAGTGAGATTAATAATTCCTGCTCAGAAGCAAATCCTCAAAGCTGTCCCTGAAGGATTGATGCTGCAGGGGCTGCTTGAGGTGCCACAGGAAGTGGCACCCTGTGACACCCAGGTGTCACCTCCCAGGTGGAATTTTAAAAGTTTAATAGTAATAAAGTGGTTATAAAAATAGTAATATAATTACTATTAGTTTAGTAATAAAATGGTTATAAAAATAGTAATATAATTACCAGGTGCCCAGAGCAGAGCTGCTCAGGGAATTCCAGAATGGTTTGGGTTGAAGGGACCTTAAAGCCCACCCAGTGCCACCCCAGCCGTGGCAGGGACACCTCCCAGTGTCCCAGGGTGCTCCAAACCCCAGTGTCCAACCTGGCCTTGGGCACTGCCGGGGCTTGTCTGGGCAAAAACTGTAAAAATTATGCAAAATCAGCAGGTAAACAAATAATTCTGGGGAAAGAAAGGGTTATCCATTGAGCTAGTAAAATAGAGAAATACTCCAAAGTTTATCAAATTTGTTAAATTTTATCAATTTGTTAAAATGACAAACATTAATAGCTTCATTTTGGAAGGAAAATTCAAACAGGCAAATACAGCAGGAGTAGGAGTTGAGCAGGACAGGAAAAAATCTGGAAAGGAAAAGAGAAGGGGCCACACAAAACAAATTCATATTGTGGTGTAATTTACAGTCCTCAGCTCAAAGCTCTGACAGGATGATAAATTTTAATTGTGGATCATTTACTGATGGAAAAGTAATGGGTGGCTCCCAGGATACAACCAAAGCTGAACAGCAATTTTGGGAATCTGGAGTTTTGGACTTTCTTTTCTGCAGGAGCAACACTGGGAATTTGTATTATCCCACCTTATGCCTCAGTTACTCCTATTTAATGAAACATTCTCCTGTAATCTCAGGAAAAGGGGTTTTCCCTTTTGCAATAATTGAAAAGTCTGTGAGTGAGGCTTTGGGGAAATTGATTCAAAATTAACAAATAGATTAATGAGTTTGCTTAGTTAGGTGTACCACATTGAATATTATCCCATAATACCGTTTCAGTGCTCTGAAGAGGTTTCCAGAGTTTTTTCTTAGATTATAAATCACTTGAGGCAGGACCCAGCTCACGATGCTTTGTCACTCTGTCAATCCCTGTCCACTGGAACCTTAAGCTGCTGCTCCAATAAAAACAACAATAATTTGTCTACCAAAAAGCTCTCAGCCATTAAAGAGAAGAGCTGATCCAACACCACCCTGATGGAACCCAAGGAGGCATTTTTGTAACCCCCTTATTTCCATAATTCTCCCAGGTTAAGCTCAGTGCTGCCACATTTAACTCTCAGGAACTAAAACCCCAAACTTTGCTGCCATTGTAACAAAACAAATCACTCCATCAACCTCCCTAAAGCTCCTCCAACTGCTCCCAAAGTTAAGCTGAGCGCAGCTGGGGTGCTGAGAGAGGAGTTTGACCCACAGCAGGCTGTGGTGCCAGCAGATTTCTGCATTTATTTCCAGGGTTTATAAGTTTTTATTCCCCATAAAGGCATAACTTAATGTGCCTCTGCTCTGCTTTTCACTTAACTTACACTGAGATAGCTCAGAGTGCATCTAAAATGTTACACAATCATCTCTAAGTTCTGATTCTATCCCCTCTTTCCCCTTGGCATTTAGCAAATGGCATTTTTGTTCATGTAAGTCACGTTCTTCCCAGCCACGGAGCCTGTTCACAAAAAAAAAAATAAAATTAATCTTATATAAAAATCAAATTCTTAGTATGAATATGCCCAATTTCATTGAATTTTTTTATTACTTTCTGCTCACAGGGCAAGGCAGTGAAATATAACTGAAATGTCAAACGAAATGTATGGCAAAGAGATTAGGAGGAAACTTTTAGCATTTGTTACAGATTAATATGTTAATTACGGCATGTATTGTGGAGAAAGATTAAGTATCACCAAAGTAAATTTATTTTTAACCAGCTTTATTCCTCACACTTCATAAATTAACCAGCAGAATACATAATGGGGAAGAATTCCAGCACTGAGATTGCTGGAAATTATGCAAAACTCCAAAGCATACAGGGTTGCAATGCAGATAATGTCTGTGCTTTAAAATAAGCACTTCATCAAAGGGAATTAAGCCTCCTCCAGCACACCTCATTTCACAGGCTGCCTGCAGGTGTCTCTAACTTTGCCACAGTGACAATGCCAAAATCCGATCAATATTTTAAACTCCAGTTTTGGCTTGTGTTGTATTAAGGGTAAATGTTGGTTCTAAGCCTAACAATGCAAACACCCACCTGACATTAAAAAAAAAATTGCTGGGAGAAGGAGTTGCACCTGTAAAATAAATTAAAAACTACAAGGGGATGCAGCCCTGAGCCCTTGAAGAGCACAGGCCAGGAGATGCTGGTGCTGCACCAGCTTCTCATTCACTCCTGGGTTTGCTCTGTATGGAAGCTGAACAAACCCCCAAAAGCAGGGTCCAAAACAGCACCCACAGTGCAGAGGTTTGATGGTTTTGCTGTGGATTCCAGAAGAAGAAAGGGTTTGAGCCATTTTCAGAAAGTTCTATGGATTCAATGGCTGCTAAGCCAACATTAATTTTTCCTTTGGTTTCAGCAGATTTGGAGATTGGCTCATGCAGACCATGGGGTGGGACCCAAAGTCTGATCCTCTCCAAAAGCACAGATTTTATCTCCTATAACTTATCTGCTGCACCATCAAATCCCAGCCCACGTGCTCAGGAGCTCCACAGGATAAACCAGAAATGGGAAATACAGAAATGGGAAATACAACACTCTGTGATTTATAGAGCAGCCAATGAAATTTACATTAAAATTCACGTTTGGATGGTGTTTGGTTAACTCCTGTTCTGGGCAAATTTCTGAATATTTTGACACTTTGAATATAACAAATAATTTCCCTGTGTTAAAAAGTATTATTTTTATAACAAGAAAAAGGAAGTGCTACGCTAAATCACAGGTCCATCTGTCAAGCATAATCCTAACAAAATAACAGCACATTTCAAACTCATTAATCCTGTAGCTGGTAATTACTCCAGTAAAGAATGTTGTTCCTATCTTTTTGAGGATTTAGAAGCCTATTTGTAGCATTTTGTGGAAAGTCCCTCGTTAGATTCTGGTAAAATATTATTTTGCTTTATTTTGGGGACAAACCTATAATCTAAATTTACAGGTGTGATGTCTGGAAGCATGTCAAGGTGGTGAAACCAGACAGGAACAGCATCTCCCTGCAGTTAAAATCCTGAGTTCTGAGTTTCTCATCAGCCCCTTTTCCTCAGCGAGGCCTCCCCTGTGCGCAGGGGGACGTATTCTATTGTTAATTATGTTAATTGGTTACTGGCTGTTAGATCCCTGGACTGAATCAGGAGCCCTTTTGCCCCTGGGCTCTTCCAGCACATACAACAACCCATCACAAATTCTAACAGAACAGACACATCCTTCCCCATTTACACAGTAAGGAGAACAGGAAACCCATGGAAAGTTCTGCCTGCCCTTGAACGTTCCTGTGAGCAATGCAGAAAAAGAGAGACTTCGTGGATAACGTTCTTGTAATCACAATTTAAGATGTGCAATCACAACTCATTAAAGCATTGTCAGACCATCACCAAGGAGAGGGGACGTCAGATTCAGCAGCCACCACATTAACAGGAAAAAGCCTCAAAAACTTCAAAAAGACTTGAGTTCAGGCTGGTAGAAGTCCTGCCAATGACCCTCCCTTTGCTGCATCTTGTCCTAATTGTTTTTCTTCTCTGGAATAACCCATTTGGAGCCTGCTGCTCCCACAAATTATCTCTATACTCCCTGGGACACTGCAAGGCTGACAATCAAATCTGCTCCTGGCCACTTCAGCTGCAGCCCCTGGAGTCTCAAACTGCTGAATAACTCTGAACATATCTGGAAAAGCATTAAGGATCCATCCCCTTGGCTCATTGCAGGATATCAGGGGTTGTTCATTCTCAAAGTCCATAAACCTAATGTTTTCCTCAGGCACACAGCCCAGCTCTGCTGTGCCTGCAGGAATTGAGACTTATGCTGGTCCATTCTCATGGCTGCCCTTTCATAAGAGTGAGGAGAAAATCCAGAAAATCTCTGTGGAGTGTAGGTGAGGCCAGGCAGGTTGTGAAACACTTGGGCTGCCAAATGCAGCTGGAAGACAAACTGTTATATTTTCATTAAAACTTATCTTCAGCCTTCATTTCCAACTCAGCTTTGTGTTTAAGGAGCCTCTCACCAACTCTTCCTTCCATGGAAAAGCCGACAAAACTCACAAACAACTTCCATAAGTTCTTTACACCCTCATAGATTTTTAATTGAAATGCAACTCCCACAACACCTCATTAGTTCATTGAGTGCTGTATTAGTTTAATTTACTGAAGGGTTGGGGGTTTTTTGCACCTGCCTCGTACATTTACCCCATTAAGCATGGGCAGATTATCAGGTAACTGCTCAATTAAACGAAACGATTGTTCTAATTGAATATTTCATTAGAGTAACAAGGTAAAAAGCTCCTTGGTATGTATCAGCAAACACGGCTTGTGCCTCACTGAAACATATTTCAGATTAAACTCATGATAAACTCAGATAAAACAATCACACGTTTCAGATCAAAATGTGCCACTTGGACACTTCACCCTGCACATGTCAGTGGGAAAAACTCCAAGCAGCTCCAATTACCTCTGGATAAACTTTTAAATTTAAGATCACTGGATTCAAATTAATTTGGAATTTTTTTGCCTGATTTCCTGTACCCAAACCTCTACAGATGCAACCAAAATTCAAAGTCAAACTCACCAAAACTCAAGAGTTTTGCTCTGTTTCATTTCTTGGGTTTTTGCTTGAAACTCAGCAGCACTTTGTAGAGTTTAATGAGAATTCTGGTTGAAAGGCAGACTCAGGCTGGCTCATGCATTACATGCTCCAGCTGGAATATCTCAGAACATGCTATTCTTGGTGACAAGGGACGCTCATTTTCCTGCAGAAAAGTGGGCAAGTTGTAGGTAGTACAATTTAAATTGTGCTGGATTTTTGTAATTCTCTGATGGTTCCATTCTGCCATCCTCGTTCACTCTGAGGCTTAATTTGAATTTAGCCAAGTGATTCGATGGGGAAGCATTTGCAAGGGAAATTTTATTTAATGCAATGTCACAGCAAGATCAGGAGGCCTCACCATACACAGCTCCTGTGAAAAGTGCATATTTTATGGCTCCACACAGATATTTACTATATGTATTACGCTGTATTGATTAGTAGTGCTGTATTACCATTTTAATAGTATGGTAAATGCAGTTGTGTAGTTAAAATAGAAACTATGTATGTGGGATATTGTTTTAAAGAAAGGAATGAGGTACTCACACCAGATAGCAGCCACAGGACACCTGAATCTTTCAGAGAAAAAGAATTTATTGCCCCATCATCAGAAGAAATGAACTTCTCCTGCCTCACTCAGCCCTGAAAATGCTGTCAGGATTCAGAGGAAGAAGCTGACAATGACCAGACAGAATCCTGTATTTGAATGGAATTTATGCATCATATATGAGGTGTATGAATATGCAACAGGCTGTTGCTCGGTTTTTCGGGCTTATGTTGCCCACAAAGAGGTACCCAGACTGTCTGTAACTCTTTGTTTCTATTGTCTCGTATTATCCTAATCCCAATTGTCCAAATTTTTATTACTCTAATTATATTGCTATTTTTATAACCACTTTATTACTATTAAACTTTTAAAATTCCAAAAACAAGTGACTGGTGTTTTTGACAGCTCCCAAGCTGTGTATATATATAAATATATATAAATATATATAAATATATATAAATATATATAAATATATATTGATAGATATGTAAATCTTTCCTGTACCCTCCTGCACCAAACGTGCCTGGCTCTCAGGCGGAGCAGAGGAGAATTCAGCAGTGTGAAGCTGCCACAGGCACTGGTGCAGAGCTCTCTGTGCCTCTGTTTGCTCTCCCTCTGGTGCTCCCAGTATCTGGACTGTCTGTAACTCTTTGTTTCTCTTGTCTCACATTGTCCTAATCCAAATTGTCCAAATTTTCATTACTCTAATTGTATTACTATTTTTATAACCACTTTACTTTATTACTATTAAACTTTTAAAATTCCAAAACCAAGCGATTGGCATTTTTCACAGCTCCCAAGCTGTGTATATATATAATACATATAATTATATATAAATATATATAAATATATATAAATATATATAATATATAAATATATATAAATATATATTGATAGATATGTAAATCTTTCCTGTACCCTCCTGCACCACACCTGCCTGGCTCTCAGGTGGAGCAGAGGAGAATTCAGCAGTGTGAAGCTGCCACAGGCCCTGGTGCAGAGCTCTCTGTGCCTCTGTTTGCTCTCCCTCTGGTGCTCCCAGTATCTGGACTGTCTGTAACTCTTTGTTTCTCTTGTCTCACATTGTCCTAATCCAAATTGTCCAAACTTTCATTACTCTAATTGTATTACTATTTTTATAACCACTTTATTACTATTAAACTCTTAAAATTCCAAAACCAAGCAACTGGCGTTTTTCACAGCTCCCAAGCTGTGTATATATATAAATACATATAATTATATATAAATATATATAAATATATATAAATATATATTGATAGATATGTAAATCTTTCCTGTACCCTCCTGCACCAAACCTGCCTGGCTCTCAGGCGGAGCCGAGGAGAATTCACCAGTGTGAAGCTGCCACAGGCCCTGGTGCAGAGCTCTCTGTGCCTCTGTTTGCTCTCCCTCTGTGCTCCCAGGTGAGTGGCACCAACACCCAGCTCCCAGCAACACATTTCAGATCCTCTTGGTGCAACAGCTTTGCAGGATTGCTGGGAATTAATGACTGGGATTACTGCAGGAATGAAACACATCCAAGCAGAAGTTTGCCAGTGGATTGAAGGAGAGCTGTGCTACTGCATTTAACTAAACGGTCTGGAGGACAGGGGCTGTCTTTCTCTTGGTGAAACAAAACAACTTCCAGATTATAATCAGCAGAAATTGTCTCATTAGAGATAAGGAAGCTATCAGCACGGACGAAACGAGCAGGATTTGTGTCGCCAGCCCCGGCCGATTGAAGCCCTTCCCCTGCAGGGACAGCAGGGAGGGATTTATCTGCCCGTGGGCACAGCTGATGGGATCGGGCATGGCTGCAAGAACAAAACCCACAAACCCTTCTGCAATCAAACACCATCAGAGCCTGCTCCTGGCTGAACCTGCTCTTGTCACAGCCCTGCAGCTGCCCCAGGGCCCTGGGGTGACAAACACACCCAGGGGCCCTCCCCAAGGCAGAATTGTGGCTGAATACATTTCTTTAATGTGCTGCCAGCCCTAAATTATTACACAATCATTGCAGCTTCCCTCAGCCCATGATGATCCATGAGCATACCTGAAGGCAGGTAATTAAGAATCTGAATTAGAATTTTTATTTCTGGCAGTTAATTTCAGTCTGAGTTGATAGAGGATGTGTTGTAAGGTTAAAAGTAAAAATAAAAACAAACAGTCCTTGTGAGTGAGAGGCAGAAAACTCCTAGCTGGGTTGGTTTTTTTGTTTTTTTTTTTTTTTTGTTTTTGTTTTTTTTTGTTTGTTTGTTTGTTTTTTGGTTCTAACTTCTATGGAAATCGCTGTTGAAACTGCTAAAAAAATAAGAAGAGAAAAAAAAAAGCCAGGTTTAGCATTAGCAATGCTAAAATTGTAATTGCTGAGTTCATCCGTTCATGTTACCATTCCACACCTTACCCTTCCTCTCCATTAATCTGATTCTTCCTATCACTTCTACACTGCAAAGCCTCCAAGTCACTCATGTGCAGCTCCAGACAACAAGACCGCGTCTGTGTCATCCTCCAGCACCACAAAGCAGATCACGGGAATAATAAGGAGTGTAATTCCATCAGGAGAGTGCACAATGAGAGATTCAGGAACACCCCCTGTGCTCAGGAGCTCCTCAGGACGACCTGTGACCCACTGGTGAGTGGGATTGCTGGAGATATTTTTTGCATGTAAAGAGAATTACCCCGAGGTTTTCCTTTGCCATTCCAGTAAAGATGATGCTTTAACCCTGATAATATTAAGAATTAATTCAGCCACAGCAAGCATGTAACTCTTAAAAAAAAGGAAAAAATTCTTAGAGATACAAGATATTATTGCAGATCAGCAAAGAGAATAATACATTTAACCCATATACCCAAAATACATTCAAATCACAGTAGAAAAGCATTCATGTGAAATCCTTCTACTTGAGTCGTTCTTTTTCACTTAGAAATTGCACTTTTTCTTTGAATCCTGACTATTCCCTCCGACTTAATCATTGGGTCTTGTGGGAAACAAAGAATGAAGCTGTGGTCAAGGGCTCTTCAGGCTGGGAAAGAATAGAATTAATAATCTGAAAATCTAAGATGCTTGACACTCTCAGTCTTTTCTTTGCAAAAAGAAACAGAAGATTTTAAACTGATGGCAAAAAGCAGAGCTCACAAAGTGCCCCCCCTTGCTGAAGTTCAGCTGCACCAGTAAAATACAGGATACAGGGAACAAGAGACAAAGTTCTTCAGCCCAAAGGAAGAGGAACCCTGAGTTTGCTGCAGACAAACCTGGACGCAAATGTGAAAACAGCTCCTGGGGAAAGGATTGATCCAGTGGAAATAGGAGAGTAACACACAGCTGCTGGGGAAAACTGGGAGTTTATCCATTGAGGGATCCCCTCAGAATTCACTCCCACGCCTGCTCTACTGCCCTGTGCTCTGACAACCATTATGGTTCAGGAATTTGGGTCTCAAAATGCATTTTTCAGCCTACAGTGCAAAGATTCCTCTAGAATCAGCTCCCTGACAGCAAGGCAAGAGGAATTTCCAAGTCCAAAACCATCCCAGCCCTGTGCTTTCATGTCAACCTCTTCCTCAGCTCCAGGCTGGTGTGAAGTTCCTTCACATGGTCTGGGAACTGCCAATTAATCTTTCTTTAACCTTTTTTTAAAGGGAAATTTGAGTTTTAACATAATGGATCCTGATATTTTTTTCTTTTTTCAAACCATTTAAGAAAGCTGTTCTCAAGGTTTGGGGATGTCAGCATCTCAAAATTGCCATTTACAGGCATTTATTTGAAAAGAACACTCTCACCTCCTGTGGATCTGCAGCTCAGAACTTGTGCACATTTCAGAAATGGGAACAAGAACAGGCATAAGCTCAATCTCTACAGACAAATACTGCAGCAGGTTCAGAATCTCCACAATAAGGATGTTTTGGTTCATTTTCTTCAGAGGATCTTCTTTTCTAACACTCAGACTTCTACTACCTTGTCAGCTCCTCTTGATGCTTCCCTGGAAAAGGGTGGTGGCAATGGGAAAAAGCAGGATCAACACGGAACACAAGGGATGGGAACAGGGGTCTCAAAACGATCACCAGAACTGAAGAAAGAGAGGGCAGACAAATGAGCAGCGCATACTGAAAATCTGTATTCTGTCAGATTGTTAGCCAGAATCTGTGGGTTGTTCCACCTAAAATTACAGAGATGGCAGCAGGAGATCCACAGAATGACCAGGTTGGAAGAGACCCTCAAGATCATCGAGTCCAACCCAGCCCCAACCCCTCAGCTAAACCCTGGCACCCAGTGCCACATCGAGGTTTTGTTCAACACACCCAGGGATGGGGACTCCACCACCTCCCTGGGCAAAACATTCCAGAACTTATCACTCTTTCTGCAAAACCCTTTTCCTAGTACCCAACCTATATTTTGTCATGGACATATTTTATGAAAAATCCTTTTGTTAGTATCTTTTCTCCTGAGAAGCTGAGAAGCCTCAGGAACAAAATGCAAACATTGATTATCTGCTGCTGTGGAATGCAACTGGTTCATCTGTGATTGGTCTCATGTGGTTGTTTCTGATTAATGGCCAATCACAGCCCAGCTGGCTCGGACTCTGGTCAGTCGCAAGATTTTATTATCATTCCTTTCTATTCTTTTGAAGCCTTCTGAGGAAATCCTTTCTTCTATTCATTTAGTATAGTTCTAATATATCATTTCCTTTAATATAATATATATCATAAAATAATAAATCAGCCTTCTGAAACATGGAGCCAAGATCCTCATCTTTTCCCTCATCCTGGGACCCCTGCAAACACCACCACAACATTTCCCCTGACACAGCCTGGGACTGTGTCCTCTGGTTCTGTCAGTGCTGCCATGCTGCTCCCACTCTGTCCTGGTCTGCATGAGATGTACAAAAATGAAAAATTCCAAGAATAATTGAAAACTGGCCCAAAAATGAAAATTCTTGCAACCAGAAGTGCTGAAATGGTTTTGCTGCTGCTGGGATCTGAAAGGCACTGGCTGTTCCTCCTTTGCACCCACTTCTCTGTCATCCGTGCCCAGCTGGAGTCAGGGAATGAGGCTCCACATTCCTTGGAACACTTCTGTCCCTTTGAATTCCTTCTGTGTGCCACTCATCTCCACCACTGAGCCCCTTCCAGAGGTGCATCTGCCTCAAAGCAGGTAACAGAAAAACAAAAACAAAAAAAAAATTCATAAGAAAGCTGTGAGCTTCTGACAAGTTTTGCAGCCCAGCCTGGCAGATGCAAGATTTCCTGATAATCATCAAAACAGTTGGATCCTTTGTGAAGCTTATCTGAGCCAAACAGAACCCGGGGCCCTTCTGAGGTTTGTCCTGCTCTGGTGTGGATGGCCTTCAGACAGACATTGCATTTGGAAAGCAATTTTCTTTGTTGTGCTGGGAGCAGCAGCCAGCAGAGTGAGGAGCCTGCACTCCTGTGCCATATCGCCCAGGCTCATGTGTTTGCTTTTTCAGCCTCTGCTCTTTGATCCTCTGCAGTGGATTCTGTCCAGATACAAAAAAAAATTACCAGTGGCACCAGGGGAATTTGTACAAATGAAACAGAGGCAATGAGAAAAATTATTAAAAAGAGTACTCAAGATGGGATTTCTCTGCTAAAGGCTAAATAATGTTAATTTCCTAGAAACTGATCCAACCTTTCTACTCGTGGCTCAGCACTGCAGGCAGCACATCTGTTTGTCCTGGGCTTGGGAAGGACTTGGCATCCTTCCTCCTGTGGTCAGCAGGGCGTCTAGAAACTGATGTTTTGCTTGATGTGGCAAGCTACAGGGTTCCAGGAATAATGATGGCTGAAACATTACCCAGGGAATAAACAAAGTATTTTTTTTTTCCCTTTCTTCCTCCTCGTGATAAAGCCTATCTTGTGAAATTTAGGGCAGCTCTTTTATAATTTATAGATACCAGCCTGGTGTCTTATCAGGGAATAAGGTACATGAATGAGTGTACAGCTTGCTTTTCTTTCACTAATCAGCTTTTCAGCCTGTCCATCAAGTTTCAATCAAATTTGAGGAGGAAAAGATTAAAAGATACAGAATACCTGCAAGCTTTGTGAGAAGAAGCAGAAAGAGAGAGAGGTTATGAAGGTTAGCCACTGAGAAAAAGGCTGCACTCTGAGCCAGACCTCTCTTGGACTCCAGGTCATCTACTCCTAAAGCTCCTCTCACCTCCAATGGACCATCTAAAGCACACCAAGAACTTGCTCCAAGCAGACTCTGATGTCTGGTCAGGGCTGTGACCACAATGAAACATTTAAAATAAAAGAAGAAAGCCATCTAGATCAATGAACCACAGATCCAAACCCATGGGAAGTCAGGATTCCTTATATTCTCTACCCATGAAGGTCCCTGCTAGAGTTTTTTGGCCAAACTTTTGCAAAGAGCAGTTTGAGCTCCTGTGGAAGTCTGGCTCTGAGCCTCTGGCAGCACATCCCCTCCTGGAGTTTCTCTCTTTCCCTGTCTGTTCACTGAGAGGGCTCACTCCAGGAGAGGCCACAAAGTGCAGCCCTTGCTCCAATGCAGGAAAATCTGGATTGTCAGAGTAAAGGAGAGGGTCTGAGCATCCTGAGAGAGAGAGAGCAGATTTCTGCTACTGCAGGAGAGCACAGGCAGCTGTGACAGCACCAGCCATGGCCATCCACCACCACCCCCTGCTCCAGAGCTGCAGCAGAGCACAGGGAGGGAGTGGGGACAGAGCCTGAGGTGGGATGTGATGGGAGAGGGGCTGAGTGGCAATTTCCTGGAGCAGTGTGACTGTGTGAGTGAGAATCACATCTCAGATGTGTGCTGACACCCCCTCATCCCCCACGGATCAGTGGCTCTGTTCCAGATTGCAATGCAAGATGTTTTCCATTACCATCTGTATGGCAGATTATCTTTGTCAAGTGGGCAGTTTGCCTTAGCTCTGTCTTTGAGTGACCACATTCACACCTCCCTCGGGAGGGGACATTGCTGATAACAGCCATTGAATGTCCCTGCATGGCTGATAAGAACTGTAACATCCCATGGGGAGATGTGAGCCCAGAGGGAGGAGCCAAGCATTGCTACCCGGATATAATCCAGAGGTTTTGAGACATCAGCACGGCTTTCTCCATGGGATTCCCCAGAGGAACAGCAGCTGCCTCTTTTCCACTGGATCTTTGGAGGAAGAACACATCCTTATCTACAGGATCCCTGCTCCAACAGAACCACCCCTGACACTGCAGGAGGGCTGCAGCCACAATTCCAATGGGACTGCCACCAACACCCTGACCCACAGGATGTCAGGTTGGGTTCTGACTCTGTCAGTGCTGTTCTAGTGCACTGCATTGTTTATTTTATCCTTTTATTTTCCTCCCTATTAAAGAATTGTTATTTCCTGCTCCCATATTTTTGCCTGAGAGCCCCTTAATTTAAACTTTATAGCAATTCGGAGGGGTGGGGAGGGTTTACATTCTCCATTTCAGGGGAGGCTCCTGCCTTCCTCAGCAGACTCCTGTCTTTCCAAACCAAGGCAGGCTCCCAGGATGATCCCATCTGTGAAAGGCACAGCACTTGGCAGCTGTCAGTGCTGTTCCCCCTCCTCATACCAGGTACCAAGCAACTATTTGATTGTGGTCACTATTTACCTGAGAAATGTATGAAATGGAGGCTGGGATGTAGCTGGCTTTTCAGTTCACTCTCCATTCCCAAAGCCCAGCCAATGGAAAACAATTTTATTTTTACACTGCCCTGACATCCAGCTGCCCAGCATGGGACACACACATTACTCTGGCAAGAAGCTGATAAGAAATTTGTACACTGGTGCATGAAATGAAAATAAAACAAGGCTGAAATTCACCCAGAAAAAACAGGAGTCAGCTCAGGGGCTCGCTGCATCCATCTGACATTTGGAGCTTCAGCTCACAGAAAAGCACAGGTAATTAAGAAGATCACACGTAATTAAAATCTGCACGAGGGAGTTTATGCCTGTCAGACCAAAGTATCACCAGCAGTAGATTCTGCACCTCGTTGAAGAGAACAAAATGTTCCCTTTGACCTCAAAATATTCCCTTTGACCTCAAAAGGTTCCCTTTGATGTCAAAAGGCTCACTTTGACCTCAAAAGGTTCCCTTCCATTTCAAAAGGTTCCCTTTGGCCTCAAAGGGTTCCTTTCCAACTCAAAAAGTTCCCTTTCACCTCAAAAGGTTCACTTTAACCCCAAAAGTTCCTTTCCACCTCAAAAAGTTCCCTGTGATCTCAAAAAGTTCCCTTCCACCTCAAAAGGTTCACTTTGACCTCAAAATGTTCCTTTTGACCTCAAAAGGTTCCTTTCCACCTCAAAAAGTTCCCTTCCATCTCAGAAGGTTCCTTTCCAACTCAAAAAGTTCCCTTTCACCTCAAAAGGTTCCCTTTGACCTCAAAGGGTTCCTTTCCAACTCAAAAAGTTCCCTTTCACCTCAAAAGGTTCACTTTAACCCCAAAAGTTCCTTTCCACCTCAAAAAGTTCCCTGTGATCTCAAAAAGTTCCCTTCCACCTCAAAAGGTTCACTTTGACCTCAAAATGTTCCTTTTGACCTCAAAAGGTTCCTTTCCACCTCAAAAAGTTCCCTTCCATCTCAGAAGGTTCCTTTCCAACTCAAAAAGTTCCCTTTCACCTCAAAAGGTTCCCTTTGACCTCAAAATGTTCCTTTTGACCTCAAAAGGTTCCCTTTGACCTCAAAAGGTTCCTTTCCATCTCAAAAAGATCCTTTCCATCTCAAAAAGTTCCCTTCCACCTCAAAAGGTTCCCTTCCACCTCATCCTGCCAGGAGCAGCTGCTGCTGTTGGAAGCTGGTGGCTGCTGTGAAGAACATCACTGTTTGAAGGGTGTGAGCTATTTCTAGAGACAAAACTCACCCACAATGTGCCTCTCTGGTGATGATCGCTGTTGTCACTGAGAGCACCGAGTCTGGAGATCATGAGGGGATGGAAAGAAAGGTGTAAAGCCTTGGCAGCAGCTTTTGAAGCACTGTGAGGACGTGCTGGGTAACTGCTGCTGGCTGAATGGGGACAAAAATTGCTCTTCAGAACTGAAAGAGGCCCTTCAGCAGAGAGGCACTGGGGGAGAGCCCAAGCAGCACTGCTAGCAGCAATTAGCATCAGCTGCTGTACACAAATGGAGCCTGCAGAGGAGTTTGTTGGCCTGAAAAAGTTCATTTTAGACTGACAATTCATCGTTAAGCTGTGGCGCTTTTTCAATCCTATCCCTTTGATTTTCCTGTGTTTGCAATTAATCCGTCCTGTTAGTGGTCATCTGAATTGTCAGGGTTATCAAAAGTGGGGTTAGAAAGGATCACCTTCAGAAGTAAAACCACAGAAAGTTTCAGAGAAGGATGGGTTTTACCACCTCTGTGCAACCACCCCACAGCAATTTATCCATCTCCCTGTCTCAGCCCATCTCCTGGAATACGTGAGGCACAGCCTGGAATTGCATTTTAGCAGCAGGTTGGAGTAATAGATGCTAAAGGAGCAGTGACATTCCTGATGTGTGATGCTCTGTGCACCACAGGGAGCTGAAATCTCACTTTGTGTGCCTTATGGCAAGCCATAAATCCCTGGCTTTATGTGCTGATGTAAAAACCCGTTTAACAAATCCACTGGAGCCGAATGCCTGCATCAATGTTATGACAGGCAATAGACTCCCAGCAGCATTCCTGTGAGGAAACATCCACACACCCTGATTCAGGGCTGTATATTAATTTAATATGTTCATGAGAGCACCTGTTAGAGTGAAGGGATTCCTGTTTCCAGCTCAGGATCCATCCAGCAGCTGTAAAAGGGCAAATGGTGTTTGCAGCACAGTTGGCCTGAGCACTCTCCTCAAACTCTGCATGTTCTGGGTACTTAACGCTGCTTTTTGTGTCTGTGTTGCACATTTTTAAGAGTGGAATTCATCACTGCTCTTGTGTGCTCAGAGAGACAAGGTGGAAATACAGATGAAATGCACTGATAGCTTTGAGAGACAATGGGGCAGGAATCATCCTGCATCACAACTGAGTAGTACACTAGAATTTTATCATCAAATCTGCAAAGGAATGCCAGGAAAATCATCCCACTGTGGTGATTTTAAATGTCTGCATGACTGCATGAACCAAAGAGGGCCTTAGATAAGGAAAACATGAAGGATGGACACGCACTGACAGCCACGCACACTGAATATTTAGATTAGTGTATCACTACTGAATATTTAGATTAGTGTATCACTTGGTGGAGTTATTATAACTATATGTAATAACTATATTATTAAAATACAGTTAGCTGCAACCCAAGTATTCAGGCCTCATTCCATAAATCTGGCAATTAATTTGTGTGCACAAAGTTTTGCTGGCATTTGAAAATCCAGCACTCTGAAGGAAAAAGAAATTGTGATTTTTGAGATATTCAGGCGAAATTCCACAAATATTAATTAATAATCACTCAACAACAAGCCCACAGAAACACACAGCTTACATAAGAATAAAAACTACTCAAATTAGCTGAGTATTACAGAGGTTGTGGAAAAGGGATGGGAGTTGCAGGATACTCCCAAATGGGTGCAGAGTATCTGTGAATTTAACAGAGATACCTTTTGAGGTGGCTGCAAGAGAAAAAATAATAAAGTGGGATCTTTATCTTAGTGCTCAACATTTCTGTGCTTAGAAAAAGTCTTGAAAGCCCTGATTTTGTGGTGGATTTAGCTCTGAGGAAAAAGGCTTGGAGAGAACTTTCATCTTTGTCACAAATCCTACAAAGAGGTGACCTTGCAGCTGTGCAGGTGCAATGGAAGCAGCTCTGCCAGGTCAGAGTGCAGCAGGTGAGGCTGTTTCCTCAGAATAAATCATCTTGACCCAAAACAATGCTGAGTTCAAAGCCAGGACTTCTCTCAACCACGTGAAACTCGGGAAGGTTTCCCAGCCTGAGACCATGCACGTTGTTCCAACAACTTCCAGAGGTGCTGCCCTCACTGCCAGGACATTATCCATCTAAGCAAGCAGTTCCCTGCTTCAGACATCAGTTGGTTCAGCACATAAAACACTAAATGAGGCCAAGGCTCAACACAGAAATTAATGTACAATCCAGGGATAATTGTGTGCTGCAGGTCTGCGCTGAGATCTGGTGTTAATAGAGAATATTGATGTTGCGGATGAAATGAAATGCTTTCCCCACCACCATTTAACCATTCTCTCCAAGCTTGTCCTCTGCCTGACATGAATTAAAGCCCTAAATTAATTGTCACAACATTAATCCAGCTCTTTGCCCAATTACATAGCTCCTTGAATCATTAGGGCTCTGATGAACTGGAAAACTGCGGTGTGGAAGCCCCAAATTTCCCAGCTGCAGGTTCTCAAACAGGAGAGGAAAAGGAGACATAAACCAATTCCACACTGCAGAATTATAGTGCCTTTCCAACCCAAGGACAGACAGCTGCCATCCCCCAATTTCTCTCCTGCTTTCCTGTCTTCAGGAGATGAATCCACATGTGCAACCTGCTCAACCATACCAACCAATCTAAGAAGTGAACAGCCACCTTCAGTGCTTCTGCTTTCTGCTAATGTATTCCCATTTCCTCTGCAAAGCAATTTATTCAGCATGAACAATTTGTAATAATATGTAGTACGTGGTCTGTGCTACATAAGCCTTTTCACATGTAATTAATATTTTATTTAATTTTAACATTAAATTACTTTTCTTACCCAATAAAAGATTATCTTTTCCAGTTCAGGGATGCAAATCTACTGATAAATAATGTAAGGAAATGTTAAAATATCAACAGATATCAGTTTACTACAAAATAAATTACTTCCTTCCCCAGAGGATGTTTAATCTCAATTATTGCTCACAGAAAGCACACACCACTAACGAGCAAGACAAGAACAACCCAACTCCTGCAAGCACATTTGATAACTAAACTGCAATATGTTAATAACCTCACCCCAGCCCTGCTCCCAGGAATTGGGAACTCACAAAGCTGTTTGCTCCTTCATGTCAACAATTTCTGTGTTTCCCAAGGGGAAGAGCCACGGTGAACACCTGAGGGAATGCAGCAAATCCTGTGTTTATGGTCATTTTCACAACCTGCATGAAACATGACTTGTATGAAACACGACTTGCATGAAACATGACTTACATGAAACATGACTTGCATGAAACATGACTTGTATGAAACATGACTTACATGAAACATGACTTACATGAAACATGACTTGCATGAAACATGACTTACTTTCAGAACATGGCTTATCAACTCCAGTGGAAACATTCAAGGCCAGGTTGGACAAGGCTTGGAGCAGCCTGATCTGGTAGAAAGTTCCCTGTCCATGGCAAGGGGATGGAATGAGATGATCTGAGAGTTCCTTTCCCACCCAAACTATTCTGGGCTTTCACAGACTCCTGTAACTGACTGGTGAAGGAGTGTGCTCTTTGTTGACAGAGTGACAAAACTCTCCTTTGTCCCATTAAAAGGAAAGGAGCCCAGAAGTTTCTCTCCTCTATAAAGTGAAAAGACACCTCATCAGACCTAGAAGACTTCACCTCAAACTCAAGGATAGCTAATTAGACAGAAGCCAAAAAGTCCTGCCTGGGCAATTTAGTAGAAAAAGCAGTAAACAAACTAATCGCTTTTGGGAGGTGTTTTACCAAGAAGAAGAACCTCTTACACCTAGATCAGCTTTTCTCTGTTTGTTATTTTGCCTTTTATTAAACCTTTTTGTTTCCAACACTGCAACAGAAGCCATCCTGCTGATTTTTATGCCTCCAAGAGTAGCTAACTATCTTAAGTGTGTTATGAGCTTCCTGAGCTATCTCAGGTGTGTTATAAGCCTCCAGGAACTTATTAGACCTAGCTCAAAAAAGCTAAATATAACAGGCTGGAGGTGATGAAAACTCAAATATGGGCAGGTGAAAACTCAAATATGGGCAGGATAAAATCATGCTGAGCTGACAGTTATTATACTCACTTTAATGTGGAAGAAGCAGCAGATAATTTTTGGACAGCTACCCTACAGATAAATCACTAATCAACATTCAAAACAGGGCAACAGGATTTTAGGGCTTCCTTACTGAAAATGGGACTGACTCCACCAAACCCACAGCCCAGAAGGGCTCTGCAACCATCTGATAAATAGGCTGGTTACTCTTTTGGATTTTTATATGACAAAAATGAAGGGAAGGCGCAGAGTCTGAGGGGTGGATGGTGGAGTGTGTCACACACTCAGAGCTGAGAGAACATTCTGGCTGCAGGGTGATGCCCAGAAGCACAGCCCAGGTGTCCTGGTGGACAAGGTGCTTCCATCAGCTCCACACTCATCCCTGAAGGGATAGGAGGACTCAGCACTCCCTGGGTTGGGTGGGATAAGCACAGCCTGGTGGTGTTTGACAGCACTGGTTGCTTTATTTCCCACATTCAATGGGATGGAAAATGAGAGCGTGGCTGTCACCAGAAGAGGAAATTAGCACCAACACAGAGCCAGTGCCAGGTCTGTAATGGCTGCACACAGATGTTACCAGGGTAAACTTGGGGAGAACGTGACAAAGGCTGAGCAGCCATCCCCTGTCGGGTGAGAATATTCAGAGTAGCTGGTTGAGAGGGAACATGTGCAAAATGGATGAATGGTGTGTAGACCCCAGCTGCAGGAGAACATCTCTGCTGATGATGCTGGCAGTGAGCACTGCTTGTATATTCATGCTGTCATTACCACTCCTGCTTCTGTGCAGCCCCTTCTTGCTGCAATTCTCATTTCTGCAGCCAACAGCTCCCAGAGCACCAGCACACCCAGTTTGCAGCAACACCCTCAGGTTTGGCCAGAGAAAAACAAGTTACAAGTAGGCAGCCTGAAATTCCAGCATTGTAACTGCACAAATCTCTTGGTGGCCAGCTTGGGCACCTCTTGATATTGTCTTTAGAAAATGTCAACCTTGGGAGCTCCACAATCTACACTTCTCTAAGGGTGAGTTTGCACACTGGTGCTGTGCAATGCTGTTTGCACCCATGGCCAAAGATCCCCTCTGCCTCCAGAGCAGCATTAAAGGGGTTTTTGCATCAATCAGTAAAACTCTTCCTCTTTGCAGCTGCAGCAAGTGAACTGCACAGGTTTGAGCGTGTCTGTGTGAAACTGAGCGCGGTCAGTGCTAGGGCAAGGGCATCTTGTCCCAATGGCCACTTAAACCTGCACCACCAGTAAGTGCTATCAATTAGAAAAATGATAATAAACCACTGTGGGTATGGACAGATCATGAAAACCATTGAAGAGCTTGCCTGGAAATAAACTCATCGTCTCTCATATTCTATTTTAGATGCTACTATTGTCTCTCCAGTGTTTTTCACCTCCCACTGCTTACAAATACCTGTGCAGGCTGCTCAGAGCTGTGGTTTTGGTGAGAGATGAGGAACACCATGAGCTCCATTCCCCCTGTTTGCATCTCTGCTATCATTTACATTTTCTAGTGTAAGCTGACATGAGGTATTGAAGCTGGGGAGAATTTTTTCCATCCCCACCTGGTCAAAACCACACCACATTACAAGTTTTTGTATCCTTCAGTCATCCCCCAGCCATTTCTACCCTGTGCTGCCTCTGACCCCTGAACTCCTGCATCTTTCACACACTTCCATGCTCTGAAAATTACATTAGAAATCTTTGACATGTAAGCACAGTGCTGCAGAAGCTACTGCACCTCCTAAATTAACATTTATGTGCTCTGGCCCTAAACCTTCTGACATAGGTAACTCACAGAGGCAGCCAAGGGGAGATGTTAATACACTGGAAATTAAGAGCTAAATATGACATTTAGGGAGTAAATAATCTCTATAAAAGCAGAGGCATGGCCCTTCCTGCCTGATACAGAAGAATGAGCTGCTAAACCAAGTCTCTGATGGAAGACAGATGGCAGATTGATTATTTTTTGTTAAATAACTCATTTCCCTCTAAACTCAAATGTTATGTATTATACAATTGCTTCATTTTTCCTTAAAGCTAATCTGAGAACATAGAGCCAGTGCATATATAAAAATGACCACAAAAATTTGGATTTTTTTTATACCAGGGTATAAATTGGAGCAAAAGCAGCAGCATATCAGGTAATTAATTTGTGGAACTTTAAACTGATTTCCAGCAGTTCAGGATTTCCTGTGCTGTGATTTTTGTTTACTTCTGGATTTCTGCATGAAGTTTTTCAACTTCTCACATGAAGGATCCTCATGAAAATGTTTTATATCCAAACACAGACACTGAGGGGTCTCATTCCACACAGACTGCCAGCCTTATCAGCACCCACGTTGCACAGCTGAATTTTGCCAGGCACTCTATCACAATTCACAGAATCTATCACAATTCACAGAATCTATCGCTATCCAGAAAAGAAAATACATTTTATGTCAACTGCAGGCAAACTTGATGAATTAGAGGCTCCACAAACTTTTTTTTTTTGCCCCCCTTTTCATCCCCTTTTGCAGCTTCATGCAGAGAGCTCCAGGCTGGCAGGAGCAAACACTGTCCAGGGTGCACAGAGCCCTGGGCTTGGTTAGATCCCAGCCCAGGCACCACCCTCTAAAGCTGCTTGGTCATGTCAGGGGGTTTTATCCAGGGAAACAGCTTAGGGAACACTGCCATGGGCTGAATCCCAGATAAACAGGCTCAGGGTAAAGCTGTCACCTTTCTCCAAGTGGCTTTGGGGAAGTCACTTGGCTTCTTAGCATCTCCTGTTGAGTAATAGGGTGGGAACGGGATTATTGCACAGATACACTGATGGAAAAATTGGGGGAATTAATTGTTTTAGCACCAGCTTGTGCTCTTCTGGACTAATCTCATCGGTGCATGGAATGCACTGGAGAGGGAAAGAAGAAGAAGGAAAAGAAGAAAGAAGGAAAAGAAGAAAGAAGGAAAAGAAGTGGGAAAAAAGGAAGAAAATAAGGAAGAGAAGGAAGAGAAGAAGGAAAATAAAGAAGGAAAAGAAGGAGAAGATGGAAAAGATGGAAAAGATGGAAAAGATGGAAAAGAAGGAGGAAAAGAAGGAAAATGGAAAAGAAGGAAAAAAAGGAAAAGAAGGAGGAAAATAAGGAGGAAAAGAAGGAGGAAAAGGAGGAGGAAAAGGAGGAAGAAAAGGAGGAGGAAAAGGAGGAGGAAAAGGAGGAGGAAAAGGAGGAGGAAAAGGAGGAGGAAAAGAAGAAGGAGAAGAAGGAGAAGAAGAAGGAGAAGAAGGAGGAAAAGAAGGAGGAAAAGAAGGAGGAAAAGAAGGAAAAGAAACCGGCAGCAAGGGAACAACAGTCGATGCCTGATCAAACTAAGCTGCACCTCATTTGTTTCCATACATCTCTCAAGCTGCAGCTTGTCAGAGTCACCTGAATAATCCTGGTATCATTCCAATCCATATTTCTACCTAAATAATTGAAAATCTTTAGCATGCAATTAATACAGCTGGCAGTGACACAGCACATCCATCTGCCCCCTTGCATCAGGCAAAGTTTAATAACCAATATGCCCGATGGGCTGAAATAATTTAGAGCCCATATTTATCCTCAGGAGTGGCTCTTGCTGGCTAAAGGTTTCACCACTTCCTCATAAATTTAAGGGCTGAGTGTGCAGGTGGGGGAGGGAGTGCCCAGAGGAAGAGATTTGTGGGGAGGATTCTGTGCAGGTGAGTGACAGCCTCTAATGACACCTCCTCGTGGGGAAGAGTTGCTTTTGTGCAGTCATTTTGAAGTATGAAATTTTGATAACTCTTTAATCACTGCAGTCTAATGAGAAGGAGGCAGCAGGTGAAGGGGGAATCCATCTATGTCAGCTCAGGTTCCTGGCTCTCTTCCTGCTGGGAACACTCAGTGAGGGCTGGGGCTCTCCTCCTGCAGCTCCAAAAAGGGATTTTGTGGCTTTCCAAGAATCTCTGATTTCCCTCAAGACATCCCTTTATGTGATCAATAATCCCAAAGAGGAAAAAAAAAAAAAGTGTTTCTCAAAAAGCGCAAAGGGCTGAGATTTAAATCTAAGCTGCTTTAATTTTAAAATTGGTCAAGATTATTTTATCCTGCCAGTGTTTGCTGCACTCACTGCAGACCTTTGATGCAGTGTTTAGTTTTTAATTCACACTTGTGAATTAAATATTGTTATTGTCTGAACTAAGTCCCCAGTGACACTTGTGGCCTCTCAGGTGTTATTATTACTGTTATTATGAAGTTCTTGCATTTTATCCCACAGAATCTCTAAACATATAAAGAAATAAATTATTTCCTGCAGATGGAAGAGCTGGGAATATTCAGCATGACACAGTGGGCTGGGGCTCTCCTCCTGCAGCTCCAAAAAGGGATTTTGTGGCCTTCCAAAAATCTCTGATTTCCCCAAAGAAACCTCTTTATGTGGTCAATAGTCATCCATAATCTCAAAGAGAAAAAAAATGTTGCTCAGAAAAGTGCAAAGGGTTAGATTTAAATCTAAGCTGCTTTAATTTTAAAATTGGTCAAGATGGATTATTTTATGCGGCCAGGGTTTGTTGCAGGTGTCACTGCAGACCTTTGATGCAGTGTTTAGTTTTTAATTCACACTTAGTACATGTTAGCTAATAAAAATCTAAGTCCCCAGTGACACTTGTGGCCTCTCAGGTGTTATTATTATTGTTATTATGAAGTTCTTGCATTTTATCCCACAGAATCTCTAAACACATAAAGAAATAAGTGATTTCCTGCAGATGGAAGAGCAGTCAGCACTCTCAGACCCCATGAACCACCAGCACAGAGTCCCTGGTGCAGATAAACTGCTCAGAATTTCGAGGTGTTCAGGCCCACAGTGAGGAAGGAAACACCAAAAATCCTTATTTTACATAATAAAATAAATTACTAAAATAAATTACTCATGCTCTTTCAGCAGGCACAAAGACATTGCTTGGTTATTTCTGTTCAGAGATTGTTCCATGTGAAAAGCTCCCTGTCAGGCCAATATTGGAGCTGTTCCACCCTGCACCTTTCCCCAGTGCCAAACTGCTTTTTGGGGAGTGTGGATTTGGACAATTCTCACTAGGAGTTCTTTGAGGTGATTTTCACACAGCCAAAAAGACTCAGCCAGTTCTCACCACCCACCCCTTCTATCAGCACTTAAATCCCTTATTTATTAAATTGATGCTAAATTGTCCCAAGACACAGAAGAAGTCTAATGAAATGCTTAAATCTGAGTCATTCCTCTTTGTCCTGTCAGGTTGGACATCAGTCTGTCAAACACAACCACATCTTCACCCCACTTCAGGAAACATAAATAAATTTAGAGGTTTCACTGTTCTCACCGTCAATAATCATTCTTAACCTATTCTGTTACTAATTGGCTTTGAAAAAAAAAATAGCATATTTATAAGAAAGGCAAATATTGTGACAACTGAAGCTCAGTTTTAGGGCTGCTGCTGTCGAAGTGCTCCTGTTATGAAGGCAGATGAATTTCTAATTGACTGGAGGCCAGTGATGCATCCTGCCTCCTTCCTAATCCTTATCACAAAATATAAAAGGGTTCAGAAAATAAATCCCTTTCAGAATAAGGTTCTGCAGAACCAAACCTGAGGAAATTTTGTGCTGATTCCTACATACATCTGGAAAATTCAAGAATCTCACCACATATTCTTCCCCAGTGTTCCCTTTCTCCTGCCACCTGCCTACAAACCCATGCCATGTGCGGCTGCCAGTGGTTCAGGGGACACACTTCAGCTCAAGGAGGCTTTAAAAGTGCATTTCAACCATCTGAGCACCAGCATTCCCTCTCCTGGAGCAAACATTTTTATTTCTCAGAGGCAGAGCCTTTTAATTGTTTTAGCTCAACCATTTGAATGAAAACATTCCTTCATGTAAAGTCAAACTTCCAAAGAGACTCTAAAAGCAAAAAACATCACCCTTTTCTTGTCTTTTACCTGCATGTTCCTCATTTTTTCTCTATTGTCAGGAGCTGAAAAAAAATCAGCTTTCTATGCAAAACTTCACCAGCAGTGTCTCTAAAACCAATTAGAAGCTAGGCTTAGCATTTCAATCCTCCACCAAGAGAAAAAGAAAGCAAGCAAGCAACACCACAAAGTAAGGATGAGTGTTTTAACTCTGAGGACTCTTTTTGAAGAGGGGCTGAAGTGCCATTTAGAACACATGTGCTCTCTTGCCATTATGTTACAAAGAATTGGTTTCAGAATGAAATGAAGCCCCTTGGGTTCTCACAAAGAATGATTCCTTTTTCTCTCCCCCTTCTCACAAACAGCAGCCAGCTCTGCATTGTTTTCCTGTGAGGGAAGTTCTGCTTATCAAGAACAATCCCTTCAACCTCACCATTTCTTAAGGCCACCTTTCTCCTCCTTTTATCTTTTTCTCGAAATTATTTGTCCCTCACACAAACTCTCACCTTTAAACCCTTTCAAAAAATTGATTCCAGGCTTTCTAAAAACCTCTTCAGCTCCCACTTCAAAGATCTGGATCAACAGAAAAGCAGAGAGACAGGACAGACTCCATTCAGCTTCCCCCCATTGTGGATTGGAAATAGAAGCACCTCCAAATCTCCTCTCCTCTACATAAACTCCAGACTTCACCTGAATTTCATCTGCGTTTAGGTCACTCCTCTCCACCTGACCCTCCAAGATTTTCAATGTGAGGGAACAAAATTTCCAAACAAGCTCTGAGCACCGCCAGAAGCTGCTGCCACATCTCCAGGGATGGTTTCACCCAAAAATCCCACAGAGAGCCAGGAAAGCCACCAGGGCTCAGATCCTTCCTCTGGTGGCTCTTTTTTTTTTTTTTTTTTTTTTTTTTTTTTTTTGGCAGATGACTCTCCTGGAGGATGTGGAACACCAAAATTCTCCTCTCTCAGGAGTGGGGCTCTCGGGGCATTGTTTGAAATCCTGTCTAAGCAAAGTGGTGCCATTTCCCTCCAGCTTCTGCTCTCCCTCCCTTTGTTTGCTTGCAGCTATCAGGATTTAAAGTTCTTGCCTTCTGCCTCTTATCAGAGGTATACATTTGCTGTTGATAGCTTTTAGTGAAAGTTATTATTAGGCAACTTTTCACTTTTATCTCTTATCACTTTCTGCTCCAGAAAACGTTATCACTCCTTTCACTAAGTGTATGATAATTGGAGCTTTGAAATTACAGGTACAACACACAGAGATTTAATGGATCAATTTGACAGGCTAAAAGAATTCTAGTTCCCTTATCTATTTAGCATTTAAATAGTGCTTTCTCCTAATTAGTCTGTAGTTATAGTTACCAAAGTAATTGTCAATGGCTGTAACCACAAATAAAGCAGATCTGTCAGAGCCAGCCTGATCTAACACTGGATCAGGACCTTATCCAGGAATGAGCAAATACTCCACAAGGTTTCACTCAGAGCCAAACATCTCCTGAGATTTTAGAGGAGTTGGATTAATGAACAACCCTCAAGAGAGACCGGTGACCTACTTTACACCCACTTTCAATCTTTTCAAGGAGTAGTTAGAACAAAAAGGAAGCCACGTTTGCCATGCACTGTTTGGAATGTCCATTTCAAGGAGTAGTTAGAACAAAAAAGAATCCAGGTTTGCCATGCACTGTTTGGAATGTCCATTTCAAGGAGTAGTTAGAACAAAAAAGAATCCAGGTTTTGCCGTGCACTGTTTGGAATGTCCCTTTGTGCCCGGAGCTCTGTGGTTTAAATCTCTGTGCACAAGCACCCCTGACAGCCCAGGAAATGTCAGAGTTCTGGGACAGAGGCAGCTGTGTCCGCACAAAAGCCTTCCCAAAGATCAGAAAAGTAACATAAAAAATAACGAGAAAAGAAACATCAAGGTTTTATCCTCCCCTTTGATGTTTGACCTAATGGATAAAAAAATAAAAAAGCATTTTCTTCTTGGTGTATAAGAAACATTTGTTCTGTTGTCCCCAAAGATCTAGCTTGAAAATCAATTAAAAATGAACACAGGAAATTTTTCCCCTCCTCACATGAAGCCTTTGTTCTCAGAAAGTGAGGGGGAATCTCACAGCTGGGGGAACAGAAGTGTTTTCCCAAGCCCCAAGTGCTGGCACCAAAGCAGAACCATGTTCTTCCAGCACTGCAGAATCCAGAACCACACATTTGTGTGGCCAGTATCTGCACTTTTCTTCTTGGGTTCCTTCCCATGAAGAAAAACTGTGCGAGGATCACACATCTCACAGAAAAACCTTCATCCCTCTTCCTCTCCTTCCTCCTTCCCAAATCACCTAATTCTAACTACAGCCCAGCTGAACCCATTCCATTATACACAATTATTCAAATGTTATTTGTGTGAATAATTTCCAAAGTATTTCCATTGCAAATGCTGCAGGATGTGCAATCCATTCCCTAGAACAGGCAGTGAACTCTGACCAGACCACCACAAACTTGAATGTCATTTGTTACTGCTGAAAAGTGGAATATCTGCATTGGAAACCTGAAACAGAAACATCTCATTCACATCTAACCCTCCCCCTCCCGTCCTGACTGCACACCCTGCAATAATCCCAGAGCCAAGATTTGGAAATTCAGTCTAAAAATGTCATCTCCCTTACACAAGCTTTCCTGCTTGTGTATGGATTATTCAGAGCATCCCCCCTCTGTCACCAGGGAGAGTGAACACACTCAAATTTTGATATGTTTTTCTTCAGCACTTTAAGAAAATAAAGCCACCTTTACATCATAAAAAAAAAAAAATGAAGCTGTGCTACAACACAGAAAACTCGAGGTTTTGAACATAGCACCTTTGAAAATATATTTTCCAAATGCTTTTCCCCAGCTTTATATAAGGCTGCAAAGGAATCTTGTCAGCTGCTTCCATGCAGATATCCATGGCAGGGAATCCCTTTGAGGATGAATATTTACCAAGGTTTTCCACCACTCCAGAGCTCCTGGATAAAGACCAGCAAGACTTTCCAACAATATACACATTCTGCTCCAGCCTTGCAACCTGATTTAGCTTCCTGCTAGGATTTTATTGCCTCTGTACCCATGCTGAATCTTGCCCATTATTTTCCTGTAGCTGCTTTACTGCCTCTGTTCATCAGAGGAATTTTCTGGAAAAATAGGAAACCATATGCTTCCAAGTTGATTTTTTTTTTTCTGCAGGCAAAAAGATATTCAGCAGAATTTATTCATTTCTAATAATAATTCCAATATTTTCTAAGCGCAGCTTTGTCCTTCTTCACCACAGAGATCTGGATGTTTGAAACACAGAGATTAAAAAAGTCCAGTATTGGGTATCCATCCAAAGCACACAAAATAAACAGGCAAATCCAAACATGCCAACAGCCTAAATTTGTAATTCTCAGGCAATGGAAATCTCTCTTCAGCTTTAATGAAAATTCACTTGCACAAGGCTTGAGGGATCATGCATGGAAGAGTGTAATTAAGGCCCACTGAGAATCCATGCAGTGATTGAATTCCTCACTAATTATTCAATCACCCACTGGCCCTGCTGCAGAAAATCTCATCCTCTGTGATCCTCCCCATCCAGGAGTGCAGGGCTTGGAAAAGTCCTTGGGTTTGCATATTGAAATCAAATTTTTATCTTTTTTTTTTTTTGTTTTATTTTGTTCTTCTCATGAAAGCTTTAGACTTCAGTGAAGACACGGAAATTTCTGTAAAGCTGAACATTATTTCAAGTGTGTTTATGTCTTCAAAGCAGAAAAGAGAGAGGGAAGTCTCATATGAGCTCAGGAGATGAAGGAAAACCAGAAAAAAACATTTATAGGAGCTTCTGATGAGGCTCAGAGGTCTCAAAAATACATCACAACTTTCCTTAGAGGACAAACGTGGCTGTGAAGCCCGAGGAAAAAAATCAGATACTGACTGAGGAGGGAAGGGTTTGTCTGGGACAAACAAAGGTATTTAAACTGAGGCAAGAAAAATCACATTAGGCACCAAGAAATAACTTCCCAGACTGAGCAAAATACTAGAAAAGTGACTTGGGAAGCTGCAGTCTCTGACAGATCCTGGAAATATAATATACTTGAAAATATAATGTACTAATATAATATAGTAAAATGAAATATACTTGACCCTAATGGAGAAAAAAGTATGGAACAGCAGGACTCATCAAGGTCTACAATTACATAGACACATCCTATTTTCCCTTTTCAGTAGCTTGAGGACTTGCAGACAAAGATTTTGTATCAAATTTGTTCAATTCCCACAAGTTTTCCACTCTAATCTGAGGGAAAGTTCTCCTTACATCTCCTAAAGGCCAAAGAGCTTCTCTTACCCTTAAATGAGCCCCAAACTCAGAGCATTTAGTTCCTAGCACGCATCATTCAGTTTGAAATATGATCTGGTTTTGTTTCCCAGTTGTTACACTTGCATTTAAAAAAGAAAATCTATTGCAAGAGCTGTCACTTAAAAATATAAATTTAAAAACTGTCAAAATATATCTTCTCTCAATTTTTCAGAATTGATCTCAACCCCTTCCCTGTCAAGACAAGAGACACTTTTACAGACCCAATATTAATTTATGACTTGTTTTGGATGACCTACATATGCAACCAAAATAAAGAAAATAAATTAACCCTCCACAACACGATTTCTCTGATAAAAAGGAGCAGGAATAAAGAGCAGGGCTGTGCTAACCCCACATCCCATGGCAGCCTCTGTCTCTGCAGCAGCAGAGTCACACAGGAGCTCTGAAGGCATTGCAGGAAAATAGAGTTTTAGAAGAGAAATTTGTTTTAAAAGAGGAATTTAAAGAGAACCAACCCATGGCTCTGTGGTAAGCACAGGAATCTTTTCCCCAGTGATGAGGGAAAAGCTGGAAGTTGTTTGCTGTGAAAAATGTGTATTTTATGATTGGCTTTTCACAAACATTAAAATGAATATTATATGCGTTACGTTGGAAAGTTATGCTGTATTATTTTTTTAAGTAGTTTGTTAAATATAATTTTAGGTTATAACATAATGTTAAAATAGAAACTATGGATGTGGGATATTTTCTTAAAGAAAGGAATGAGGTACTCACACCAGATAGCAGCCACAGGACACCTGAATCTTTCAGAGAAAGAGAATTTATTGCCCCATTATCAGGAGAAATGAACTTCTTCCTGCCTCACTCAGCCCTGAAGATGCTGTTAGCATTCAGAGGCAGAAGCTGACACTGACCAGACACAATCCTGTGTTTGAATGGAATTTATGCATCATGGATGGGGTGTATGAATATGCAACAGGCTGTTGCTTTTAAGGGTTAACCCTCTGTTAATGTGTGCCCTTTTTTGGGCTTATTTTGCCCAGAAAAAGGCATAACTCCCTGTTTTTACTGTCTCATATTGTCCTAAATCCTAATTGTCCAAATTTTTATTACTCTAATTATATTACTATTTTTATACCCACTTTATTGCTATTAAACTTCTTAAATTTTTAAAACAAGTGATTGTGGTGGTGTTCACAGGGGTCCCAGGATGAGGAAAGAGATGAGAATCCTGACTCCATCTTTCAGAAGGCTGATTCATTATTTTATTATGTATATGATGTTAAAAGAAAATTATATACTAAAACAATACTAAAAGAATAGAAGAAAGGATTTCATCAGAAGGCTTGAAAAGAAAGGAAAGGAATGATAATAAAATCTTGTGATTGACCAGAGAGTCTGAGCCAGCTGGGCTGTGATTGGCCATTAATTAGAAACAACCACATGAGACCAATCCCAGATGCACCTGTTGCATTCCACAGCAGCAGATAATCAATGTTTGCATTTTGTTCCTGAGGCCTCTCAGCTTCTCAGGAGGAAAAATCCTAGCAAAAGGATTCATCATAAAATATTGTGGCGACAAGTGATTGGCGTTTTTCACATTTGCTGATCAATTTAAGGGGTGGGAGGCATCGGATGTGGGAGCTGGCCTTGGTACCAGCCCTGGGATAAGGGGTCAGGCAAGGAGAGGCTGCAAATGGCTTTAAAAGTGAACCTGAGAGATTGGACGGGATGTGATAAAGAAAGAGGCACAGGAGGAATGTAAAGAGAGAGCAGAGACACGGCCCAAGGAGCAGATAAAGGAAAGGAATCTTTGTGAAAGAACGGATTCAAGCGAGTGCCAAGTGAAAATAAAAGGACGTTGCTGGAGATTCTGCAGAAATCTCCTCATGGATGTTGGCTGCAAGGATGTTTAGGAGCAGCTGTCTATTCCAGAGACTTTCCAGAGAAAGAATCTGAGCATTCAAGCTGAGCATGACTACGAAAATTAAGGAAAAATACAAAAAAAAAGTCCAAAACATTCGTTATTGCAACAAGCACTAAGCTTCCCTTACAATGTGCAGCCTCTTTCTCTCCCTTTTCCATTAATTCACAATTAAATTTGACTCTGCAAAGTGTTGCCTTGGGATGGAGGGTTGTGTTCACATGATGAAAACATCTTAAAGTCAGTTTTTCATTTCAATATGAAGAATAATTATGCAGCCAGCACAAGTGAGGCACGAGAAGCTCTGGGGAAAGGAGAACAGGAGTAAATAAAGACAATTCTGGCTGCCTGATGAATATTTCTGTACTGCATCACCAAGGAGGGAAGAAACTGGTAACTGAGTTCTCATTCATCTCCAAAGGAAGTTGGGATTGGAAAATAGGAAATTCTTCATTAGACATTAAAGAGGCAGAAAGCAATGCTCCCAGAGATGAAATAGAGGAAAGGAGGGGAAATTATTGAACGTATTGACAGTTGTGCCAGGCCAGGGCAGGGCCCCTGGGCAGTGCCAGCCCTGAGTGTCCCTGGGATTTCACAGCCCAGCTGCAGGAGCAGCAGCAGCAATGTTGGAAACAATGCCAAATTTAATTTTTTTAAATATAAATTCAGTCAGGGGGTTTGTTCTCCTTTGACCAGGTGGAAATGAAGTGAAGTTCCTTCTCACAGGACTGTTCCAGCACTGGGGGTCTGAGGAGTTTAACATTTCAGCAAACTGGGGCTAGCACAGAAGAGACACAAAAGATAATGACCATTAATGAGCATTAATGAGCATCATCTCCAAACATCAGCCCTGGCATGGTCAGAGACACCTGCTCTGGGAAAGCATCCACAAGAGAATGAAAAATGAGGAGAAAATAATTATCAAAGGTGAAGGGATCAATAACTAATTGGAAACCAAAGGACTGCATAACCTGGGACCAGTGAACATGGAACCAGGGAATTCCTCTGGGTTTTGACTGTAGAAACATGGGGAAAATCAAATAAAAATCACATGGGATGGAATGATTCTCTCTGCACAACCCAGGCAGTGTGTGGATGAAATTATTTCTGTGGATGAAATTATTTCTGCGGCACATCCTGGCCAGAACAACATCAAGGCAGCAATACTTTCATTCTCTAACACTAAAAATGTTGTTGGAGGGTTTTTGTTTTTCAGTGACACAGTGCCCACCTCTCCAGGGACAGAATTTCCATTGCCTGAACCCAAACCATCCCTGTGCAAGAGGCAGATTTTGTAAAACAAGCACCAACAAAACACAGAGAGAGCACCCCGGGGCCTCAGCTGCAGCTGGCATCTCAATGAAGCCAAAACCACAGCACAAGCCAATGCAGAATAAATAAATAAATAAATTAAAAGCTGTAGTTCCACTAAAAAAAAAGCCCCAACAAAACGATTTTGTAACTCAAGTCCCCAGGGGGGGGGAAAAAATTCAACATATTTGCCATATTATCTGCTAAAATACTGGTTATACAAATTCATTCTTACATGAGCACTAATTTTGCCACAGTTATTTTCAGACACGGCAGAGTTAAAAGCAAGTTAATGGCTCAAAAGTCAATTTTACCTCCATATTAGAATTTCCATTTGAAAATTGATTTGTGGTTTTTCTCCCCATGATCTGAAAATTAAGAATTTGTAGTTCTCTCTCTGAATCTTAAACAATTTTTAGACAGTTTCTTGAAATGTAAAAATTAGCTAGGAACATTGAATTTGAAATGAAAAAATGCAAAAATACAGTATTATGGAAATCCTGCAAAAGAACACTAATAGTTTATTGAAATTCCTGATTTCTATTTCTAACTGAGATGTTTAAAATTAGCATGCATTTACAGAAACCTCTAATGTTATACCCATTAATAATCTTTGTTAGATTAACATTAATAGAGCTTAATTTCCAGGATGCTCAAACCTGGATTTTAACGTTGTCAGCTCTGTTGCCAGGATGAGATTTTTTTGAAAAGCTCAGCTGTAATTTATCTATCTAAGGAAAAAAGAACAACATTTCAGAAACTCAGGGTGTTTTCACTGAAACTCAGTGTCAAAAATGTCCTTGATGTGTTGATATATTCTGAAAACTGGGCAACTTTGGTTCTCAAGCAGGAGATGAGATCTTTTGACAACACAGCCTGAAGGAGATTTCTGCTGTAACATCTCTGAGGTAAAAAGGCACATGAAGGAGGAATTTGACCCTGCTGTGTCTAAGAAATATTGCCATCAGCTTTATCACAAACAGACAAAACCAGCACAGGAGTGAAGCTTTTCAGTGCCTTTCCAGAAGGAAAAAAAAAATCAGGTATTCAAGTTTGAAAGCTGTGGCCACTGGAAATACCAAACAGGAGTTCTTCAGGAGGAATTTATGCACCAAAAGTTCTGTCAGAAGGATATCCGGCATAATAATAGTAACAGTAATATACAATTATTAATATTAATAATAATATTTGAATTATTATAACAACAACAATGACAACAAACAACAACAACGACAACAAACAACAACAACAACAACAACAACAACAATAATAATAATAATAATAATAATAATAATAATAATAATAATAATAATAATAATAATAATAATAATAATAATAATAATAATAATAATAATAATAAAAAAACCAGAAACTTCCACAGACACTGAAGGATCTGATCTGCAGCCTTGGGAAAAGCTTGGATTGAAAAATGTAAAAATACAATTCACAGATATTAAGCAGAAAAATTATAAATTTATATTTCTACAGTTGTAGGTGAGAATATGCATTAAGTGAGAAAGTGTATTGATAAGGTGTTGAAGGATTTATCATGTAGAAAACTGTATTGATAAGATGGTGAGGGGTTTATAATGTAGAAAACTGTATTGATAAGGTGGTGAGGGGTTTATAATGTAGAAAACTGTATTGATAAGATGGTGAGGGGTTTATAATGTAGAAAACTGTATTGATAAGATGGTGAGGGGTTTATAATGTAAGGGTGTGGTTGCATGGAATAAACTGAGAGTTTAGAAGTTACAACAGAATCACATGTGTGCCTGTGAGCTAGAAGCCTGTTGGACAAAAGTATCCACAGTGCAGCAAAATTAAGTCAAGGTGATAGGTCAGAAAAGCAAAATAAACCTTGTGGCATCTATTTGTTGGGTTGGAAAGTTCTATATTGCCTTGTAACAAAGAACTTGTGACTGCTCTTGAGCTATGGCTGAATGCTTGTTCCTCTAAAACCTCACAGCCCCTGAGACTGATGTTTATCTGAGCAATAAATTTCATTCTTAGCTTGAAAATAGTCCCATCCCTTCATTTCTAGCAGTGACAATGATACTTGCTGACCTTTTCAAACCATTAAGACATTTAAAAAGTAGTTAAACATGCAAAAAACCATCCTGGCCAAAAGAAACTGTCTGAAACCAAAGAGCTTTAGCTGCAGGTGGGCTAAACAAGCAACAGGAGGCAGAACAATCTGGGGAGATGTCTCAGGTTTTACTGCATTATTTCTATTCCAGGCCTGCACAAATCCCAAATAAAAATCGGAATAAACAGGAAGTTATGACAGAGCAGCCCAGGTGCCAGACCAGGGCAGCCCCTGCTGACCATGATTCCTTCATCTTCAGGGTGAATTATTTTACCCCTCTCTGACCATGATTCCTCATCTTCAGGGTGAATTATTTTACCCACTCTCTGGCCATGATTCCTTCATCTTCAGGGTGAATTATTTTAGCCACTCTCTGGCCATGGTTTCTCCACCTTCAGGGTGAATTATTTCATTTTATCCACTCCCTGGCCTGTCCCTGGTGACACCACCCACCCTCCCAGTGTTCCTCTGTTCTCCTTTGTGCTGTGAAGATGATGGCAGTGCTCACCTTCTGCAAGAAGCAAAGAAATTGTCTCACTGAGAAATCCCTGACTGGGTTTTGTCTCCTCCTACCCTTTTTCCATGATTTATGGTTTGAGGCATGGGTCGTGCTGTGAGGGCTGGAGCCCCTGCACACTGCTCTGCTCACTCCACTCTCTGAATTCTCCCTTTAATGCCACGTGAAATTTGAGGACTTTATTTAAGTAAACTTGCCTGGCAGGGCTCTGAAAAGGCTTGCAAAGCACGGTGGTTATCTCTGGAAGGGACTCATTTTGCCTTTGTACTCATCCTTTATCCTCTTCAGAAAGCCAAGGGCTCGCAGGAAGCCTGTACACACTCAGCACTATCAACACTCAAAGAGGAGGAAAAATAAAACCACCACCTACCCAGACGCTTGTTACCTTGAAATAAAGCAGGAAATGTAATTAAAAATTTCAATTACCATTGGCATTTCTGACGCTGTTGCTGCAGGAGGCCATCTTGCCAAAATTGGCAAAGGAAGACTCCCTAGAGAGAAGCTCTGAACTACATTTCAGACCACTTTATTAATCATTCCATCATCATCAAAACAGTTTGAGTTAAACTGAGGATTTTATGATTAAATGTTACACATTAAGGGCTGAATATTCCAAGAGATTCTCCTGCAGCCACCTGCACACCCTGAGTGCACGGAGAGGCTGGGATGCACTCACATCTGAATATCCAGGCTGAGATGAATCCCAGCAGGAGACAGATCCCAGCCCCATTTCCTCACACTGGAAATCTGCTGGTGCTTTATTTGTGAAAGCTGAAATGGGCTCATGGAACGTGGAGCCTGACATTTTATGTGCACAGATCTCACCTCACACGCCCGTGCTGTGCACATTTCCCAACCTCATTTTCAAGCCTCATTGCTGGTTCTTCCTGGGCCAAGTTCTACCTTATTTATCACTGAAATTTGATTTGCATTTCCTTCCTTTTGGGGGTGTGGCAGTGGCAGAGAAAAAGTGACTTCTCTTTCAGAGAGTTGGAATGTGTCACTGCTGTGTTGAGGACGGGTGAATGAAGTGACGTGACTCCTATGTCTTCTCAAAGGCAAAACCTGAGTTTTTTAGGCTCATATTTTTTTTAGACTCATATTTTTTTTATAGACAGTTCCAAGAAGGTTGGACCTACTTGGTCCTTAATCAACACCCCTCACACCATTGGCTAATTAGGAAAAGCACTCTCATAAACACCTTACAAGTAACACCACCTGCAGGATTGTCTTAATTCTTTCTCTAAACTTGCCAGGGCAATGCCTGGGAAAATTTATCTGATCTCTCCCTCTGAACTCTGAGCAGACAGTGAGGTAATGTCCATAAATTTCTACACTTAAATGTGGATTTCATCCTGGTCAGAGGCTATTTCATATTCCCAGATAAAACTTCTGAGGGAGGTTCTGAGGTGCACATTAAGAACAAAGCCCTGTTTCATCTTTTCACCAAATTAGCAGAAAAAAAAAAAAAAAAAAGCTGAAAAGGTCGAGCAGACCCTCAAAGCTTGTGTGAGACAACCTTACACAGGCACAGAGAAAAAAGCAGGTAACTGGAGGGTCAGTGATGGTAAAGGATGTGGAATCTTATATTTCATTTAAAAGACAAGTTAAAAATAACCCTGGAAGTGCATTAGCAGTTTTAGGAACTGATTTGGGTTGCACTACCTCAAAAGTACCTTTGGGTCCAGGAAAACAGCAGCTCCTTAAATTTTAGCTGATATCTGGTGGCAAATTTGGCATTTTCTGCTATATGGGGCTTTGCAAAAGGTTCAAAAATAAAATAAAGGATTTATTATGAGCTTTTCATAGGTAGATTTTTTTTTTTTTAATTGGAAGAGGAAGGACACACTTTTCATCCATTTTTGGGCAATTCCATATTTAGACCTGCTCATCAGGCCCAGTTCCAGATAGGAAGGCTTACTAAGTGTGCCAAGTGAGCTTGAGATGTCATATATCAAAATATAGAGAGCAACAATTTAATTTATAGTAGCAAAACGTTTAATGCAGCTAACCAGGTGAACTTTCTCAATCCATTTATTCCCCAAAATCCGTAAATCAGGTGTTTTATGTGACAGAAAACTATAACCACACATCCATAGCTAATAGATTGATCATTTTGGGTTTGGTTTTGGGTTTTTTTTGGTTTTTTTTTGATGACTCTAACAGTATTACAGGCATGCAAATAATTTGAAACGACTTTTTCAAGGCTAGCACAGTGTTTTAATGGTCTTCTTTGTGTCAACCACCTGCCAAAACTTTAGCTGAATCAAGCAGTTCCAGATCATTGGAACTCTAATTATTATAAGCACAAGTGACTTTTGGAGCAGCAGTGAGCTCTCCATGACAGCCTTGGCAAGTGCTCTCCAGGCAAATGAATTAAACTCCACTTCTGCCTCTGATTGCCAGGTCATTCCCCATTTGCTGATCCTTTGGTTTCACCAGAAATTAGTGCTGGTGCAGAAGGCTTCCAGCGCGAAAAGGAGTGGTTTTAAAATTAAAAAAACACCTCCAAAATATTCAAATCAGGTGAAGACAAAGGGCTTTTCTCTGTTTGCGGTTTTAAAATTAAAAAAAAAAAAATTCAAATCAGGTAAAGACAAAGGGCTTTTCTCTGTTTGTGAGACTGACAATGACAAACCCAGCTGATGCCCAGACAAAGCTGTATTTACAGCGGGAAAGGAATTGGTTTTAAAATTAAAAAAAAAAAAAAAAAAAAACAAAACATTAAAAGCAGGTAAAGACAAAGGGCTTTTCCTGTCTGTGCCCCTCTGACAATGCCAAACCCAGCTGATGCCCAGACAAAGCTGTATTTGGTCAGGATGCAATCAGCATTTTTTACTGCCTGTTCCAAACGCAAAGCAGGACACGTTAGCTGCAGACACCTTGGGCAGCCCTGGTCCCCCCTCTATTAACAGCACTCACACGGTGTGACAGGGAAGCAACTGGAACATAAACAGTTCATTTTCTGCCTCCACGCTCTGATTAAATCTTTATTCTGCAATCAGACCACAGCAGTTTGTTGGGTCACGACTTACCCGCTAAACAAGAGGTAATTCCCAGCACAGCAGCAAGGGGGGAGACAATTCTCAAAGGATGCCAGGATGAGGAGAATTCAGAATTATTCTCATTCCTGAGACGTTTTCAACGATATTTGCAATTTCATCTGAGGCAGTGTTTAGAAACAGGACACTCACATTACACAATGAAATTTCTCATTTTGAGATGTGGTTACAAAAAGAGATTTGTGTTCATTCAACAAGGACCACTACAGCATGATAAAATCTATTGTATTGGAAAGTAAAGGGTGAGTGAAGATCAGGACAAAGTCCACCAAGCTGGGCTGTTGGCTTCCAATTAGACAAACAACACCAGAGAGTCACAGAATATCACAGAATGACAGAATTAACTGGGTTAGAAAAGACCTTTGAGATCATCAAGCCCAACCCATGACCTAACACCACCCTGACAGCCAGAGCATGGCACTGAGTGCCACATCCCACCTTGGAAGGGACCCACAAGGATCCCTGAGTCCAACCCTGCTCCTTGCAGGATCAAATGATGCAGAAATTCAGGTCCTGTGCCCTCCCAGCAGGTCAGGAACAGCCTGCTCACACAGTGCTGTAAATACTGACAGTGGTCACAGGGCTGCAGCAGAACTGCAAATCTCACTGGGGCTTTATTTCACAACCAAATTAAAATGCTGTGCCAGGCAAGGTGTTTTTCTGGGATTATTCTTCAGAAAGCTACGAAACCACTCTTCCTCTCTCCTAAAATCCTGTCTCTGTCACAAATCTCTCAGTGACTTTCAGCTGTTAAGCAGAGTGAAGGGGTTATTAAATAGTTAAAATCAAATTGTTAAAATAATTCTGTACTGCAAATTTAGTGTCAAAAACAAACCCAAGGCTTCTGACTGAGCTTATTCTTTGAGGCCAATCCATCCCAAAGCCACACTGCTGTGAAACTGCAACTTTTGCTGATGTTGAGATTGGTTTTGGGGCCAGTCCAGCCAAAGCTGTGAAACTCTGCAGCTTTTGCTGCAGCTGAGGTTGGTTTTGGGGCCAATCCTCCCCAAAACCACACTGCTGAGAAACTCTGCAACTTTTGCTGCTCTTGAGGCTGTTTTTGGAGCCAATCCATCCCAAAGCTGTGAAACTCTGCAACTTTTGCTGCTCTTGAGGCTGTTTTGGGGGCCAATCCATCCCAAAGCTGTGAAATTCTGTAGCTTTTGCTTCTCTTGAGGCTGTTTTTGGAGCCAATCCATCCCAAATCCACTCTGCTGTGAAACTCCATGACTTTTGCTGCAGCTGAGGTTGTTTTTTGGGGCCAGCCCATCCCAAAGCTGTGAAACTCTGCAACTTTTGCTGCTCTTGAGGCTGTTTCTGGGGCCAATCTATTCCCAAGCTGTGAAACTCTGCAACTTTTGCTGCAGTTGAGGTTGGTTTTGGGGTCAATCTATCCAAAAGCCACATTGCTGTGAAATTCTGCAGCTTTTGCTGCCCTTGAGGCTGTTTTTGGGGGCAGTCCATCCCAAAGCTGTGAAACTCTGCAGCTTTTGCTGCTCTTGAGGTTGGTTTTGGGGCCAATCCATCCCAAAGCTGTGAAACTCTGCAGCTTTTGCTGCTCTTGAGGTTGGTTTTGGGGCCAATCCATCCCAAATCCACTCTGATATGAAACTCTGCAGTTTCCTGTGAGTGGCAGAGCATTTGTCTCCTGTCCAACCACCCTTCCTCCTCATCACAGCCACCACTTCAGTCATTCCCAAGTGTCCCCCAAGCCCTTCTGAGCCAGGACAGCACTGAGAATGAAAAACCTCTCTCCAGTTTTGAGGCACGAGGCACATTTCATCAGTGCTTTATTCCTTTTATTCATTCTGTGCTCGGTGTTTCCTGACATGCACCTGGGGAGAGATAGTCGAGCAGGGTTTCTCTGCACTCTGAAAAAGTTCCCGTGTGCTAATCCCCAGGGATGCTGCAATTATCTCCTCCCAGACAGGGGTTAAACGCTGCCTTCCAGAGATTATCCCAGCCTCTCTCATCCCCTGCTGCCCGGCTGTTCCAGGCACAACAGTAAATAGAATTTACCACTATCTCAATAGGTAAAGAGCAGTCATTAGCTCCTGATACCATGACAGGGATTCTGAGCAAAGCGAGGATGAGCCAGCTTCATACCCAGCTCAGTCCTTTACTTACAGTGAGATGAAAAAGAATATTTTTTTCCCCCTATGGAAAGCTTTTGAAGAGTTTCATTTCTTCCTCAAGATTTTTGTTATTTTCCTTGCCCCTTTTTTTTTCCTCCTGCCATCTATCAAAATGGCAAAGTGGAAAAGATGGACTGAAATCACACTCACACCAAAAAAAAAAACAAACAAACCAAAAGTAAAAATTGCAGAATAATAACTTGTTTTAAATTTCCTATCCTAACAACGCACAACATTCATATTAAGAGACCATGATCTATTAATTCACTGCTCAACAAAACTCCTGTGTCTCCCTTTACCACTCAGCTTCTGAAAGCAGATATGAAAGAGCTGCTTATTCAACTGCCATTACAAATGTTCAAAGCACAAACTCTTCCCTTCAGGCTCTCATGGCTGCTCTTTTCACACCAGCAGTGATTTCAGCACTGCTCAGATACTTCCCCTCATCTCCTTGAGGTTTTTTGGGTTGGTTTTTTTTCCCCAGAGCCCAAACTTTCCATCGAGCAAGAATTGAATAAACCTCAAACAGGAAACTTTGACTTTTATTTTCAGATGGTCCACGACATGTCATTAAATACATAAATGGGGTTTTCTGCTTCATTACTAAATACTGGAGAGCCCTGATCCTGTAAGCAGGTGAGACATTGCTGGAGAATCAATACAAGCTGCTAGAGGGTGGTGAGGGAAAAAATCTGCTCTGCAGAGTTACAAAGCTCCTGCAAGTTCTGCCACCTCCATATTTGCCTCCCATTTGCACAGAAACAAGTGTCACCTTTTGGGTTTTTTTTTTTTTGTTTATTTTTTAGGTTTTTTTGTTGTTGTTATTGGGGTTTTTTGTTGTTGTTGGTTGGTTGGGGTTTTTTTGGGTTTAGTTTTGTTTTTATTTGGTTTTTTGTTGTCATTTTTGGTTTTGGTGTGGGTTTTTTTTTTTTGGTTGGTTTTTTGTTTGGTTGGTTGGTTTTCTTTTTTTGGGGGGGGTTGGTTGATTGGTTTTTTTTAATAATACAACAACAGGGAAAAAAAAATTAGTTCAGAGGCTTCATTTTTCACCAGTAACACCACACCACCTTCCAGAATGTTTATTCCAGGCTGGATTTTTCTCTCCCAGCCAGCAGCTGCCCCTACAGCAAGGCAATATTCTGCTTTCCTTGCCAGAGGCTCGTGTGACCTGAGCTGGCACTCTGGGCCTGTTTCACTAATGCTCACACTGCACAGCCCACTGGCATCCAGATTTTGCTCTTCCCACTGCCCCTGAAGTCAGAAATCCCAGTGGGTTTGTAGTTCAGGCTGGGGACATGCCCTGGCTGTAGCACAGTGACAGAAATGAACCACAGGGACAGTGAAATACCCACAAACGACCCTGAAAAAGGTGAATTCAGGCACACAGGGCCTTGGACCCTGCCAGGGGCTCCTTCAGCACAGAAATCAGGGCCAGAGCAGCATTTCCATGCCACCAAGCACTTTAGATCAGCACATGCTGGGTTTTGTCACATTTGGAAGCTATGGACCATTTTTCTTGAGCTTGCCATTAGAATTTAGACAAACACACTGGGCAAGGTTAACCCTGAGCACTTCCCAGCTTTGGTAGGTGCATCAGAGCACATTCACAATTGCTATTTCAGCAGCAGAACTTCGTTTTTAGGTGGCACCAATCAAATTACATCCTACAAAACAATAGCAGCTTCTCCTTTTGACAGAAGCATGTGTAAATTTATTATCCAAAGCAGCCTAGAGCCTGCTAAGGAGCTCCCAGGCCTTTGATCACAGCTTTGCTCAATCTTTCCAGAACTTCAGCTTGATTATATTAGCAATGGTTGGTATTAAACCTAAAGAATTCTGTCCTGTGGCACATCCCTGACTCAGTATTATGTCACCTTCTCTCTTGGGAGGACTGGATGCTGTGAAAGTCAACTTCAACATAACCAGGAAAAGCACTTTTAAAAAAATATACTCTTTTTACTTCTAGCCTGTAGTCAAATACCATATTAGAAATAAAGGAACAATGTCTTTGGATTAGCAACTTCTATCTACAAATACTGAGTGACACACTGTGTAATAAAATATTCATCTAGAATTTATTTTTAGGACTATCATTCCCTCTGTCCTGCCATGACAAACGTACTTCACACCTCCTCTGAATGCTCTTCAAATCATTCTTTGAAACAAAAGGATGAATGAATACAGTTCTTGTTTTGATTTATATATTTAGTATGTAATTACTCATTAAATAAATATTGAATGAGGTAACCAGTTCAGGGAAGAGCTTTATAAAGCACAATTTGCAGCAGCAAAGTTCTCAGGAAATGACAATTAATGCAGTTTCCTACTTCCAAGGATTTTTCTTCTAAACCCTTGCTCCAATGTTAGAACCCAAAATGCAAAGAACTCTCAGAATTTTAGGGTTGTAAGCCAAAACTCAGAATTAAACACAAGATTTGATTTGAGACCTTAGAAAAGGCTTCCAAACTTAAATACTAGAAGCGAGAACGTGGATTTATTGTTTAAAACAGAGACACGTTAAGTAAAAGAAAGCTTAGAGTTTTAAAATTTAAGATATGGAAAAAATAAAGTAACTACAAAAGTAAAAAAAGATTAGAATACAATATTGCAAGTTTGGGTATCATAACATGATTAACTAAAAAAGCTGACACTGTGGCATAAGTCTGTAAAACAAAATATTTAAGAATTAGATCAAAACCATAAATATCCTTATTAACAGTGTTTTATTAGTCAATAACTCCTTAAAAGGCCTTGTAACGAAGGGTCTTGTAACCCTCTAAACCACACTATAAAAATGTAAACTGAATTTACCCTTCCTACCTATGTAGAAAATAAAAAAAAATAAACCACACCATCAAAAACCATTCCAAAGTCCCATCTCAAATTCGTTCTAAAATTCCCAACAAATAAATCATCCCAGTCCATAGAGGAGTCCCTGGAACTGATTCTGCCATGAGTTCTGTGAGCACAGACCCCCTGCAGGATGAAGGACAGAGCAGGGATGAGACTTTGGGTTTAAGCAGTGATTTATGGGAGGATCTGGGGAGGGAACACGAGGCTCTGGGAGCTGAGAGGGATTTTCAACATTTCTACACCTGTTAAAGACTTCAAACATCAGTGCTGAGAAGGACCCCAAAATCCCAGGGTGTGGGTGAAACCCTGGCCTCAGCAGAAGGGAGCTTTGCCTTTGCCCTGAGCTGCTGGAGGATTGCAGGCCGAGCACAAAATCCTTCACAAGGCACTTTGCATCCTCTGTCAGACCTTTTGAGCTCTTAAAATCCTGCTTTGGAAAGCTTTTGGAGTGCAGTTGAAGAATTAATTTGACTGCAAATGAATCAGTCAAACCAAGACCATCCCTTTCAGTTTTGGGATCTTTGGAGCATCAACCCTTTCTTCCCATGGGATTTGGGAACAACCAATTTTTCAGATTGAAAAGTTGGTTGTTCCCAATCTGGATTGACAGATGTGAGTGAAAATACACAGAGAGCTCCATTATTTGACCTACAGTGAAATTACTGTGTCACTCAACAGCCAATAATATCCATTTCAACAAACACATACATACATATATTTATGTGAATATCCACATAAGTATGTAGGTGCTATCCTCTCTAGCAATTCTTTAATATTAATACCTTTACCAGGAAACAGTGGTAGTAAAGAAGCTGGAAAAAGGGCAAGAAAAATCTCCCTGTATTCCCAGATGTCATTTTAACAACAACTGATATATGACAATTGTATGCACTTTTTAACTGTGAGTAAAACAGCCATTACACTTGTTACATTTTATGGGCAGTGTTATTGGAGAGAAAATGGCTTTGACAATATATATTTGAGAAACTGTTGCTCTTATTCACAATTCATGAGCGCAGCCTTCCTGCAATATATCAAAGCTACAGCCAGGCTTCCATCATGGTGCATTTTAGGCACCAGCTACAGCTGTTAGGCTGTGGTTTTATAGGATAGAAACTCAAAATATACCCCTCAGGTGTGGGGGCAGAGTGCATGGCTGGTGGCAAAAAAGAGGGATTGAATTAAAGCCTTTTTTTAAAGCTTAAGTTTTTCCTGAAGCCCTGAGATTTAAGGATTTCACAACTGGCCTGAACAGTCACAAAATCCAGAGTGGGAATGCAGTAGCTGCAAAGGAGGAAATTGTAACTGCCTGATCTCCATTTTGTCCAGCTGATATTGCTCTTTTCTTGATCAAAAAAGAAAAGAAAAAGGAAAGAAAGAGAGGAAAGGGAAAAAACGTTAAAATTCACAGGTATTTATTAGAGTTCAATAACCAGGGCATACAGAACAGAAGCAATATGGGAATCCAGCTAACATAAAATACAAAAACCTCTTCTCCAAATGGGCTTATTAGAGAGTGATTAATTCCATTTTTTTTAAAGCAAAATTAAGGTTGAGAAGTGGAGAACTCCAAAAGAATCCTGAACCTGGACACCTCCAGTGTCTACCCAAAGTTTACCTCTGCATATTTTATAAATATTCACACACAGAGTGAATAGTGTGGAGGGTTTGGAAGCAACAATTCCCATTTAATTCTCACTCCCTGTCACCTGCTCAGGAAATAGAACATCCAGCACAACTGTGTCAGTACATGGGAGGAGGAGCTGCAGATTTGGGTTAAATAAACCTCTGCCATCACTTGCTCACCAAGCTCACTGCAAGTCTCCAGATCTGGCCAAAGCACATTTCTCACACACACACCAAGATTTGATTTGTCCTAAACCAGCACCTCCTGCATCCCAGAATGGCTTCAGAGAGGTGGCAAACTGTGAATGCACAGCCTGAGCTCCCTCTGACTGCAATAAATCAGCAGAGGATAAATAAATATGTATTTAATGGAGAAATTTTTCAAAAGGCAAATCTAACTCCGATGTGTAGAAAGGAAATCCAGACCTTAGTGAAAGACTGAATTATTCAGGCTGAGTCTTGATGTTCTGTGGGATTAGAGAAGTGGTTTTATAGCACAGAAATGTTGTAATCATCATAGTCAATATGAACAGCTCTCTGATGGAAAAGTTTTGCACACAAAGTCTAAATACAAGATCCAAACAGGTTCTAGATTTGGGGTTTGTGTTTTTTCAATGATCAATATATTTTTTTATATCAATATATTTTTTATATCAATATATTTTTATATACTCCATCCTGCTAGCCATGGGATGTGTTCATGACAAAAGCATTGCCAGGGGAGGCTGAAGGAGAAATTAAATTAAATGGAATTGAGAGTGGCAGGTTCCATGTGCCTCCAGGAGCACCCAGGCAAAGGTGCACACACCCCAACACCATCACTAGCAGCTGCTGTACCATTTTCCAAAAAATGCAAAATAAATCCTGGCTAGCCTAAACCAAAGCATCAGTAACTCTTTAAAAACAACAGAGGGAAAAAAAAAAGTGTCAAAATATGTGTTCCATAAATAAAAAATACAGGTGGAGCTGCAGTATTGATCCCAGTTGTGAGTTGAGGTGGGGAGAACTGCAGAGCTGGCACTCCCAGCCTTCTGAGCTGACAATAAATCCCAGCTTTGCCATCTCCAAATTACCATTCTGCACCTCTCCACTGGAGGGAAGTCATTAATTAGGCTGCCTTCCTTACTCAGGAGGTAAAGGTGGAATAATTCCACAATTCCCTCTAGCCAGCTCCTTATTTACAGTTTGTGTGGGACCTTCTGCAGACTGATGGGTAAGAATCACCTCTCAGCAAATGCCATGCAGGGAGGTAGAGCAGAGCCAGAGAAAGAGAAAGGTAAAATTCTCAATGAATTTGTGGTGCAACTGATTGCTGATGCTGGGAAAAAAAAAAAAAAGGAGTGCTGCAAAGCAATGTGAGGAGTGCTTTGGAATGTGCAATAAACCTGAGTTTGTTCTCCACTGTAGCCAAGGAAAGTCACTCAAATGTGGCTCCAAGGGAACACAGTTCCAGCGATTTTGGAGCACAGTTTCCTACAAGGGGGTTGGGAGCAAGGTTTATAAATTCACCTGGGAGAGGGAAAAATGTAAACCAGATTCTCTGGATATCCCTGGGAACAGCAACTCAGCTGGTGCACGTGTGGGACAGTGACAAAGTGTCACTTTTTTTGGCCAGGAAAGCATTTTTTAAATTTCTATGTTAAATAGATATTTATTTCTCCTCTGCTGATTTATTGCAATTAAAGGGAGCTCAGACTGTGCATTCATAGTTGCAATCTCTCTTTGAAACCATTTAATTCACCTGGAGGACATACACACCTCAGCATCACGAAATATATTCTATTTCTTTCAAAAAATCCTCACACCTATTCCAGAAGATTTTGGTCTTGTCAGAGCTTGGACCAAGCTCAGGAAATCACAAGGGCAAAACTAAACTGGTGCTAAACTGGAACTCATTCCAGGATTTCTTCAGCAACAAATGTAGAAATAAACCAAACCATCAAACTGAAAAATGCTCCATTTTTCACTGCCTCAGCCCAGCTTGCTGACTTCACCTTTTCCTGCTATAAATATTCTACAAATATAGCTAACAAAGATAACCAGCTTCAGCAGGATCTAAGGACAGGCAGGGTGTTCAGAGAGCTGTGGGTGCACATCCTTACCCAGCACAGGCAGCGCTCCAGGGAGCAGTGGAGGGGAATCCACCCATGGCACTTCCCAAACTCTGCCCTGGAACTTGCTGTGGGACACCAGGGCAGCTCTGACTCCAGCTGCTCAATCACTCAGGGACTGGGAACCAAAACAATAAAACTTACAGAAAAAAAAAACAAACAAACAAAAAAAAAAAATCAAAAAAAAACAACAAACAAATAAACCACAAAAAAACAAACAAAATAAACAAAACCACAAATAAAACCAAATAAAAATTTAAAAATTAACATTCAAATATTCTTACTGTGAGAAATTTCACTTCTCCCAGGTTCCCAAGGAAAGTTTGACTTTTTAATGCTTTTTCAGGCATACCAAGATGCATAAGCACTAATGGAAAACAAATACAGATAATGCTGCTGCAGACCATTAATAGAATAATGAGATGTCATTAACATGTAAAAAGAATTTAAGGAGCTAACAGAATTTGAGAATGATTGACATGTGGAAGAAAAATACCTATACAGTATTTGCTCATTTCATTAAGCTGTTTAGAAAAAATCTTAAATATTTAATCCAAATTTTCAGTCTCTGGCTCATGAATTACACATAAGTAACTTAATTTTCTCTACTCTCAAGGAAAGAAAATAAAACTAAAAAAAAAAAAAGATGAGGGAAATGAGAAAAAAAAGCCCTGCAGGCAGTTAAAGGACTAAGCTGCATTTTGCTCCTCACTCCCAAATCTCTGATTTTGGTGATCAAATATGGGAATATGTAAAATTTAGGAGTTCACACCTTACCTCTAACAGAGAGATGGGCAGGAAATCCACACCCCAGACTGCTTCATTACCTCCAGCAGCAGGAACCAGGAGCGTGCAGTCCCAGCACAGCACAGAAACTGCTCAGAAAAAGTGTTTTTATGAGAAAAAAAATCCTTAGCAAACCTTTTCTTTTCAGGTTTGCAGCTCTCCCATCCTGGAGTTTTACCTGCAGCCTCTAAACTACCCCAGAACTGTTGCCCACCAGAAAATAAATATTCATTGGACTCAGGTGCCTGAGCCAGGTGTTCTCCCTTAGGAGAAAACACTTTTTGGGGCCTTGATTAAGGTCTACAAAGCCCTTTCACTTATGGAGTGTGCTGAAAACCCTTCCCAAAGTATGGAATCCATGAACCGTTCTTGTGGGTAGTAAACCATGTGGAAAAATACTATTTTAGACAAAATAATTCTGTTATTTTCCTCAAGGGAGGCCTGTATTTGTTTTCTCTATATTTATGGAACAGCTCAATGCAAAACATTTGTGAGGAGAACCATCCTGATGGAAAAAGAGTGAGCTCAGGAAGGCAGCTGGAGTGTAGCTAATATCAACAGATAAAACCACGGAGGGATCCAGTTATCCAAGACACTCACACTCATTAAATTAGCATTCCCTTCTCCATAAAAGCAGAATTCAGCAGTTTTGCCCCATTAAGTTGCTCCTTCCTGAACACACCCAGGAGCTCTGCAGGGTTGGCTCAGGGGGTCTGGCTGTGCTTTAGGACTGCAGCTCAGAACAAACCAAACACACACAAAGCAAACTTGCATCAGTGCCAGCTGCAGTGAATGTTTGCTCCTAGAAAACTCCTCTGAATTTACTGCAGATCTTGCCCATGAACATCAAATTGCCAAGGATTAAATATATATATAGATATAGATAGATATATAGATATATTTTGTATAGATATATATTTTATACATAATTAATTATATATTTTGTAAAGTTATACATATATAATATATATTATATAGAATATATAATATGTTATTATATATTCTATATTGCACATAGAATATATAAATATTATATATAAATATATAATATTTATATATTTATATATGCAATATAGAATATATAACATATATTAACTATATGTTATATATAGTTAATGCAATTATAAAATATAATAAATATAATAATATTAACTATAATATATAATTATTATCTATTAACTCAATATATTAATGTATTAAATACATTTAACCTAGGGATGTGCTCCAAGCATTAATCAAAGCCAACAAACCAACATTTGTTCACTGTTAGCTCAGCTCCTTTGGGTTCTGTGCCCCGTAACTGAATGGCACAACTGGGCTCCAGAGCCAAAGCATCAGGGAGAAAAATAGAAAAATGCCTTTTCTGGGGCAATTCTGCAGCAGGCAGAGGATGCACCTGCACACAGGAGCCTTACCTGTGCAGCCCCCAACAAAAGTCTCCCCTCTCTGCCCCTGCTCTCCCCTTTTTGCTGGGACCAGCACTCACAAAGGCACCAGCAGCACAGAGCAGGCTGGATTCCAACCAATAAATAATGAAATAATCAAATAATTAAATAAATAAATCTATACACAAGGTTTAAATGGGCAGAGGATATGCACCAGGAGCTCTTGACAGAACTGTCCCTTAGTGACAAATTTTAGTGTGGCCTATTCCTGGATAGATGGCTGGCTAAATTAATAAATATCTGTTTGCCCTTCCCCAGACCTGTGCTGCTGCAGCAGAACACCCCTTTGGTTCTGATTTCTCCACTGCAGCATCCAGAGCGTTTGTGTCCCTCAGGAATCCCCTGGTGGATCAGGAGCAGCTCACTGAGCTCTCAGGACAGATTTCCTTTTGATTTCCACCCTCTCTGGGAGGATGCTGTGGGAAGCATTCAAGTAAATAACTCAGCCATGATAGGGGTGGGACAAGTGACATTTCTGGCTGCTCTTCACAGCCACCTGTCAAGGCTCAGGGTGCAGAGAATTAAAAGCTCCAAGTGATAGTGGCTCTGTGAGACAGAACTCCTCACTCTGACTGGCTCACTGTCAGTTTATAACCTGCTGCATGGAGTCTTTTAAATCCTCTGTAATTTTTGAACTGCAAGGGATTTGGGGATCTTATCAGTGAGGAAATAATACTGTTAAGGTTTCTTCCTCTCGAGTGTTTCAGGCTCCCTAATAAATCTGTGAGCTCCTTGAGTTGCTTGGATTTGCCCAATATTTTAACATTTCCAAAGTTGCAGAACAGGAGGTGTGAAGTTTGTGTGCTGCCAGCACAATGTCCCCAAATCCCCTGGGTCACAGCTGGGTGGACAGCTGTGCACAAACTCTCTGTGACATTAATTTATTGGCTTTATTAAAGGATAGCAACACTGCTCAGCCAGAGTATCTAAGAAAGAAATTGTTATGTAATAGATGAAACTATTGGTATTCCAGGTGATGGCCTCTCTGCCCTGTCATTCTGCTCAGATCTGTCCCAGCTGATATTGCAGCTCCAGGGAAGGCTCTGATCCCACACTCAGAGCTGGGAATTCTCTCACCCTGGCCCCGTGCTGAGGCAATGCCTGCTCACCAACTGAACCCACTGCATTTGCAGGTTCCCTGCTCAAACTGTGCCCAGGAAATGGGATCATTTCTGCTCTAAAGACATTCACACAACAACCTGATCTCCTGTTTGGATCCATCCCACAGCAGTTGATTCCTGCACCAATTCCCTCACCCAGCCACACACAGCACGGTTCCCTCAGTACAAAGCCACATTAAATCAGAATTTCAGCTGCAAACCCAGCCCGGATGAGCTGCAGTGCTGCTGCAAGGCATGCAAGGGAGATTAGTCACTGCAAAATGTTAAATATTATTTTTGCAGGGGGTTTTTAGTGCCTCTGAGCTACCTGCCTTGGCAGAAAGGATTGCTGCCCACTAATTCAGAGTCATTTTACCCCATCAGCACCTGAGGGATAATAACCTGTGCTGCTGCCAGAACCATCCTGCTACAGCTGCAAAGAGATTTTCCAGCTGAAATAAAAGCCCACATTTGTGTGGCCTGAGAAATGCAGCATCCAACCAACCCTGACTCGGGAATCAAACCAGCAGCCTCAGAAATGGATGAGAATGAAATGCCAAGCATGGCATCTCAGACAGGAAAAAGGTTATTATTAAATGTTTTCATATATATATTTATACACACACACACATGTATATTTAATCTAGGAATGTGCCCAAAGTATTAATCAAAGCCAAATTCTGGCTCCTCTCCCAGCCCTGCTCTCTGCAGTAGTTTTATTCTGGATCCATGTGCAGAAAAAACACAAAAAAGTCTTGGCATTTGAAAGACTGATAAAACTTAATTTGAAATTTTGTCTATAAACACCTCAAAATGGGGGGGGAAAAACCATCAATCTCAACAATATGGTTAAGGTGCAGTAAATGAAGCTGTGCCATGGAAATCCAGCTCACTGGGAATAGCATTTTCCACAAAATTCAGGTGTGACCCAGAACTCCCAATGGCACTGGGAAGACTCCAATTCCTGCTAATTTTCAGGCAATTAAAATTTTAAAAATTAAATTAAAATTTAAAACATTAAAATTAAAATTTAAATTAAATCCCAGCCAATTTTCAGACAGCAGAATTTCAAATTCTCCTCCGATCTGGAATCCTTGGGTTTTTTCTGGTTCCTGCTTTATTCAAAGGAAGAGGTAGGGAAGGGACTGAGTTTTAAAAAGAGCTCCCAACAAGTGAGTGGTGTTAAATGCTGTAATAAATTGGGGCTGATTTGATTTGATTTGACTTCCATGATATCTGAGGGAAATGAAAATAAAGTCTGCAGGAAATGTGTCAATCTTCCACGCGAATCAAAAGAGAGTGATTGTTTCTGTAACAATAATAGAGTCTGCCATAAACATTTCTACAGGGGAAACATTATTGCACTCTGATCACTGCAGCAAATGGCATTAGGAAATATTCACGTGGCAGGAGAAAATGATTTTATGAAGGTGTGGGGGGAGTTGTCTGTGTGTGAACACAAAGCTGTGTGCAGACATATTTCTAGTTAAAACATAAAAATCGAGCAAAGAAATGAAACCCCCCGAAAATGGTAACAAAAGAAATCAATTTCTTCCTAGAATGAGAAGGGAAACAAAGAAGCAAAGGAAAAGTGAGGGAAAAAAAGGTGTTAACAAAATCCAATCTTTAAGATTTTCTTTTTGTGTGTCTTTGTAGAGAATAAAGAGAACATTTATCTTCATTTCACCCATTTCCCTGGTTTGTTCTGCATGTCTATATAATGTGAAGCCTAATGAAACATAAAAAAGAGAAGAAATAAAATTGTCCAGACTGTAGTTATGGCATAATTCTGTCAGACTCCTGATTTTCCAGGAGCAAAAGCTGGCAAACACTTTTCCATTGCACATTCCACACTGATTAACAAAGTCTCCTGGTCTGCATGGCACTCTTTGCTCAGTTTAGAAATATGCAAAAAAACCCAATTATTTCTCACAGAAATATGAATTTAAAAATGGCAACTGCACAGACAGGACAGCAGTGTCCTGAATGGCAAAAAGGGGTCAGCTCTGTGTCACCTGGGGCTGGCAACCCTCAGAAATCTGCACTCATTTCTTGGGTCTGGAGAGCCCAGGAAGGAGAGAACAGGGTGGGCAAAGTGCTGGATGAGCCACTAAAGTCTGTCCCCAAAAAAGAGCATTGGGGTTTTCTGCATCACTCATCTCTGATGTAATAGTGAACTTCAAAAAGAAGCATTTCATTGTAGGACAGTAAGGAAAACCAGGATGGTTTTATGGTGTACTGTAATTATTGAAACCAATTGAAAATCAATCAAAAAATTAACAAAAATTAAAAATTGACATCACTTTATCACACAGACCTCAGATAAAACGCCCTCAGAGATAAAATACAAAAATAACAAGGAACAGCATCTGTTGGGTGCCCTTTTGTTCCTCTGATGTGCCATGAGGTACAGGACATTTGGAAAAAGCAGGAATGAAAACCAGAATGAAAACCAGGAATGAAAACCAGAATCAAGCACAAATCTATCTGTCAATATGGGAACCAGACACTCAGGCAGAGGTGCAACACAATCCTAATTGAATGGCAATAAAATGTGGCTTTAATGTGCTGCAGCACTTGAGAGTGACAGCTGTTTATTGTCCAGCCTGGACTGCACGCCTCACAGAACACAAATTTAATGGCTTTTTCCCCTCTTTTCTTAAGAAATATTTAGGGACTTCAGCCTTTCTTGTATCAATCATGGGGACACACGTGGTTTATTGGCCAGTTGCTGCATTTCCCTGTGGCTGAAGGGAAAAATCTGATATTTATCAGATTAAATCCCTTACTCTCACTGTGTGTCCACGATTTTTCTTTTGATAAGGAGAGCAACAAGTAATTTTAAACTGTGACTTATTCTCCATCTAATTATCATCCTGTTGTTGGCCAGTTTAGTCATGGAGAAAAAAAAACCACAATTCCCACTTGGCCTTTTGATATTTTTGCTACTTGAAGGCTTCTGTTCATGCTCAAGTGAGTAAAAAAATCATCAATTCTGTTTTACTGGGCAGCTCAGCAGGGTTCAGCCATGCTGAGACACAGAATTATCCTTAATAATAACAGCCACAACCTCAAGCTGTGCATGGGGAGGGTTAAGTTGGATATTAGGACAAATTTCTTCACCTGGAACTGGCAGCCCAAGGAGAATGGAGTCACCATTCCTGGAGGGATTTAAAATCCACATGGATGTGGCACTTGGGGCTTTCTGGGGTTCACCACCTTGCTCTGCCAAATTCTTGTTATGTTCCTGATTTAAAATTCAGTTATCTCTCCTTTTCCCAAATTTACTTATTAATCACATCACATGATAATTCCATTCGTCTCTCCCACCTCAAAAATTTACTCCCACAGACATAATTTTCATTTTTGAAGCCATCTCCATCACAGAAAAAGTCACTTTTTATTTTCTGAGGTAAAAAAGTGTCACTATTATGCTGAGACAGAAAATTCATAGAAAAAGAAACAAAAAGTGCCTGTCACCTCATTTATCTTCAAAACAATCAATTCCACTGTATCAATATTTCTTTAAAAATAAAAAGCTTTCCCAAATTATGACCTTCTGCTGTCTCAATGCTATTTCATGGCTGCCTTATAGCCTTGAGAAGAAAAAAGACAAAAAAAGCAGCTCATTAAAGACAAATGGAGAGAGCCTCAGTTCCTGCAGCACAATCACTTGCTCCAGCCCTTATTGTGACTAATAATCACATTATTGTGACTAATAATCACATTATTGTGAATGAAAAGGGGCAAGAGATGGGCGGTGAGCAATGCAAAGAAAACTGGGCACAGAAATATCCATTACTATCAGGGGGATGCAAAAAAAAATACAAAAATGTATCAAATGGGGCACAGAATTGTGTTTGAAAGGCTGGAAAGTTAATTTCTTTTCAGCTCAGATGGACAAATATTGGTTAAAATATATTGGTGATATTGGTGACTCCAGCACAGCCCACCCTGGGCTGAGCACTGGAAAATTCCCTCTCTTTTCCCTTTGGAATGGAACAGAAAATGGTGCAGGGCTATTCTGGAATTCTGGGTGCCACACGTGACATTTAGGGGTGTCACAAGCACATTCTGCCCAAGGTCAGATTCTGCTGCCCTTGGAAATATTCTGCCTTCAGTATTTCCCCGTTTCCAGACATCAAAATATCTGGGCAGATCGGGTCCAAACATTCAGGCTATCAAGAAAAACCCTGATTTTTTATCATCATCTCTTCACAATGAGTGCATCTACCAGCAGTGGGATGTTTAAAAGCTGCTCAGAACTCGCTGTAAAATCAAAATTTTGCAGGTCTTCTCTGCTCCAAACACTCCCAGTACACACACAGGGAAAGAAATCCTGAATTCCTTGTGCTCCCATTCCCAGGACACCAAGAGACAAGCAATAAACAAGTCCTGCAATTGGGCACTAACTGGCAAAAGGACTTCCAACAACTACAATTTTTTAGCTATTTTTTCTTGCATAAACTGCACTCTGAATGCTAAAAAATATACGTATTCAGTGGCTGCATTTTTCAGAAAATGTGGGTGAATTTTCAGTTCAGAATGATTTTTCCATTAGAAATGTTGATTGGTTAAGATTTGTATAATTGCTTAAAGGTAAAGCAGATAAACTACAATGACTTTAAATGATACATTTTCAGTTTACCAGGGAAATGTCAAATTTCCTCTAACATGGCCTTTTTAGAAGGCAATCAAATTCCCCTTTTCTTTCTACTTTTATGACATCAAATAATACATTTAAAAATCCATTATTTGCATGTCTGAACCCAATTCAACATTTTATCTCAAAGGAAAACAAAAAGCAAATAAGAAACAAACCCACAGTGGAAAGCCTGGGAATAAATATAGGTGTCCTCAGATCAAAAGAATTCTGGAACAGAGCAACAATAAAAATAAAAAGACACAGGAGTTTTGTACATGCTGGAGGTCAGACCTGATCCAAAACTCTTTCAGTGAACGGCTAATTTGAAAGCACAAAAAGCGCTATGAAATTTATTTTTTATTGCAACTTTGCACTCTAACTGCCTGCATCTCACACTGGTAAAAATAGACTTTTAAGATCTTCATATTTCCTCACAAAATCTGACAATTCCCACAGCACTGGTTTGGGATTATCAGTGCATGAGGTTGGAGAGCTCTGCTACTGCATAATTCAGGAAAAACAAAATCTAAATTGTGTGGATAAGTTTATATCCTGCCCTGATCCCCTGCCCTCACTGTCCTCTCTGGGGATGTTGCTGTGATTTCTCTCCAGCTTTGAAAACTGAAAAACCCAGACTAAAGAGAAAAGGAGGAAGCCTGAAAACACTTGTAGGCTTTATTTGTGAGCTGTAATTAAATTTATAATTTAAGTAATTTATAATATATGTAATAAAGTTTGTATACAAACATACTTTCTGTAATATACTATAATATATATGTAATACATTATATATATAATTTAATATATAATATAATATTAAGCACATTATATATTATATTATGTAATATATATTTTAATAATATAATTTCTGTATTGTATATTATATATTATATATCTATAATACATATTATAGACATGATCTTTATAATATATAATATACATTGTATTATACATATGTACACACTTCATGTAACAAGGTATGTATAAAGTATGCATAATTTATGTAATTAAATTTATAATTTATAATTTAATTAAATTGTAATTAAATTAATGTAATTTGTGAGCTATACAGAGAGAGGTGGGGAAGCATTTCTGTGAATTACAGTCCCCAAAAATGCAATTTTCCTCAATTCTTAGGTACCAGGTGTTGTCACAGCATTGCCTCACCTGATGCTCTCCATTTCTTCCATGTTTTTCCTTTCCTCCTACAGCTCTTGGCTTTGCATTCCTTTAAATAAATCTCTCCTAAAAAGAGAAATCCTGATTTTAGCTTGGCCTCCCCCGTGCCAAGCTGCTGGCAGTGGTGGAAGCAAAACCCAGGCAGGTTTTTGCAGAGCACTGGTGGCCTTTGGACACTCCAGTCAAGCCCAACCCATGTCTGCGCTCTCTCCAGGGAGATTTTTCACAGGAAAATCCATTTCAATTCACAGCAAACCCAACCCTGCCTCTTTTCCCACTGAAACCCCACTCACATCAACTGTCCCAAAATAATCATCAGTGTCAGGGTGGAAAACAGAACAACACACCTCAGGTCACTAACAGGATCCTTGATGAGGCACAATTAAAAACCTCTCACCTTACTGTGACTAAAACTCACCTTATTGTGACTAATAATCACATTTTTGTGACTAATAATCACATTTTTGTGAAGGAAGAGGGGCAAGAGATGGGTGGAGAGAAACCCAAGTTGCTGCTCTCTGCTGCTTCTTTCAGCTCAGCCAAAGGGAATCACTCCAGGCCAAGGGAAGGAAATGCTTTGTTATGTGAGGCAGCTGTCGAGGATTGTCACAGCCCAAACCAAGTTAATAACATTCTAATGAGCAGTAATAAAGAGTCAAAAGCAATAAAAAAAGGAGAAAATAATCTCTAGAGTAATCAAGCTGTATTTAATATACCCAGAGGGCAAAGGACGTTATTGAGCAGGGGAGGAGGAGGTGCAGGCAGGGAAAGGTGTGAGCACAGAGTGTTGGCTCACACCAGTATTTTCATTTTCACTGAAAACCAGGAAAAACTGTCACTCTCCAGGGGCCTGTAAACCCAACATTTTGATAAAGTGGTGAATTTCCTAATACCAGCACACAACATATTTGTGATCCCCAAAGCCTCTGGTGTTAGCTGGTATAAACAAAAATAACTCAATAGCCACTGCTTGTCTCCTTTCATGTTTTGTTCACAGCCAAACAACTTCCCAGAGCCTGAGCCCAGCCAAGCATAAATGCACATCTTCAGAGCTGTGTGTCTGAAATATCTCATAAAATCACAGAGGAGGGACAAGGGGTGTGTGGAGAGGCTTTATACCACTAAAATCTGTGTACAAACCAGAGTGGGGGTTATTTGGGTAAAATATCTCCTACAATAATTACTTTTTATTCACCTTAAAACTCAGTCACTGCTGTCTCTGGTATTAAGAGGGAAAATAAAAAGTGCTGCTCTAAAGTATACACAACCCAAAACAACACCTATTCTCTCAAGGATTATGGTGTCTCAGGATTTAAAAACATACAGAATCTTGGTGTACCTGAAAATTGGACTTTTCTGTAAATCTTTGAAAGGTTTCTCTTGAGAAAAGTTTGCTCTTGAATGGGCTTTTCCAGCAGTGAAACCACACAGAGGCTGGGCCAGCTCCACATCACCTGTGCTGCCAGGTCTCACACTCTTTCCTCTGTCACAGGCACTTTGTGGCCCACATATCTTTAATTTTGCATGGAAAACCATGCAGAAAACCATGCACCACATATTCATCTGGAAGACAAAAACATGTTTATTAAAAAAAAAAATCTCCAATTTATATATGCAGTGTGATTAGAAACTAGGCTGCAAAAATGGTCTGTGGGCTTTGGTGACGGGTTTGAATTCAAGGTTTTAATTCACCATTGCTGTGATGCACCAGATAAATTCTGTGCCTTTTATGCACATCATGAACAAAAATTCAAATTGTCATTAAGGCAAATGTAACCTCAGAGGTTCCCTGCAGGGTCACAGAATTATCTGCTCTTGTGGAGCACCCAGTGATTTTCAAATAAAGCCCCATCCAAACGTTATGGAAACCACTGGAGGAATTTCATGGATTTGAGCTGGCTTTGGATCATGATCTGTAAGAAAATATTCTAAATAATTCTAAAAGTGGAAGGAAGGGAGAAGCAGAGATGCTCTTGGCTGCCATTGTTCTTTTTGTGACTCTCATAATTTGTACCTCTGTGAACAAATATTCTGAGGTCTCGAGCAGTGGCAAAAAAGAACCATTTTCCCCTGTAAATGTAAACTGGGGAAAGAAAACTTCTTTCCTGCTACAGGAAATTAATTTGGTTTTTATGTTGCCTGCACATTTTGAACAGTGTTAGAAAAAAATACAGCAAGCTTTTCACAGAACCTGGAACTACTACAGCACCTGTTAGAAAAGTTACACACTTTTGTGGGAATGAATGTGCTTAATATTGAATGTGTATCTGTTTCAAGCCTTCCTCTCAGCTCTGATTTCTCCAGAAAGTCCTCAATGTGTTTCTGGCAATAACAACAGAGAAATTACTGCACTGATTTACTTCTCTGACTCCTGGCTGCAGTATAATGCAAGAAACAGCTTTTATTCTGTGCTGGTTTAGAGTTTTCCATATCATCTGCCTGCAAACATCTCTAAGCTTTCTCCCTCAGAGTTTTGATGTCTTGAATAAACGTCTCTCTCAGAAACTTCAGGGAGAAATCAAGGTGACCAAAACTTCTGGAAATCAAGATATTTTGTTTATCTTTGACTTTTCAGTCTGATTCTGCTGCCCCTGCCCAGAGCCAGCAGGGCAGTGTCACTGGTGTGTCCGTGTGCCAGCCAGCCCTGAATCCCTGCTGGGAATGTTGATTTCCCCATGGAAATGCCCAAATCCAAAATACCATCTGAGTCAGAGGGGCACTTTCAAGCCCTTGCTCCAAATTCTATTGGCCCCATGACCTGATTTTAGCTTGAAGGATGTGAAAAAGAAACCTAAATAAGGATTCAGGGTTCAGACAGCAACTGTTTGAACAGAGAGAATATGAAATTGCTTGGAAAATTTTCTTAACTCTTAGGTCTTTGCCTCTGCTCAGTGAACTTTACTCTTGTGATTCAAAGTGTCATTAGACTGCCATTATCATTACAGCTGAATACTTCCTCATAATTGAAGAATGATTTAGGAACTAAGTAGCCTGACATGGTGGCATATTTTATCCTAACAACTTCCAAACATGCAAATGTACTCCACGGACTCCTTTTCCAAGAAACTAGGCAAAAAAATGATAGCAAAAATATTTAAAGAGAAATTAATCCACTGGAAAAAGTATTAAAACACGCTGAAAGTAAATGTAATTGTTTTTAAACCTAATGTTTTCGTAAGATAAATTCAGCATTGGACAGGCTCTTTAAAAATCAATTTGCACTCGCTTCCTCTATAAAGATTTATCCCAGAGAAAAAAAAATCCATTAGTATTAAAGTGCTTAAAAACTTGGCAGACTATCTCCAAAGGCATCAATTTCTACTGCTAATTAACACTAATTATTCACTCAGCAGTTGTAAGTTGCATTTGGTCCCTGAGGGTAGATGAGAGATTTGTCTCTCTCCGTTCTGTGTATTTGTTCCAAGAGATTTTCACATTCAGGCACCACAATGGTGTGGACTTGGAGATCTGAACTTTCCTCTTCTGCTGCCAGGAGTGGAGCAAGAATTTCTGGTGTAAAATAAAGGGGACATGTTGAGGGACAACATGGTGTCCCATCCTGAACATGGCATGGAAGGTTTGTCTCTCCTGTTTCTCTGTGGTACAGACTCAACCTCACACGTTCTCTCAGTGTCCATGTGGGTTTAATTTGGCATTTTCTGGTTGCTCAGGCTGGAAGGTCCAACCTGGCTTTTAAACAGCTCTGCAGAACTCTGAGGTTATTGCTCATGAGCACAGTTACCAGAGAGCCCTTCCCTTCTCCCAGTCTCCATCTCCATCCCATCCCAGTCTCCATCTCCATCCCATCCCAGTCTCCATCTCCATCCCATCCCAGTCTCTGTCTCCATTCCATCCCAGTCTCTGTCTCCATCTCCATCCCATCCCAGTCTCCATCTCCATCCCATCCCAGTCTCTGTCTCCATCTCCATCCCATCCCAGTCTCCGTCTCCATCTCCATCCCAGTCTCTGTCTCCATCTCCATCCCAGTCTCTGTCTCCATCTCCATCCCAGTCTCTGTCTCCATCTCCATCCCATCCTAGTCTCCATCTCATCTCCTCACATCTCCATCCCCATCCCATCCCAGTCTCCATCTCCATCCCACTCCCCATCCCAGTTCCCATCCCATCCCAGTCCCATCCCATCCCATCCCACTTTGGGTTTGGCCCCATCCCAGACCACCCCTCCTCCAAGCCCCCTGAGCAGACAGCAGCCCTGGACATCCCCCCAGTGGGGGCCAAGACAGAAGCCAGAAAAGGAAAAACCAGAAAAAAAAAAAATAAAAATCAGGGAATTGCCTTTCTAGTAATGTTTATGTGGAAGCAGCAAATCATCTCATTCTCATAATGTTTCACCAGACTGATTAAATGAGTGTTCCCTAATCTAAAAGTTTGTCTTTCTGAGGCCAAATTAAACTGAAATGAGTATTTTATTCCCTCCCCTTCTCCAAAAAATAGTAGCGAGAATAAGTGACCCCCTGTATTCTGGCAATAAAAGGGGGGTTAAATATCCAAATTCCCCAGGATGCTTTTTAAAATAACTCCCATATCCCTATATTTTGTTTTATAGCCAAGCAAGGTCCAGCAAAAAAAAAAAAAAATTTTTTAAAAATTCAAATGTCTTGATGCAAGAAGGAAAGGAAATGGGGCTGGCTAGAAAAGCTGCAGAGAGGAATATTAATGCAGCACAACACCCCCTGTGCCCAAGAACAAAAGATAAGATAGATGTGTGTGAGAGAGAGAAGCAATAAAGGGTCAGTAATAAAAGAAATATATCACTTGTAGAATTGACTGGGCTTTACTTGAGATTTATAATCCATTCTAACTGGAGTAATTTGTGACTCCTGCAGACACCCTGCCTATCAGACATGGGATTTTTGGAGAGCACCACCCAGGAGTCAGAGACATGAAATGTGTGGGCTTCTGGCTCTTCTCTTGCTCTTTTCAATAATATTCTTTTCACTGGATTTTTTTTTATTTTACACCATCAACCACCAGCCAGCAGGTGACAAAAGCAGTGAGAAGGGGTTAAGTAGCTTGCCCTGAAATTACAGAGAGAGTCAGAAAGTGAATTTGTCTGATTCCTGAAGGCTGCTCACTGCTGCCCTGAGCCCAGCCCAGCTGCCAGGCTGGATCCAGGGACCTGCCTTGCCCAGAAAAAGGGGATTTCAAACCCTTGGCACTCTGTTCCAGGGGTGTCTGAGCATCATTTGAAATCTCTGATTCATTGCTCATTCATAGGTTTAAGTACTCATGTAACCTGGTTTTAATAAGAAAAGGAACAAATAAAATGGAGGTGAAAGAGCAGGGAAATGTCTCAATTTCCAGTAAATACTAAAATTTAATTCCTCAGTATAACTCCTATCACCCTGCAGAAATAGGAGTTGCATGAGGATGTTGCCTTCAGGTGGGATTTGCAAAGGAAGAATTTAAAGTATCCAATATTTCAGTTAAAGAGGGCTCAGGTTTTGAGTTGCTTTTGGGGTTTTGGGGTTTTTTAGCTTTAGTTTGTTTGCTTGGTTCTTATTTTCCTGTCCTCCCCTCTCAGTTGTTTATTGACCAATCTTTTTAGGAGAATCCTTGTTTCACTTTTCCGATGACTCTGAGGGAAGCATGTATTGCCTTGTTAAAGAGTAATTATGATATTCTATTAATCATTCATTAATAGGAAAGGACCATAAGTGACTCTTGAGGGTTTTGAAAGTCCTTATTGAAAGCAGGAAACTTGGAGTAACAATCCCCTACGGATATATATATATATTTTTTTTTTTTTTCTGCATTCTCAGGGACTGTTATTTAATTAAAAGGACCCTGTATTTCTGTTTCTGGTCAGTGTGAATAAATAAGGTTTTGAAGCACTGCATTAGTTGAGCTGACAGTTCCATTGTTGCCAACTGAAGTAGGAATCTGCTAAAAATAGCAAATCAGCCATGGGAATTTGTTCTTCTGTTGTGTTTGCAGCTTCTTTTTTGCAACATTTTATTTTTCTATAGGTACTTAATTTGTTGGGTTTTTTTCTGGAAGGTAGACTTCTGCATGTTTTGTCTACCCAACAAATAACAAATAAAATAATAATAATAAAAACTTTGTTTTCTAAACAATCTTGCCTCCTGCTCTCTTGAGCAATCTAAAGGAATTTGTAAAGGACCAAACTCATAGAAGTAAAGAAATTTCACGCAAACTGTAAGGATAAAAACACAATTTAACTTTGTGTTTAGGGACAAGGAGAATTTCTGCAATAAGAGAACATCATTTGAAAGCACAAAAAATGCAATTTAGCTGACACCAACATGATGAGCAATCAAATAAATCTTGATGGCCCAACAAAAACCCACCTGAATTTCTTCCAGGAGCTGTAAGAGATTCTGGATTTGGGATCTGCAGATTCCTGGCTGGGTTTTGTGGGAAAGGATGAAGAATGGGCCCTGAACAGTCCTGAGCTGTGTTTGTGTGGGTGCATCCTCACCAGATGGGTCTGGGCTTCCAAACAGCCTCTAAATTGGCCTGTTTGAAACAAATGGTGTTGACAAACACTCACAGATGGATGTAATGATGATTTTCATTGCAGCTGAGGAAACAACCTTGTGTGTTCCACTTGTATGGTAATTTTTTTTTTTCTGCCAAAAAAAACCTGTTGTTGTGAATGCCTAAATTGCCTTGAAATAATCACTCTGGGGATTTTCAAAAAAACTTTCTGTGAATGAGCAAATATTTACTGAAGTATGCAAGAGTTCTCTAAAAAATAAATGAGGAATTCAGAGTACTGCGATCAGTATATGTTTACAGAAGGAATTTCATTAATCTGGATCTGTGTGAAAAAAAAAAGATCAATTTATCCAGATAGAAACAGGTCCCACTCTCAGACTATGAAAAAAGAATGAAAGATTCCACTTGACTTTACCAGGCTTGGCCTTCAGTCCCTAAACCCCAAAAATGCTCCTTGCACTCCTTTTCTCTTGGAAGCTTATAATGGGCAGTGATCATGGATTGAAGATTTTTTTTTTTTTTTTTTAATTTCCACCGAATTCATGGAAGAAAACAAAGCTGCAATTCCTGCAGAACAACTGTGTTTACACAGAATCTACAAAGAGCTGTCAAAACCTCCATCATGTCATTACATGGAATTAAACTCCTCTCTGAGGCTCCTAAAATTTTAGCAGTGGCCTGAATTTGAGAATAAAAACAATCTTAAAAAAAAAATCTAAAAAAGCAGAAGAGAATTCATCAGGGAATACTAAACCATGAAAGATTAATTCAGGAGATGGCCCAAATGCCAATATGGGCAGCATCTCACCTGGGATCAGTGATGAGCTCTAACCTGTGAGAAAAGGTGTTAATAAGGGCCAGCAAAAGGTAAAAACTCATCTTTAAAATATCTTTTTGTAAAGCTGACTCCAAACTATTCTCCTCCCCTTTCCTTCTTCATTTTTATGAACAAATAACAAATGACCTATTTTAGCTCTGTGGCAAAAGAAAAAAAATTAAATTGTTTTTACCTTGGCTGCCGAATATTTCTGGGGTGTATTTACAGGCAGGAAAACAGTCCAACACCAGGGAGCAAAGCATTTTCACAAAGATCTCAAAAATCCAAGGAAATTCTCTCCACTGCAGGGCCTGGCCCATGCCAGGAGCATGAGACTTGTCTCATGACAAGTCATGAAATAAAATAATCATTTAAAAATGGCTCAAGAAGTCACCCTGATTTAATACCAGCAAGAACTTCCTTCCCATCACAAGTTCCTTAGGATGAGCTGATAAAAATGAGTTCAAATCTGTCAGAGGGCACAGAGCTCTACCCTCTCCCAAACATGAGCCACGGGCACCCCAGCCCAGGTTGTTCCAGAACCTTCTCCCTGCCCCAGATTGGCACAGGCAACTCATCCCCAGCCTCTCCAATCACTCAGTGGTGATGTTGCACTGTCACTCTGTGCTCAGGAGGGGCTGGCAGCAAACACCTGAGAACCCTGGGCTCACCTGAGCTCATCCACATTCATGCTTTGTTTCCACACAGCAAGAGTCAGGTGCTTCCTGAAAATGCCCTGGGTGTCACCACCTCCCAAACCCTGACAGGCAGTTCACTCCAAACATTTATTACTTTCAGACAGAGAAGATGCTCCCCTGTGTCTTTATTTCAATTTAAATTCCATTTGTGCTCTTTTGTCAAATTTTCCACGTTGAGGTATGAATAATGCTGACATTAGCTCTACCACTACAAGGTTTGAGCTCTTTAATTAGATTCCCTTATTCCACTTTTTTTCTTTTTTTTTTTTTCCTGAGGTTAAGGTTTTCAACTAGTCCTCTTTTAAAACTGAAGGCAAAAATGTCATTGCTTGACTCTCATGTTCCTGTTCTTTTTCCAAGCACCACAATATTCCTTTCCAATGGAACTGCCTGCTTTGACTGAGAGCCACCCACAACAGCAATGACAGAATTCCCACAGAATTCAGATTTCCCCTGGGATTTGTCCCATTTTGGGTATGAATCCTACAAAACAGCCTTGATCCTGCCTGCCTAAAGGGCAGCTCTGATTTCAGAGCATCCTTTTCCACTGCTGGCCCAACCACAAGGGTGCTACAGAATGTGAACTCCTGGATTTCATTTGCTCCTTTTGCTTTCCCCATCACTTCTGCCTCTCCTGCTCACAAGCACTGGAAGTCCTTGCTGTGTCTCAAGGAAAGAGCAGTGCCAGGAGCTATCACAGAGTTTGAAGTTCCTCAGAGCCAGCTGCAGCTTGAGAAGGACCAATAATGATTCTCCTCCTGTGCACACCACCAAGCGCTCTTCAGGAGCCTTGAGAAGGGTCCATTTACATTCACCCTTAAAATATGCAAGTCCTGTTGCTCCTGTGAGACAGAGAAACTGAGGCTTGACTTTGAAATGCTCAGGGCTGAAAGAGTGATACTGAAGGGGAAACTCTCCATCCCTGACTTCTCTGCTTTACCCCCTTGACAAGGGAGCAACTCTGAAAACACCAGCCCCCTTTGCTGTCTCAGTGCCAGGGATGTGCTCCCTGCTGCTGCCTTTTTTTCCTGGAAGTGAATTTTTGAAGCTCTTGGAACAAATCATTCTTGTTACAGGGAGATTTCTCAAGGACACCTTAAGATGTAGACAGGCAGACATTCGTGTCTCAGTGTGCTGGGAGTAATGCATGAAAATCTCTTTTTATGGAGGATATAACAGAGTCATTTAATGCTCTGGCCATGAGCTCTGGCAAGTCATTCCTTAACCCCCCAGTGCTTTATATCTTGGGAAGTGATGCTAAGACAAGATAATGTCCAGCCTGTAAAAGATTTGATGATAATGATTCTAAATGCTGGGTATGAAGAACAAACTCCTTAGGCTATTTTCTAAGTTTTAAATAGATGTGGGGGGAGGGAGGGGGGTGGATAAACTGTACTATCCATTGTTTTTATAATGGCAAAATTACTGAAGAGGTATGAGTTCAGCATGTAGGAAAGATGTAATGCCAAAAATCAAATTGCAGTATATTGTCTATTTCAAAGCAACTTCTGAAGCAGAAATTAATTTCTCACTTCTATTAAGAGGATCCCTGACAGTTTGAGAGAAGGGGGAAAAAACAACTAAAGCAAACCAGTGTAAAATGCTAAATTCCCTCAAACAGGCATGAAGAGCAGTGCTAAGGGGCAAGCCCCATTCTCCAGGAAGCTGAAAGTGTGGTGGCTGCTGCTTTCATTAAACCCTAATTCTGCTCCTTACCTGACAGAAAAAGAAATAAATCCATCAAGGAGGGGCAAGAGCCAGGTTGTGATTTGTTTCTAAGGAAAGAGAAGATGAACTAAACTCCCTTTTTTGAGGAGTGTGAATGGAACTGTGGCAACACCTCCAGAAAGATCTGGATTTGGCCCTGCACAAATAATCAGGTGTTGTTGTGAGGGTCCCCAGGATGAGGCAAGAGATGAGAATTGACTCCAAGTTCTCAGAAGGCTGATATATATTATATTATATTATATTATATTATATTATATTATATTATATTATATATATATTATATATTATATTATATTATATTATATTATATTATATTATATTATATTACATTATATTACATTATATCACATCACATTATATCACATCACATTATATCACATTATATCACATTATATCACATTATATCACATTAAAACTATACTAAAGAAGGAGAAAGGAGACGTCAGAAAGCTAGAAAGGAATGTTAATAAAAACCCGTGATTGAGCAGAGCTGGACTGGGATTGGTCATTAATTAAAAACAGTTCACATGGAACCAATCAAAGATGCACCTGTTGGTAAGCAACCTCCAAACCACATTCCAAGCAATCAGATAATTATTGTTTGCATTTCTTTTCTGAGACTCCTCAGGAGAAAAATCCTGGTGAAGGGATTTTTTCAGAAAATATCATGGTGATCACCATGTGAGGCACAGGAGATTCCTACTTGGAGGAGCATTCTGAGGGACAATAATGGAACAGCAGAAGGGAGACAGCCTGAGCTCTAACAGTGCTGTTAAACTGGTAAATTACTCTGGAGGAGCTGGTTTAGCTCCCCTCAGCATCCAAAAATCTCTGTACCCCTGAGTTTGGACAGAAGCACACGTGGCTGCTCCTTGCAGAGTATCCTTGGACACACATAAAGGAAGAGAAGGACACATGGAATGTGAGTGTGTATTCCAGGCTCACATTCTCACCAAGCTGAAGAGGTGTCCTGATACTCAGCCAGGATTTACAGACTTTTTTAAGGACAAAATGAAGTGTGCCTGGCATTGAATTGCATCCCTGAGAAAAGAAATGCGTGCAGTGATTACAGTGGGGAAAAGGAGAGCAGGGAAGGGAGAAGGCTCAGAATGGGGGGAGGCTGGACACAAACCACCCCCACACAATCATTTTTTCCTAAGCAAGGCTACTTCTTAAGCTGTGCTTTGCTATGCCACCTTTTCTGAAGTTTCTGAAGCTTTACTACAAAAATAGCTTTTTTTTTTTTTTTTTCTCCTTTCTTCTCTTCTTCCTCATTTTTCTGGTAAACTGCATCTCAGGATGTTGAGCCCCTGAGGTGGATGGCAGTGGCTGTGGTGGAGCCCTGTGACCCAGCAGTCCCTCTGGGCTGGGCAGTGCTGCTGTGACACTGAGCAGGGTGTGCAGTGATTGAACTCAGCTCCTCACAGAAAATGTTTACACTCTCTGCAGTTCTCCTGTCAAGGAAATTTCCTTGGACACAGAGAAGAAAGGTTTGGGTTTCACTTTGTGCTGGCTGTGGGGAGATCACAGTGTTTTCTGTGAGAGAAAACGAGAGGAACCACACGGAGCAGTGCAGGATGATGTGGGCAGGGAAAAAGAGACAGGAAGCACAGAGCTGCAACTTCTGCAGAAGGAGAGGGCTGGAAAAAAATTTTTTTTACAAAGAGAAGAAGAGAGGAGACTCAAAAAAGGTTTTAGATGGAAAGGGAAAAAATCAAGGTAAAAAAAATCAATATATATAATATAATATAATATAATAATATATATAATATAATATAATATAATATAATATAATATAATATAATATAATATAATATAAATATAATATAATATAATATAATATAATATAATATAATAATATAATATAATATAATATAATAATATATATATAAGGCAGTGCAGGAAGCTACTGGAGATTGCTGGGCTGAGAGTGTACCTGAAAAGCCCCAAGGCATATGAGGTATGAATGCAAGGGGTGAATTTTTCACCTTGCTGCTGTCTCATCCAGACCTTTTCTCTGTTTCTAAAAGCTCTCAGTTCCAGGCTCCCCTCTATCCAGCATTTGTAAAGCCCTTTTGGAGTCCTCTTGGTGCATTTGCATGAAGGACAGAAGGCAAAGGGATCCAAGGCACAGCCTGTCCTCTCATGACAAGTCATGAAATAAAAGAATAATAAAGAAAAAATGCCTCAAGAAGTCCAACTGGTTTAATACCAGCAACAAGCTCCTTAGGATAAGCTGTTAAAAATAAATTCAAATCTGCCAGAGGGCACAGAGCTCTACCCTCACCCCAAACATGAGCCATGGGCACCCCAGCCCAGGCTGTTCCTGAACCTTCTCCCTGACCCAAATTAGCACAGGCAGCTCATCCAGAGCCTCTCCAATCAATCAGGGATGCACAGAATCCCTGCACATCGTATTTGAAAGTATAATTGCTACAGCAAGACAACACAAACTAGAAACACTAACAAATCTTATTTCTTCACATCCTCCTTCTAATCGAGAACTGGAATAATTTACTGTGGCTTGGCAGCTCTTGATTACATTTTTGCACCTTTTTAAAATTGTCTGAATGAAATTTTAAGGCAGGCAAAGATGGCACATCCTTGTGCTCTGTTTGTGCAGGAAATAATACTGAAAGGGCCAGTTTTTAGCAGCCATCAGCCAGATCCCCCAGCATTTTTCTGCCAGGAGAGCAGAATTCCTGACTGTCCCTGGGTCCAAGGATGAAGAATTCCTGACTGCTCTTGGATCCAAGAATGAAGAATTCCTGAGTCCAAGGATGAAGAATTCCTGACTGCTTCCATGTCCAAGGATGAAGAATTCCTGACTGCCCCTTGGTCCAAGGATGAAGGCTGCTGAGGGCAGTGAGGATTGCAGGTCTCAGTCAGCACAAAAGGAGATTAATAATAATTTTTTAATTATGACAAGCTGGTTATGTATCAGTTTATTTGGTTTATGGGTATAACAACATCACACAGCCCAGTTAAGGGTGAATTTTATGGAAAGACAGGACTTGAAGGACCATCTCTGTATCATGGGTTATTCAGGCCTGAGTCTTGTCTTCTATCCCTGCTAAGGGAGTCTACAGGATCATATTAATAAAATCTTTATAATTACTTTTTATAGAACTTTAGACTGTGGATAAATTAGGCAGAAATCTTGGGGAGACTAAGCTTGGCAGGAATTCTCATAAAAAAATTTAAAATATTTTGAAATTGGACCTTTTTACCTTAAGCAGATTTCCTTGTGGTATTTCTAATATACATTACTGAAAAGTTAATCTGACACTTTTTTTGTGCTTTTTTTTTTTTTTATTCCTATACAGGAGACCCATTAAACAGGATAAAAGAAGTGCTGCTTTCAGGGTACAGGTGAATTTCACTATTCAGCTTCAAACCCAGGGAATACAGAGGAGGTTACAAGTGCTAAGCAGCTCCCAAAAATAGATCCCTTGCCCTTCTCAGAAGGAGGAGGCAGAGGATTGTGAGGGAGTGAATGCTGGCAAAATCTCTGAGCAGTTTTAAACCTGTTCTCCCAGATCCATCTCACATTGCAGGAAGAGTTGGGTTCCTCTTTTATCTTCCTCACCAGGTCACACATCCATAATACAAGCCTGGGGATTTGTGTAATCTAAATTGTCCTTCTGCTTGAAAGGGAAATGTGTAATGTGGTCGATATTTTTTACCCTGTTGGAAGTGGAACTGTGCAAGCCCAAATAAATCATTTGTATGTGACAGGCCCAGAGCAAATGAGAAAAATATTCTCTTCTCCCCATTATGCCTAAAATTTACAGGGTTTTAATGATTTAATGAAATGGAGGGCAGAACCACTGAAGAATTCTAAAGGAATTGGAGGAATATAAGAGTGCTTTGTCCTTGCTATTACCTATTGATTAACAATGGGAGAATTTTGGCTGAAAAAAACCCCCAAACTTCTCTTCTGTAAATCACAGAGAATCAATGCCTCCTACAGCTGCTCCATGGAACTGAACTGTGGGGAAAATTGAGCCTGGGTAATTTCTAACAGCAAACAAAGGATCCTGGCAATGCACTCTGAGACACGCATAAGATGCTATTGGAAAATAAATTTTAGAATGGAGAGATAACTTTAAAAGTACAAAGAAACTTATGAGGAATGTTCTTCATCTCATTTTGCTGAGGCCCCAACTCTTCAAACTGTGAATTAATACTTGGTGTCAGTGTAACTTTGCAAACTGCAGCTTCTTTTTAAGTTGCCCCCCTGGAGCACCTTTCACTGAATGGCTTCAAGGCCCATTATTGAAATGAGGCTGCACAGCTGCGGAGATGCTGGAAGGCAGTTCAGAATACCAAAAAAAAAAAAAAAAGGCAAAGCAAACAAACCAAAAAAAGGACTATTTTTGTTTCTCATTATTCTAACAGTTTTAGGGCTTCTTTAAAAAAAAAGGGGGATGTGTTTCAGTAACAGGAAACCAAAAGGATTCAGCAAAAACATCAGTATCTCTTGCTAATATATGTCGAAAAAAGAAGAAAAAAAGTGATTGCCTTAGAAATCCCACCAGCAACCAAAGGAAACAATAAAAAGTTCTATGAGAGAACCTTTTCAAACTGCCCAAAGGGTTATTCCCATTTAGCACCACATAAGGTCCTTCAAATTATAAATTACACACAAGAGGTTAACCCTGGAAATCTGATTTAGTTATTACCTTTTCCTCATACAGAACAAATGAAAAGAAATACAGAGAAGCAGAGGAGAAATGAGCCCATCAGAGACTGGAACGTGTCAGTGGGAAGCACTGACATTTCAACTCAATTCTGCAAATAAAAGGAATGTTTGGGGAGGGGAGGGACTGAGGAGTGAGAGCTGGAGGAAAGGAGGAGTTCATTACAGCCCCCAGGGCTGGGCAAGGACTGAGTGCTGCTCTCCCTCTTGAACTGGGTGTAAATCAGGTTAAACTGAGCTGGGTGTAAATCAGGTTAAACCGAGCTGGGCTGGGACAGCCAGCAGTGGAATCCTTGAAACAGAGGCACAGAATGAAACCAGCTTCCAGAAAACTCTCACCCACCTGCCTGCAGGGCAAAATAATGCACAGTGGGCTGGGCAAGGCCAGGCTGGGGTAAAGAACCACTTGAACTTCACAGTTCCTGCAGCACACGCAACACAAAGAAAAAAAACCCTGTGAAAAATCCCTGGCACCTCAGTAACACCTAAGATTACCCAGTATTTCTTCCAACACAGCAGGAGGAATGATTCCCAGCACTGTTGACTCAAACCATCACAAAAGACATTTTTAGTGCATTGTAAAAGCAAGATCAATCACAGAATTCACAGAATCACCAGGTTGGAAGAGACCTTCAAGATCATCGAGTCCAACCCAGCCCCAACACCTCAACTGAACCCTGGCACCCAGTGCCACATCCAGGCTTTGTTCAACACACCCAGGGATGGGGACCCCACCACCTCCCCAGGCAGCCATTCCAGAACTTTATCACTCTTTCTGTAAATACCTTTTCCTAATATCCAACCTATATTTCCCCTCATGCAGCTCAAGGCTGTGTCCTCTCATCTCAGTTTGGTGGGCAAAGCTCTTCACTGACTGAATTTCAAATTTTTTTTTTTTTTCCCCCAAGCACACCCTTCCAACTTAATGGCCTCTTTTCAGAATTCCTGGCCCAATAAAGTGACAGATTTCCTGCAGGTTCCTTAGCACCCCAGGGCTCCCCTGAGCTCCTGCCTTGCTTCTGCTCCTGTTGGGCTCACGGTGGTTGTGCCCACCACAGCTCTGACTTTCAAAGCCAAACCTTGCAGCTTGACTGGTGCAGCACAGACACATCAGGGACTGCCACAGAGGTGACATCAGGCTGCTGAATTTGGTGAATTTGTCATTGCAATGGCTGGGCCCCTCTCCTCACCAGTACAGAAACTGGAGGGAGTTGTTATTTGCAGAACAGAATAACAGATTAGGGAGGAACTGAGCCTGCATGGGGGAAGCTCAGTCTCTACAAGAAAAGCAGCAATGGCTCACAGGATGATGGTCCTGTGTGCTCTGTTTGCCTCTCTGGCAGTGTCCCTGCAAGCTCTGATTGCCTGCAGCCCTTTCCTGAGCTGCAGTGGCATCCTTGGGAGCACAGGTACCCATTCCTGCTGAATTGCAGGCGGTTCATTCCCACAAAATAATAACCAGCGTTCAAGGAACTGGCAAAGCATTCCAAAACTCTTCTCAGAGCCCAGCACACCAAAAAGAGCTCCCTCAAAGGATGCCCCAGGAGTGTCCCCTGTGGCAGAAATCGCTGCAAACAGCAGCTGCCTCTCCTGTCCCTGCACTGCCTTAGAGCAGGCACAAGTGCAATCTGTGCATCAGAGCTGCCCTCACCAACCCAGGGATAATGAAACAAGGCACAATGAAGGTGCCAGAAGTGCCATTTGGCACTTTATAAATGACAAACAATTTGTTTGAACATTGGTTTTTCCCAGCTCCATAAAACCTCAGTTCTTTCCCCGGGGGGGCAAGGCCGGAATTGCAGCAGAGCAAAGAGTTCTCCAAACAATTATCTCCAGTTTGGACCTGGGAGCGGAGAGGTTTCTGATGGAGGAACGAGGTTGTTCTCATGTGTTTGCAGCCAGCTGCCTGAGTGACACATTTGTGCTAGAGCAGTGTGAAGTGCTGCCACTTCTCCTTCTGGAGCAGCTGCTTGGAGAAGATTCCACTGAAATGAGCTCAAAGCCCAAATAAGTAGGGCAATTAGAAAGTAATCAGTGTTTTCCTCTCAATCCCAGACTGTGGCAGTCACATTTTCTGGAAAAATTGTTTCACCCAAGATTTCCTCCTGGGAAGCTGAGAAGCCCCAGAGAAAAAGGAAAGAAATAATTATCTGATTTGCTTCGCCTGTGTTTTGCTGCTTTGGAATGTGTTTGGAGATTGTTTACCCACAGGTGATTGTTTCATTGGTTTCATGTGAGTTGTTTTCACTCATGGGCCAATCCGGGCGAAGCTGTGTCAGGACTCTGGAAAGAGTCACCAGTTTTCATTATTATCTTTTTAGCATTGTGTAACTATCCTTTCTGTATTCTTTAGTATAGTTAATGTACTATTCTTTAATATAATACAGTATCACAAAATAATAAATTAACCTTCTGAGCACATGGAGTCAGATTGATCATTCCTTCCTGACACGGGGCACCCCACAAATAAAATCCCAGACCAATACTGAAGCTTGAAAAGATGGTTTTGTACACTGAGGTGGGAAGAAGGCTTTGGTAGGAACACCCTGCTCAGATTAGGGGGCAGAGGCACCCTGTTATCAGGGGAGCTGGGAGGGTTTGCTGCTCCTCTGCCACATCTGCTGCCACATCTGGCTCCTATTTTATATTCTCCACCAGGTCACACATCCCTAATACACAAGCTTGGGGATTTCTGTGCTCTAAATTGCCCTTCTACTGAAAAAGGAAAAGCATGATGGGTTTGATATTTTTCACCCTGTTAGAAATGGAACTGTGCAAATACAAAAATGTCCAAGGTGTGACATTTTTTGGCCCAGTGGCACAAGTCCTACAGGTGATGGAGGGAACATGAGCTATGAAATGAGCCTGTGTGCAGAAATATGAAAAAATATCCTGCCAGAAAATCCAGCAAATATAAGATTTTTGATGCCTAAAGGGGCTGGTGATCCTTCCTTTGTCTTTTTGTCAGTAAAAGTGATTGACAACTGTCCTCAAATCCTGTAAAAGATCTGCAGCTTCTAATACTTTGCAGGGGGAATACACAGGAACAAAAGCAATTAGGTGTCACTGCAAGAGTCCTTTTCCTCTCATTAAATGTATCCAGGGAAAACAGAAAAATACCTCTCTGCTTTGCAAAGGAGATTTTTTTTCTTCCCTTCCTTCACAAACTGTTTTGTTCCTATGGCTTTTCTTTTAAATTCCCTGTGCCCAGCTGACTTCAGCTCAAAGACTACAGATATAAACTGAATTTACTGAAATTAGCATGCCCCAAAAGTCTTTCTGAACAAGTATTGCAGAACTTTACAAGCATGAGGAAAGCCTGAGAGACAGGAGGGTTCTTTCAGCAAAACAAATGCTTATATTTTTGCTTTAATTGGTCAGGAAAAAAGAAAGAGAACAATGCGCAAGGGAGATTCAACAACAAGTGACTGGCTTTTATTTAAATTTTATTTTTATGAGATTTTTATGCAGTAGTGAAAGAAACTTGGAAGTGCCTTCTAGTCATAGGGCTTAAATTCTTTCCAAGAGCATGTTCAATAGAGTCCATCAGAATATCAAAAATCAGAAAGAAATCTTGCAGGAGTTTGATGAGAACAGGCTTAGGAGATATGTCAACTATTCAAGCAAACCATCACAAAATTTTGGAAAAATGTGAGTGGAAATGTTGAGCCAGGAAGACTGACCCAGTGAAATGACTCAGCCAGAGCTTGTTTGCTTAGCATCAAAAATATGAAAAGGAATTGATCTGATAAAGAATTAAAAGGAACTGTGAGTCACTGTGGTTCTGTGGAAGAAAGATTTGCCAGACTAACCTAATTTCATATCCTGGTAGAATTACAAGTGCAGTTTATGGAGGTAAAACCCTTAAATTCCTGTAAATGTAATGTTACAGCAGTGTAATTTACAATATTCTGTTTAAATTTAGTATTTTACCATCTTCATATAAACATTAAGTGCATCAATAACCAGCCATATGGCAGATTTTACAAACCTGTTTTCAAGGAAAGTTGTCATGGAAAAAATGGAATTTTTGTGCATGGCTGCCTCCTAGAATTCAATCTTTTCATCAGTGATCCAGAATTAAATATAAAATCACTATTGAGAAAATTGGTGGCTGCTCTAGTTGCTGCTTGAGAGAAAAATTGGTAAAAACCTGAACAGAACTGCTTGGTAAATTGGGGGAATTCAAGCAAAGGACACTTGGAGACAGGGAAATGCAACAAACACAAGGAATGCTGGCCATGCCTATCCCAATCCCACAGAGGATTTACAGCCTGGAAATGAATTACTCCAAAAAGATTTGCTGCTCCAAGGGGCTTTGGAGCTGAATGGATGAGTTTGCAGGATGATGCTGCAACAAAAAGCGCTAATGAAATCTTTATATAAACAGAGGCAATGTGAGCAGGAGCAGAAATGTGATTTTTATCTCCTCCTGAACGCTCTGATAGAGAAACTCTTGCAGTCAAACAGATGCTTTACAATGGGGTGCTTAAAGGCTCACTCCATTTACCTTATCATGGCAAAGAAAAGAGGTGTCTCAGGATGAAGGAGGAGATAAAAATGCCATGTCCTCCAGTTTTTATTTCATCTGGTGGAATGAAAGACAGGAAGATAAGGAAAAGAAATAGAAGCCCAAAAAAAGTCAAACGTTCTTTTTTTTCAGATTCAGTCTGGATGTGCCTGCACAGAAAGGATTTGAGTAAAACACTCCTCAGCAAGATCAGTGTGGAGGAAATTCATGACATTTTGTTTTCTTGGAAAGTTTAGATCAGTAGAGGCCAGGTGCATGCACAGGTCAGGCCTAACCCTGCAGGAACTTCCACCCTGCCCACCTTTTTTCCAATAGTTCCCTTTAGGGATGGACACTGCTCCAGCAGATAAACCCCACCTGCAATATCTGTGTTGGAGGTGGAGGATGTGAGAAGTGTGATGGTTTAGTGCCACAGAGTCCAAAAATTACATTTCCAACCACAGAAAACACCTACTTTCACATAAACAGCAAAGGCTGCATCTTTGTCTTCAGACCCTGTACAAGGCCTTCTGCAACTTTCTCATCTCATAAATGTCTTTTCCTAATTAAAGATTTTCTTGTCCACTGCAATGAGTTGGCTTCCACTCCTGCTCTGCCAATGCTCTCCAGTGCTCTCTTTTTGGCTCAGGGCTAAAATTTGGGGAGACAAGGATCCTTCTCCCTGCCAAGGCCGTTCACATCTTGCTGTTGGACACTGAATCCAAGAGGAGACTGTCCCAGGTCCCTTTAATTTCTTTTTTCAGCTTCCAAAGGGAGGCAGCACAACATCTTTACTCTGCTCACCCTTGACCTGACTCTCAATTTGTGCTGATGATTAGTGGAACACCCAAAAAGGAGCTCAGGGCTAAATGACATCTATCTTTACATTTCTGGGGGAGAAGTGAAGAATTTAAGAACTGATTTATGCATGCTTGTTGTAGAAATTGAAGAAAATGCAGAGGTTTGCTTGTACCTTGGTGTGTCTGTTCCACTCATCTGCAATGGACTCCACCTCACAGCTGGGAATAAACCACTGACTCCCATGTTGTGTTTGACACCAGGTTACTTCATGGTCCTTATTGAGAATTATTATTTCAAAAGAGAATTTAAGGGAATAAAATCTACTGGCAAGGAGAAGGGCCTTCGTAAATTAGGGCCATTGCATGAACAGATGTGAACAGACAGATTGTAGCTGCTTCTGCACAAAAAAAAAAAACCTAAAAAAAGAAAGAAAAGGTGTTGAGCAACTCTGCTGGAAAAGAATGAAAAGAATGTTCAGTGGAAGTACAGTCTATTTCTATAAGGCTGCAAATTTAATTCTAGAGTGCTGCCATCCAGATAATGGGGTGAGGGAAAAGGATGTAGGACTGCAGAGCACAGGCTGCTTTGTGCTGCTTTCTGGATGATGGAATTTGTTCGTGATGCCTCAGGTTTTGGCTTTTCTATTTTCCACATTCTGTGCTGCTTTTGTGTGTGGGTCTGGGTTCACATCAGGGGATGGTGAGCTCTGTGCACAGAGCAGGGAGACAAAACAATTCCTGCTCCAGCTGGGCACCAAGGACAAATGATCCAAATCTCAGCCCCAAGAGCACAAACACCGTGGGCTGGAGAGAGAAAACAGGGGCTAAAGCTGGAATTGGACAATGAACTGCAAGATGCAAATGGAGCAGAACTGATCCAAGGGAGAGACCCCGGGAGCGCTCGTGCATTTTGGGGCCATTTTGGTTCATCTTGGGTTCATTTTGGGACCATTTTGGTTCATCTTGGGTGCAGCCCTGGCTGGGCTCTTGTGCTGCCCAAGGTGGATCCATTGAGGCCTTCTAATAAATCCCTGTTTTATTCTTTAGCTCTGCCCAGCCTCTGTTTCAGCTCAGCCTTCACAAGGCATCACTGGGAGACCATTTTCTTACTGGATGGCACTGCAAGAAGGAAATGCATTTTCTATCTGCAGCATTTTCCATAGAAATACAATTTTTTCCCATTTCCATAACCACTGTGTGAGCTCACTCCCAAAACCTCTGGAGGCAGTGCCGTGGTGCAGTGCAGGAACAGGAGGTGAGTGCTGGTCTGGTGTGGCTGTCCCAGCCAAGAAGGAGTGAAAGTTGTGTTTGAAACTCCCTGAACTTGGCTGGTTTGAGCCTCCAGCCCCCCCCTGGCTGTGCACAACCCAGAGCCATCAGGCAATGGGCCTGGGGGAGAGCTTGGAGCAGAACCTGTTCCCCCAAAACACCTCCTGCTCCTCTCAGTCACAGCTGGTGCTGGAAATGAAATGGCAAACAGCCACCCAGGAGGAGCCCTCACTGCTTTGGATTTCCTCTCCCATCATGATCCAAGCCATCTCCAGAGGGAGGGAGTGAAAATGAATTTATTTACAGCAGACACACGACTCAGATCAGTTGGAGCACTGAGGAATTGGATCTAAGGAGTCATTTTGATCTCTTATGAGTAAAGTCTCAGCATATTATCACACACAGGCAGCACTGTGGCACTGAGAAAAACCTCTCCAGAAAGGATTCTGCTACTAATGGAGGCAGACAGAGAAAATGAGAGCGAGCCAGAATGTCTTGGTATAGAAATTTCAGGCTACAATTGTACATTATTTCACCTCTTTCCTTGTGCTGAATTGTACACGAACAGCTCCTGAGTTTCTGACATTATTTCAGCTCCAATAAATTCATTTGAATAGTTTTTGCCTGGGTGTTCACTTACACATATTCAGTATGAAGAATATAAATTGTTTTGGCTGCATGCATGGAATTTATTGTATGTTTGTGTTTCCCCACATTTAACATCCAGATCAAGGTTTCTGGAGTGAACACTGACAGTTACAAATGTGCCTTCTGTTAAAATTACTCTTAGGTTGACAATTGTGATTAAAATTGCTTGGTGGGAGACTCACAAGAAATGAAGTCTGGAGAAGGACTGAGCCCAATTTTGATGGAAGTTCTATTCAGAACTTAAATAAGATCTCAAGAGGGATGGTGGGAGTGGAGAATGAAAAGTATTCTACCAGCTTTCAGTCCAGCCACAGCACAGTGAGGCACTAAAATCATGCTATTTTCCTCAGAAATCATTCCATTTTCCTCAAAATCATGCTATTTTCCCCAAAATACTTGATCCAAACCCCAGCACACACACTGAAAGGATAAATATTTTGCAGTGTAGCTGCACTTCACCAAGGAATCCTAATTAACGTCCTGAAATGCATCTAGCAGGGAGAGGCAGTCATCCTGCACTTGCCATATTCCACGATGGCCAATTGTTGCTGTGAGAGGATTGCTCTGGCAGGAATTGCTGACCTGGGATCTGTGGGTAGTTACCTGTTTAATTTTCTCCCTGAGCAGTAGAAAAAACCCCAAGATTCTCACTATTTTGCTTACAGCTCATCACAGCTCCCAGCTATTTCTGCCACTCTTCTTTTTGCAGCAAGCCCTTCTGATGTCTCCAAGTCCTCCAGAATATGTGTTCAGAACCAGGGCACTTAATTACCCAGCCATTCAACAGATGATTCACTTCAGCATCCTTAATTCCCTCCAGTCCTTCCTCCAGTGGCTGCTGTTAAAAAGTCAGGTTGCTACAAAGCTCTGCCTGCTGCCAAGGCTGGTGCCTGACTTACAACCTGTGGGGACTTTTATTAGAATAACATGGGCCACCTGTGTGCTGAGAACCCTGTGAATATTTCACTCCTTCCCTGAATCAAAGCTTAGAAATGCTACAGTTCTTCCCCCTGCATTAAATAGTAAATCACTGTGGTTTATAATCCATCATAAATGTAAGGTACCAATCCAATTCATTCCTCTTTCCAAGCAGTCTCTCCTGCAATCTAACACTAAATCTGTGTCTCCATTGATGCAGTAATCAGTTTGTTCTGTTTGATTTCTCTCCCAAAGTAGAAAAACTAGGAAAATATCTTTTCCAATTTTAATCTCCATTCTAGTCCAAGAAACAGAAGTAAGCAATGTATCAGAAAAGTGGGAATACCCTGAGCAGGCATTTAACAGACATTTTTGTAACTCAGCTTGTACATGAGAGGTGAGCAAGGAAAAGGAGAATTAATAGAACATGCATAATTTATTTGCAGGTGGGTAATGTATGCATGATCTCACATTAAGACTCTCATCTAAGAAGCCATAATGTAAAGTCCATATAAAATATACATAAAAGTGAAGCTATATCCTTAGAGAAAGAACAGTGAAATATTGTATGGATTATAAATGAACTAGAAGTAGAAAATAAGCTCCTGCTGAGCTTGGCTGGCCAAGCCATTCTGATTATGCAGGGAGTTGTCATCCCTTCAGAGGATCCAGGTGAAATATCCCTGGCTTTGAACGTGCTCATTGTGGCCTCACAGGTGAACATTCCTGCACAAAATGGGGGGAGGCTCAGAGAGAACAGAACAAAGCTCATCTGGAGCTCACAAGGAGGGAATCATTTCTGTTTTACATGTTGGTGCACAACTGTGGGTGCCAGTGGCAGCTGAATATCCGGGAAATACCAGTTAAAATGAAGGAGAATGTTCCCCCAACCCATCTCCTGCTGCAAATTTGGATGGGCTGGAATTTAGATGATGTTGGATTTCATCCATAACAAGGACTGGGTAACAATAGAGGGAGATCCAAGGTTCATGTTGATAACAAAGTTTCAGATTTCATGTTTTCATTATTTTTTTGCTCTTCAGTGAATAAAAGGAATAAGGAAAGCTCCAGAGACGCAAGTGGCTTCCAAGTAACCACGTTCCTCAGCAATTCCAAAAGGGGGGAAGTGCTGATTCTAATTATTTCATGATTCCTCTTGATAATAATTACTTGGTAAAGGGCACACACCACAAAAAGCATACAGACAAATAGTGTAAAGAGCAAAACAATATTTCAGAAATATTCTTGGGTTGCCTACAAAAGGCAAAGAAATACAGGAAAAATAAAAAGGATGATTTAGAAGCCAAAGCAAATCTAAAAGCCCTTGAGAGGGACGTCCCAGAGACCTGAATATCTCAGCCCTGAGGAAAGGGAAGCCACAGGAATCCTGTGCACCACATCCCAGAAAGACTTTGGATAGTGGGCACAGGGCTGGTTCTCTCATCTCAGAAGGAGTATATTACAAGTGGAAAAAATTCAGAAAGTGGAAACTAGGCTGTCTAATAACTCTCCATAAAAGCAATAATAGAATAAGTTGGGACTACTCAGCCTAGGAAAAGAATCATTTGGTGGGATATGACAGAAGTGTGCCAAATTTGAAAGGACGGAGAGGCAATAACTTCTCACTAACTGTTCACTGCTGCATCCATGGAAAAGCAGGGACGTGGAATAAATGGCCAGGAGCACATTCCACACTCCTGAAAAGAGGTAATTCCTCCCACCACACACAGCAGGGCTGGGAAACAATTGCAAAAGGATGCTACAGATGCCAGTAATTTACATGGGCTCAAGGAGGCACTGAACATGTACTTGAAAGAGAAATTAATTGCACATGAAGGATTAACAACCAAATTCTGCTCTCATTATTCATGGCCACACTGTCAGCAGTGGGACTAAGCAGATAATGGGTTTATTCCTTCTCTCTGCACAATGCAGGCTTGTGTAGAGCTGCAGGCAGTGCAGGCAGAGCCAGCTCTGCCCTGGGAAGCTGTGGGAGGTGTTTCAGAGGGGCAGGGTGAGCAGGCAGGATTAGGCATCAGCACAGGGATGGGAGCAGCAGGATGTGTCAGAATGCTGATCTCCCCTAGGGACCCCTGCACAGCTCTGCTGAGCACAGGCACCTCAGGGCACTGCTCCCTGTGCTGCCCCAGCAGCAGAAAAACAGAGAACTCCTGATTCCCATCCCATCCTCACAGCGCAGTGCCCAGGACTGTGCCTTTTGGGCAGGTGTGATAGGTGTGTAATAGGATGGTTGAGTCTCACAATTAAAGGTCAAATATCGTGTATATATGTTAAGAGAAGTTTTATAGATTTATAGTAATGTTTTATATAGATTTATAGTAATGTTTTAGCCCCTTGTGCTGCTATCAGGGGTGGCCTGGGTTTGGGACATTTGGGAGGGTTGGCTCATTACCATGGCAGCACCTGACCTCCGGTATTGTATGTGCTGGGAATGCCCTGATGAAGGAAGGAATGATGAATCTGACTCCATGTGCTCAGAAGGCTAATTTATTATTTTATGATACTATATTAAAGAATACTATACCATACTATGCTATACTCTACTATACTAAAGAATACAGAAAGGATACTTATTGAATGCTAAAAAGATAATAAAAAAAACTCATGGCTCTCTCCAGAATCCCAACACAGCTTGGCCCTGTATAGCCAAAGAGTGAAAACAACTCACAGCAGAATCCAATGGAACAATCACCCGTGGGTAAACAATCTCCAAACACATTCCATATGAGCAAAACACAGGAGAAGCAAATGAGATCAGAATTGTTTTCCTTTCCTCTGAGGCTTCTCAGCTTCCCAGGAGAAAAATCCTGGGTGAAGGGATTTTTCCAGGGAATGTGAATGCCCCACTCCAGAAAAGATTTAAGGAAGTGATTTCCACCACTGGACAGCAGAGAAGGAGTCGATGGACAGAACCTTGGGAAGGGCTAAAGGGTTAAAAGGTGAAACCGCCATTGTGTGGGTGAGCACATGGTGGGGAAAATCCTCTGCTCCTGGCACCGTAATATTTTCTCTATTCAGTTTTCTGTTGTGTTTTTGATAAGGTTTTAATAAATGTTTTATATTCCGGAAGTGAGCATCACTTTTCTCACACAAGTGTTTGCCTTCACCTGTACAATAAAGCTTTAAGATCCTGTGTGTGGGGTTGGTTGTGTCAGTTAATTTGATGGAGACCCTGGGGATGATCCCAAGGATCTTGGGCAGCTTAACCTGATCAGGCTCCTCCAGGCTCAGCTTGTAGCAGCACTGCAAGATCTGTTACTAAATCCATTAGGCAGCAGCACATGAACTCAAAGGGCTTTAAAAACACCTCATGCAAATGGGAATGTCACTCGAGGCCATGAGAAACTCTGGGAGTTCCAAAGGTTCTCATGCTTGAAATGGGCACCAGATAGAACCGTTTTGCATATGAACTTAATTAGAGTTCTACTAATTAGACAGCATCTTTGTAAAGCAAACGTGTTTGGAGAAAAATGAAAATCAAGTTTATTTTCCAAATGCAATGCAATACCCAGAGCAATGGAGATGGCAGCTTGACATGCACAAGATGTGCCAATATTTGCTCTGCACAATTGTTTCTCTGAAGATTAGGGGGGCTGAATCTGTAGACATGGCAGATAATTTGAGTGGAATTACACTCCAGAACATATATTTTTTTTGTTAGGAAGAGCTGCAGTAATAGATTCTGATTAGGCATTCAGTTGGTAGCCAGCACATGAATTCCAATTACTGAGCCAGTATTCAGAGTAAATTTTCATTGAAACTTTTCAGACCAGGAGTGAGTAAAACCTTCCAATGGTTTAAGCTGTCCTGAACCACTTCAATTAATTTGTGGGTTTGTAAAATTGATGTAAGGCTGCAGAGGAGATTTCCACCCACACACCTCAACTTAATCCCTTTTCCCTCCCCAGACACAGCTCTATCTCCCTCCTCCTTCTCCACCCTGATCCACTTCTCACAGAAAGATCATCCAGCAAAGCAGAGATTCTACCAGTGAATTTCCCTCTAGCCTGGAAAAACATCAAGCTGTTACCAGAGGAGCTTCATGTAAAATGCAATACTATTTGCAGATATACCTAAATACTTATTTTCCTACTAAATATTTTCCCTCTATGTAATGGTACACCTCTAATCCCCAAATCTCTCTTTAGTCCTTCATTTCATCCTAACTATTTTGGTTCCACCTGATGCAAACAACATTAAAAACTCCTTTTTAAGGGATGGGTTTAAAGCCCTGTTGGACTGTAAAGAGGCAGAAACATGTGCATAAGTGAAAATCTGAAAATCCTTCTCTGAGGCATTTTCTTGGTGATTATTCAGCTCCCTCTTCTCCCAGTACTTGATATTTAGATCTCCAGATAAGACTTAAGAACCACATTCTCTGTTATTGTATGTTGGATATTATTTTAAATAGGCACTTCGCACATTACATAAATAAGAATAAACATTAAATAAAGAAATAAGTATTTCCAGGCAGAGCAGCCAAGTGAGAACAGGACTGGAAGGAGAAGAGCTGTGGTGACAAGAGAATGATCCCAGCAGCTCCATTCCCCAGATCACAAACCAACAGCTCTGCGAGGCACACAGATATCTCAGTAAGAGAAAATTCAAGATAAAAATAAAAGCAGAGCTATCTGTGTGGTAAATTGAAATGTCAGCACCTGTAACCACAATAAAAGTACCATTAATGGTTTACTCTGATCACCTGGAGTGCAAATCCATGCTGCAACCCGTGGAAATTTTGTGTAATATAAACCCAACTCATCTGAATTATTGTAATTTGGAGTGGCAGGAAATGGAATTGGGGGGAGAGATAAACAAAAATATGTATTTGGCGAACACTGTTTCAATAAAACACTGAGGTTGATTCAGGTAAATCCCAGGGAGCCACTGACAATGAAAAAATATCCTTATGCTCCTCATTAAGTAAATACTACAGTTTATCACTTAAAAAACTGCAGGAAAATACAGGCAAGAGTCTTTTTATGACCAAACTCCATCCAAAGTGCTTCATGCAAATAAGCCCAGTAAAAGCAGAATCATTCAGTGCACACAAATCCAAACTGCTGGATCCAAAGCAGGCTCATCTGGAGTAAAATCAGGCCATTCTCTCCAAGAGATGGAGGAATCTACAATGGCCAACACTTTCAGAACAAATCACGTCCCTTTAAATTGGCCTCATTAGCCTTTCCTGCAGAAAAGCAAAATGCAATTTAGTTTCTTAAAGGGACTTCTCTCAACTGTAAAATTCCTAGGATTTGGCTTATGGAATAATATTTTTTTTCTGAGTTCTGATTAAAAGAATGTAAGCTTAATAATCCATGAGGCTATGAGCAACCTTTGTTTTCAGCACAGAGAGCTTTCCAGTTAGCTGGAACGAGCTTTTTGGGTTTAGACACTTCCAGGCCATTAAGCTAATTAAACAAATGAGCATTCATTCCACCAGAAGAACCAGTTGCTCCACGAAGTGATAGTGGCAATTAAGCAAGTGACACTCTTCCTTCTGAGAGTCCCAGCAAGGGGCTGAATGTGCTGAGTGCACAAACAGAGCAAACCATGGAGTGGAGATCTGGACAACTTCACAGAGCTCCCAGCTTTGCCCCAGTTCTTTAAGAAATTCCCAAATTCCAGGCCCCATGAGCTTCTCTCGGACCCAAGAGTGTAATTCTGCAGCAGGGCCAGCTGCTGTTTACCCAGGAGTGTTTCTCATTTCAGCAAAGTCAGCTGAGGATATTTAAAGCATGGATATGAGAAAGCTCAAGTGATTTAGCTGGATGAGCTTGAATTTAACAGGATTACTTCTTATTTTTATTAGAAAGCTATAAAGTGATTCTGCTATCTTTTTTTTTTTTCTTTCCCCAGAAAGGTCATCATGGTGAGAGCAGAATTATCTGCATTCTATAGAATTCCTGCAGCAGTCTCATTGCCCAGGCTCACAGCAGTGTGGCACATTTAACTGGATTCACCATCCATCATGCAGAACTGTCTGCAGCACACTCCAACCTCTGGAAGGTTTAAAAAAAAATCGAGCTGCATTTTTCAGCTTGTCTCAAGGTAAGAGCACACAGAGTTCAAGCAAAGCCTGAAACCAGCTACCACCCAGAAAAGTTCAGAAATTCCTCAGAAAAAGTGATTAAAATATAAGAGAAATAAAACTGCTGCAGCTTTGCCTTTTTCTCCCCACAGAGAAGGAAGGAGGGTTTCAAAGCAGTGTTACAATTATCATTAGCAGAGCTGGATTGCTGCAGCAATTCTAAAGAGAGAGTTACACCTGGATTAAAAAATTGATTTGGTAACACAAGTCCATGGGGACAGACAAATGGCTGGTCACAAATTGGGATATAGTCAAGAACACCCCAACTTAATATTGTTCAGTTTTTGTGCTGGTGAATGCTTTGCCTGTTAAATAAACAGTTTTTTCCACTTTTCTCCATGGAAATCTTTTACCTGAACCAGCTGGGGAGGGGCCACTTGAATATACCCTATTGGAGGTTTTTCTCCCAAAATTGACCTAAACCACGACAACACCGGAGAAGGAAACTGCAATTCACTCAGGACAACCTGAGCGAGTGACTTTTACATAAAAATAGCCACTGCTTTTCTGAGTAATCCAAGGAAATATTTCGTTTGTTCTATGCAAGAGACAGAAAAATAATAAAATATACTCTTTTTTTTGGCACAGAAATTCACATTTCTGAATATCACAGCACCTCTCTACAGGTGAGAGGGAGGGGTTGGTGACACCATCAGGTTAATGTCATTTAATCTCTTCAAACACCTCTTCTGCACCCTGCCCTTCCCATCAGGTATCCTGAGTGTTGCTCCATTTCAGTACAACTTTTTGTAACTGTTGTTGTCCATAAGATAACTGTGGTTATACAACCAGGCAGAAGAAGAAAAAAAAATATAAAAATCCTGGTCTTCTGGTGACTTAGTGACTTCATTTTTAGGAGCATGCTGAAAATTATCACTGTTCTATAAACCAGATTCCTTCAAATACCTCCATAAAGCCAACCCAAAACTGGATCACAGCTTTCCTCTCTGGTTCTGAGCCACCACAGGAGATATTTGAGCCTGACTTTTGGAAAGCTTGAGCTTCCCAAGGGAAGTTCAGGCCCTTGGCAGCTCCTCCAAGCCAAACTACACTCAGACTTTTCTTGGTGCAGCAGCAACTTCATTTGTCTGGCTCTATAATTAAAAAGATACTTAGACTTGTCAGCAAGAACACAGCCAGTTTGTTCTGAGTTTAAGCTCCATGACAAGACAGCAATCTTCAGGCTTTTGAGCATAATGCATTAATATAATTATTAATGTCCTGGTGTGTTGGTTTGGTGGGTTTTTTTCCCCTCAATTTTCTTCTCTTTCCCCCTGCTTTTTTCTTATTTTTAATTTTCGGGTTTTTTTCTTCCTAGCAAGGCAACACTGCATTAGAAATAGCTCTTATCATTTTAATAGTCTTTAAATGAGGCTGGCAAAGCCTTAAATAAAGAGATATTTTGTTGGAGAAAATAAAGAAAATAGAGAAACTGTTTGTAAAACATAACTCTTGTGCCCAAAGGGACATATCATTTTCATATTTTAAATCTGAACGCATTTCAGTTATTTTGTGTTTTTGCAGCAATCAGTTCACATTATGAGAATAGGGTAGTATAATTATGGAAATTAAGTACAGATTTCAGTTGAATGAACTCATCAGATGGAATTACAGCCTTTCTAGATTGGTCGTCTGGCTTTATGTCAGATGATTTGCATAAAACATTTAGCTTAATGAGAAGTAAACAACAAGACTGCAGAATGTATTAACCCAAGGGGGTCTGAGCTGACATGTAAGAAATATTAAGGTTGTAGTTTTTTTTTTACTATTATTATTATTATTATTTTAAAGACAAAAAGAAAGCCTTGAGAGCAGATTAGGAACATAAAGGTAATTCTGGTTTGGATGATAATTCTTCATGAGTGGTATTTTTCACCACCTACAGTCACCCACTGTGAAGTAATTTTTCAGGTTTATTTATTTTCAGTTGCCTGTAAGCAGAATCTGACATAATCTAGTTACCCTGTCAGATAGTGTTCATGGCTGCAAACATGTCTTTGTGTTCAGTAGTTGAATTTTCTTCTGGTCAGTGATCTGGAACTTGCTCAAATTACTTTCTGGGATATGTAGTCATTTATCCATAATCTCTGGAGGGTCTAATTTTCATTGGGAAGTACAGAACCGAACTGCACTTTTGCATCTTTAATCATTAAACTCAGCAATGCTGCCATCCCAAAAGCATATTGATAGCAAGGCTGCTCAATGCACAGAATATTAAAGGGCTCCTTTTGCTGTTCCCATGGCAGCATCTCCTTCTGGGAGGGTGTTCTTCAGGAGGCCTCAGCAAAGTGTGTGAGGGGAGATTTGAAATCCCTGGACTGAAATTAGGATTTCAGGCTCTGCCCCTGGGCTACCTCCCAGCCTGGTACAGCTGTGCATTCCCAAAATGGGATTAATTCAGGGCTTCATCCCACTGTAGATCCCCTCCAGATGTGTCTCCCTCTTGTACCGCAGACTGAGGGTGGCCACTCACCACAATCCAGAGTGACCCTTGCTCTGTGTGGAAAGAACCAGAATTGCCCCCCTGACTGTTGCTCTGCTCTTCTAAAGTTCTACTAAACTTTTTGATGTTGACATTTTTGTAATGGAGTTTCTCATGCACTTTTCATGTAAATAATGATTGTTTTGCTTTCCTTTCTGGAGGAAGAGAGAACTGATGGACTGTTGGTTTGACCAGTGTGGTTGAAGAAGTGGCAATTTCATCCTCCAATCCAGGGTCACTTTTAGAATTCTATAAATATCGAAATCTGAAAATAAACATTCCTTTTTTACCTTGGACATCTCAGCGTGTGAGTGTCGTTCATTTTGTGTCCTGTTGTGACACCTGACATTTTAGACACCCGGGACTAAATGAAGCTTTCAGCTCTGCATCCCAACATGAGCAGGAGCATGGACAGAAGATCACAGGAGGCCAGGTTGGTGCCTCTCCAGCCAGAGCCACCCACCAGCTGCACGTCCCAGCCCTGCTGGGGGATGCAACTCCCTCTGATTCCCTGGCCAGGCCCAGAGAGCCCCTCCAAGCTCCAGCCCCAGGGATTGCTAATAAGGCACTTGATTACTGGAAAGAAATGTCCCCAGTTAAGGATTAGCATTCACCATCCTCATACAGGGCAGAATGAAAGTCTGCAGGAACAAATCAAACCCTGGGGCTCTACTTTTCATTTAATCCACACGTGAGCATTCCAGGGAACAGCCCAGGTTAACCAGCAAAGTGGTTGTTCAACTGCAAGGCAAATATTTTGATTAATGCAGCTCTGATTTAAAGGCATGAAATAAACTGCAGTGCTTAGACAGCCTCCTGATGGTGCACATTTTAAATATTTTTGTATTCTAATTAAAAAAAAATACCATATGAGACTGAGTAGACGAGGATGAATCATCTTTCAGGCTTCCATTACTTTTGCCCAGGAAGGTTCAGTACTGGGAGAGATTGCCTTTCCCCCATCCATGATTGCTGGTGACAACACACAGAGAGGAGAGTCACCAATTCAGTGGCTTGAAGAACAGCATGCCCCATGTTGTGCTTACATTTCAAAATAAAGAATCATATGGCAGTGGAAAGGGAATAAACCACTCTGCTTTTGCTGCCTCGTGTGCTCTTTCTACTGCTGAGCTCTCCTTAATGAAAAATTGGCCCAGGCTGGAAGAAGCAGAGCAGGAGATGAGGAGGAAATGGTGGTGTGGGAAACTGCTGACCCTTGTGTCTGCCTGAATACAGAGACAGCAGAGGTGGGGGGTGCCTTAAAAGAATCTGTGACAGCCAATGAGCTCATGGCTGGCCGCTTTTAGGGAAACAAAGTGAAATGAGGAAACTTCAGCCTGCTGGATGTGATGCCTCAGGTTTTAGTTTTTATATTTTTCAGATTCTGTGCTGCTTTACTGTGCAATTCTGAGCTTCATATCTGGGGATGGTGAGGTCCCTGCACAGAGCAGGGAGACAAAACAATTCCTGCTCCAGCTGGGCACCAAGGACAAATGATCCAAATCTCAGCCCAAGAGCACAAACACCGTGGGCTGGAGAGAGAAAAACAAGCAGGGTGGGACTGCAGGGGCTAAAGCTGGAATGGGACAATGAACTGCAAGATGCAAATGGAGCAGAACTGATCCAAGGGAGAGACCCCGGGAGCGCTCGTGCATTTTGGGGCCATTTTGGTTCATCTTGGGTGCAGCCCTGGCTGGGCTCTTGTGCTGCCCAAGGTGGATCCATTGAGGAGATCCTTTTAATAAATCCCTGCTTTATTCTTTAACTCTGTCCAGTCTATGTTTTAGGGCAGCCTCTCAAGGCATCAGATGAAGGTGCAGATGTTGCAGGGAGGGATTAACTCTGGTGACTTAAAGGCTGGTGGCTCAGTGGCCACACAGCCAGGGTGAGGAGAACAGCATCACAGCTCAGTTCAGAAAAAAATTATGGAAAAAACATTTGGGGCCTAGCCTGCAGCAATTCAGGGGAATTGTCCTTGCTCTACAGCTGGCTTGGTGCTCCATGTGAAACCAGACCGTGTGCCATGAACACCTTGGAGAGTTCACACCCTTCTGGCTGGTCTGGCGGGTATCACCCAGAAACAAATGCCTGTCACACCTGCAAAGGTCTCTTCAGACAACACTAAAGAATCCTGATCCTGTTACTTCTGAGCAGTGGGCCCAGTTTTACCCTTGGGTAACAGATTCTGAGCCACCCACCTGCCTCAGACAGCCCAGAATGCTCCCAGTGAGCAATCACCACCATGTGTCCCATGGGGAATGATTCCCCTAGAAAGCCTCTAAACACCTTGGGATGGTTGGGATGAAGGAGGTTAGAGTAGTCTCTGAGGCTGGTGTGTTTTAGATGTGAAGAAAACAACACCAGTCCTTGCTCTGGTAGCAGAGAGGTGGAAAATGAGGTGCATTCCATGGAGCTTGAGTGACTCAGCAGCAAAGCTGCTCCTCTCTCCATCTCCAATTGAGCTGAAGGATTGTTTCCTTCTCTCTGCCTTGGTTTATGCTCTGCTATAAACCTGTGCAAGGCCCTCAGCTCAATCAGCAGCTAAACAAAGTGATAATTCGTGCTTAATGAACACCTTCCACCCATTGAGCACAAAACCCTTTCCAAAGGTAAATGAGCACTCAAGACGTGGGGAAAAACGACATCCAATTATAGGGGATTATGAAATGAAGCTGAAGCAGACTGTGAGTACCACAAAGAGCACTCCTGCTCCCTCCTGCTGTCCTTCAGGACCATCCTTCACAGAGGTAATGCAGCTTTTACTCAAAATTTCACTGAGTACCTGAAAATTCCATTTCATAGCATATGGTGCAGAATCATCTCTTTTTCTTTCTTTTTTTTTTTTTTTTTTTTTTTTTTGAGAGGAGCACATTTCTTGCTCTTAGTTCAGGCTGAACAACTTACACACAATTGCAAACACGAGATTCAGCACAATTTTTTAACTTGGTGCAACCTGGTCCCTTTTCCTGTGCCTTGCAGAGGGTGATAATTCTGCTCTAGGTTGGTCCCAGCTTTTACCTGTGGGATACATTATGTCCCATTTTCCCTTGAGTTTCTAAAACCAGATTTACCTAGAGTTTGGGAAAAATAAAATTTCCATCCTCTGGCTTAGGAACAGCTCCCACTCCCAACCAGCAGGACCAGGTGCAGAAATGAGATGTCCATCAACATTCCAGCTGATCACCCCAAGGGCTTTTCTCCTAAAAATGTACTACAGTGAGTTTTCCCAGAAAAACCATATCCAAGGGACTGGGAAAGGGTCTGGAAATGTGGATTTCAGAGGAGGAAAGATGGTCACAAAATGAACACTACCCTCCAAATGTCCCCTTAAAGCTGGGCCTTGTGCAGAGAGGAGTTTAGGATTCAGTGAGGAATGGGAGCAGCAGAAAGCACAGCCTGGGGACTCCAGCACTCAGCTGGAATTCTTTGGGGATGTAATTTAAAGATTGTGAACAATGCTCAAGTGGTTTACTGCAAGTGAGCCCAAGCCACTTGTCCCATAAATCAGTGTTAGAGCTCCTGATGCCTCTCCCAGTGCCTCATCCATCTGTGTTCCACAGACTCCCATTAGCTACAACTTTTTATCAATTTCACAGAGAATGAAGTAGAGGGTGAGAAAATTCCCTGCTCTCTTTGGAGCCAAGAAAGTGATAAGGAAGCTACAAACTTTCAGAACTATGGGAAGGGAAACTGCAGAAAACATTAATGCCCCCCCCCCCAGATCATACCCTTGTGGACTGCTCAGAGTCACCTGGACTTCTTAGATCTTTCCTTTTCTCCTGATCATGAGGGATTTGAGAGCTCTGCAGCACTCAGAAAAGCAAACAACACATCTTGTAATCACAATATCATGTTTGATGCTGTCTGAGAGCACGGAGGGAAAACTGTGGCTGGAACCACAAGTGTTGGTTGTGTTTCAACAGCTGTTAAAATGCAGGAAAATAATATTTTGCTTTGCACAGGCATTGCTGCTCCCACACTTCAAGCAAATAATGGCATTTCTGAGTAATACCTTTGAAGCCAGGAGGAGGAGGAAGGAAACCTCCTAAGGATGTTTCCTCCTCCTTAGCTCCTTCACCCCCTGGGTGTTGAGTGCAGAGCAGCCTGGGCACAGGGATGCTCTGCCTTGGTGCCTCACCTTTTAGTTTTCTGTTTTTCACATTCTGTGCTGCTTTAGTGTGTGGGTCTGGGTTCACATTAGGTGATGGTGAGCTCTGTGCACAGAGCAGGGAGACAAAACAATTCCTGCTCTAGCTGGGCACCAAGGACAAATGATCCAAATCTCAGCCCAAGAGCACAAACCCCGTGGGCTGGAGAGAGAAAAACAAGCAGGGTGGGACTGCAGGGGCTAAAGCTGGAATGGGACAATGAACTGCAAGATGCAAATGGAGCAGAACTGATCCAAGGGAGAGACCCCGGGAGCGCTCGTGCATTTTGGGGCCATTTTGGTTCATCTTGGGTGCAGCCCTGGCTGGGCTCTTGTGCTGCCCAAGGTGGATCCATTGAGGAGATCCTTTTAATAAATCCCTGCTTTATTCTTTAGCTCTGCCCAGCCTCTGTTCTAGCTCAGCCTTGTCGAGGCATCACCTCACATCTGCATCACCTCACACCTCTGCATCACAGAGAACCCCAAACATTCCCACACCCCCTGGGAAGTGATGGGCACTGTTTTAAAGGGTGACATCTGAGGAACTTGCCTATAATTGAAATCATGCTGAATTTTTAATTCTCTCCTTGGATAAATCCTTTCTGTCCACAGTTTTTTCTGGTTTTGTTTTTTTTTTTCTATTTAATAATTTATTTAGGGTTAGATTTAGAGCAGAGAGTGTGTGGGGTGGGTGTGCTGCCCTTTGAGGTTTCTTAGCAGTTCAGTGAGGTTTGTAAAAATGTTGAAAAAGACCTGTTGATTGCATCTGTGTGTAATTACCAGTTGTGGAATGTGAGCATGCAGTATGTATTTATTGAATTATGCTCTGAATATGAATAGTACACTGCTGCTCCTTAATTGCCTACTCTGAAAGGTGGCTGACAATGGGGCTTTTCATCTCCTCCCACTTCTGCAGGGAGAAATAAATAAAATTTCCTCTTTTTTGGTTTTTTTTTGTTTAACAGTCTGCTGACATTTTGTCAGCCAGAACACATATATTAGGAAATACCATTTCAGTACCAGTGTTGCTTAGTAAATTTTAAGGGATGTGGGGAAAGAAGCAGCAATAAGAGAGAGAAAAGTACTCAAAACCAGATATTATGAATAATGTTAGTACTTCATGAAGTGCTCACGGAGGTCACTGAGAATTTAAAGGTATTTTGCATCAGGTTCTTACATGTTTTGCTCTGTTGTTTTTCTTTTCCCAAAACAAGTTCGAATTTTCTGCCAGTGTTAGGGGATGAAACTTCACTGAAATCTCTGGAAATGCACCAGCTTATTTCAGAAACATATGTTGTCTGTAATATTTCCACAGAAAGACAAAACTCCAACAAAATCTGTCCACATAAAGGATCCTCACCTGTTCCACAGCAGGAATTTCACAGTGATCATACTCATTTATCCACCTCTGCTTACAAACATTGCTCACGAGCCCTAAAGCAGCAAAATCATGGTTGGTACCCTTGGTTCCTTTCCATAATAAATGTCCTGAATATAGAGATGTGTTTATTACACCTGCAGCCATTCACACTAATTTAAAAGGAGCTTCAGCAAAGGGCACCTTAGGACACGGTGTGGAGGTATTGACAATCCCCTGATTTAATGCATTACCACATGCCACATGTGACTGGAGCAGTTTTATATCCCTGACAGTGGAGCAGACATGCAGCTTAATTGAGTTCAATTTAGAAGGGCTGTAGAACAAGCCATGTACAGTGGAAATTCTGTATTTTATAGTAGCACTGTAACAATTCTTTAACAATAGCTGGAACTCATTTCCACACTTCTGACTTAACAAAAGAAAACTCAGCCAAGGCTCCCAAGTATAATTAAATTGGTATTCATCACTCAGCCATAAAGAGCACCAGAGCACTGTGAAACAAAATCTCTGGCAGGGGGTCTGAGCCCTTCTGTTTCAATTTCCTGAAGGCCAAGACAGCTGAAAGAAGATAAGCAAACATCCCTGCAGAAATGGGAAATCAGAATGGATGTCTGTGAAGGACTGGACAGGCAGCAGCATAGCAATGAAAGTGCTCAAGTGTTTACAAATCCTTCCACGGAATGCTGCACAGCTTGGGAGATGGGGACTCTGCATGCAGATAGAAAAACTCCTTTTTTTATTGAGGAGCTGATCCAAATCCAGCTGAAATTTGTGCAAAGAGCTGTAGCTCTGTTTCCATGGGTTTGGTGATGTCCTGTGTAATCCATCCCACCAGTGTCGCCCAGACCACAGGACCATGAGGCCACAACAATCACATCACAAATGGGCAAGTTTGAGTCCCTGATGTCTCTGTGGGTCAGGAGCACAGCAGGCACAGATTGAAATCACTGAAATAACCACAGTTATTTCACTATGTACTATACTGTATGTACTATACTTCATATATTTCACAATATTATTTCTCTATATATATTAATATATTAATATATATTTCCCTATATTATTTCAATTACCACTGAAATAACCACAGTTATTTCACTATTTACTATAATATATATACTATACTTCATATATTTCACTGTATGATTTCTATGAATATTAATATACTAATATATTTCACTATATTATTTTAATAAGCACTGAAATAACCACAGTTATTTCACTATATGCTATATTTTATATACTATACTATATATACTTTACCTCATATAGTATAGTGTAGTATAGTGAAGTATAGTTTATATATTATAAACTAAGTATAGTTTATATACTATACTTATATATTTCACTATATGATTTCTACATACATTAATATACTGATATATTTCAATCTATTATTTCAATAACCACTGAAATAACCACAGTTATTTCACTATATACTATACTATATATACTATACTTCATATATTTCACAATATTATTTCTAGATATATTAATATATTTCCCTATATTATTTCAATAACCACAGTTATGGTGTTCCAAAAGAATTGTTCTGAGTAACTAAACTCAAAGAGTCTCACAGTACAGAAATGGGCACAGCTGACGAGGGGGTTGCTTGTTTTCACAATCACTGTCATCCCTAAAAGTAGAAACAAATAAAAGGAACAAAAAAACCCAGAGAACAACCAAAACCCAGTGAAACTTGGAGTAAAATCCTGTCACTGCACAAGAGTTCCTGCTTAGGGGCTCTTTTTTGCTGCAGTTTCTTGTGCCCTGTCTGAGTTCCAGCAATGCTCAGGCAGTGCTGACAAATGCCCTGTGCAGCATTGTTGGTGCACATTGTGATTTAGCACAGCACAAGTTTTAATCACTTATGGAAATGTTTGATGTGGGGCTTCAGGAAGTACTGCTGAAGTATTGATTGCTGCTTCAGACTTGTGCTTGTGCCTTCTGAGCTAATGAAATTTGTACCAAGGACCAAAACTGGGCAGTGATGTCAACAGAATCATGGCTCATTTGGCCATGGCTCAGGCCCTACAATTATATTAAGTGGTTTTATGGGAATAAAAGCAGGAAGCCAGCTGAACTACCCTCAAATGACCAATGAAAACAATCCAGATATTCTGTTTGCAAGGCTCACTTCACAGCACAAGCATCAGACAAACAGCCTTTCCTGGATCTTTTGCACTGTCAAGTCACAGTGGGCACAGGAAGAGGGACTGAGGGACATCTGCTGTGGAGCATGTGGCACCCCAAAGCCAGCTCTGTGCTGGGAAGTAATGCAGAGTGCTCACGTGGCACAACGGATCCTTGGTGGGATTTCTGAAGCTATATCTAAATAAATTCCTTCTGCCAAGTGCATTTGATGGGCTTCCCAACCCAATCATATGATTTTTGTGAGTCCCTGTTAACTCCAGGGCCTCCATGTGTGTTTTTCTCCTGCATATCTCTCCTGATTTGCGTGGCTGGTGGACTTTTCTCTCTTGCCTCAGCCAGGCTTTGTTATTTTGCTGATTCCCCTGCTGCTGCCCTGCCTCTGCTTCGTTTCCTTACCTCTGACCTGGACCACCTTTCACGGGCAGGGGATTCTCAGCTGCTGCTGCTTTCTGTCTGTGTCCTCTCTCCAGTCCTGCTCAGAAGCCAACAATAAAACTGAAAGAGCAGCAGCTGAAATTATAGTCACCTTTCTCCAGATTTAATAACATCATGAGAAGAGTTATAAGACTTGTAAAATCTCATTTTCAGAGCTGAATTTTGTAACAAACCCGAAGTTTCAAAAAAAATAATAACAGTAGCAAGAGTCCAAGGCTTTTAGAGTGAGGTAAAGGGCAGTAAGTAATTGGAAAATATTTAGAATCTTGCAGGCAAGAAAAAGGAGGAAAGGCAGATAATTCTGGTCCATGAATATGTTTATAATTAATCACTAATGAATAAAACTTTGTGTCCTGTCAGCATGGAAACCTCCTGTGACCACTGCCTTGCCTCCTTTTCTGAATAGGCTGAACACACCAATGAAATTCAGTTTTACACCTGAAATGCTTCCTGTCAAAACTACCAAATACATTCCCCAAAAAAGAGTTTTCATTTCAACAGCTGCATTTTTTTTCCACAGCAAAATTGCAGCAGGTTGTGCTGAGTGGATATAAGGAAGAGGCTTTTTGTGAGGGCGGTGAGGCCCTGGGACAGGCTGCTCAGAGAGGGGGTGGGTGCCCCAGCCCTGGGAACATTCCAGGTCAGGCTGGCTCTGAGCAGCCTGATCCAGTGGAAGATTTCCAAGCTGATTACAGGGATTTGGGACATTTAAAATTCTCTTCCAGCCCAAACCACTCCATTATTCTAAAAAATGTAGGTAACAACACTGTCAGAGACCAGAAGATGGGTCAGGATGGAGGGAGTCTGGTGTACCCTGCAAATGAAGCACTGTACCTTCCCTAAAAAGGAGTCCAAGACCTTGTTTAAAGGCTTTTGAATTCAATAAACAGAGCTCAGTGATTTAATGAACTTTGAATCGTATTCCTTGCTGAAGCAGGAGCATTCAAACAGGAATTGTGTCCCTGGTAACAAGGCAGAGCCTGGCACCCCAGAGCAGAGCAAAGGGCAATTTCCAGACAGAGCCATCTGGGTTCTGTGCTGGGCTCTAACAGTGGCAATAACATTTCCATCCAGTGGACACCTGGATGCTTGGAATAGGACAGAGAACATCAGCTCATTTCATTTTGGCTTGCAAATAGCTGCAGGTGACAAAGCTGTTTGCTTGCTTACAGCCCAGGATGGGCTCCAAGTGCAAAGAAAAAGCCTCTGGTATCTCACAGTCACCTCCTGCACCTTCCATATGTATTCATTTAGCATTTAGCCTGACCCAGATGTAAAATGAAATACCTTCCTCAAGGGGGAAAAAATACATATATATGAAGTGACTACACAATTCTGTAAATATTTTTTTAAATACAATCAGAGCCCTGAATTGTGTGGCATAACTACAATTTGTCACAGCACAGTTATCAAAGGCACTGCAGTGAATTTAATAATAACAGAGCCATCTTTAGAGGCAAATGCTGAAAACACAAGATCTGAATTCTGTTCTTTAGACAGGAGTTCTCCATGGTGGAAGCAAATGCTGAAAACATCAGATCTGATTTCTCTTCAGACTCATTTGTGAGTCCCCAAAGATCAGTTGAACCCTTTCTGTGATGGCTGAGTTTGGGTATCAGGTTCTGTCATATTTCCTTTAAAAGCAGCTCAGGTGAAGTGTGTGAGGGGATGGGCACAGCTGGATGCTGCTGGGGATGCTCTGGGTGTTCAGGGATGGGAGGCAGGGGATTTGCAGCACAGCCAGGAATCCGCGCTGTAGCATGGATGTGAAGAACAGATAATGAGGATGTGAAGAACAGATAAGGATGCCCACATAAACAGATATTGAGGCCACAGGTAAAATGGGAAAACATTTCTGGAGCCATAGGAAACTGGGTTTCCAACTCTGGGAATGGACCAGAACTAAGCTTGGAGGTGAGAACCCATCCACCTGGACAGAGTGGAATCCTGCTTTCCCTCCATTTTATAAAAGGAGACAAACTACATATAAATGCATACAAGCTTGAGAGAACAACAATTTATGAAGCCCATCTAGATACTCAGAAGAGAAAAGTTACATCCTAGGGAGGAAGAGAAGCCACAAATGAAATTGAATGGTAGAAATAAAAAAATGACACAAAGTCCCTACACAGTCATTTCCCTCTCAGACAATACACAAGACATGGTTAGTGAAAATCAAAGTTATTTTCTCAGCCCAGGCCATTTCCCTGTGCTTCATCTCCACCAGCATTTTTGCAACCAGAAGCAAATCTTCCCTTTAGTTTATGACACACAGAGGGGAAGGCGATGAGCAGAATAAGGGCAATAGAAACCCACTTTTGTAATAAGGGAAGCAAGATTTCGCTGGGACAGACACAGCTCTACCTGCCAGCAATTACCCAGCCTTGCCTCTGGAGCCTCAAAGGACATTTACTCCCCACTGCACCACGCAGGGGGCCTCAAATGGAAGAAAAATGGATTTGGAGAGGCCTCTGCAGTGAGGGCTGGGAAAGGGACAGAAAGCAAAAAGCAGAGATGGAAAACTCAGTGAGTTCCATCACAGCTCTGGTGGGCACAGCTGGAAGGAAAGGCAAAGGGAGAGTGGGAGAAGAGAGCTCTTCCTCCTTGATTCTCCTATGCCAAGAAATAGGCTCTTCTTGGGCTCTAAAACTGACTTTAAAGGCTCCTAATTTTTAAACAGAAGGCATGATTTTTCTTTCTCATTTCTGTCCTATAATGAGGCCAAATTTTCACAGAAATTTTCCTTCCTTCAGTAGGAAAATAAATTATTTTCTATGAAAGCCGCCATGGAATATGAAAAAAAATAAATCCCAATTATTATGTAATCTTAATTAATTATATTTTTAAAATTACTTTTCTTCTGCCTTCCTTACAAAACCCAGAACTCCACTGTTTATCTTGTTATATCTAAATTAGCAGCCTCCCCAAGCAGGTGTTACACTTGGAAGACAACATGTTGCAAGCAATTAGAGAATTGTATGTAAATACACAATTTATCTGAGGAAAAGAAAGCTCTTTGGTGTGATTAAGTATAATTTTAAAAAAATTTGTGCTAAAGAAAAGTAAACAACTCCCCAAGTGGGTGATTGGAAAACGTGGTTCCCTCGGGGACCAGCCCAAGGAGCACAGAAAGGTGTGAGAGTGCTGCCTCAATTTGCAATCTTTGTTCCTGAGAGACTTTGCTCTTGGAGGAATTGATGATTCAGAATGTGATTTCTCCTCCATCAGCAAGTCCTTAATAAAGGAATGGATTTGTGGCACAAATCTTGGGGGTGGGAAGCACGAGCAGGCAGGGAATGCACGAGCAAAGGGGGACAGGAATGCTCTGAGAAAAGGCCACAGATGGGAAAACTGAGCCCAGCTGGAGAAACTTTTCCAGCAAATTTTACCTGGAGTTTTGTTATCAACTTCCCAGCAGCCTGAAGAGGAGGAGAGCCAAAACCTGGTAAAGAGCTGCACAACCCCACCTGTGGATTCACAGCTGGGCTTACCAACCATGGAAAACTCGGCAGGAAAACTCCTGCACTCCACAGAACTCCCACGAGAATGCAGCTGGAATTATGGCTAATTTACTGCTGGATAAACCCTTGTGAAAGACAGAAAATGATTGAGTCTTCGCTCTGCCCACTTTTGGGTGTTCACTACTTTCCAAATGAATGAAAATCCCCACCCTGATGCCTTTCTCCTGTCAAATGACGCATTTTAACAGGACGACAATGAAAAGGGAGTGATTTTTATTCCTATTCCTGCCACTAAGTACTGTAACATCATAGGCTCTGAGGAGACTTGTCACTTTAATTAGACCCTTGTGGCCCTGAGTGGCTGAAATCACTTCTCAATAATCCCACACCAATAAGTAGCAAAAGCAGAATTCTGTATATTTTCCACCCCAGTGTGTACTGGCATTGTCTAGTAAGCACTTGGGGCTACGTGTAGAAAACTTCTTAATAGCAGAACAAAAAATTTCCACCAGGCCTGACCTTTCTCTGTCCCTCAAGCCAGAGATCTGCAAACCCAGTGATCACAGCAAAACCCCAAAAAAGTGTGACCACAGCACAACCTTTACCACAGCAGCAGCAGAAAGCAGCTGTGGATTAAAATACAGCTTAGCACAGGCGAAAATTCCCCAAATCGGTTCCTTTTATTTTCAGGGTGTATGAAATCAATCACTTTTCCCTCCTGCTCACCTGTCTTAGGTACTGAGTGCCTCTCTTGTAGGACAAGGAAGGGATGAAGTCCAAGGAGTGAAGTTTTCCTAGAGGAAAAGCATGAGGAATCACCTTAGATCCATTTTAAATATGACATTTCAGGAGTCAGTGTTAAATGCTTGGGTATTTTTCATACAGACTACAAGACAGGGTTGTTGTATAGGCTGCAGCTGAAATACCTTTAGTGCCTGACCCCCTCAGCTGAATTGAGCTGGGTCTAAACCTCTAATCTGGGGCACTTTGCAAGCACACCCTGATCACAGAGGAGCTGTTCTGCAGGGATGTTCCAGAGATATTCCCTGACCCCTCCAACAGGAGCTGCACTTCTTTCAAAAGTTCAGAATTCAACCTCTCAGCATGGCTTTGGCCACCTCACAGGGAATGGGCAGTAATTCAGGAGCACAGTGACAAACCTGAGGGACATTCACACCTCCTGCTGCCACCCTGCAGCACCTCAGGGTGCTCCCTGCACCTCAGAAGGGACACGGGGATGTCACCTCTGCTTTCCCCTGCCAGCAAACAGCCTCTGGGAGCTGGGTCAGAGCCATGGATGGCAGCAAGAGGGGGACAAGCCAGCCTGAATGATGCCTTGCGAAGGCTGAGCTAGAGCAGAGACTAAACTGAGCTAAATAAAGCAGGGATTTATTAAAAGGATCTCCTCAATGGATCCACCTGGGGCAGCACAAGAGCCCAGCCAGGGCTGCACCCAAGGTGAACCAAAATGGTCCCAAAATGAACCCAAGATGAACCAAAATGGCCCCAAAATGCACGAGCGCTCCCGGGGTCTCTCACTGTGATCAGTTCTGCTCCATTTGCATCTTGCAGTTCATTGTCCCATTCCAGCTTTAGCCCCTGCAGTCCCACCCTGCTTGTTTTTCTCTCTCCAGCCCACGGTGTTTGTGCTCCTGGGCTGAGATTTGGATCATTTGTCCTTGGTGCCCAGCTGGAGCAGGAATTGTTTTGTCTCCCTGCTTTGTGAAAAGATCTCACCATCCCATAACGTGAACCCCAGACCCACACACTAAAGCAGCACAGAATGTGAAAAATAGAAAAGCCAAAACCTGAGGCATCATAAAGAATGGCAACTCTGCACCTTGGCTGAAAAACCTTCTCTCTCCTTTTGGAGCCTTGATTCTGCCTTGCCTTCACTGTTACACATGATGAATAGCATCCAGCAAATTAATATTTAAGAATTCATCACCGAGAGGTGATTACTCAGCTAGAGCAGACTCAAGTTATTGATGCTTGGCTCCCTAAGTGGGTTGATTTTTTTGTTTTATTTGATTTTTTTTTTGAGTGCCTATAAAGTAAATTAAGACATTTTAAACATTGTAGCATTACACATCATTAGTTTCCCTGATCTGCATGTTTTAGCAATTGTTTATGTTGTGTAGCATGAAGAGGCATTTCTTGCAAGTTATTTCTGAGCAAAGCTGGGCAGTTTGGCTGCTGGTGTGTAATCAGAGATTTAAAATCAGAATGATCAAAGAGCCTCAGAAATACCAGGGGCCAAAGTGGAGAAATAGTGGCACACAATGACACTCAGCAATACAGAACTTTAAAGCATCAAATACAAAACTCATGAAGAACTGGCATGGCACAGGAGATGTGGCCAATTTTTTTGGAGAACACCACTGCCACTGGAAAAATGTTTGGATTTCCCTGCACGTACCAGTCTGTGTTGAACCAAAACCACACAGACACTGGTCATGGTCAGTTGAATGAGAGAATGAGGATCCTGAGGGCCTGATGTGGAGTGGTCTTGGGTTAGAGCCAGGTGGAGCTGGAATCACATTTGGCTCTGTGCCACAGGGCAAGAGGACTACACAAAAATAATTATCCCAACAATATTTTGCACTGTTAAGCAACAAAAGCATGATTTTCAGTGTGTAATGCCTATTCACTTGTAATTGATCCAAATGGGACCTCATTCTTCATGAGAAGGGCTTGGAAAAGGGCCTGACAAATTGTCAGCTTTGTGCTGTACCTACATATGTTCCACAGTATACAGGGGTATAATCTTGAATTAATGCATTTTATAACTCGAGCAAAACTCATTTGGTTCTGTGGTGTAGAACTGAATGGCTGCACTTGGCAGGCTTTTGTAAGCATTTAAGACCTCTCTTTATAGGCAAAATAACAAAACTCATCAATCCCATATTGTCCTCTTTGTTAAAAAAAAAAAAAAATTAAAAAACCAAACAAGAAAACAACAAAAATTCTGAATCTGGGAATACCATTTGTGTAAAAGTGTCCTTGGGTTACTCTGAGGGCTTTAATTGGCTGTGTTAGATTGTATCTGGTTAGATGTGCAGCCAATAATTCAGTAGGGCTGAATCAGCTGTTGGTCCCCACTCAGCCCAGGGCTGGATTATTCCATGCCCTGGGATTCCACTGGGGAAGTTTCTGGTGTTATGATCAGAGGGGAAAAGCAGCAATCATAATTAAAAAAAAAATAAAATAAAAAATAAAAAAAGACACCTCAGCATGACAGCGGTGCCCGACAGAAAAGGCAGAGCTGGGTGCATCTGTTTGGAGTGAAAGGTTTGATTAAAGGAGGCCAAGCCAGGTCTGGAATACCACGGAGCCATCTACTGGGAAGTGCAGCTCTGTGCTCCTGCCTCCTCCTGCTCTCAGCTCCCAGAATTAACCCCTCCTTGATGCCTTAAGATTTTAGCTGTTATATTTTTCAATATTTGTAATCCTGCAATTATTCAGTGTATAACTCAACTCCATGTATAGTGTGAGCTGCAGCTTTCCCATTTTGGGCAGACACAACAATTCCTCTCCAGGCCTGGCAATCAAGGACCCCTCACAGCCTCAGGCCCTGGGAGATGGAAACAAAAGTGAGTTGGGGGCAGCAAACTGGGGGTAAATGACTTCATTACCTGAAGCTGTAATTGGACAATTAACCCCAAATATGCAAATGGACCAAACTTATAAAAACGGGACACATCATCCATTTTTGGGTGTAGCCCCTGGGGAGCTTTTTCTGCCCTAAATGTACCTGAAGGCCCTTCAATAAATATAAATAAACTGCTTTTTATCCTCATAATTTTGTCTGACCTCTGTTTTTAGGTAGCCCCAAAGAAAGCATCATCCTCATCTACCCATCCACCTCCCCTGGCTGTCCCTCTTGGTGCTGCAGGTGAATTCCAAACCGTTCTTGGCCCTTCCCACCCTCCTATTCCAGGGAAAAGGGAGAAATCCCCGTGTCCTAGCTGGGGCTGCAGAGGAATGAGATCCTCTGAATACCCCTGAGTTTTGTGAGCAGGGAGGTTTGAGTACAAGAAGTCACACCAAGAGGAATTTGCTGTGCTTTGGGGCTGGCACTCCTTTCTGCAGGGAGCTGGAAAAGTTGATCTTGCTTTTACAATGCACTAAAAATGTCTTTTATGATGGTTTGAGTCAACAGTGCTGGGAATCATTTCTCCTGCTGTGTTGGAAGAAATATTGGGTAATCTTATGTGCTACTGAGGTGCCAGGGGTTTTTTTCACGGAATGACCAGGTTGGAAGAGACTTTCAAGATCATGTCCAACCCAGCCCCAACAGCTCAACTGAACCCTGGCACCCAGTGCCACATCCAGGTTTTGTTAAACACACCCAGGGAGGGGGACTCCACCACCTCCCCTGGCAGCCATTCCAGAACTTTATCACTCTTTCAGTAAAAAACTTTTTCCTGATATCCACCCTATATTTCCCTTGGCACAGCTTGAGGCTGTGTGCTCTGGTTGTGTCAGTGCTGCTGGAGAAAGAGCCCAGCCCCAGCTGAGCACAGGCACCTTTCAGGAGTTGTACAGAGTGATGAGGTCACCTCTGAGCCTCCTTTTCTCCACGCTAAATACCCCCAGCTTTTTATTAATTCTTCCTTTTTGCTGTTTGGTTTTGTTTTTCTAATTTTTTCCTCTTTTTTTTTCTTTTTTTGAAAGCTGTTTGTCTACCCAGGCAAATGCTTTGTCCACACAGCACATGCTACTTTTTCCCCAGCAACTATTCCATTTCCTGTAGCCATTTGAAATGAGGGCCTAGATTAAAAGAATCATTCTCAGCCACCATTTTAAACATAGCCAGAGCTGCATTTGCATCTGCCTTAATCAAGCTGCTTGCTAAGGGAAACAGCCCTGCTAAAAATGAAGCTGATTGCTTTTTGTGTCCTGCAAAATGACTTGGGTAGACAACAGCTGTGCAAATACTCCTTAATCTGCTTTGATATTAATTTCACATCTATATTTGAGCTCACCATTGCATTGGAGTTTCCATGCCACAGGATTTCATCCTTGGGAGAGGAGGAGTTGAAGAGTTCAAGTGGTGCCAAAGGGAATCAGTGTAAACACACAATTCCCAATGGTGCAGAAGGGCTCTGTGCTCCAGAAAACCGAGGGAGAGAGTAAAACCCTCATTTAAACATGGCCAGTTCCACACAGCTCATAAAATCTTAATTTTATTAAATATCATGTATAATTTACATATGTGTAAATAATAAATATATTAACCTTTATCTTTAGTGCTCAGTGCTATTATTTTTTTAAGAGTTTTATGGAACCCAGTGGAACAAAGACCTTCTCTGTGCTTGACCTAAACTCTTGTAGGCTGTAAGGGCAGCTGTGTCAGAATAAGGGCAAAGAACTTCAGGTTTTGGGTCAAGACAAACAGACAAAAACATGGAGGTTTCTATGGATGCAACACAAATATTCTGCTGCTTGGACCCCACACCAATCACAGGAACTTTGTGGGAGTGCAGGAGCCAAAAGGGCATGAACAGAGACTGAACTGACAATCCTGCCCTCAGCTCTACTGGCAAATCAAAATAAGAAAACACACTCTACCAGTGAAAGGTTAATTAGTTGTCCCTTTTTTTCAAATGTGTGGTGTCCTGCTGTCAGGTTTGGGCAGGCTTTGCCTCTAAGTGCAGCATCAGATGGGTTGAAACCAAGGATAATGAGCAGGAAATGTTAATTACAGGACAAAAAGGGATTTCTGCCCAGAGCTGGGGCTGGTGGAAGTGGGAGCTGAGCCCTCCCTGGACTTTACACAGCTGGGTAGAGCTGACTATCAAATTTAAGGAAATAACAGCTATAGATGATTGTCTTTCCTCCACTGAAGCAATGTGTCCCCCTGCCTTTTTCTTTTTCCATCCTAAGCTTGCTCTTCCCACAGATAACACAGAGCAAAGCTGTCAAATCAGGGAAAAATTGTTTCCACCAAATCATTTAATCTTTAAAAAAAACCCACCCTTACCTTCACTTCATGGAAGGCTTTTCTTAGAACCATTTAAAAACCATTAAAAAAGGGTTTTTATCTTTTTTTTCCTCATCCCTTAAACACTGAAATCCTAAAGCACTTCTAATTAACCACAATTTGTAGGGGTTTTGTGAAGCCATTATGCTCTACTAAGAGGACACACACTTTATCAAGGCTTGAGCACGCTCTAATTAATAGAGATCACATGCAGCCCATTAATTAACTCAAATTGGTAATCAAGCATGCAGAAATAGTGCTTAACTAACCCCTGGTGGCCCCAAGGGCAATGCATTCCCTGGGAGGTGGTGCCACAGTGCCGCAGGAGCACCGGTGGTACCCCAGGGTGGGGTGCAGGAGGGTTAATTTGACAGAAAATACAATAGCAGAGGATGTGTTTGCATGGGAATTTCTGGGCCTGGGAAAAGAAGGATAAATTAGCCTTAATGGGAAGTTAAAGATTTCCTTTTTCCCCTGCCTGCTCACCTGCTCTGACCTTGAGCTCTTCTCAAGCTGCACCAAGGGAAAATTAGGTTGGATGTTAGGAAAAAGTATTTTACAGAAAGGGTGATAAACTTCTGGAATGGCTGCCCAGGGAGGTGGTGGAGTCCCCATCCCTGGGTGTGTTGAACAAAGCCTGGATGTGGCACTGGGTTCAGCTGAGGTGTTGGGGCTGGGTTGGACTCGATGATCTTGAAAGTCGCTTCCAATCTTGTGATTCTGTGAATTCTGTGATTATTGCCCACCCCTTCCCATCCATCCATCATCCATCCATCCATCATCCATCCATCCATCATCCATCCATCCCATCCATCCATCCATCATCCATCCATCCATCCATCCATCCATCCATCCATCCATCCATCCATCCATCCATCCATCCATCTCCATCCATCCATCCATCCATCCATCCATCCATCCATCCATCCATCCATCCATCCATCCATCCATCCATCCATCCATCCATCCATCCATCCATCCATCCATCCATCCATCCATCCATCCATCCATCCATCCATCCATCCCAGCCATCCATCCATCCCTCCATGCCAGCCCTGGAGCACGGCTGAGGGCAGGGATTGTCCCAGAGCCCCACAAAGAGCTGGACCTGCTGAAAGGGCAGCAGGGGAGGAGAACCCACAGGCAGAGGGACAGGGCTGAACCAGCCCTGAGCAGCTGCAGTCCCAAAGCCAGGCATCAGAGTGCACCTCATTATTTGCAGGAACACTGATATTTCTAGAAGTTGTGCCAGCCCACCTTTCTCAGGAGCCCATGACAGCAGAATCATCTTTGGAGATGTTTAATTCCTTCCTTTGGACTCTCTGCAGAACCTACATTTTTAAATCAGAGCAGTTTTACCTCATCCATGGGAAAATCAGGTGGTGTAAATCCCCACTTGAGAAATTAAACATGACTCAACAGTGGGCAGCTGCTAATCAAGGGTAGCGATTATCATCTTCATGGGAATCAGGAAAAGAACCCATTCCGTGCTCATATTTAGGTCATCAGCTTCTTTCCACGTCCCTTAGACCTTCCCTTGGCACATTGCTGTTCCACCAGTGTTACATTTGGGTGAATCATAACTTCAAAAACCACTGTTCCTGTGTTCCAGGGGCCCTTACAGTCTGATGAAGGTCACAATGAAGGCAGAACAAAACCAAAATAACCCAGCTAACGAAAAAATTACTTCTGAAGCACTTTCCCCTGCTCTGATTCAGTGTACTTAAATTACTAAGTAAATCAAACTCTAATAAAGCATTGTCCTCTGACATGAAATCACCACGCTATAATTCTGCTTCTAATCACTGCTGGTGCTAGGAGACAGTGAGCAGTGTCATTACAGGCTGTGATCTCATTCAGCCTCATGGAATTTTCACACCAGAAGGGAAAACTACTTTAATCCATGTGACTTCCAGTAGAATCCAGGTCAAAATGCATCACTTGGTAACATCCTGAGTGTGTTTTGTGGTAGGAGCTAGGACAGGTTGCAAGAAGGATTATAAAATGAAATAATGAAAATGTTCTGTAGTCTGTGTGTGTAATTTTAGCACCTGAAGCCTGAGTGGAATTTCTGCTGGCTCCAGTTTTCTGCCACAGGTCCCATCCTGCCTTCAGTCCCTGAGTTACTGTGTTTTGGCTCAAAATCAGCACAGGGCAGTTATTTTTCCACTGACCTCCAGGGCCATAACTTCAATTGGAATGAGTCATTACAGTTAAAGCAAAATTAACTGGATCTCATCCTGCCTTGGCTTGTTAAATTAAGGAAATGTCTGCTCTGCCTCATACAAGCTGTTCCCTCACGTGGGCTTTAATCAAAGCACATCAGAACCTTCATTCCAACTGGACAATGCCATGATTACCTTGAGTTTTCCACATCAGCAAGTTGTTCTGAAGCTTTTCAGAAGGAAGCAGTGGTGGGTTGGCCTTGAGCCACTCCCTCAGTGCTCTGCCTCAGCAGAACTGGGGGAGAAAAGGAGATGGAAAAGTTCACGGGTCAAGATGAAGACAGATAAACACTTTAATAATTGAAACAAGGCAACGTGTGCTGCTACTACTGATTAAATTGTAGTAAAAAGGAGAGAGATAAACCCCAACAAAGCCAAGTGATGCCCAATACAGCTGCCCACAAACCTCAGAATGATGCCCAGCCTGTTCCAGAACCAGTTCCCCCAATTCCTGTACTGGGCAGGATCTTCTGAGGTGTGGGATGTCCCCATGAGCATTTTGGGGCAGCTGTCCAAACCCAGTTCCCCAGTTCCCATACTGGGCAGGATATTCTGGGATGTGGGATGTCCCTGTTTGGCCCAGCCTATCCCAGAACCCATTCCCCAGCTCCCATACTGGACAGGATATTCTGAGGTGTGGAATGTCCTTGGGCCCAGCTGTCCCAGAACCAGTTCCCCAGTTCCCATACTGGGCAGGATGTTCTGAGGTGTGGGATGTTGGGCCCAGTTGTACCAGAACCAGTTCCCCAGTTCCCATACTGGGCAGGATGTTCAGAGGTGTGGGATGTTGGGCCCAGTTGTACCCCCAGTTCCCATACTGGGCAGGATGTTCTGAGGTGTGGGATGTTGGGCCCAGTTGTACCAGAACCAGTTCCCCAGTTCCCATACTGGGCAGTTCCCAGTTCCCATACAGGGCAGGATGTTCTGAGGTGTGGGATGTTGGGCCCAGCTGTCCCAGAACCAGTTCCCCAGTTCCCATACTGGGCAGGATGTTCTGAGGTGTGGCATGTTGGGCCCAGCTGTCCCAGAACCAGTTCCCCAGTTCCCATACTGGGCAGTTCCCAGTTCCCATACTGGGCAGGATGTTCTGGGGTGTGGGATGTTGGGCCCAGCTGTCCCAGAACCAGTTCCCCAGTTCCCATACTGGACAGGATGTTCTGAGGTGTGGGAAGTTGGGCCCAGCTGTCCCAGAACCAGTTCCCCAGTTCCCATACTGGGCAGGATGTCCTGAGGTGTGGGAAGTTGGGCCCAGCTGTCCCGGCCATGCTCCCTCATGGCCCCTCTTTCACCTCCTCACTGCAGAGCCACAGGGACCTCCTTGATTTAGGGCCAGCACCACTCAGCAAGAACCAAACCCACCAGCATGCTGCCCACAGCACCCTCACTGAGCTCCAGACAGAGGAAAATGAGCTCCATCCCAGCCCAAACCAGCACAGCCACCAGAATTTCACCAGATCTGTGCCCACCCCATGGCGAGGCCCCAGAGGGAACCGAAAACCTCCCCTGAGTGCTGATCCCAGATCCAGAGCTCCCCTCTGCAAGCTGCCACGCAGCTCTTGGGGAGTGTTTAGTATGTGCCACGCCGATTTTGTGCAGAGATAATTGGTTTTAATCAGAATGTTGTGCAGCTCTGAGTCAAACACATTACACAAGTCTAAATATATTGTGTCAACACGGCTCCTGTGCACGAAGCAGAGGTAGGCCCAGCTCAGGAGCTCCATGGAACACCAGGATTCTTTAGGAGGAAATGTTGATTTAGTGGTGCCTTGTCCCAAAAGAACCATATTCCTAATAATGATTATTGGAATGGAAATAATGGAAAGGAAGGAGAGGAGGTTTAGGGACTGTGGTTCCTGTGTTCCCTGTGCGATGTGGGGCTCATTCTGTCTGATCCCATGTGGGATGGGGCAGGATGGGGGTGAACCTCAGCCCTGCCCCTGCTCTCACTGCCATCCCTTCACTGCCATCAGCCCAGGAGGCTGCAAGAATTAAACATCAAGGCACCTTTTCTAAATTTAACAATGGTACGGGGGGTGAGGGAGCTGTCCAGGCATTAATTATGAACACATATTGGTTTTCAAAGAAAAACATTCAAAGAAACATTTCATATAGACAATAAAGGACATTTCATATAGACAAGAATGAACATTTCACATAGACAATAATGGACATTTCATATAGACAATAATGAACATTTCACATAGACATTCACATAGACAATAATGTACATTTCAGATAGACAATAATAGACATTTAATAGACAATACATAGACAATATACATGGACATTTCTGGACATTTCACACAGACAATAATGAACATTTCGCACAGACAATATAGATAATTTGTCGAAGGTGCTGGGCAATGGGGGATCCCCAGAGCAGGAGAAACCCCACAATTAAAGGAAAGGGCAGCCAAGCCCCCATCACAAAACAGAGGCCACTGCTCATGCATTCCCCTGGCACTGGTTTGAAATCAATTTAAATGGGGTGTGAGAAGCTGTGGACACTGTTCAGTGCAGAAAGCAGCAGGGGATGATGGAGAGGAAATCTGGCTGAGGAGCCAGGCTCCTGTCTCTGGCCATTCCCTCTCACAGCCTCCTGTGGTCTTGTAGGTGGGAAAGAAAAGAAAACCATTTGCTTCAGCTGGCAGGGGGAATCAGGAACAAATTGTCCTTAAGCACCACTCTAAGTGAATTAAAGTAACAAACTCACCTTAATGATCCCTTTGGAACAGACAGAGCTTTTCAGTATTTTACTGCTCCTTCAACTCTCCACGGAGGAACAAGCAGCTCCTGCTTTTCCTCGGCTTCATCCTGTTCATTCTCTATACCACAACTCTCACAATGCTTTATTTGAACCCTCAGCTCCCATTGGCACTCAGAGTCCATCACAATCTGATCATATTAAAGGCACCATTTTCATTCCTGCGTATTTTAAGAGCTCTATAATTTTTTCCCTTTACAAAGCCACCCTTCCCCAGCAAATATAGGGTGTACTGTTCAACAAAATAGAGAAAATACAGACATTTTCAGACCATTCCAAAGAATGGAAAAGAACATAAGGAAACATGAAAAAACAGCAGCTTAAAAGCAATTTCCAGATATTTTTTAATTCATTCATGACATAAAACTTCTCTTGGACTGCAGAGTCTGGGCCTGATGATATGGGAAAGAAATAGATTTATTAGGGTGGAAAATTGGGGAGCTTGGCTCTAGAGCAGAACGTTCACCTGTCATTATCACCGACCCACCTGAGCCAGCACCCCAAGGAGCAGGAGCTCTCCCTTCCCACAGAGACCCTGGTGGCCCAAGAAGCCAATGCAGCCATAAACTACACGGCACCCTGCACATGATTCTCTTTTTCACAACCCCATGCCCACTTCACACGGCTGGGCAGTGAAGGACAAGAGTAAAATTCAGCAAAACTTGCAGGCACTGAGAACCTACCAGCGGCTGCCACACAAAGAAATGACCCACCCCATTATAGAAATGATCTTCCTTTAAGCCCAAGAGAAATTCTCCTTGCAGAGCAATTTGCAACAAAACCACTCAACAACATTGTGGTTACAGCACATTTTCATTAACATATTTTTTTTTATTCGGAAAAAACCACATTTTTCTCTGTGCTGGGCCTTCCAGATCAGTGAGTATAAGAGGAGAATGTGGTGGTGTTCACAGGGGTCTCAGGATGAGGGAAGATATCAGAATCTTGACTCCATGTTGCAGAAGGCTGATTTCTTATTTTATGATAGATATTATATTAAAAGAAAATTATATTTTAAGCCTTACTAAATGAATAGGGGAAAGGATTTCATCAGAAGGCTAGAAAGGAATAGAATGGAATGATAAAAAAATCTTGTGACTGCTCACAGCCTCAACACAGGTGGCTGTCATTGGTCATCAAGTAAAAACAATTTCCCATGCTGGGTAAACAATTTTCCAAATCACATTCCAAAGCAGCAGAACATGGGGAAGCTGAAGCTTCTCAGGAAAAAAGATCCTAACAAAAGGATTTTTCATAAAATATGTTTGTGACAGGAGAATGGGGTTTCCTGTTTTCCTTTTTCCTCACACCAAGTAAGGCTTCAGCTGGAGCCATTAAAGGAACTCACCACCACATCCCCCCACCCTCTGTCACCTTTCAGAGCCTTCCTCTCTCCTGGGCTTGGACACAGCCCAAGGTGCACCATGTGTGTAGCACCAGCTCCTGCTACTTTGAACAGTGAAGAAGAACCACCCACCACCCTGGCTAAAATTCAGATTCATTAGGGCCCCTCCAGTCTCTGCTTTCTGATGATTAAAGGCTTGCAGGAGCCTGCAGAGATGACACCTGTCAGCGTGAGTTATCAAAAGACATTAAGCACACATTTAGTGGGGGCTGGCTGGGTTTTTAAATAAAGGAAGCATTCTGTTTAATTCAAGCAGTGCTCAGTACCACCAGCATAGCTCTTCAGCACGAGTTATTACAAAGCCACAACCCGTTTTGAAAAGGGAAGAGAGCAAAGCCAAATTAAACTGGCAGAGCTGGAAATTTAAACTCGGTGGCAGTTCAAGTTATGCACTACATTTAGCTAAAAAAAAATAAAAAACCCAAACCAAAAACCCTAGTTCTATTTTAAGGGCTCATTTTCCACAAATGGCTGAGCTGTTTAAGTTAAAGTGAATAAATACCTAATGAGCCATTAAAGTCTATAAGGTTCTATGGCCTCCAGGCACTGGTACCTGGATTCAGCCAATTATAGTTCCATAAGATAAGATGAAGACATCAGGTTGTTATTGGAATATATAAAGGTTGAAGGCACTGTTAATAAGTCACTACAGGATGTGATAAAATTGTTTAAACTGGTTAAAAACTCTCGATGTGCTTTGCCAGACACATTTTTATGCCCCTTTCCTCCCCCTGAAAAGTCTCATCCCTCCTTTGTACAGTATTGCATTAACACCAAAAGGTGATTTGTTTCTACATTTCCACGTTTTTAGCACATACTCTGGAGGTTATGAAATATTAATAGTGGCAATTCCTCAGTCATGGCATAGAGAGAATAGGAAGGAAAGGAAAGAAATTAGGAAATACTGTTAAAAAAAAAGCAAAAAAAATCCCTGAAGCAACCATCTGAGAGAAGAGCCATAAATAGTGAAAGTTATATTTGCCTTTAAGCAATGCCAATCCTATAGAAATTATTCTCACATTGTCCTATATATGTGTCCTTAACATTTTTCTAAGCTGAAGAACTCAGCCTATTCATAATTAGAATTTTCTTGTGCTGAACATATCCATTAATCTTAAATTATTTTCCCACATGCAAGCACATAGGATTTGACTGTACAATCCAAACACAGAAGGAGAAACATATGAAAAATCACCCTGAACACAGGGACACCAGCCTTGCAAAGATTTGTGGATATGCATCATTTTCATCCCACAGGTTTATGTTTTCCAGGGGGAGCCTGTGTTTGTCTTCTCACTGCCTCACCCTTAATGCACCCCTCTTATTCCTCTCCTTTTGAACCCTTCTGTGAGCTCAGCCTTGCCAAAAGCCAGGCCTGGGTAGACTTTTGACTTTCAGACTGCTCATAACATTTTGGCACTTCCTCTGAGCCTGCTTCCTGTACCCATCTGTTTTCTCTTGGCTTTACCTGGAAGATCGTGGGGCAGAGTCTGTCTTTTTTATTGTGTGTCTGTGCAGCATTTTGTGCAGCAGCATCCTGATCTCTCTCCAGGGTTTTTTGCTGTTTCTCAGCTTAACTTACTGATAATAAAGCAGGGCACCAGGGGGGCTCTCAATGGGACAATTCAGAGCCCAAGGTTAAGCAGATGAATAAATCTGTACAGAATCAGAGGCTGCCTGATGGAGGCTGAAACATTTCATTTGTTGAAGTCCTTTTAGCAGGAGAAAATTATCTCCATGCAATTTGCTTTATGACTTAAGGATCAGTTATTGAAAAAAACTGTGGCTCTGTCCTAAGAGCTGCCACATAAACCCATGGCCCACCGTATATTTTTACAAGCACATTTTATAAACCTCACAGACTGACCAACATTTCTGACAGGCACACTTCCATATTTCCCTCCCCCCTGCCTTCTCACATGCCCACATTCCTGTTCACTCCTGCAAAGGGTGCCCTGCTCCACATGTCCAATCTGGAAAAATCTGTGATATTTGTAAATCTGTAATATTTGTAAAATCTGGAATATGCTTGTAAAATCTGGAATATGCCTGTAAAATCTTGAATATTGTAGCCCAACAGGAATTCTGTGAGAATATTTTACTGTCCTGATCTGCAGTAGGTGTCCATTGATGCCACAGGTGGATGTAGAGGTTTTGGTTTGTTAATTTGAGATTTCACTAATTTTGACATTTTTGGATAATTTTAGTAGTGAGTGTGGTGGGTTTTAGTGTTGGTTAATTATTAATGTATTGTTTTGTTGTTAGGAGGAAGGATTAGGAGAAAGGTAAAGTAGGTTTAAAACTTTAAAAGGTAAAAATTTATTAGCAGTAATAAAAGAAAGAGTAATAGGAATGAAAAATAATAAGAATGAAAGGTTTAATGAAGCACTCCAGGCTGGATGGAAAATCCTGTCCCCATCCTTCTGGTGCAATGAGTTCATTGGTTTGGACCCCCTGATTTCATCCCCAACCCTCTCATCAGTGCCCTGGGACAGCCCCTGCCTTCACAGGGGTTCCTTTCTGGCACTGCAGTTTTTCCCTTCATGGCAACTCACCAGCCCGGGATTGTTACAGACCTAAAAACAAAACAAAACAAAAACAAAGCAAAAAAAAAAAAGGGGAGCAAAGAGGAGAAAGTTACACAGCAAAGCAAATAAGGAACATGGCAGTGTGAAAAATATATTCCAAAGTACAGCAGTCCTGTCTCGGGCAATAAAGAGAGACTGAAAGTTGGAGCATTTCACTACTTTCAAATTGCTTTTGCATGAGCCCTGCCTCTTTCTGTGTTAAAGATTGCTCATGGCTGCAAATTAAATATTTTGGGAATTACAGATAGAGGAGACCCAGCATGCTAATGGCACTTGGAGGCATGGCTGTGTAATGAAATCTCTTTTTTGTTGAGGGAGGTTCTTTTCTGCTCTCCTGATTATATTCCCAGGTTATTTCTTTGTCTTTTGTTTACTGTTGCTGGTGTGCATGTGGAGCACTCTGTTAACTACAGGCCAGGACTATCAGTTCAAGCCTGCTCTGAGCAGCTGGGGACTTGTTGGTCTAAGAGATATTGATTTAAAAGTCACAAAATATCTTACATATCTCACAAAATATGCTTATAAAATATCTTACACAAAATATCTCAATATATCTTACATACCTATAGGTGACAGGGCAAAGAAGGGAGGGATGTGTAAATTATTATTAATAAATAAAAAATAATATTATAATATATAAAATAGAAATTACAAATTGAATGTATAAGTTATAAATTAATATTATTAATAAATAAAAATATTATTACAAATATTTTCACAGCAAATAAAGATAGATGACACATAGGTTGGATAGGAGGGTTAGTTTTCATTAATATTATTTTTAAAAGGCTCTGTTCTCTGCTTACTACAAGTGGAGTAACATAAGTGGCATTTAATAACAGTACAGTCAAATACATGTTCAAATTCCCATAAGAAAAGAAAGACAGTCTCTTTGATTTGCAGCTGTAAGAAGATATTTAGAAATTAAAGAGATTGCAGAGTATAATAGTAATCTCATTTGGTATAAACTACAATTACCAGCATCAAAAATGTAATGTGAGAGCTACCTGGAGAGACAAACCAAGCTGGCAAGGCAGAACTTTCCCATCTGGGATGGGAGTTAAAGAAGAAGAAATAAAATATAAAAAAAATACTATCTGTACTAAACACCATGCTGCAGATAAAGACCTGAAATCCTCCTGCTTTATTCAGAATCTGCTTGGATAAAGCACTGGAATATTCCTTCCCTGGGAACTGGATATTACAGAGAGGGAGACTGAGACATACAGGGATGAAGAGCTACAAACACTGAATTTCTGTGTCTCGGCTGGCCTGCTTTTGGGGACACCAAGGAAACACCTCTCTTCCTGTGCCAGTTGAAGTTGCAGCCTCTGATTGATTTTGCTTTACAATGCAGGGAGGGAGTGAGAGACTCGAGACACGAATCTTCCTTTCCACATCTAACTACAAAACTGATCTGGCTCCTAAAATAATGCTGCAGAAAGGTTTGGAAGAGCCAAGGAGAAAAATTATTACACTTAAATTAAATATGGCAACAACAAATAAAGCAGACAATTTGTTGCACAGTATGGATTCTGAAGGAAAACATTGCATCCATTATTTCTTATCATTGCTCCAGGAAAGAAGTTCACAGTGAAGGCAAAAAATGAAGTTAGCAATGATTTTTCACTCGTGAACCTTTCTCCAGGGATGAGTTATAGAGGAAAAATATGTTGCCTGGAAGAAGAGAGAAGGCAAGAATTATTTACGTTTATATATTTAGTAGCACACTTGCTCTCATACTTACTCTGCTATAGGAGAACCATTCAACAGCACAGTTACACTTTTTTTCTAATTTTGTCCAAATATATGAAAGAACTCTCTATTCAAGGAGCTGTAAAATATCCATGCAAGCTGATTCTTGCTTTTTTCTGGGGAAAGCTGAGCATGAAGGCTTTTTATATATCAGCTGGGTCACAGGGGAGCAACAACACTAACCCAGATTATTTGTGTCCAAATGTGCAGGGCACAGGCTGGGACCTCAAAGGAAAGTGAGCAGCCAGGAAAACAGGCTGCCAGAATCAGAACAGAAGTTTTCCACAGCAGAGGGGCAGGGGGAGGGAGTGCAATTAAGGAAAGGTGTTGATTTTAAAAGTAGTTCAGGAATATCAAAGAGCGGGGAGCCAGAATGACGAAGGTGTTTGGGGGTGAGCAGGCATTAGATCAAAGGTAATATTACATGAAGTAGGGCATCAAACATCTCACCAAACAGGAGGCACTGAAGTGTAAATAATGAGTAAACAGAAGAAAAGCTGCTGGAAACAGGGAAGATGTGGAGGGAGCAGGACAGCCACAAACACAACAGAGCTGCCATTTAATAAATTTGCTCCAACTGCTCAGTGGAGGATGCAGGGATTGAGTTTGGTGGTTCCTAAATTCAATGGCCAAACCAAACCTTGGAATCTTTGGGCAAATTTGTCTACTACAAACAGCGACAATAGTAAAAGTTTTGCAGAGGCACTGAAAAGAAGCAAAAATGTGTTTTCTGCCTCTGAAGGGGATTTAACCAGTTTGCCAACAGCCTGATCCTGCCCTGGGGTGATCCCCCCTGTCATGCTGACACAGCCTGTAGCCATCATTCATCAGGGTACATCACTAATTAGGTGAAAGAAATGGGAGCATCCCAGGATTAGGGCTCTGCATACACCCACATAGCTTGTGGCACTGCAGCTGAGGAAATGAAGATTCTGAGAGAGAGATCCCTTGGCAGTGTGGTAGGTCCCACCTGGACCTCTGTCAGGGGTTTCCTTGGGAAATATCCTGTGTTGAATTATTGATGATGTAAACAAATGGGGATGGAGAGGACTGACACATTTCCAAAGGGAAAACAAAGAGCAGAAAGGCAAGAAATGGTGAAATATAGAAAAGCTGAGGATTGGAAGCACAGACATTACCCATATTGAAGGATGTTCCTGTTATTCCATAGCACAATAACAGCATTATGCATTCTCACTCATGGTGGTGCTTTGGTAAATCCCTTAAGTAGATTAGAAAGAATTACAGACACTACTGGACAAGTAAATCCCCTGCAAACAGGTAAAACAAGCATTTTTAGTGTACACAGCTACCAACAAAACCATGGTGCAGAAATGAGTGGAGAAGCAGACTGCCCTGCATTCCTGGTGGGGAAGCTGGTGTGGAAAATGGAGGTTAGGGATTTTAAGCCTTACTTGTTCCCTTCTGATGATTTCCATGCTCAGCTGCTCCCCTTCCCTTCAGACAAGGTTCAAGATAAATTCCTTCTCTCTCATAAAGCCTGAACCCCCAGTCACCTACAGAGGGACTACAGAAACCATCTTTGTGCTGCTTTATTTCATACCTCCATGTGTTGTGATGTGGCTTTTGCACTCAGGGAATTATATCCTGCATCCAGGTAAAGCTGGAGGGGTCCCACTGAACCTAAAAGGTGTTAATTCCTCTCAAGGTTCTGCTGATTTTCACTCTACAGCTGGTATTTTCATAAACTAAATTTATTGTGTTCTTCTGCACTCCTTTAGTCACAAGAAAGGCTTCAAAACACAACCCAGATCACTCCTTTAATGAGCTGCACAAACAGAAAACCTGAGCATGTATCCATGTCCTCTCCAGCATCTTGGCTGTATGGATGGGTTTACCATCAAGCATTAAATGTCTTTTTTGTTAGCATTCAAAAGAATGCTTGGTTGGTGCCTCCAGACATTTTTCATTTCCCACTTCAAGCAGGATTCAGTATTTATCAGACCTCCTCATGCTTCTCTAATTGGATTCCTTGTCCATTGGAAATGCACAGCAACATTCTCCTCAGAACAATGCACCCAGACAGAACACACCTTGTTTAAAAATACATAAGTACATTTCTTGTTTGAGCACAGAAAAAACAACATTTCCAATTCCTCAAGAAAAACTTCAAGGGCATCAGAAGATCCAGGGCAGGCTGGTACTGACCCAGCAGAAGTGAGACCTGTGATAATTTCACTTTAATCCAGTTTTCTCCTACAATCACCTACTGTTTATTATTCCTTGTCAATAACTTGGTTTGTATTTTGAAATGCTTCTCTTTGCCATTCCCTGAAGTTTCTGTACTCTCCAAGAAGCAACAAAGGCACCAAACACATCTGAAAACACACAAAGCACAGTCTTGTTCTTCAGGGGGTACCTACATCCCACAAAACTAAAATACAGCCAATAATTTCCCAGAATATGACACTGCTTTACTATTACACAGCAAGATTTACTGAATTTACAGGAGGATTTAGTGCCTGAAGGACTGTATGAAACAATGGCTAAAGAGTAGCAAAGCATTATTTTACAGTGCAGAGCAAAAAAATCTACAGATCTGAGAGAATTTTAAGGGCTGTCATAGACTGCAAACTCTGTAATGATCTGTAGGCTTCTTCTGGGGGCTTCAGCTCCCAAAATCTGAATCTTACTTTTACTTGAATCCTACTTTCCACATCTAACTACAAAACTGATCTGGCTCCTGAAATAATGTTGCAAAAAGGTTTGGAAGAGCCTTTGAAATTAAATTGTTATAGATAAGCCAAGGAGAACAATTATTCCACTTTAATTAAACATGGCAACAACAAATAAACTTAAAAAAAGCCTGTGTTGGGGTAGGACCAGAGAGTTTTGTAAAGGAAAGCTGTGAATGGAGAAAAATGGGGATTTCTGGATGTGGAGGCACCACGAGGAGCACACAGCAGGTCTCAGAACAGCCTCTGTTTGTGGCATTCAGATTTGCAGCTCATCAGGGCTCCAAAAACGTCAAAAATGCACTTTCAAAACCTGCACATGGTCACCAGGCTGACAGGAGACATGAAATGGCTTGACAGCTGAAGCTTTCCACCCTGTGAACACTTCTAACCAAGCTCCACACCCACAATCCCAGTGCTACCAATCAATTTTGGAAACCTCCACGGCCTCAGGTCAAATACAGAATTTTCTTGTGGGTCTGTGCCCTTCAGCACTGATAGTTTAAAATTCTCAGCATCCAGGACTCCAATAGGTGGGCAGAGCAGTTCTTAGGGAATGTGGCATCCAGCTCCCACAAAACCCCATTAATGTTATATGTAACATTTTTAACCCCAGTGGAAAATGTCACTCTCACCTACATCCCAGTGCTTCCATTGCAGATTTCCTGCTCATCTGCATGATCCTGAGAGGATGTGAGAAGCCACACACACATTGGAATAATAGAAATTAATCACTCCATGAAAAGAGGTGCCTGAAATGCAGGCCCTTTGAAATGAATACGCAGGCACTCTCAGCAAGGGCAGGACTTCACTTACTGGATGTACTCTGGCACGGGGCCAGTGGCAGTAGATCAGTGTCAGGGTGGCTCCAAGTGACTGCTCCGGCAGTGATGGAGCACAGGCAATTCCTCTTTTTTCATTCCCTTACTCCCATTAACACATGCAAATGATGTGCCTTGCTGTGTCTCTTGTTTTAGCAACCTCAGTTAATTCCCTGTTAACACTGATTTTTTATTACTTTTTTTTTTGTCATGCCCAGTAGGCATTTAAGCAGTCTATTTTTTTTTTTCTTTGGGGGAAGAAGAAAGAGAGAGAAACAAGCCCTGATGTGGAGAGATGAAGAATGGCAGAGTACCAAAGCACAGCAATGAATGCTGAAGGACTTTCTCCTTCCATTAAGAACCTGCTCAGGGGTCATGGACTAAAATGCACAGCACAGAGGCATTCAGACAGCAGAGGTGTTTATTAACTCCTGAACACACTTGTCAGCTAATTCTCCATTGTGGCTGGATCCCCACAACTGCTGCAGAACAATGCTCTTTGCACATGCCTTTGTTTGGGACAGATTTTCCAGACATATGCCACTCACTGGTGGTTGTTAAATGCTCCATCCATAAACCATTATGTGCTTCTGTATTGAGGTTTCTCTGCACAGGCAGCTGTTTGACAGGGAATAAACTCCTGGGGACAGCTGCAAATCAAATTAAATATATCTCCACAGAGCTATCATAGGGGGCAGCATGGCTTCATAGGCTGCATCAAGAGCAATAAACACACACAGGAAGAGCAAACCTGACATAAATCAAAATAGTCCAAATGAGCAAAGAGGCTGACAAATCACCAGTGCCTCTGTGAAAGCCATTAGGAGTTTCAATGATGATTTCACCAGAGCCACTATTTCAGCTGCCTGTCTGTAGGCAGGAAGGTTTTAATCCTATAAAAGTCAGAGATTATCTAATTAGTGTTCTTTTCTCCCTCACTTCATGACTGGGTTATGGGGAATTACACTCACTGATATGCCAATAAATAAATTCACTGAGGGAAAAAAAAAAGAAAAAAGAAGTGGAACATGTTAATAGTTCAGATTTCATTCGTTCCATTTTCTAATATTTATTTTCCCAATATAAACCTGTAACCTGGAGTTTAGTATGGGCTAAGGAAAGAAAAGGGCCTGATTGCTTCATGGAACAGAGTCAAACATGGATTTGCCTCAAACACTGGCTTGTTCTCATTGAGAATATTTTTATAAACATGACAACATGAATGTTTTCTTACCTCCTACTTTAATGTATTCATCAAAGCCTGTGGAATACAGACTGGTAGAGACACACTCTGTACCAGGGGGGAAGAGAAACCACAAAAGAGATGCCAACATAGTGAATAAATTCCTCTTAATTAATAAATTTCATCACATTAACAATGGCCTAAACGTAGGAGTGAGCACTTCAGGGAAAAGCACTTTCATATCTTACTTCAATATATTTTATATAAAAAACCTGCTCTTTCAATCCTCCCTTTCTCAGCCACTTGTGTCAGACTGAATAGACTCAAATCCTCAGAATTATTTCCTTCAGGAAAAGAAATGATGAATCTGTGTCGCAGGGAGAAGAGCCTTGTTCTGTTTTAAAAGCTCTCACTCCTACATCATTCATTCTGTTAAGGCTCCCTCAGCCAGCCCTGCACAGGCTCCTGATCCAGCTGGGCAACTGCACTTTACACCACCACATTTTATTGGCTTGATGGGCTCTCTGAGTGATCTTATCTAAACCAGCTGCATGTTAAAATCCAGAGAAACACACCTGTGCTGCTGTGCCTCACAGAACAGATCCTTATCATCAAATATAAACTGTGTTTTTCCATGGTGGATCTGCCAAGAATCCCTCCATGGGCTGCTTGGGAAGAGGTGGGGCAGAAGCAGAGGACAGCTGTCCCTAGTTAGACCAGCCTGATGTTATTTTAAAATTTAATCCATTCAGTTTGAAAGCTCCTGTGCACCTCCATACCTAATTTTCATCAGGGAGAAAAATCTTCAATATCTGAGGACAAAGTTGTGAGGATCAGGTATCACTGTGCTCTGTGACAGTGTTCAGAGGAGTCTTAGGATGAGGGAGGAGATGAGGATCTCACTCCATGTTTCAGAAGGCTGATCTATTATTTTATTATATATATTATATTTAAACTATACTAAAAGAATAGAAGAAAGGATTTCATCAGAAGGCTGGCTAAGAATAGAAAAAGAAGGAATGAGTAACAAAGGCTTGTGTCTGGGACAGAGAGTCTGAGCCAGCTGGACTGTGATTGGCCATTAATTAGAAACAACCACATGAGACCAATCCCAGATGCACCTGTTGCATTCCACAGCAGCAGATAATCAATGTTTACATTTTGTTCCTGAGGCCTCTCAGCTTCTCAGGAGGAAAAATCCTAAGGAAAGGATTTTTCAGAAAATATGTCTGTGACAGTGCTCTGCTGTTATTGCAACTTCACAAAGATGCTTTAGCACCTTTTTCCCTCAGTGCTCTGGTGGTGGAACTGGGAGATAACCAGGTTCTTGCAAAAGATGGACAAATCTGTCCTGATTTGAAGCCTCTGAAAGTCTTTGTTTGCACAGGCTCAGGGGAAATATCATCAGACAGCTGAATTCTTTGGAGCGTTTAGCTGTCCCCAGCATGTTCCACTGCTTGGCTTGCAGGCTCTGAGCAAGAATTCCCTCTCCAGCTGTGTCCCTGACACCCAGAGCAGGGTAAAGCTCTGGGAACCTCACCTGGGGGAGAGCAAACTGTGACCCCAGTCCTGCTGCTGCTCACCAAGAGAATAAAAAAGGGACATGAGGGGGTGGGAGCCAAACCAGAGAAAAGCAGCAAGGAGAATGGTGGGGGCAAGATCAGCAACAGGAGATGAAAATCACAGACCTGAGGAAGAATTTTACTGGGGTATAAAATGGAAGATTTTATTTAAAATTTAATTTAGATTTTAAAGATTGGGATAAGAGAGGCTGGGGAGCAGCCCTGCAGGAAGAGATCTGGGGGTGCAGCAGGATCAGAGTCAGGGTGTCCTGGGAGCCAGGAGAGCAAATCCAGCCTGGGGTGATTCAAACAGAATAAACAGTAATATTTATTGCTCAGAGCAGCTGTGGCCACCCCTGGATCGCTGGAAGTGTCCCAGGCCAGGGCTTGGAGCACCCTGGGACAGTGGAAGGGGTCCCAGCCCATGGATGGGGTGGAGCTGGTGAATTTTGAGGTCCCTCCCTACAAACCCCAGCACTCTCCCATTGCAGGGTGGCTGTGCCATAAACCAGCAGAGAGCTGCACGTTTGCAGTGTGACATCAAAGATCTACGGTGCAAAATGTGTTTCAAACACAATCTGAAGTTTGAGCAGGACTCAAAAGATGATTATTCAAAAATCCAATTAAAAGTTTATCCTTTGCCTAAAGGCATCCTCTTAACTCCAACAGAACTCGTTAGGAGAACTTTAGTTGCAGTAAAAATATGAAATTTCAAGGCTATCTCATCAGGAGAATATTCCCTGAAATAAAACCACAACAACATTTATTTTAAAAATTTAAGCAAACAAAATTTAAATATTTAAATTGCATTTTAAATACCATTCTGGAACATGAAGTCTATCTAAGTATATTCTGAGATACAGACTGTAATAATGTAATGATTTTTTCCCTATTTAAAGTTCTGGCATCATTTCCTTTTCTTTGTAATTAGGCAGAAACAACATGTGTCATTTTAATTCTCAATCTTTCTCTTTCTCCACCACTCCCCTGAACAGTCCCAAAATCTGACTCTGGCTAAGATTCAGTAAATAATTCCAATCCAATCCCCAGTAGCTGAGTTAATGAATTGTCTCATTTAAAAGTCACATTTAGCAGAGACTTTTGCAAATCTGCTTCAGTGACTGAGTTACTTTAATTTCCCTTCATACTTTTCATTCTTTAAAAAGAAAAAAAGGCCTATTAGCCTCAACAATTTAGTAAAAAATACTTTTTTCTTGCCATTTCTTAAAAATGGAAACAGAACATCTTTTATTTCCTCACCATCTGACCAGGTACTGTTTAATTGATCTCTTTCAGCTACAGCTGCTGCCTTCCAGAGATTATCTTTGTTAATTCTGCCCACAATTAAGAGATGATAAAGAGGAAGAGATGGATATTGATTAGTATTACACATAACATAAAAATGCCATACAACCTTCTGGTTTTCAATACTGAGCTGTTGCAGGGACCTAATGCATCCTGTAGGCAATTATGGCATCTCCAGGAAAAAACCCCAGAAATCTGCATTTGCACATAATCATTACAGCCTTAGCAGCAAATTTTATTTGTTTGCTTTTTTGGTTTAAGAACTTATCCAGTATGTCAGGTTACATCTTGCTGTTCCCCAGCCCTGCTACAGATTTATGAGTATGCATTCATTTATTAGATATAAATGGCAAAAAGTGATTTTGTTGTGTTTTTTTTTTCTGAATAGTTTTGGGCATCCATAATAAAACCCAAAACTTAAGACTGACTACAAAAGACCCTGAATGTAACCCAGTTATGCTATGTTAATTCCCTGGCTATAAGCATTTAGCTTGGAAGGGACACACCAAAGCAATCCAGCTTTCCCCATAACCTGTGGTTGATGCCTGATCGAAGATTTATGTGGAGAAAATGTGGAAAAGTGCCAATCACCTGCCAGAAAATTGGGTAAGTGCAGAAACACACCTGGACAGGCTCATGACATCCCTTTAGGTCCATTTATGCTTTTTTCAGTTAACTGTACTCCACAGTGAACATTTATACAACACCCCAGTGCTTGACACCCTCACTTGAGAAATATTTGGGTTCAAATTTCTTGAAAAATTCAAATGCTTTTGGAAGCACTAAAACCACCAGACAATAAATGTGATGGCTCATTCCTTATTTCCTGAAGAAAACGATACTAAAAGTGTTTTTTAACTGCTCCTGGCATGCTGGGCATAACCCTGATCTCTCCTTCCTGGAGGAGTTTCCTCACAAAAGGCTGAAGAATCAAACTGCCCTTACCTTACTCTATCTCTACACCACCTTTGTACCCCTTTCTCCAGGAGGAATTCCCACAGGGGGCACATTTGGTAACTTGTGACAGTCAATAACTAAAATAAACTGCAGAGATACACATGGGAAGTTTATCTGCTTCAAGCATTTCCTTCTTTTAGCAGTTCTGTGATGGCCCAGCATCTGTAAATGAACTGAAAACTGCAAATCCTCCAGCCAAGCACTGTCTGGGCTCTCAGTGCTCACACAGGGCACAGCTCAGAGCACAGCTCCCACTCAGCCACACACTACTGGCACTAAGGGAGGTCCTGGGACACAAAAAAAACTCCTGGGATACAAAAAACAGTCCTGGGATACAAAAAACAGTCCTGGGACACAAAAACCAGTCCTGGGACATAAAAAACACAGTCCTGGGATACAAAAACCAGTCCTGGGACACAAAAAACAGCCTGAGTTGATCTTAAACAAGCCCAAGTGACAGAGCAACATAATTTTATTGATTTGCTCTCAAAGGCAGGATGCAGCTGTGAAACTGAGATGCTTTTCTATGCAGCCCCTTCCAGCACAGCAGCTCCCACTGCTTGCTGAGGAGAGAGGCACTGAAAGCAGCCTCCCCTTTTTCCTCTCCACACCCTTCAGTGCGCCTCAGAAATGGCACTGCAGTGGCACTCAGTGACAGGACAGAAAGGAACTGGGTGTCGCTCTTCTTTCAGTGTTGTGAAAACTCCCTGGGACAGAGCACACTCCTCTCCATGGACAGTTATTGTCCTGGTAAGTAGAACAGATGGTGAATATTTAACTTTTTTCTCCTCAGCATCTTTCATGCTAAAATCTCTCTTCAGTAGCAAGCTGGGAAATCCAATAGAAAGACAAAAATCAATGGCCAGTGAAAGAAAACTAATAGCACTTAACAGCTGATGGCTTTTATGGGCAGCCTGTCCCACCTCCATCTCCAAAGGATCCCTCTGCAGTGCCGTGGGTGCTGTGATGTGACACAGAGCTCCCTGCAGGAGCTGTGGCCTCACATTGCTAAGCCATCAATGGAACAGATGATGTGACCTCAGAAAGCACAGCACAACCAAGCAGCACAACCACCACAACTGCTGAAAAGGAAACAACTCTGCAGGTGCTGTGCTTCTGATGGAGAGCAGATGTCACCTAACAAACGTACCCATCCACAGGAGCTCCAGGAGGAAGCTGCTGCAGCTTTGCAATGTCCTCAGCTCCATCACAACCAGCAGACTGAACTGCCTGATGCAGGGGTGAGTTAATTCAACACCCAGAGAAAGGTGGCAGCTGCACGAGGGGACAGGGACAGGGCTGGTTGGGACATGCCCTGGTTGTGACCACATGGGTCAGCAGCTGAGGAACCCGTCCTGCAATGTGATGCCAGCCTGGTCAGGGACAGAGAAATGACAATTGTTTCTCACAGCAGCTTGTGAGAATTTTAGGAGTTGTAGGAATGTGATAACTTCTTAGTATAAACAATCCACTTTGTTTTCCTGTTCTTCTCAAGGACAGGGTGTGAAAATGTTTTCTATTAACTAGCCAATCAAGTAGAATATGTCATATCAGTCTATATAAACCAAAGAATCCTTTGTAATAAAAGCTCTTTTACTCCTTTCATCTGTTCTCGTGTCATTTTTAGCTCGAGGGTGACTCTGCAACCACGGGGTGCAGGTGGGAATTTGTTTGCCATGCCCAAATGCCAGCATCCATCCTGATCTGAAAGTTGGTAGGAATAAAACCAGAGAGAAGCCCTCTCTTCCCCTGAGCTGTGTGAGATGTAGGCAGGCAGGTCTGGGAAATAACTGCAGTGTTAGTGAAGCATTAGCAGCTTTGCTTTTCCTCCCTCATACGCTGCTATCATTTCATGTCACTGAACCAATTCTCATACAATTGTCTGAGGCTCCAAGTGGAAAAAACTCATTATCCTTTGAGTCCAGCTGTTAAGAATATGGGATTATGTTGTATTTCCATCTGCAATACAGCAGAAGCATTAGCTCTTTTTGAACTATGCCAGGAGGATGCAGATTTAATTGCCCTCATAGCTCCTCCTGTTTCAAAATAAAACCATCTTTCAAACCCATTGCATTTTCAGAACTCTTGCACTTGAGGTAAGTGACCTGGTTCCCTCAAACCTGAAGAGTTTAACAAGGAGAGGATTCTCTTGCTCTATTCCTGCCAGCCAAGAATGGTTGGTATATGTTTATACAAGCAGCTAAATTTCACCTTGAAACCTGAATTCTAAGGCAGTTGAGAAAGAATAGAAAGCCCAAGAGAATGGAGCCAAGCCCTGCTCACTGTTAAAAACAGGAGTGTCCTGAGTGTTCACTGTGTGGTGAAACTGCTGTCAAGGAGGGTCACTAAGTGAAGCAGGGAGATGCTGAAATCCACAAATCATGATTTATTGAGAAAGTTGGTTTTATTGGTTTATAAATCACACCTACCTCGTTATTAAAAAAGCTTTTTATCAACTTAAAACATTACCAGAGCCAACATACAATATACACATTTAGAGACTCCTCACTTGATTCCCAAGTAACAGTCTGTCTTGTTCTCTCCTATCTGAACACTTCCTTATTGCTCATTAAATTTTAGCAGCCAAAACATGCAAATCTAACATAACATACCTGCTGTACTGAGATCCTGATTTTTCAACATTAGTGCAAGGCTCTTCCACGCTCCAGCAAAGCAAAGATTCAGTGAATTTTAGATTTAAACAGGAAAATACCAGGACGTTTTACATGAGATTTTTCTGAGGGTGCAAAAGACAGATATGGTAGAAATAAACTTTTTAAACAGTAGATTGCTGTTTTGATAATATATTTGACCCCAAATTGACCTTTATTCCAGGTACTTTGGTTCTGAACAATCTATAGCAGCATTTTGACAGAGAAGTGCAGCTCCTTTCAAATACAGCTGATATCATAAATTACCAACAGAATAATGTTGGCTCAGGTATTTTGTTTTTAAGTTACCCCTGGGCTGTACCTGATGAAGAAGATTTTACTCTCCATTAATACAGACCACAGGTGACTCAAGCAGGTGGAGCAAAACCTGCTAACTCAGGTAACCCTGAGCACATTCTGACTGCAGTAAGACACTGCAGGTGAGCACAGCTCTTTGCAGTCAGCACCACTCACTGTGATGTTGATGATGATGATGATGATGATGATGATGTCCCCCTAGAGCTTGCTGTTCTGCTGGAACTGGGCCACCAAGGCCAGCACCTGCTCAGAGGCCCTGACCTGCTTGGAGGCCAGGTAGAGGGCACTGTTGGAGGCTGTCTCCTCCAGGAAATACCTGTAGTTGACCATCATGCCACAGGAGGCCCCGATGCCCCTGGGGCTGCTGTCCCCCATCCAGTTGATCCTCCAGAGCACCGAGCCGTTCTGCAGGTGGAAATTGGCCACGGGGTTGAGGGCATAGCCCCTGTGCTTCTCCCCATACAGGTACCAGGCACAGAGCCTCATCAGGGGGGAGTGCAGCACCTGCATCAGCTTTTCTGACCTCACCCACTCGTTGGTGTTCAGCAGTTTCTTTAGTGTGTTACTGGTGGGGTCTCCTGTGAGCTCAGAGATTTCCTGCCATTCAGATTCTGTAAAAAGTTCATTCCTTCCCTGGTCTTTTGTCTGGGAGGAGAGGAGACCAACGAGCCATTTTGTGAATCCTGGGATAGGTGAAAGTGTGGAAAAAGCTTCTATCTGAGGAAGTTCTTTCTGCAGAGGAAAGGAGAGAACAAATAAATCATGAGTTTGGTCGTGATTGACACAGAGAAGCTTGAGTCAAAGGGCAGCTGATGGCCTTGGCTTTTTGGCAAGTGAAAACCAGGGAATCTGAGAAGGAACTGATACACATGGACACAAAAAAAAGGGAAAAAATCCCCCTGGCAGTAACAGGTTAGTGAGGAGAAGGCACTGGGAGCACACAGAAAATTTTAACACTGACTGAATCCGTTCCTCACACACCATCTCTATCAAAGTCCTTTTGCAGTACTTAACACCACTGGGTTCTGCTGTTATCCTTTTACAGGCAGAAATAAACATAAAATCACAGGCCATAAAGAAGTGATTCTGAGGAGAGTATTTTTTAAAATAGACATGCAAGTTTGGAAAAACATTTAAATACTATTTATTTTTCATAAATAACTTTTTTTTTAATATCAAGGGCAGTTTATTATTTTAGTCTATTGTAAAATCCAGAGGTATTATATTTAGATTTTTATGGAAAGAACTATTTCCTGAAGTTTTGAATGAAGTTCTTTATAAAGACCAGCTACCTTTAATGATACACCAGCAAGAAATACAAAGTGTGTGAATATTTTCTTTTTACTGCAAATATAACACTTGTTTTAACCATATAAAATTTCTTCTCTACTCCTGCTAATTTCTGATTAAACCTTGCTAACTATGAAATCATGTAAAACAAAACATACGTAAGAAAAACTGTGTTAGCTTTGGGGCTCACCAGTGAGAAGAATAAAGTCACTGTCACTTGGAATGAACCCAAAATGGATCAGGCAACCCTCCTAGAGGAGCGGGGAGCCAAGGAACAGAGGGAAGACAGAGCTGAGCTGAAACCACCCCAGTGTTGGTTTAATTACTGTTCCAACAGAAGAAGTGGTAAGAACCAAGACATTCATCAACATTACACAAGCATCTTAATGTCAGCAGAAAATTGTCTTTAAATGACTACAAATGGCGCTTTTTCTACCTCGAGGATTACCGAGGTACCCATTAAAAAGCCATCAGGGCTCAGCTGGTGCTGCCAGGATGTGAGAGCTGCAGCTCCTGGCTGCTGCTCAGCTGCACAGCTGCCACCCGCAGCCTGTCCGGGAGGCTGCAGGGTCCGGGATCCATCTCTGGATTCCCAAAACCTCCTCCCTTCCCACAGCAGCGTCCCAAATCTGGCCCTGCTGTCCTGTGCCTTCCAGCTCTGTGACACACAGCCAGCCCTGCAGCCTGGGGACACAGCTGGGTCACCTGCCCTGAGCTGAAGCTCCTTGTTAATCAGACATGTCAGCCTCAGAATTCTTTTGGGACCAGGCACGGACAGGAAAAGCAGATCAAGTTACATCTTATCAAAGGAACACCTCATTTCATCTCCTTAGAGAAGCAAATAAAGAAAACCAAGCAAATTATTTCCTAAAAACACTCATTTCCATATCTTATTGAACAAAACAGCATTTTTGTCATCAGAGCTCGCAGGAGATCCTGACTGGTTCATGCTCACAACTGCTGCAACTGCCATACTCAGATAGTGAAATTCTAGTAAAGAAGTAGAATTTTTTTTCAAGTTTCCACTAAAGGACATAATGATATTTTATTTTTAAGAGTAATTCCAAAGCTGATGTCTTTCACATCATCTGTGAAATCCAACCATCAGGTTTCCTTGCATGTGTATTTCATAAAATTAAAAAGTTCCTTTACAGCCATCTCTCACCCTTCTGTTTTGCTCCTGAACAGAGCTGCCAGGGCTCTCACTCGGGAGCCGAGGACCCTGATCCTTCCTTGGGGTACCAATGCCAACCTCATCAGCCTGCAGAGCCCGAGGGCACCTGTGCACCACCCACCATGACAAAAGGGACAATGAATTATCTCCTCCCCTCTCTGTGTGCTAATAACAACCTCTGCAAAGTTCCCAATGAAGCAATGACAGGGATTCCTGGGACATTGGCTGCTCCTTGTTCATCCCCCCCTTTCAGGAGTGACCTGCTCACCCAGACAGCCCCAAAGCCTTCACAGGTTGGTAGCTCTTATTCTATTAAAAACACCAAATGGGAAATTGTGGGGTTTTTACTTCTCAGGACAGATAAGACATGGGGAAGTGACCCCATTTTGAAGTGACAGCACCAACTACTACGTATCTGATAAAAGCTTTATTTAGAAGCTTATCTGAGGCATCCATTTCTCGTGGAAAAATAAATAAATGCACTGGAGTGGGCATATTTATGTTTTGCTAAATTGATGTGCTGGTTTCTAAGGCTATTGGTGGAGATCCATTAATGTTTACTTTCCTGTCAGAAACTCACACACCATTAAGAAACAGCTGCTAGTTTTGGTTCGGGGTAGATTTCTGTGTCTGGTTGTTGCTTTTTGTTGTTGTTTTCTTTTTCTTTTCCTTGCAGAAGAGCACAGATTTCTCCCATTATCCCCATCTCATCTGAAACTGTCTTGCACTCTGAAAGCTGCAATCCAAGGTCACATTTTTCATCAATGAAATCAAAGCCTGTTTTGGAAATTATGATCTCCCCAGGTCACCTAGATCAAATTAAGGTAGCAATTATCAACAGCCCAAGCAGAAAGCTAAAATCTGCCACCAATTGTTGAGCATTCTATTGAGTCACACAGCAGCTATCAGTTTTCTCCCTCAAATGCCACAGGCTATAAAATTCTAAGCAGTTTTCTCAAAGGCTTCAGCACAGTTATCTGTGTCTGTCATCTGCTGACTGAATTGGCATGATGTACCTTCTGCAGAGCCACAGACTGCTCAGAGTGCCTATAAACACACTGGGAATTAAATGTCTGGCTAATGAGAAATCCATCCACCTCCTCGTTCACCAGCACCTATCAGCTCACTAGAAATGATCTGTCTGCACTCCATTTGGGGTTTGTTTGCTTTTTTGTAGTTGTCTGAAATAGTTTCAAAATCCAATTCATTTCTGAGAACAACACAAGCTTCAATTTCAGAAATACAAGAGATCATTTTTGTTGCCTGCTGCCTGCTTTATATACATTAATATAAACAAGAGACTGCACAGAATGCCTACACAGCCTATTCCCAGATTTGTACAGGGACAACTGGGATCAAAGTGGTATCAGTGGCCTAATGAATTCATCCCAAAATAATCCCAACAGGATATGCTCAGAAACAACAGAAGCCTGTACACAAACCCCTTCCATATTATCTGTGTGGCAAACTTTTGTCAAGAAACTGCCAAAAACCAAATAATCTGCTCCTGAGAGCAGCACAGTTTCTCCCAGGATGCCCCTTGTAGGTGACACCAGGTCCAATTCTGATCTCCAGAATATCCCCCCTACCCCTTTACCCAATTATACAGAACAATTCCTGGGGCAAATGTGAAATGTCCAGGTGAAAGTTAATGTCCAGGTGAAAGTTAAGGATTCCATGTGCAAACTGTGCCCATAGGGGAAACTGAGGACCCCATTTTGTGCCTCAACTGCATCCATCCTCCATCTGCTTAAATTAGTGAGACTCAAAAGCAGCCATCCATTTGTACACAGTGCCTCAAACTAACAGTGCTCAGCCCTGGGGTGTGAAATCCCCACCAGTTTTCCCAACAATCCCAGGAAAAACCCATTTTCAAGGAATGCTTTCAGGAGGGAATCAGTGCTTGGCATCTTTTGAAGGTGAGAAGTGCTGCCACACACATGATCATGCTTAGCAGTGACCAGTTCAGGCAAATTAGCAAGATTTCTAAAAAATTAAATTCTATTTTAATTGTGTATTAATGAGATATTAAGGAATATGGTACTAACTGGATTTACAGCCATCACTTTCTAGTTTAGATCAAGGTTTCAGTAGAGTTTTTTGAAATCCTGTCAGATGAAGGCTTTGATGCAGAGGGGTTCTCAGCACACTCCCAACTTTGTACATGTCTTTTCCTGACCTAATGATACACATTCATGACAGGCCCAATTTGGAGTTTTCCTCATGAAGACTGACAGCTGGGATTTCAGTCTGGAGGTTACAGTGGCACTGACAAGTAGAAGTGTCAGAGTAGGTTACACTAAGGTAGAAGTCAGGTAAAAGATTTTTACTGGAGGATAAAAGAAGTTTTAAGAGCCTGCAGCACCTTGGGACAACACAACTGAAACAGAATTGTGCAGATCAAACAGATGCCCACAAAAGTTAGCTCAAATAGCAAGTTATAAAAATTTCTCAATCATCAATTTGAATAAAATGAAAAACAAAATCTTCAGCCCTTTCAAATGGTCTCCTCTTCACAATGCATTTTATTACCAGTTAAATTAAAGAGAGTATCAACTTCTGTAACCTGGAACTCTTGGTGATTTAGCAGCACTTAAAAAAGATTTGTTTATTGCAAAGCCATGCAAAGGTGATATAAAACATCCTCCTCCTATCAGAGACCTCACCCATCTATTTTTACACAAGCTGCTGGACACTGGTTTAATGAGATGTAATTTTTGACCCAGGACTTTTTTGCTGAGGCTGGATTGTTTCAGCTGCTGTCATCAAGTCCACTCAGCACTCCTGTGCACCATTTGTCCCTCCTGAAGTGACTGCAATTCTGCTCCCAAGAATTATGTCCAACCTGAATAGAGACAACCTTGGCAAGTCCTTTGCTGCACCTGAGCAGAGAGAAAGAGAGCACATGTGTGCAATTAATCCACAGAAAAAGGACTTCCAGAATTTTGGGAGCCAGGCAAAACAGGCTGCCAAGAGTATTTACTCACTGCATGCCCTGCCTTTGGCCTGGACAACCCTGACTTTGTAGAAATTCCACAGTGAAAGTGTTTTGAAGCTGAAATAGAGAGGGCTTCTCTCTTCTGAGGGGTGAGGTCCCATGGGATGGGAGGCACAATGTTTGCAGCTGAAGCTGAAGGAGAGGCCTTGTGGAAGAGCATAAAACCATTGTGGGAACAACAGGAAAATGGTTTAAGGTCACTTCACAGATGTAAAACAAGCAGTGGGAGATGGTTCTTGCACCATTTGAGACAAACTAAAGGACAACACTTTGGAATGAAGGTGGAGAAAGTGTGAAGGAGTGGGAAGAACAGGAGAGAGAAAAATATGAACATCAAACAGTGAAGAAAAAACTATTAGAGAGCCACATCCCCAATGGATAAATACTCCTGGATTATCCTTTCTATCCTCTTTAGCCCTAGAGTGGCTCCCTTCCAAACAGGAATGGTGTAGGGCGATGCACAGAGGTTGTTGTACCTTCAATCTGTGCACACAGACTACACACAAACACCTCAGTCCATGTCCAGTTTGTCACACAACAATTTCCTACCAGCACGTTTTTCACAACGCCTTTAGGCAGTGTAGGAAATTTGAGTAGGGAGGAAGATCTCCACCTTTGGCATTGCAGGAAAAGCACTCAAGTTTTCAAGTTATTTAAGACTGAGGAATTAATTTTATTATTAAAATGTATTTAAAGGCATCTCAGCAAAGGGTTTCCTTTGACAAACACTGAAGAGGGGCTGGGTTTCAAACACTGACATGTAAAAACTCTGCCATAAGTACAAATACAAAACACACTCTTCTCTTGGACACACTGAATTTTAAAACCTGCATTAGGTTATCTAAGCATGATGTGTCTGTTTGCCTTTAGAACTCACAACTTTGCTGGTGTTGCAAGCAATTAGTGATGGACAAATACAATGTCAACAGGGTTATTTCATGAGAGCAACTCAATTATCCAGACATTATTTTTCAGATGTGAAAGCAGATAACTGCATGAATTTATTCCAATTTCCCCTCAGTCAAGATCAGACAGATGGCATGGCCTAATTATACCTGGACTACTGCATTTTCAACAATTAATCTAAAAAAACATTCCAAAAGCAAGATGCAACAAAATTCAGCCAAAATATCCATTAAAAATAAAATATTAAAAAAAAAAACCAACCAACAAACAAATCTACTTCAGGGCAGCCAGCTATGATTCAGCAATTAAATAATCTATCACTTTCCGGCAGTAGAAGTTTGGAGCATCCAATTTTAAGATGTTTTTGTAAGTCAAACTGAAGTTCTAAATCACAGACAGTTTTCTAGACATGGTTACTAATCCAGATGTGAAACAATGAATATAAACACAAGTAGTGATCATTACTTTTAAGTGGCAGATTTGTCAGCAATTTAAGTAGTAAAGACTATTAAATAAAATGTTCTCAGTGCAGGGATGTGACTGGCTCTCTCACACCACTCTGTACATGAATCTTCATTCCCTTCTCCAGTTGCTGGAAGAAGGCTCTCCAAGTACTAAAGCTATTAACAATAATCCCTTAGCCTGCAGTGATATTATCTAAATTAACAGAACTGACTGGCAGAGAGTAAAAGATTCTTTAGACTTTTAAGACATTTTCTTTACTATATTGCAAGACATACCAGGGCAAAGAAATCTCTCTCCTTTTATTTTTCTCAATAGATGTATTCAGGGCATGTATGCACACTGCATAAATAACCAGTGGCAATTCAATATAACAAACAAAGCAATGAACTAATTAATAAATAAGAAGTGTTTCTGTTCCTGGAGCAGCTGTAAGATTTTGGAAAAGGCACTGTCAGGTACTTTGAAGAGAGAATATCTTGATCAGGCTCTTCCCTCTCAGCTGAATTGTATCAGAGCAGAACACAGCTCTGTCCAACAGAAATGTTCTCATTTAACTTCAGGAACCACACAAGGAATTCACAATGACCATGTCAGGAACAGAATCTCCATCTGGCAGACATCGAGCAAGAGCAGGAAATGCTCTTCCAGGAAATGCTCTTCCAGGAAATGCCATTCCAGGAAATGCTCTTCCAGCTCTCCACACCTCCAAAGGCTGCTCAGGGAGGGAGTTCCAATGTAGGGGAAGCCCCAGCAGCTCCTGGGCTGAGAGTGACATGAACTGGGAACTAAACAGACCCTGAGCCCCCTGGCACACCCACCTGCAGCTCCTTGACAACTCTTTTGATGAGGTGAGTCCCAAGTTCCACCCCCTGCAGGCCCTGCTGAGTCAAACTGATGGAGTAGAAAATTGCTGTTGTGATTTTCTCTGTATCTTCTGTCTCTAGAGGTGGCACTTCTTTCACTATGGCCTGGAAAAATCAGGATTAAAAATAAAAAAAACGTTAATAATAGTTATTATCAGCATTATGGGGAGGTTTTTCTTTTTAACTTTTACAGGCATGAACACTTTTCCCCACTGTTTTATTCATTAACAATAAAAATCTGATAAAAAGTAGGAACAGCTGCTTATTCTTAGTAAGTGCAGAGAAAAACTGTAATATGGTTTAAAGTTCTCAGAAGTAATTGCAACCACTTTGAAATTCTAGTCTCATTCTCTCTATATATTTCTTATCTTTTCTTATTCTTCTTGCTCTTGAGCAAACCCTCAAAATTTCAATTTAAATAATACACAAGACAGACAAAATATCCCTGTACATTTTATGGGCTAATTCTCTCCTCTCTAAAAAGATGAAACAAAAGCAAATACTACGAAATTATTGGGAGCTGTGGATTTTGAAACAAGCACACTGCAATTTGAGCACTTTGCTGTGTACTAAATGCCTCAGTGGCTGTACCTGGATGCTGCTGGAGATGTCACTGGTTAGTGCCACGTGCAGGACGATCAGTGGCTCTCCTGGGATGGCACAGTGAGAGAAGAAGTAGCACCTTCTGTAGGCCCCAACTCGCCTCTTCATATCAACCCAGTTTCTGACAGGGTGCACAGCTTCAGAACTCAAGGAGAAAATTTAAAAATAAAATTACTATTATCATTAATTTATCATCATCATTATTATCATTATTATCATTGTTATTATAATTGTTACTGTTATTATTATTTCATTTAAAACATTTCATTATTTCATTTAAAATAGAGGTCAGCTGCCCCACAAGCTCGGTGCTTTTCCCACTGATGTCAGTGACAAAACTTTCCAATCAAAAAAAAAACAAGAATCAGGCTGTGAATAACGTAAAATTGTCAGCAAGCTGTGCCAAAGTGGATTGTAAAGGAATATTGCATACCCACTCACTGGTGTGTTTGCCAAATTACCTCAAAGAGTAATTAAATATTAGTAATTATTTTTATTTGGAATATTCGGCTTGTATGAGTTCTCTTTGTCTCATCAACATTTAACTAATGTACTTTCAGAACATTCTAGAGATTATTTTTTCTTCAAGATTTTATACAATAAGGTGGCCCACCACATAATGTAGTAATTTTCAACTTCTTCACAACTTTGACTGTTTGACAGAAGTTCAGAAATCAGTGTTGTAGACTCACAAATCAAAGTTGTAGATTCACAAATCAGTGTTACAGATTCAGAAATCAATGTTGAAGGTTCAGAAATCAATGTTACACATTCAGAAATCAATGTTGAAGGTTCAGAAATCAATGTTACACATTCAGAAATCAATGTTGAAGGTTCACAAATCAATGTTACACATTCAGAAATCAATGTTGTAGGTTCAGAAATCAATGTTACACATTCAGAATCAATGTTGTAGAGCACACTGTATAAAAACCAAGGTGCTCTCTTCACATGTAGGTGATCCTGTGCACCTCACCAGCCAAAACCACTGCCCAAAACCACCACCCAAAAACCACTCTGGGAATGTGGGAAGAGTAACTGAGGAAGTTGGAAGGAAAGACAGCATTCTACCAGGGCAATGTGAGAGCTACAGGATCAAATCATGGCACAAATGATCCCTTTACTCTTTATTTCAATCTGTTTTTAAAAGTGGACTCTACAGGACATTAATGCAAATATTTCATAATTATACTTTGCCTTCAGCTCAGAAAAGCAGAGTCTTGAAAACAGTGAATCTCTGCAGTCCCAAGCATTCCATCACCTCTTCATCAAGGAGCCTTTAGCACTTACTCACTGATTTTCTGGAGTACTTCACAGGGTGACTGCCACGTGACCCGCTCCAGGTTGAGGAATCCTGTGCAGAACCACTCTGAGAGCATGTTCTTGAGAACTCCATTCATTTCCTGCACCAGAACAAAGAAGGAAGGAGCTGAGAGCATGTTCTTGAGAACTTCATTCATTTCCTGCACCAGAACAAAGATGAGATGAGCTGAGAGCATGTTCTTGAGAACTCCATTCATTTCCTGCACCAGAACAAAGGTGAGATGAGCTGAGAGCATGTTCTTGAGAACTCCATGCATTTCCTGCACCAGAACAAAGAAGGAAGGAGCTGCTGAATAAGAAAGGTGGAACATGGAAATGTGAGTGAAGATAACCTTGATTGACTCCAACTACAACACTGGGAGCTTAAAAGAAACTTTATGGATCTGTTTGAGAAGATTAACCACAAAATAGTCCAGGACTGAACCAGGAAAATCCTTGAAGAGATTGTCTGTAGTACAAGCAGGGACAGGGAAGATCAGGAAAAATATTGTGGACAAAAAGCAGACAATGGGTAGAAGGTTTTAAGCAGATTTGCAGTCTCACAGTAGCTCAGATTTCAATACCATGGAAATATCTTTCAATAGGATGCAGACAGAATTTTTCTTGTCTAAAAACATGAAAATATTTGAGCAAGAAAAATAAAACCCAGCAGCATAAGACAACAGAACTGGAGAATCAAACCAGCTTTGGAACAGTATGAGATGAAACCCAACTGCAATGTCAAAGCCTTTCATTGTAACAGTGATTCACTGTAATACTGATTTTTATATTCCCTACCAGTTTCCTGCTGCCTGTATTATTAAAGATTTCCTGTCTAAATTTATTTGAATTTAACAAGTATTCTTGAACTCAGCACAGCATGAATATCCCTAAAAGAGATTCCAGAGCTTGTTCTGCTTTCTTCCATTTGCCTTGTACACAAGACACAGTGTGATACCAACTTCCCAGCAGCCTGATCAGAAACCTGGGCTTACCTGAAACTAACTTAATAACCATTTCCTTCAAAAAAAAACTCCTCATCTTCCATTCAAACTTTTATTGAATAGCTACTGCTTCACATAGAAGAGGTAAAAATTAAGCTCCAATGTACTGTAGCTTTCTACATTAAAGAAAAACAACTGGAAAAAATATATAAATCTAATCAGAAAACCTAAAAATTTTTCCGAAATTCAGGTGTAGTCTCAGGACTGTCCTAAAAAGCAGAAATATTTCCTATTATAACCTAATCAAGATGAAAGTTGCAGAGGCACTTGTCAAAAGACAAACATCAAATCAGGTTTCTGCTGGCCAGGTAACTGCTACAAGTATTCCAAGACTAAATAAAAGGACAGGTTTATTCCTTAACACACTAGAAAAAAAAAATTCAAACCCAGAAGAAACAGCCATTCACCTACATAAAACAATTCTGTCCTCCATGATAATTCTTCTTCAATACCTTTTTTTCTAAACAAATATATTCTGATTGGTTTGTTTATTCTGACTTTAAGGTACCTCCCTTGTGAATCCTTCTTTCTGCACAGCTCTGAAGTTTTCAGATAATAACCATAAATCACTTTGGTCAAATATCCCACGGTGTAGAGGAAGTCTCCAGGCACTCCAGGATTGTTTGGTTTGTTTTCTTTTGTAAGGGCACACTGTAAACCAGAAAAACGAGCTGGAGTTGTGAGATCTGGGGGCAAAGGAACAGATTGCTCAGGCTCTCTTGCCATCCATGAGCATTTTGAACAGCAGTTCAGCTGCAGTGCAGCAGCAGAGCAGGATGGCAGCACTCCTGCTGGCAGCATTTCCACACTCTGCTCTGCATCTCCCGCAGTCACCAGGCTCAGGAGGAGCTCAGGACAGTCATCCTGCAGGAAAATGGGACAGTGGGAAGCACTGGAGTCAGGAGTTCTGCTCCTCTGAAGGTTCAGCAAGGGATGCCAATGGCTGTTTTCATTCCAGAGCTGCTGCAGCTCCAGGGTGCAGCTGGACAAAAGCAATGCAGCTGTAAGCAAAGAAGAAGGTGGAGCATATGTGCTCTCAGGAATGATTTGGGGGGAAAGAAATATTGCACATGTGCTCTCAGGAATGATTTGGGGAGAAACAAATATTGTTTATGGGGAATTACAAATCAAACAACCTGTCAGTTGTGAATAATGAAGTTTTATCCAACACCAGGGCACTGTGCAGGAATTTGAGTGGCTCCAGTGGAAGGGACCTGCCACCAGCACAGAGTCCAAGCCCAGCTGGGCCTTCAGAACAGGACACAGGGATGGCATCAGACTGAAAGAGAGCAGGGTTAGATGGCATGTTAGGAATAAATTGCTCCCTCAGAGGGTGGGTGTGCTGGTGTTCACAGGGGTCCCAGGATGAGGGAAGAGATGAGAATCTTGGCTCCATGTTTCAGAAGGCTGATTTATTATTTTATGATATATATTATATTAAAACTATACTAAAAGAACAGAAGAAAGGATTTCATCAGAAGGCTTGAATGGAAAATAATAGAAAGGAATGATAATAAAATCTTGTGACTGACCAGTAAGTCCGGCCAGCTGACTGTGATTGGCCATTAATTAAAAACAACTACATAAGAATCCCAGATGCACCTGCTGCATCCCACAGCAGCAGATAATCATTGTTTGCATTTTGTTTCTGAGGCCTCTCAGCTTCTCAGGAGAAAAGATCCTAAGGAAAGGATTGTTCATAAAATGTGTCTGTGACAGAGAGGCCCTGGCAGAGGTTCCCCAGAGAGGCTGTGGGCTCCCCATCCCTGCAGTGTCCCAGGCCAGGCTGGACAGGGCTTGGAGCACCCTGGGACAGTGGGATGTGGCCCTGCCCAAGGCAGGGGTGGCACTGGATGGGCTTTGAGGTCCTTTCCAACCCAAACCCTTCCAGGATTCCAAGATTCTGTGCTGACAAAATTTCCAGTGCAGAAAGACATCAAAGTTTCCACTACACAAAACTGTGTTTAACTCAGGTCATCTAAACAAGATATTTTGTTTCATATCTCAGTGCACAGGACAGCTTCACTCCAACAAGGCCAGGCACAAGTTTGGGTCTCTTATTTTGTAGATTTAGTGGCAGGTTCTCTTATTTTGTAAATTTAGTGATATGTAAATTCTTATTTTCATTTCAGAGGCCTTTTTAGCCATAAAAATTACATCTGCAACACTTCATTAAAAAGAAAAGCAAACACATTCATTATTCAGCATCCCAGCCTTAAATTTGAGCAATAAGACATAGTCAGATTAGTATTTCAAATTACCAGCTATACTTCAATTTCTGCTAGCCAAGTCTAATAAATTGTGATTATTTTTTTTAACTTGTTCCATGTTCTTGCTACGAGACAGCAAATTACAGCCTTTTTAATCTTCACATCAAGTACCTATTTCTTGGACAACAAATGGGAAAACTCTTATGAAAACCTCCAATTAATTATTTTTTATTAAGAAGAAATACTTCTCTGATGAGGGAACTATTTCACTTTCCCTCTCAAACCACTAAATACAATACCCCTCACAAGAGTTGAGTTTTCCCATGTTTTTGGAAAGTTTGAAGTTTTCAACTTGCTTTATTTAATTTGGGACTTACAGATCTACTCTGATATTGCCAAGTGTCTGTGCTAGGGGGTTGATTTGGTTTGGTTTATTTTGGGTGGGGTTTCAGGGATTTTTTTTCTGTTGTTTTTTCTATTTTTTCCCTATAAATTACCTTCAGAATTTACATAGAGAATATCCCTGGTGAGATACTGGAAGAAAATCCCCACCAGCAAAACAGGATTCAGTAGTGATACCAATTAAAGGGGACTGGTTTCTGCTTTTTTATTGCTAATAGTAATTAGTAATTAATGCAGTGATAATGGCACTGTTGAAAACTCTCCTGGCTCTTGTGGTTTATATTACTGGACATCTTAAAATTAAAATCATTATTTCTTTTTTTCCCCCCATTTCTGCTCATTTGGACAATGAGTAAATTGCACTCAAGCACTTTCAAGTGACTTAATCACTTAAAGATGATATTTTATTGCAATCTGTTGAACAAAGACAAAAGAGAAATCATTCATCACCCAATATCTGAGCAGCCTGAGCTGCTTTTATGCTGACAGTGCTGAGAAAATAGAAAAATATTTCATATTTACAACACAGCAATGGGCAATCCCAGTTTTAATAGGTCTTTCAAATTACAAAGTAAAAACTAAGGACTGACTGAGAAATATTTTAGACATTTTGAGCAAAACCAAAATCCCAGGAGGCTACATAATGCATTCTGTAATTCTCCACCAGCATCAAGGAGATCCATTTAATTTTATTCCCACATTTCCTTGTCAGTGCAGACACAAATATACAGAGGTTATAAAACTCTTGTTGCACATTTGTCTTTATGTTAGAATTGAAATCAACTCAGCACTAATGAAATGGCTGCGCAGGACTTTTGATAGGCAAACACCAAACTCTTTTTATGGACAAACTTTTAACAACGATGGTGCTCCTTTATTTTTCCAGTAGATCAACACAAGGCCAAGATTACAAATACACTCCAACCACTGCTTAATTATGGAAGGAGGTTTATAGCTAAATCAATTTGACAAAATTGCTCTCTTTTTCATTATCTTTTGCCAGCAACTTGAACTTTTCACTGACTTTTTCTAAATCCTATGGAAAGATGAAGAACGTTTTAAAAGCAATTGTTGGATGATTTGCTACCTGAGATCATAATGTTGTTAATTTTTCACCAGAGTTGTATTTCAAGGGCTGAAATAAGCAAAGTGAAATAAGCAAGCAAAAAGTAACAAATCTCAAGAGGAAAATGCTGGCACAGGAAAAGTAAAATGTTGCAGGTGAGAGGGCTCTGAACAGAAGGAGGAAGAGCTGCACCCACGAAACAGATCTGCAGCAAATTTCACTCTGTGGATTGCAAAAGCTCATCAGAAATTCAACTGCCTATAAGGACACTAGAAAATCAGTGTCCTGTGGTGAAAAGAAGGAACAGAACACATGAAAAAGAACATAAGAGAGAGAGGACAAAAACTAAAACAGCAACACGAGAAATAATCAAGCCCAGCTCGGCTGTAAATTAATTTTAAAACCATGTTTTGTGTGCCAGCACTTCCCAGTGCCACTCTATTGCTTCATAGCAGGGGCCACCTCCTTCCTGAGCGTCAGCACAGGCAGCTCCCACTGCTGCCATGGCCTGGGGACAGTCACTCGTGTCCCTCCAGAAAACCATGGAATCATTTCTGCTGGAAAAGTCCATCGAGTCCAGCCTTTGACCATCAGCACCCTGCCAAGCAGACCATGGCACTAAGTGCCATCAGCAGTGGTTTCGTGAACATCTCCAAGGATGGGGACTGCACCACCTCTCTGATCTGTTCCAATGTTTAATCACTCTTTAAAGAAGAAATTCTTATTTATGTCTAAGCTGAGCCTGCCCTGGCCCAGCCTGAGGCCGTTCCCTCTCCTCCTGTCCCTGTTCCTGGGAGAAATCCCAACCCCCCGGCTGTCCCCTCCTGGCAGAGCCACAGGGTCCCCCCGAGCCTCCTTTTCTCCAGGCTGAGCCCCTTCCCAGCTCCCTCAGCCGCTCTTCATCAGACCTGGCCTCTAGACCCTTCCCATCCCCGAACCCACTCCAGTGTCCTTCCTGAACCCACACCAATGTCCTTCCTGAACCCACTCCAATGTCCTTCCTGAACCCACTCCAATGTCCTTCCTGAACCCACACCAGTGTCCTTCCTGCACTCACTCAAATGTCCTTCCTGAACCCACTCCAGTGTCCTTCCTAAACCCACTCCAATGTCCTTCCTGCACTCACTCAAATGTCCTTCCTGAACCCACTCCAGAGTCTTTCCTGAACCCACTCCAGTGTCCTTCCTAAACCCACTCCAATGTCTTTCCTGAACCCACTGCAGCATTCCAATGTCCTTCCCCAACTGAGGAACCCATAATGCCCCAAACAGTGACCAGGCTTCCCGGCACTTCTTCCCAGCCTAAAGCAGCTCCAGGAGCAGCATCACGAGCAGGAAGCCCCAAACCACATCCCCCAAATTCCCTCAGAGCCACCCAACCCAGCCCTCACCTTGACGTGGGGCCCATCCACGGCCTTGCTCGCCAGCCCCTCCATCAGGTCGGCCCTGAGCTCCACGAGGAAGCGCAGCCCGCCCTCCAGGCGGCCCAGCTGCTGGAAGAGCCCTCGGTACTGGGGGTTCAGGTAGTAGCGGAGCCGGTCCTCGGCCTGCAGCAGCGCCCCGGGCTCCCTGCGCTGCTCTCGGGCCTGCAGCACCTTGGCGGCGGCCTCGGCCACCCGCCCGTGCTCCACACCGAAGTCGCGGGCCAGGCGGGTCAGGAGCTCGGCGCGGGGCGGCCCGGGCTGCAGCGCGCGGTAGAAGCGCACGAACTCCGCACCGCGCAGCTCGGCGGGCGGCGACGCCTTCTCCTTGGTCTCGTAGGGCGGCAGCGGCGGCACGGAGCGGCGCAGCAGCTCCTCCATGGCCGGGGAAGCGCCCGACGAGAGGCGGCGCGGGCCCCGTGTGGCCCAGAGCAGCGGCCACAGCCGCCTCATCCCGCACACCGCCGCAGGCCGCGGCACCGCCCACCCGCCGCTCCGCGCGCGCTGATTGGCTGATCTTGAAGAGTGACAGCGCGCCCCGCCAATGGGGAGTGAGGAGAGCGTGGCGGGGCCGGGGGTGTGTGAGGGGTGTGTCGGCCGCCATGTTGAGTGTGGCGATCAGAGGTCACGGGCTGGCCCCTCACGGCCCGGGGATCCCCCGGCACCGCCCTGCCCTCGGAATTCGCCGCGCTGCACTTTGGAACTGTAGAGTCAGATCGGACACAGTGCCAGGCTGTGCCAGGGGAGGGTCAGGTTGCACGTTACCAGGAATTTCCTCACAGAAAGGGTCGTTAGACATTGGGCTGCCCAGGGAGGCGGTGGAGTCACCTCCCTGGTCGACAAGTTGGTGTTCGGTCACGAGTTGAACTTGATAACCTCAGAGGTCCTTTCCAACCGAATTGATTGTGTGATTCCGTGAATCACCAAGATTGGAGGAGACCTTTAGGATCATCCAGTCCAAGTGTTCACCCAGCGCTGCCGCTGTGACCCTTAAACCACAGCAAGAAATGCCAGATGCAGACACCTAAACATCTCCGGGGGTGGTGACTCCACACCTCCCTGGGCAGCCTGACCTCCCAACCAGTGAATAAATTCTTCTCAAATACCTAGTTTGATTATTCCCTGTCTCAGTTCACGACCTTACACTGTCTGCTGTATCCTTCTCTGTCTGCTGTATCCCTCTCGCCTGTGGCTCCCATGTTTCCTGCTGGGCTGTGCTGGGTTTGTGGAACACCAGGCTTGCACAAGTCTGAAATAAATCATTCATGTGTGACTACAAGTGATACAAGTGTGCCTTGGTGCACAGCAGGGAACAAATCTGAGTTCCTGGGCAGCTGCCCCACGTCCTGAGGAGGCTGTGGCTCCTGGAAAGCTGCTGATACCTTCAGGGACCACAGCCCTACTGCAGTTTTGCTCTGAAACCACTGCAGGAAACAACACAAACTTGGTTGTGCAATTTTGAGGTCACAGACCTGAGCCTGGCCTGTTCTTAAAGCCTTGTGGCAAAAAAAATCATCATGAGCCCAAAGAGTGCGCTCTCAAGTGTGTCAGGACCTTTTGTGAATGAAGTTAAACATCTCCATCCTGCTCCCAGCTCAGGCTTAGAAAGGTAAAATTCCTCTGGACATTAAGGATTTGCCTCCTTTAGACATTAAACCAGCAAAACACACAGGTCACGATGTCAGTGAGGTTAGAATTGAGCAGAAATTGTCCTTTAAAGCACAGGGAATTGTGATTCTCAGTGTTAGAAATAAGAATTGAGACAATCAAGCCCTCTTTGGCAGTGAGGAGACAAAAAGAGAGTGCTGCCTAATTACACATTTTAGAACAATGTGTTAGAGATTCCCAAGGAAGGGGACAAAATATAAAAAACCACCATGATCAGTATAGTCCTAGGGAACTGAGGGTCATAAGATAAACTATTATACCCTTAAGGGAGGGAAAACATGACTTAGAAGCATTAAAATATATTAAAAAGACTTAAAAAAAACCTCAAACGTTTTAATCTCATTAGCAATGAATTAAGCTTCAGAAAATCCCTTCCCACCTTAAGAACTTTATTTTCAGCTAAATAAAAAGCCTTCAAAGTTGGCTGGTCAGTCCTTCTTCAGCTGCCCAGGAAAGGGGCTGCCAGAGAGCCTCTGCCAGTGTCAGATTCCCAGGATAATGTCTTTGGAGACAGAGGGGTAGGTGAGAACTTCCACCAAAAATCATGATGATATTTCTATATGCAAATATAGAAATATTTTTATAGCAATTCTGCAGTTTCAAATAGGGATCCATTAGACAAGTACAACTTTTTCCACTTTGAAAATGAAAATAAAATGTTTTTAGCCATGCTTCATAAAAGAGGTGGACAGACTTTATTCTTTTTAACAAAGGAGAGCTAGAAAATGAACTTTTCCTTCTATATGTTTAATAATGATCTTAAATCAGCTGTGTTTGTTTGATGTAATAAACTTCTTCACAATCTGATGCAGATTTATTTGAGATAAACCCTAAAACTGTGCTAAAATTATTCTAGTTAGTCTTTTCTATTCAATGAAAGCCTTATGGACCAGCTCAGTTCCTGATTCAGAAATTTCAAGAAGCCTGAGATAGAGATGCACAGGGGGAGAGTGGTGATGAAAGATGAAGGCTCCAAGCTGCCAGAAAATGGTCAGCATTTCTCAGGATCAATTCCTTTTAAAAATCCTATGTAGAAATGCTTCTGTTCTTTCCATTTTGACAGCACTCTCAGATTGGCCTTGGGTAGGATTGCTACAAGAACAGAGCTCTCTTGCATGACCCAGGGCCATGAAAACCAGCTACCAGATCCCTCTGTGGTGCAGCTTGTAAGGCTTTGGCAAGTAAGACATTTCTTTTGAAACCTTCTACTACTACTTTTTTTTTATTTTTCTTTTTTTTCCCCCAGGGAAAACTTACTATCTGCTTCAGCTGCTGCTTGGAAAATGAAAATACAGCTCTGGCTGTCAGGACCTGAGGGCACCGTGAGATATCAGTGGCCCTGCCCAGCCTCACCTGGGACCTTCTCCATGGGTTCAGGAGCCCCAGTTCAGCTCAGCCTGGGGCTTTGAGACCCTTCTGCACAGGCTGCAGGGTCCCCTCATCCCAAATTCCACCCCCTCTTCCCCAGACCTGCCTTGCCACCACGGACCTTTGTTCTTGAAAACAATAAACATCAGTTTATTACTGAAAACTGGATGTTATTATTAGAAAACTGGAGACTGAAAGAACCTAATTGCACTTCAGTAATTGTAAATTTTGTGTCTGAGCAAAAAGATAAGCTAATAAAAGATGGAAAGTCAATTTGAGCCAAGTCAATCCGATCCTCTTTCTTTTTTTTTTCTCTTTAATCTGTTCAAATGTTAGGTAAAAATAAAATACATACTCTTTATTTTATTTGCCTCTGCTCAATAACTCCATCTTAGCAAAGACAAACTGATTTATGATGGAAATGAAGGTAGTCCTGTGGCTTGGGGTTTGTTTTGTTTCTTTTCTGTATTTGCTCTTACATGCAGAGTGCCACATAAATGTATTTAGGACAAGAGTCTGAGCTGAGAAACTGACTGTGCTATTATTCAAGAGAATAGGAGAGCTTCAGTTCACTTCAAAAGAAACAAGATGGAGCCAATGATTTCCAATAAATCTGTGTTTGTGCCTGCAAAGTGTTCCTCCAAGGGAGATTTGCCAGGAAACATCTGACAAAACCCTCTCTATCCTAAAGATGTCTTATTCTTGTAATAACAGAGTTTATACACAAATTTCTCTTTTTGAGCTCTCAAACGAAAGAATTTTTCAAAATATCTTTTAGAAAATATTAAAGATATCTACGTGATCAGCTGAAAACCAGCCCTTTTCAGGCTGATAAAAGGAAATAAAAGGTCCCTTCCTCTGGTTTCCTTCCAGCACAGTGCTTGCAGTGGGAGAGCAGAGTGGGAAGCTGTGCTGTAAGCTCTGAGCACGTTTTGTAATAGCTCAGAACAGAGTTTGTAAAATTACTTTAAATGAGCGAGTATCCCATTTTGAAGAGTTCATAAATCTCATAAAATACTGGAAAGAGCAAACTTGCTGTAGTTACTGAGTTAAAAGCAGGATCTTTTCAGCTTTTTGCTCTGCTCTTCAATTATTCAGCCCAGGCAGTTCTGAGGGTGGTTTTGTTCCAGCTCCCCAAGCTGGGTGTTTAAAATGAGATAGCAACATTCCAGAGCTGTAGGCAGTGTTCAGCTTTAATCGTAATTTTAGATAAATATAACATTGTTTTATAGAATTACCTGGCTTTAGACACAGGAGGCTTGTACTGAGAGCCTGCAGGATCAGCTCTGTGCTCACAGCTGCAGTTTTCTTTAGTTCTACCTAGAAAATCTCCTCCCTAAGATTTTCTTGTTGAATTTGCCTGCACTGAGTTGTTCTTCAGGTAATGACACCAAGTACTGAAGAGCAGAGGTGTCTGCCCCTGAAATGAGATCATGGCAATATTTGTTTCAAGTGATTAATCTCTTTCTATCCAGCAGTTCTCTGATATAATTATGAACCTGAGCATTTTTATTTAGGGTGCTGTAGAATCAGAACTTTTATCATAAAACTCTGGTTTCTATGGCTTTTTGTCTACCAAATTTAGGAATATTTATAACTGACAGTGGACCATTTAAAATGTTTTATCAAATATTATATCTTTTTTTTTTTTTAAAGGAAAGCCAAAGCTCTTGGAGATTTTAAGAAATGTCCCTAATATCTCACAGCATAGTTAAACTGATTGTAATACTTTTTTATTTTCAGCCATGGGTCCTAAATCCAATGTTGAAAGATACCAATTTTCAAATGAACTTTGAATTTATTTGCTTTATTACCTGATACTCAATTTTGCCGTTACAGGGTTGATAGTAAATAAAAGTGGAATATAGTACATGAATTTACAAGTCAGTGTACTTCACCCTTGGTGCCACAGAATCCTTGTAATTATCACAGAGATTGCTCCCACAGAGGCTTCCAGACACTCTCTCCCCCCCCCTCCTCCATTTATGTTGGTATCATGAAAAAGAGCAAAAAAACCCCTAATTTCTCTTTTAGTATGAAAAATAAAATGTAAATGTTAGCCAGAGTTGTTTCCCCACCGCCTCTTTACAAACATCCCTTTCCTTTTTCCCTTATTTTGTATTTTCCTCACTGGAAAAGTCTTCATTGGTGATTCAATTCCTAGATAAATCTTCTATTGCCATTTACCAGCTCATTCAGCTCCTTGATATTAATTCTTGTTCAGGCTTAGATGGCACATTAGAGGAAAATGAGACTAAAGATTTAAGCAGATACTTTTAATTATGTCTGGCTCTAATAGAAGATGGACAGAATCCTACAGAATATTAAGCTACTTTCTCCTGCATTAAACTTTTATGCTTATAGCACAACCCATTCAGTGTAGTAGCAAATTCTTCCTTATTACACTTTTTTCAAACTGATGTGTGTAGTTTTTCTCCTTCATTGCTGAGACAGATTTTTTTTTGTGTGTGTGTGAATTTGGGCATCTAAGTACTAAATGAAATTCCCTTCCAGCCTGCAGACAGAGTGTAAGAGTGAGAAGCTGTCTCCCTGTTCTCCAGCTTGCAGTAAAAATTAGATTTTTAAACACCTGGAACAGAGAGTGAGGAGGAAGAGGAAGAGGAAGAGGAAGAGGAAGAGGAAGAGGAAGAGGAAGAGGAAGAGGAAGAGGAAGAGGAAGAGGAAGAGGAAGAGGAAGAGGAAGAGGAAGCTTCAGGATTCAAATATGGAGGGAATCCATCTGAAATCCATGAGAAATTCAACAAAACATTTGTGATTCTTTGTGGAAGGACAAAACTTTTCATCTGCTGTGGGGCTGAACTCCCTGGGGCTGTGCCTCAGGCTGTGACCAGAACCCCAGGGAACTTTCCACTTTTCATTGCTCTCTGTTTTTTACCTTCTCCATCACAAAGGAGTGGATGAATAGCTCATTGCTGAGCTGGGTGCTGCTCAGGGAAATGACTGACCTGCAGCCCTGACAATCCAGGTGTTTATTGGAGTCAGTGCCTGGTTTTTGTAACTGGAACACCTGGGAAATGTTGGGTTGTCCATGAGTGACCTTGGCACTGCCCTGGCTAACCCACCTCTCTATCTCAGACTTCTTGAAATTTCTGAATCATAAACTGAGCTGGCCCATAAGGCTTTGAATAGAAAAACTAACTAGACTAATTTTAGCACAATTTTAGGGCTTATGTCAAGCAAATCTGCATCAGATTGTGAAGTTTATTACAGAATTTTTGCAGCCCACTCCAATTCAACTCCAGGCATGGACTGGATTAAAGAAGGAGGAGTTCAGCTTTTAGTTTGCTTATTTACTGGGTAAATGTTTCTTCTACAGTTTGTGTTTAAGCCTACAGGGATGAGTATAGGCTGCCTGTTATAATCCTATGCAAATTTATTTCGTCTCCTGTACGCTAAAAGCGTTCATTAGTTTTAATAAACACAAAGATTGGGAAACCGAGAGCTGTAATAATTGCTTTACACAGCATGCAACTTAATAATCAGGAAACAAACTCCTTTAAAACCTCTTGTGTTTATACTACTGGCAGTGAAAGTACTGCTTTTACACTGTTGTCTTCCACAGACCTGATTTTTAGTGTTGCTGGAGTTTCCTTGAGGCAATTAGTTTGGAAAATTATCTGTTGGAATCGTTGTGGTGCCTGGACTCAGTTTAATTGCTGACTTGCTTTGTGACATGGTGTTATTTCATAAAGTTATCAGCAGCCTTAACAGATGTGAAATGCTGCAGCTGAGGCACTGAAGTGTTTACAGTGTTCAGTTTGTGTGTAAATCCAGGAATACAGAAATTGCAAGGATGTCAGAATTTATGATAGCAACCTATTAATCTGTCACCAGCTCTAAAGGCCTCTAAAAGCTCAATTACCACTAAGGTATCTCCATGTTAATCCCCCAGTTCTGCAGGAGTGAATCACGGTGAGGAAAAGGTGATGTTTGTTTTGGTCATTTCGATTGTTTCTGTGCATTTCCTACACCCTGTTTGTTTTGTTTCTTAACATTTCTACAAGTGTGGAATTAAAAAAAAACAAACCACCAAACATTAAATCAATGCTCTGTCAGCCAGTTAATGTAACCTTTTAAAATGATGTTTGCAGAGGAGCTGGTCCTGGTGAATGGGAAATATGTTCAGCTGATCTCTCTGAGTTTGTTTCCACAGTCAGTGGTAGGAAGGAGGTTCTTCCAGAAGGTCCCTAGATGTGTTCCTCCTTCCAGAAGGTCACTAGATGTGTTCCTTCTTCCAGAAGGTCCCTAGATGTGTTCCTCCTTCCAGAAGGTCACTAGATGTGTTCCTTCTTCCAGAAGGTCCCTAGATGTGTTCCTTCTTCCAGAAGGTCCCTAGATGTGTTCCTCCTTCCAGAAGGTCACTAGATGTGTTCCTCCTTCCAGAAGGTCCCTAGATGTGTTCCTCCTTCCAGAAGGTCCCTAGATGTGTTCCTCCTTCCAGAAGGTCCCTAAATGTGCTCCTTCCAGAAGGTCCCTAAATGTGTTCCTTCTTCCAGAAGGTCCCTAAATGTGTTCCTCCTTCCAGAAGGTTCACTAAATGTGTTCCTCCTTCCAGAAGGTCCCTAGATGTGTTCCTCCTTCCAGAAGGTCCCTGAATATGTTCCTCTCTCCCCACCAGCTGTAGGAGGGTGCTGCTGTCTCAGTCAGTGTTCTCCAGGCAAACTAGCCAGCCTTTATTCCTTTAAACTTCCAGTCAGGGCAGGAAATTCTTCAAAAATCCACAATTACCATGGCGAGGACACAGTCCATGGACAGTGGGCAGAGCTCTCCCTTAGCTCTGGAACAGCCCCTGAACCTGAGCAGCCCTGGAGGTGTGGAGCCATCAGCCAGAGCCCAGTGGCTGCTGAGTTAATTATTACCAAACCTCTCCATCTTTCTTGATTAGTACCTTTGTTCTCCCTGCCAGCAGCAGATCTCATCCCAGTTTATGTCCTAATGAAATGCATTTCACAGATTAGAAGTGCTACAGTGTGCCAGCCCCCAAGAGTTGGGAAGAATCTGCTGTGAAGAATTTGCTGTCAGCCTGGAGCCAGCTTGTCCCCATCTCAGGAGCTCCTGCAGCAGCTCAGAGCAGCAGATGCCTGGGGCTTCTCCCCAGTTTCCAGAATGTTTTTCCCCTTGAGCCCTGTGCTCTGTGTTCCACAGGGAGCAGAGTTTAGGAGCAGCCTGGCATTCAGCAGCACTGGGATGTGGGGAAAGAAGGAATATTTTTTGAATTTTAAATTAATATTTTCTGAATTTTTAATTAAGGATGAATAGTATCTGAATTTTAAATTAACATCTATGTTAATTTAAATATTTCTCTGACTTTTAAATTTTTTGGATTTTAAATTAACATCTATGAAAGTGCTGCTCTGCTACTGCTTAGAGATCTAAATACTGCTGGAGTAGAGTTGATTGTTTTCATTTAAGCTTTTATTGATTATTGACCCCAAAGAAATTGCCCACAGCCTGCAACACAAGAATCTCTACTGTGCAGATTTGTATTTCATTTAATGTGATAGCAAATACAGTTGTATCAGAGGGGAGAAACATCTTCAGGAGACTTTTCTGATGCTGCAGATGGCTTTTTGCAAAAAAAAAAAAAAAGTCCTGGTGTACTGTACTGGTGGCTGGTGAAATCTCTGAAGGATGGAGTAAAATAAGTGAGGGCCACAACCTCAATTTACAGCACACAAAATCAGAAATGGAAAGGGTTTTGGGGAAGGCACTGATTTTGTGAGCCTTGGTATGTGTCTGTGTCTCTGCCCTTGTAAATGAGTGTGTAAATCCCTGAGGATGTGCAGTGGTGCTGCCCTGTTGCAGTAAGGTAGGAAAATCCTAAAGGCTTCATAAAATCAGGCCTGCTCTCCTAGAATCAGTGGCTGGCCTTGTCAAGCTGGCACTGTGCAGGTTCCCATGTGGAAGCAATCCTGGTGTGAGCAGTTCATTAACATAACAATCTATTCCTGGCTAAAAAACAACTTACACCTGTATAAACTGGTTTTACACCTGAGATAGAAAAATGAAAACTATCTCTCACAAACAACTTTTCCTGCAGGTACACACTGAGAGTTTGAGTGACCAATCAATACAGAATAACAATTTGTTACTGACCAATAAAGTGATTGGCAAGAAAGCTCCTGACCAACTGGAGTCCCACACTGGGTCTGTAAAACTGAATAAAAAGGAGTTTTGTGAATAAAGAATGGGCTTTTTCCACCATGAAGAAAATGGAGTCTGTGTGATTTATTCCTATACTGCTCTTCCTTTTTCCAGGGATCAGAGGGTGGGGCTGATGGATTTTGGGGTTTCTCTGCAGGCACAGTGCAGGATTTTCACTTTTCAGAGGGCAATGTTGCAATGTCCCTGATGAGGCTGTGGTGACAGGGTGTGTCCACATGGCTCAGGTATTTCCACGGGCAGCCCAGGGATCTCCTTCCTGCCTATGGAATATTTACCTCACCTTTGATGTATTGTCCTATTTCCATAGGCAACCCAGTGATCTCCCTCCTGCCTATGGAATATTTCCATCACCTTTGATGTGTGTGGATCAGTTTCCATGGGTAACCCAAGGATCTCCCTCCTGCCTATGGAGTATTTCCATCACCTTTGATGTGTGTGGATCAATGTGCCCACATGGTTTTTTCCATAGGTAACCCAGGGATCTCCTTCCTGCCTATGGAATATTTCCATCACCTTTGATGTGTGATTATCAGTGTGTCCACAGGGCTCTTTGCATGGGTAACCCAGGATCTCCTTCCAGCCTATGGAATATTTCCATCACCTTTGATGTGTGTGGATCAATGTGCCCATATGCTTTGGTTAGGAGAGATTTATGGGATAGGAACTGGAAGCTGATCCAGTGAAATAATCTTGTTTTACATATTAATTTCTGCACTATTTGATGTTTCCTTCAAAGTAGAAGCTTTTATCAGCAGTTTAACTTGAGTTTGGATGGATTAACAAAGATTAGAATGGAAGTTGGAAGAAAATATGAAGTGTAATACATTGTATAATGTTCATTCAGGACAAGAAAACACTTAAAAGATTAAGTAGCAGAATAACAATGAATTATATGATCTTTTTAAAATTAATAGAATTGTACTTCTTATCTTCAAAATACTCAATGAGCCAATGTCTACATTATAGATGGGCAGTAGGAAGAACTGCTGAAGTTCGAAGTTTCAACAGGAATTGCTGAATTTTTCTGGAAAGTTCATTCAGAGAGTGCAATTATTTGTGTGACACAGAGGGAGGAAGAAGGCTCAGTGCTGTGACTCTCTGGTGGATGTTTTGTTACTGCTTAGTGGAAGTGTTTGTTATATTCTCCTCTGCTTCCCTCTCTTTGCCTGTAAATTCATCACCTGCAATTGAAGTGTAATTTATTCTGTGGCTGCTGTTTCCTCGTGGATGCTGAGGAGGAGAAGTGTGGGAGCAGAAAAATTCATTTAATGTCACCTGCCTGAGTCAGCTGTGCCACTGAACAGGGACAATGTAGGCAGTAGCTTCCTTTTTTCTAAATGCTGGACTTGCTCTGTGTACAGACTTCCCCCTTGACTACTGCTCTGCTCTCCTTAGTGAAATATTTATTTGAAACCCCTTTCCCATTTGATTTTTTTCTTGCGTCCTAATGAGACGTGACAGGGGGATAGCAGACTGCTAAAGCATGGAGACCTGTAAATAAAGGAACTGTTCTTAAATTTGTGAGGGAAAAAAAAACCAGAGAGACCTGTTTCATATGCTATTAGATTATTTCCTCACAGTCACAGGTATTTTGGTGACACTGGTTCAGATTTAGTGGCTTTTTAATGTATCAAACTTAATTTTCTCGCTGTAGCTTTGTCAGTCATGAACTAAAGTTTTCTCCTTTGCTTTTTAATTATTCCATGGATTAATATCTTGAAAATGGGCTCATTTCTATGCCTCAAATTAAGCTAGCTCTATTTCAGCTTTTTTTCTCAATTACTCCTGTAATTAAGACCCATTAACCCATGGCAGAGAATAAAATAAGAAAGTAGAAACAAAAATTAAAAAGCAGGGGAGAGAAGCCCCTATTTGGCTTCCTTAATCATAAATTGCTTAAAATTCTTTCTGGAACAGCCACTAGAAGTGAATTTATTAAGGAACTTGACAGTTTCTATGTAGTTTTGAGAAGAACATAAAGTTTTCAGACAATAGTCCCATCAGGGATCCCAGTTGTAAACAGTCTGGATGTACCCACTTAATTACATGAAAACCTGGCACGGTGCTCTGGGGAAGGATTAAAAACTGCTAAACCTGCATCCCACACTGCAAGTGGGATATTTCATCAAGTCAAAAGCTTCATTGCACCCTCTAGCCAGCCAAGTGAAATTTAGGCTGTTAAATATTTTATTAGGGCTCGTGCTCACTCCTGTCCATATATCAGGGCATGCTAACAGCAGCAGGAGGGTTTCTTTCACCAGGGAGGGTGGGACTCTGCTGGGTGAATTTTCCTGGGCATTTTGGGTGGTTTCTATGGGAAATGGCCTCAAGGAAAGCCATGCTGGAGCTCTGAAGTGGCCCTGGCTGAAATGTGTGAAGATGGTCTGGGTGCTGCACAGGAAAGAACAACTGGTAAATGTGCACCGTTTTTTATTCTTTTTACACTGCCAGGCACCATTAACTGCATTAATGTAAAAAAATGAGGGCATTGTAGTAATTCACTGACACACAGACTGTTTTTGCTCAAGCCCAAGGACACAGCTTAAAAAAAAATAGAGGAAAATCATGGGTTTTGCTTTAAAAAAAAATAAAGGAAAAAACATGGGTTTTGCTTCAAAGCAAGCTCATATAACTGAAAAATATAGGGTTCCTCCTATGATGCTTGTGAAACCAGCTGTATTATTTCTTTTTAAAAAATTTTTGACCACTTTTAGCACTCTTTCAGTGCTTTGGCAAGCAAGCTTGGACACCATGTAAGTTTGTGCTGCATTTCAGGTCAACACAGCTCTTTATTGGCTATAAATAATTTGTGAGGTATTCAGTGCTTTATGATGCCTGCACTCGAGGGCCACCATAAAAGCAGTTATGCACATAGGATGTCAAAAATACATTTTTTATACTTTGGGGATCTCCTAGGCCATTGCTTAGGGATTATTGCACGTCTGTGTGCCATAAAGTGAAATGATAATCCTCCTCCTGAAATGTTTATCTCAAAATGCACTAAATTCAGGTCAAAACCTTTCCAGACATTAATGATCATTACCAAGTGTCATTCATTGTCTTCAGCAGCTCAGCACAGATAAGCTTTAAATGGAAAATTAATGGCTTTTTTGTAAGCCAAGGCCTCAGCTGAAGCAACTTGCAGAGGCCACATGCACTGGTGGCACACAGAGTGACTTCCCCAGTTTGCTGCCATCCACCCCAGGTGACAGCAGAGCTTTAGGAGTGACAGTTGTGGTATTTTCTGGGGTCCCCATGGCAGGGAGGAATGGATCTGACTCCATGTTCTTAAAAGGCTAATTTATTATTTCATGATCTACATTATATTAAAGAATACAGTACTAAAGAATACAGAAAGGATACAGACAGAAGGCTAAAAGATAGTCATGAAAAACTCATTATTCTCTCCTCAGAGTCACAGCTTGACAGTGATTGGTCATTAAGTTAAAACAATTCACATGAAACCAATGAAACAATGACCAGTTGATAAACACTCAAAAGCACAATATTGCTTTGCAATGACCAGTTGATAAACAGTGTCCAAACCACATTCCAAAGCAGCAAAACACAGGAGAAGCAAACAGATAATTATTGTTTTCCTTTTTCTCTGAGGATTCTCAGCTTCCCAGGAGAGAAATCCTGGGTGAAGGGATTTTTCCAGAAAATGTGACAGCGCCAGCCAGTTATTGAAAGGACCATGGAACTGTGGGCAGCTGAGAGCAGGGCACCCCCAAACCCCAGCTGAGCGTTCCCCTCATGGTCTGAGCCTGTCCTCACGTCAGGTTGGGGACCAGAATTAGCTCAGGGTATCCACAGATAGTTAATTACTAGAGCAGGGCTCAGTTTGCTCCCTGAAGAAGCAAGTCAATAATTTATCTTCCTCTCACTTGATGCCTTTTAGAATCCCCACCTTCCTCCAAGACTCTGCAATAATGAGGTCTCCAATGTTGCTCTTTATTTGTGTTTCTAACTTGTTTGAACTTCAAATGACCTCTTGTTTCTTATATACAAAAGTATATAAGTTTTATAAAAGTTCTACAAAGTTATATAAAAGTCCTATAAAAGTTTTCAAGTATATATAAAAGTTCTACGAAATACAAATATGAATACAGAGGAGGAGGGAAAAAAGTCTTAATTACCTCAGCTGGACAATGATGAATTCCACACTAAATATCCCTCTGACTTCTCACTTCTCAGGGATGAATTGTTCCAGTTATTGCTGCCCCTAAGGTGTGTCCACATGTAAAGTGGCTGAGATACATCACTGCACAAATATTGGAATTTTCAGTCCAAAGGATAACTACATCTAGAGCTAGTGTATCTCTCAGCCCCCAAAACTTTAAACAGGGATATTTGGGGTTGGTTTTCAGGTATTTATTGCAGCTTTCTTTGTTAGAAACCAACAATATCTGAGCAGAAGATGATCACCTTGAAGTCATGAAAATTCCTGCAGGCACCTGTGTGGGAATGGGCATTATTCAGAGCCTTGGGTAGGTTCTGTAATCCTTTGGAACAGTTTTCCTCTGCCCATGCAAATGACTGATATTTAATGATTTGACTGCTGTGGGTCACTGGGATTCTCCTGTGTTCATTTATGCGCAGGAAATCAGCTCCTGATAAGGAGATTTGTATCTTTTGTAAGCAACCACAGCCTTGGCTGAATTGGGGGTTTCCTGCAAAAAGTGTAATTTTGATCTTTGAATCTTCTCTGTAATGAGAGCAGAGAATAAAGGCAGCACAAGAAAGAAACTAATGAAAACAAAATCCAGCTGTAATGAGAGCAGTAGGAAGAACAGGCTTTAGATAATTCTGCCTTCAAAAAGCTGACAGTTTAATTAAAATTCTTATTGGGAACACTAGGTAATATAGCTTTGCATTTAATAGGAATATTTTGCAAAACAAGTGTGTGACTGTGTTTCAAAACATAAATTAATTGGTTGCTGGCTAGAAAAATGAGATGAGTGGGTGTTTGAGCCATCCTCCTGCACCATTTGGTGTCCTGCCATGCTACAGGTGCTCCCTTTGAGTGGCCAGTTTTGCAAAATTGAGCTATTTCAAGGTTTTCTTACTTCTAGTGAAGCCTAGAGCCTTATGTCATGAAAGGAAGGAAATAAAATATGAAAGAAAGGTAATTAGTCTTTTCATTGCTATTGTCACAAATCAATGGGGTACATACTGTCTTAAATTTTAATCAAAGTGGGGTGAGTTCCAGGCAGGATTCATTCGGAAAGAAAAATGCAAACCTTTTTGAAAGGGAATGTTGGTATTTCCCCTTGAAACCTCACAGACAGAAGTGTCTGAGCTTATCTTTGCAAAGTCCATGCAAAGCCTGGTGTCTGTCCTGCTTATCTCTTGCATGTCCTGGTGCTTCAGAATTCCTGCCAATCTTTATTTTCCACCACCACAAGTGGGTGAGAATTAATCCAGCTTTACAGCCAGGCTGAAAGAACAGAGGCAAAGTGATTTGCTCAAGGTCATTCAGAAGATTATTGGCAGAGCCAGGATTAAAACTTACTTTTTAAATCCTAAAAGATGAATGTTTTTAAGAGGTCTGAAGTGTGGATGTGGGGGTATCTCTCAAGAATTTGCAGCAAAATTGAAATATTTTCTTTTAAGCTCGTCTTGTCCACAGCAAACCATGTAGGCACACAAGAAAATAAATGGCATTTTTCATTCTCTTTTGGCTTTCCCCTTTAAATCAGTGGGGCTTCAAATCAGCTGCTGGGGCCAAACTCTTCAAAGCTTCTTTTCTTGCACCCCTCTTGGAATTCATGTTTTGCATGAAAGGGGAAGGCAAAACCACGAGCCTCCCTCATAATTCACAGTTCTGCATGCTTTATTTTTAACCTTCCTATAAATTGCTGCTGGGAGAAGATTAGAGTGGATGTGGAAATCTGAGGGCTTTAAGAAATGGCTGTCTGGAAGTCTGCTTTGATAATTTCAGTTGGCTCTTTGCCAGATACCATTTGATTCTGCTGGTGAGCTGCTCACAGAAAAAAAAAATCTGAGTAGTCCTAAAAAAAAAAAAAATCCAAGCCCTGCAAGGGATATGTGTCATTAGTGAGATGATTATTGGCGTTGAGCTGCAGGGGTTAAACCCCAGTGGTTCTCTGGGTGCTTCCTGCAGGGGTTGGTTTTTATTTATCCAGTAAAACACGGTGAAGATCAGGAAGCTAAACGAGGGGAGGGAGCTGATTCGCACTTGGTTCTGCTGGTTTGCCCCTGTTTTTCTGTGCAGGAGCAAGAGTCTGTATTCTGGTTCAGAGTTCAAGCAAAACTCCCGGTAAAAAGGAACATAAAAGCTAAAAAGAGTGAAGAGATGATTGTTAAACAGCTGAGCCTGCCAAATGTCTAGAGAGTATCTGTGAGAGCATTAACAGAACAGTGCTTGGGCTGCTTTGTTTTAAAATTTTATTGCACTTATTTCATGCTAAAACCACATTTGAGGTTCCAACTTTAAAATGCTTTGTAATGAATCCTTCTTGAGCAAACCTTTGGAGCAGAGTTCATTAAAAAGCTCCAAACCAGGCTCCTTCTCACCCTCCAGTGTTCATTCCTGTGAACTCCAGGATGCATTTTGCCCTTCCTTGCACAAAGAGATCTGGAGCCCAGTTCCTTCATCATCATGCTGAAAGTTCCAATTTTATATTGTGTCACCAAGGGAATTCCTCGGTTTTCTGCTCTGCTGTGCCACACAATTTCCCTTCTTAGGAAAACCAGAAGCAACGTAGATATTTCCAAGTATCACCAGGAACTCAAACGAGCAGTTGACAGCTCTTATTGCTCAGGAATACCAGTGCTGTCAATTTTTTGAGAATGTGTGGCTGTTTCCAGGACTAGAAACTCTTGGTAGCATAAAGTGCCTTGAGATTGTTATTGCATGTTGGAGCAGAGTGCAGCCCAGACATGAAAACATCTATTTATTCATGGCATCTGTAAATCCCTGTTCCCCTCAGGCTCTGCAATAGCTCATGGAAAGTCCAGGATGAATAAATATTTCTGTGCAAGTGAAGAAAGAGCTGCATGAAATATCTGTTGGTTAATTCCTGGGATGGAATACTTAGGATTTTTGATAAAGAGAACTCCAGGAAGAGCTATTCATCTTCAAACTGATCTTTTGGTTATAATTTTGTGTCTGTGGAAACTCTGCTAGTTCTCAAAAATAATAATGTCAGCAAAGCTTGATTATGTCAATAACTTCCTGGGGATTCCACTACAACAATTTAATTAAAAGGGAGGTGATTTGAAGATTTGAAAATACAGGAGTGCAGAGTGAGCTGGATCTGTAAATTTTTTGAACAATCAGCTTTTCCCAGTTGCTGAACTTGAGCAAACTGTGTATCTGGCATCACATCTCTTTGTGTAAGTGCTTGTCTGCTTGCTGATCACTTATTAAAGCAGCAGCCTGAGCTTAGCCCTTGTCCAGCTGGGCTGGGATGGGGACAGAAATGTCCCTCTGGAATTTTGGGTGGGAGTTTCTGGCTGAGAACTTCACAGACCATCCCAGATTGGAAGGAGTTACAGAAATCACACAAACATGAACAGCATCTGTGACATTGAACCATGGGAATGGGGATGGGGATGGATGTGTTGACCCTGTAAATCCCAGTGAAAATCCCTCTGGATCAGACCTGACCTGCACCTTGCATGGCAGAACTCTGGAGCTTGGGTGAGCTGTGCTTCAACTTTTCAGCTGCTCATGGTCTGCAGAAATGGTTTCTTAGCAGAAGGTTTATTTCCTGAGAGGTCTGGAAACAAAACCAAACTGAGGAGCCAACAGTGAAGCTTAAACCTCAACAAGTCTTTAAGTGTGTCAGGTGTCTCGTTCCCACTTTGGACAGAAACACTTCTTAGGAAAATTTTGGATAAAAAGTAAGAAAATGAGTGCACTAAAACATGGAACTGCACGGAGAGCTTCATTTATTGGCCAATGTGCTTATGTCATATTTATTTAATTTATAGAATCCCAGGCTGGTTTGGGTTGGAAGGGACATTAAAGTTCATCCATTTCCATCCTCTGCCATGGCAGGGACACCTTCCACTGTCCCAGGTTGCTCCAAGTCCTGTCCAGCCTGGCCTTGGGCACTGCCAGGGATGGTGAGTCCTAAAATTCCCTGGGCTTAAATATTTTCTCAAAGCCTTCATTTCCCCATCTCTCAAAAAGAAACCCAACCCTTCTGTCCTTGTAACTCTGTGACATACATTAAAAACTTTTCCTGGGTTCTTCCAAACTGTGGTGGAGAATTTGACAAAAGAGAAAAGAAGAAAAGGTGGAAAAAAGGATTACTAAAGAGAAAAAAAATGTTCTTAAATCAGAGACCTGTCAATAGCATCATGCAAACTAAATTTAACAGCTAATTTACTGGTGACAGAAATATAATCCATATAATTTATGCATCCAATATAATCTGTCATTTGTGTTTAAGGAGGAGAGCAAGGCAGCATCTAATAAAATGTAGAAGAAAAATGAGTTTGTGAGGTGAGTGACAGAAATGTTCATTACCTCTGTTCTTTCCTGTGGTGTTCCTCTCTTTTAAAGCAGGAATCTTAAGAATTTGATCCTTATGAAGTAGAAAATTACTACTTGAAAGGACATTTTTTTCCTTCCCCTTTCTTGTCAAAACCTAAAATTGTTCCAGTTCAAAACCAATCAAAGAAGAAACAGAAGATTCTGACTTCATCCCTGTCCAAAGAGAGCAAAGAGAAAAAGGCCAAGGGCTCCTTCAGAGATGAAAGACCTGTGGAAGTTAATTTGAAATCACCATCAGTTATTCAGGCTGTGCATTAGGTGCACACAGGTGAGTGAGAGAGGTTTGGATGTCCTGCAGCCTGTGCTGGGTGAGAGGAACCCCAAAAGCTCTGAAAGAACCCGGAATATGGTGCTGTGACATTATCCTAAAATGATTTCATATTGGGGCTGCATCTGGAATCACAAAGCAGCCGTGGAGGAATCACAAAGCAGCAGTGGAGAAACTGTGGAATAGTGAAAAGCACTCCAAGGAAAAGCTGAAGGAAATTGTGGATGGTTTTTCCTGTTGCGTTTGAACGTGGCATGGGATGATTAGTGAAGTAAAAGTTCAAAAAAGCAACACCCTGTGGTTGTAGCAGCACAAACTGAAGGGTTTTCACCCCAACCCCAGGGCAGGTCGGAGATTTTGCCAATCAGAAATTAGATCTGAGATTTTTCATTGGCTGCAGAGCAGGGAAGTCAAAGGGCTATGAAAATACTGCTGGGCTCTCACTGGCACTGCCTGACGAGGTCTCTGAGGTCTCTGGTGTCGAGGTGACCCCGAGGTGTTGGAAAGTCTCCTTTTCCCAGCCCTGAGATCGAAGAAGAAGTCAGGATTCCTTGGCTCTGCTTTTCAAGGTTGTTTATTTTCTCTTATCTGTTCCATTCTTTCTCTGACCTGCTGAGATCTGTCCAGCAGGTCGGGTTGTGGCACACTGACCCCCCTTGGGGTGGTGTTAGCTTTTTATACTAAAAACTACCTGTACTTTATTTACAATAACTTTCCAATACCTATCACCTATGTTAGACAGTCTGTCTCTACTCTAAACCAATCCAGGAGTGCCACCATCACAGCAGAAGATGGAGGACAAAGAGAAGAAGAAGACGAAAAAGAAGGAGAAGGAGAAGGAGAAGGAGAAGGAGAAGGAGAAGGAGAAGGAGAAGGAGAAGGAGAAGGAGAGAAGGAGAAGGAGAAGGAGAAGGAGAAGGAGAAGGAGAAAGGAGGAGGAGGAGGAGAAGAAGGAGAACAAGGAGGAGAAGAGGAGAAGGAGGAGAAGGAGGAGGAGAAGAAGGAGAAGGAGGAGAAGAAGGAGGAGAACAAGGAGAAGGAAGACAGGACACAGCCAGATTCCTCCATCTTGCCTCTTGAACCCCCATTCTAAATCCCCAAAATTCTACTTTTTCAGCCTGTGACAAATTCAGTATCATTCTACTCAGACTCTTGTGGCTTGTAAATCCTCACACAAGGTTGGTGATTGTTTCCATGGGCTAAAATCCAAGGCACAGGTGTTTGTGACTCCGTGCCAAGGTCTCTGAGCCCCTGCCAGGGTCTGGAGCCCTCCAGGGCAGCCAGAGCAATGTCCTGGGTCCCCACAACTGGCACATTCCCTTCTGCACCCTGCTTTGGGGGTTTGGCTCTCTGTAGGTCCAGCAGCCCCACAAAGCTGCTTTCTGTGCTTTCTGTGCTTTCTGTGCAATCTGAACCCTGTAATGTCATATCTGAGGGAAGGCACCACTCCTCCAGTTCAGAGCATCTTCTAACAGTGTAAAATCAGAAGCTTCTCTGCACAATTGCATGAAAGCAACTTTCTGAAAAATATAAATCTGTGTAAAATCCTTCCGGCTGTGGCAGGCATTAATTCCTGGAACAATGTTTGCTATTTATTGCGCGCTGGCATTTGGGAGTTCAGAGATACTGCAGTACATTGCAGACAATGTGATATTTATGTGATGTGATAAACACATTTATCCATAGGCATTTCTCTATTAGATTAAGACAAACTGTTGATTTATAAAAGGAAAAATGTTGTATTTGCAGAACAGACAATGGAGCAGACAACCTCTGGCTTTTTGTTTATTTCTGTTGTAATCTTATGATATTATTCCTTTAAAGCAGAAGGCCAGCTCCCTTGCTAATTGTATTTATGATATTTAGCAATAACATGGAACAAATACAGCATATTTTCCATAGGTTATTCTTCTAGAGACGTGAAAACTCAGAACTTGTGTGGCAGTTTTTAAAACTAATACTTCTGGTTAAGTACTTTTTAAAAATTTAAATGCCTCAAACACTGAAATATTTAAGCTTGAATAAACACCAACCTTAATCACTTTTATTTGAAATAAAAGGATGAAGCTGGAGATGCAGTGTTTCAGCAAAATTATGGCTGGATATTTCCCTTCAAGCAGTTTTATTTTAGATTTTACTTTGGGGAAAGAACTTATTGCTTTAGATTTGCACAATCCTGTTTTTCTACCCCCATAATCTGGTTTTCTTTAGGGCCTTTTAAAATAAATTCTGCTAAAATCATCACTTTTGAGCTGGTTTCCTGCCTATCTCAATGGCCATTTATTATTATTAAATGTGTATTTTTTTATCCAACATGGTTTTTAGCATCCTCAGTGAGGTTTGAGGTTATTCAGTTACAAAAGCAGCAATTTTGGAGCTGGGCATGCAAACAGAGACCTGGAGGAGCAGAAGAGAACAGTGACAAGTACAGTGCAATTATCAGTACCCGAAAGCTTTCCAAGAACATTTTGCCACAAAATAAAAAACCCAGTTTTGCCAGAATAAAGACTTTCCACAAGTCCATACCCACTTCAGGAAACTGTAGTTGTAGATAATTAATAATTAATGGCCTATTAACAGAAGAGATCTCCTGGAGGGAGGATTAGTGGTGGAAGAGATGAAAACTGCTCAATGAACAGAAAATACCTGGTAAATAGAATATACACCCCCATTTCCAGCCTAAGGCAAGGGGTGAGCAGGGAATTGTTCTGGCTGGAAACTGGAGGGAGGAAAGAGCAAGGAAAGCAGTGGTAAGTACACATTAGAATTTACATTCTGCTTGAGCACTAAAGCACCCAAATGAGCAGAATCCAGCTTCAATTCTGCAGCACTCAAGGTAAACATATGCAAACTGCCACTTACAGCATTCACTTGTCTTTTGTCGACAATGTAATCTCTCCTTTAATTGACAATCACAGTTACACTTAAAAACCCCGTTTGAGCTCACTTACCTCTCTGCAAATTTATCACTGTGATAAAAGCTATCAAAACAATAGCAACAGTTAGATATGCCTCATATCTAATTATTTCCACAGATTTAAATTGCTTTCCCTAACTGAAAGTAGCAGGTTTATGCCTTTTTTTTCCCCCCAAATGTCCCCATAACAGCAGATTTCTACCACTTTGCTTTGTAAGCAGAATCCAAACATGGTAACACAGAATTCTGAAAGTTTCATTACAAAGTGTGATGTCTCATTCTTCTGATGCATTTCCTTCCACATATTTATAGTTTCTTGCAAGGAAATGTCAGGAGGACATTCACATGGACTTTCCTTACATTGAACTCATATGTGGTTTCATATTTTTCACTGTGGTTTCTTGTTTTCTGTCTAGGAAAATAGAAACAGAAGCATCAATACCTTGAAGAAGCAGAATTATTAGAGAGAGAATTTATAACCCTGCATGGATTTGTAGATGTCACTTTTCAGATTGTAACTGACAATTTGAACTAAAGGCTTAAATACATAGTAGAGAACACTGAATTTTTATTTATTAAGAGAGGAAGGCTGAAGATTAATCTTGAGTTGATGTTCTTTAGACATTAAAGGATGGGCAAGTGGAATTGTTGCACTGAAATCCATGTGACTATTGACCCAAATGCATAATGAATATAAATTATTATTAAAATAGAAATTATTACTAATTTTTAAAAATTATGTATTTGTGGCTATAATTTTTATGAGTAAGGCCCATGAGCCTCTTCTCCCAGGTAACAAGAGACTGGAGGAGAGGGAACACCCTCAGGTTGTGCAGGGAAGGTTTAATTTAAAGATATTTTCATGGAAAGAGTTGCCAAGCATTGGAATGGGCTGTGTGGGGATGTGGTGGAGTCACCAGACCTGGAAATATTCCAAAAACATGGGGGGGGGGCACTTGAGGGCAGGGTTTGGGGGTGACCCTGCTGGTGCTGCTGTTGATGCTTGGGGTTGATGATCCTCTCCTGCCTTTACAACCTCTGGCTGTTATTTCATTGATTCTCTGACTGATATTTCATTGTTTTTATATTCTTGTAAATTCTGTCCTGTCCATTGGTCAGACTGGACAGTGCTGAGGGACCAGGTAACTGCACCTTGAAAATATTTTGTTGCCTTTCAACTAATTTTGCAGTTTGGATTAGAGATTTCTTCATCACTGTGCATATTAAATTTACAATCAAATGTTTCGCTTCCTGTATCAGCCCTCAGCTGCTGGGTCAAGGCTGAAAAGGCAATAACAGTTAGAAAATTCCAAAGTAGCTTTAATGGCCAATGGGTAGGAGCAAATTTTTTGTGACTCACATAAAAATAAAAAGATTGAGGCAATAGAATTCTTTTACTTCTGAATTTGCAGTTGCAAGATCAGTGCTTAGCACATAGTGGAAGATGATAGTCTTTCCATGTAATGGTGTTTCATTAGCTTGCCTATTTATTCAAATTATGCTTTTACTGTTATAGAACTGTTCTGTTTATGTTTACATTTTATAGTCCTATGTTTACTTAAGAGAATAACTTGAAACCATTCCACAGATGCAGCAGCACTGAAAACCTGCCACGATCCAGTGAGAAAGTGCTTCGTCAGTAAATGGCATTTAATCAAAACCATTCAACTGTTAGGGAGAAAAACCCCACACACTTTTATGGAAATTGCATCAAATAAAGGATGTGCTGCTGTTTCTTGGCTGGGATGCAGTTGGAGACTCAGTGTTCATGATTGCAGTGGCCTTGATGGGTGGTTCAGTGTCTGCAAGTGGCTGAGGCCTCTGAAAGGATGTTTTAGGGAATATTAATATTATTAATAATAAGTTTAATATTAATCCATTATTTTCTATAATAATATAATTTATTCTTATAAATAATATATAATTATATATAACATATAATAAACTTCTATTTTATTATATATAATATTATATATAATAATATATATATATATATTGTATTGCATACATTGATATATATATAATATACATAATGTGTTATATAATATGATTGTATATTATATATTGTACATTATATAATATATAATATACATATTTAAATTATTATTATTATTATTATTATTATTATTATTATTATTATTATTATTATTATCTCATCAACATCAGCAGCAGCAGCAGCAGCTGAGACAGCAGGAATCTGACATGCTGAAATATTTCACCCAGCTTCTGGAGAAACCCTTGGTTGATGTTGACATCAGAGGGCTTCAGGATGGGGGAGAATAATAAATAAACAAAGTGCAATCCTTCTGCAGACTAGCAGCAAACCCCAAAGTGAGGAACACAAGGCAGAGGAAATCCCTGCATCCCAGTTTTAGATTGCTCAGTGGCTCCTCAGCATTTGTAAATAAAGCTGGATTTTGAGGCTGTGAGTCAGAAGCTGGGACACACCCAGAGCAGGCTGTGCTGGGGCTGTATGTGCTGGGAATGCCCCAATGAAGGCAGGAATGATGAATCTGACCCCACGTGCTCAGAAGGCTCATTTATTACTTTATGATACTGTATTATATTAAAGAATGCTATACTAAACTATACTAAAGAATACAGAAAGGATACTTACACAACGCTAAAAAAGATAATAATGAAAACTCGTGACTTGTTTTTGAGTTTTTTTGTCGATCAGAGCCTCGACAAAACTTGACCTCACTTGGCCAAAGAGTGAAAACAACTCAGCAGAATCCAATGAAAAAATCACCTGTGGGTAAACAATCTCCAAACACATTCCAAAAGAGCACAACACAGGAGAAGCAAATGAGATAAGAATTGTTTTCTTTTTATTCTGAGGCTTCTCAGCTTCCCAGGAGAAAAATCCTGGGTGAAGGGATTTTTCCAGACAATGTGAATGCCACGTGCTGGGTCAAGCTTTGGGAATATTTTCCTCCCAGGACACCCAAAATCTCCAGTTTTCTCCTGGTGTTTTGAACCCTCTGTGTGAGGGGACAGAGATTGTTCTGGTTGGGTTGTGCAGCAGGGAAATGGACTGTGGGAACCTCAGTGCTGCCTTTGGAATTAGGAATGATTCCCAATTTGTGGGAGCAGTGTGGCCATGGGCATTCCAGGTCAAGCTGCTGTAATTCCATAAATTGCCTCCTTGGCTCTGTTCCTGCTGCTCAAAGGGGTTTTTCTCCAATCACTGGGAGGCTTATGCAATGTTTTCTGTTTAAGGACCTTGAGGACTTTACCTGTTTTAGAGCAAGATGAGTAAAGATCATCATGTTTAATAAAATAATTATGAATGTAGTCATTTATCTCTCAAGTCTGCCATGTTCTCATCCATAAGGAGGGGGAAATGTGAAAGTGTTAACTGATATTTCTCATTAATTGACAACATTTGTAGATAAATCCCAAAGTATGAATTTTGGCCAAATCCAGACATGTCTGTGTGATTGGTTAACTGAGTTCAAAAGGTCTTCATTTTACATTTTGGCTTACTGAGTCTTTTCAAAGAAAACTGAAAGTTAAAAAGCTCATTTAAAAAATGTATTTAAATTAAATACCATTCTTTCAGCTTCAGAGTTCATAAATGTTTTCAGTCAAACCACTATCTATTAGAAAATATTTAAACAGACATTACAAAAGTAAGTATGGAAAGAATTAATTTGCAACATTTTATCATAAAGGCATTTGCAAATTGCTTCCTACACTACTCGACTATTTATAGTTATTTGTTCTTTTTCCACTGGAGCAGACTAAAATTCTCCTTTGTAGCTTCTTGCTGTTATCTCCTGGAATGAATTGTGTTCCCCACACAGCCCCCACGATCGATCCAAATATGCTTTGATTTTTTTCACCAAACAATTACCCCTAAATACCAGAGTTCATTGCCAGGTTAGTGCTTCTCCTGCTGCTGATTCAGAGCTGGAGGACTCATTTGTAACCACTTTCTTCTGGCATTACCATTCAGGAGCTGAGTGATGTGATGCCTCACTATCTGTTTATTTCCAAACACAGCGAAATGTTTGACTCCATCACCTGAACACAACAATCCTTTTTCCCACTTCTCCATGAATGCAGCACTTCTTCCTGTGATGTGAGTTGGGCTGTGAGGTCTCTTAAAAAGAGTGGAAAGCTTTGCCACTTCTTGAGGAGCTTGACTTAAATTCAGAACGGCTGGTGAGGATGTTATAAAAAATCAAATAGCACCAAAATGTATTTTGAGCTAAACTCTGTAAAGTCACTGCAAAAAGTGAATTTGAGAAGAATTAACTGATGCAGCTAAAATATTCCTAATGTTTATTTAAGACACATAATCACAGAATAATTAGTGTTTGAAAAGACCTCCAAGATCATCAACTCCAACATGTTCTTTTTACTTTTGGAGGATATACAAATAAATAAACAAAAAAGCAAAATAAGGAAGTCTGCACAGTGGAAACAAGGGCTTCCTCATGAGCCTCTACAGGTCTTCCACCAAGAATGAAAATATCTGTGTCATAGTGCAAGTGGCTGCTATTTTCTGTTTTATCAAATAAACTTCTGAGAGAGTTTTAAAAAGAAATTCGCACAGTTTGGGGAGATAAAGTGCAGCTCACTGAACTCAGAGCACTTCAGGGACCCCATTCAATGCCTAGTAAGGGAATAAGAAAACTGTTTTCTTATCTCAGAGGAGGATCTTGGCTTTTTAAAGTGAAAAGTTGCTTTTCCCCAAGTGAGGACTGACTTCTATCAGCCTCCAGCCTCACTGAGCTGCTTTCAGGGCTGCTCTCATCACACATTTACTCTTCATATATTTCTCTTTGTTTCATGATGTTTCTTCTGTGCCATTTACAATTAATGTCTGGGCTGATCCCCAGATTAATGAGTTGCTTTAAATGCTTACCTTGTAGACAACATTCCACCTGTATTTATTTGGTTTGGATTTTTGCCTGGAGCAAGTTTTCATTCAGTGGGTGTTCAATCCCAAGTTATTTTCACAGACAGGAGCCAAACTAGAGGTTTTTCTCTTTGATATCCTTTATTTATTGTTTCACAGCTGTGAAGGGACTGATTCTGCCATGCTTTTTGAATGAAATTGAGGTTGTTGCATTAAATCAATATCAAATCTGATAGCCAGGAGTCAGATGAGTTCTTGGAAACTCAGTATGGACAAAGGTTTGACTTAGCAACTTTTTTGGGGTTTTTTTCACCCCAGAATTATAATGAAGAAGACAAAGGAATGTTCTTAATCCTGGATCAGTTGCATATCAGTCACTTTTCCAAGCTGTTTGTTCACGGCAGCTGAGGAGCTCAGTTGTGAATTCCCTGTTCTGACCCAGGCACAGAGAGCCCTTTGTGCTGAACCCTTTTGTGTTTATTTGGCAAAACTCCCAAATGTGACACCCTAGATCACCCCTACAGACTCGTAGAGGCTGGGAAGTGCCCATTTACTCACTTCTATCTGCCCCTAAACCTCTCTGTGGGTTAACCTGCCCTGAGAAGCAGCAAACGTGGCCGAGGCTCAGAGCTGGGGATAAATAAATAAATCAATGTGTGCACTCCACATCCATGCAGGCCCAAGGCAGAACAGCCCAGCCTAAACATCTTCCTGCAGGGTATTTGATAAAAACCTTCCTCCCTAACTGTTTAGGGAGCCAAAAAAATGAGGTTTTGAGAGGCAGCTCAGCTCCCAAGGCAGTGGCAGAGTCAGGCTGTGGCTGCTCTGCTGAAAGCACAGAAATCCTTCCCCAGGAAAACACTCCCTGCTAACAGGGGCACCTGGGTCTGCAGCATTTTTCTTTCCTGTTTGGGTGATTAGAAAGTTCAGAGGTAATTTCACAAGCTTGCTCAAGGTTGCTCAGTGCCTGCCCACCCGCTGGGATTTAGTGTAATAATCAGATTAAACAAGTTCTGGATTGAAAAATGATCAAGCATTTCCTGCATTTGGCTCCCCAGGGTTTTCCAGGGCTTTTACATTTTAATAAAAAAAAAACCTCACCATTTTATTTAAGTAGAAATAACCTACAGATCTGTGCTGTTGTCCTAATAATTGCTTTTTATTTTAAGCAGGCATTTTTCTGTAGTTAACCTTCTGCTATGCACATTAAAATGAAGTTCAGAGGAAAGCTTCTGTAGTCATGGTGGCATCACAGAGCTTTGAGCATTAATTTGCTGCATTACCTGGAGGAGCAGTATTTATTTACAGGGTTTGCCTCTTGTGGGACACTTTTCTGAGGAGTATTGAATAATTTTCCTGGTAAAAGCAACAGCTGCAAAAAAATCACCTCAGTGCCAATCACAGGCATGTTGTTAATACATAGCAGTGGAGCAGATTACATTAATTCTGAATTATTTCACTTTTCATGCAAAGATATTGTTTGGTGATCTGAGTATAATCCTGGAAGTTGTGGTTTTCTTCAATACTGGAAATATCACCGTCAACAGCATTTTGGAAATCTGATTTTCTGTATTATTGCAGTGCTTTGTAAATATTCTGTCTCCTGTGAAGGGAAGATCCTTCTCAACACTCACTGTACTAAGAACAAATACCTGGGGCCTTTAGAAATGAAAGGTTTATCACATTTTTTGACTTGGTGTTGCATAAAAACCTCTGAAAGCTGAATTTGACAGAGGGACAGTAGAGAGTGCAGTGAGCCAGGAGGGGCTGGGATTGTTTGGGGCAGGGATTAGACAGAAATAAGAGAAAAATTAGACTGAAATAAGAGACAAAACCTGCCCTGGCCTTGTGCTTCACTTCAACATTCATAAAACCCAGGAGAAATAATGATGTCGTGTGCTGTGAGAATAATTCCCTTTGCTATTAAAGCTGCCCTGGGTGATAGTTCAGTGTGATAAATGTCTCTGTAGGTTTTTTACTTATCTAAGGTGCAAATCAAAGAGCACTCAGGGTAACATTTGGCTTTTCCTGTCCTGAGGATTTGTCTTTTGGGAGCCAGGATCACATCCCATCCCTGCCAGAGGGAATAAAGAGGGAAAACTCTTTTTTTTTGGGATGTACTTGTGTGGTTGATGGCTCTGCGGAGAGTTTTCCTCCTCTGCTCTGGGTTCTATAAGGAGTTTGGGAGCACTAATTGCTTCAGACAGGGTTTTATTGGGTGGCAGGGTGGCCACTGATCCAGGTTTAGCAATTTATATCATTGATATTGTCCAACAGATCCTGCTGAATCAATTAGTGAGGGTGTATTGAAAAAGAAAATAAATTAATTTCTTCATTCTGCCATGGGAGGTGTTTTCTGCTCCAGAGTAATAACTGACAAAAGGGCTTTGAGTGGGGCCAGTGGAAGGAAAATTCATTTTTTGAAATGTTCTTGGAACCTTTCATTGGAGTAACCCCCATTTTTAAAGATGTGGCAGATACAGCCTCTCATACAGGTGGAGAAATAAATGAATTAATGGAATTAATAAAAAATGTCAGAGGTCAGTCAAAACAACTTCTGGACCATAGTTGACTTTTGATAATTAATTGACATTGGTTTGGGGGGTATTGTACAGAACAATTCCCAATTTGCTGATTTTCCCCACCTTTAATAATCTTTGAGCACTTTTAGAGAAGGTATTTTGTATGAACTTAGCAATTGATACAAAGTTAAACAAGAGGTGGTGCAGGTAGAGAGAAAAAATTAAAATTTTATTAGGTTCAGCTGCATCAATCCTGATGTATTTCCCACTTCATCTTTCTTTCAAGTGGAATTAAAAAATGCAGCTGTTCTTGACTAATTTTATTATTTTATAACTCGCTTCAAAAATTTATATAAACTTCAGATGCTCAGCATTTTTTTGCGAATGTTGATCCATGACTGGTCAATTTAAATTGCAACAAGGTCAGACTTACTCCCCATAATTCACATCATGAAATGCCTCATAAAATCTGAAAAGCCACACACCAGGAAATGCAGAGGGGGCAGGATCTTCCTCAGCTGTTGGAAAAGCAATAAAAGTGTTGCAGTATTTCTCTGTGAAGGAGCAATAATGAGACCTTTCCAGCCAATAGTCTGAGTTGATTTTAAAGATTTTAAAGAACATTCAAGTTGCTTTATAGTAAAGGCATTTGCTGCCTGTATTATAATCATAACACAGAACTGGGGCCCAACCTGGATAAATAACGTGGGGATAAATCTGATATTTCTGTACAATGATCTCTGCCAGGCTTGGATTTCCACACCTCAGTCTCTGTGACAGGGAAGAAGGATTGGGATTGAAAGCAAAAACATATTGTGGGTAAACAAATGCTGCCCAAAGTGCTCTGTGGGGTTTGCAGAATAACAGCAGCACTGGTTTTATCAGCAGCTTTGCACTTGAGGGGCTTCTCAAGCCATGCTGGAATCTTCTTGAACTGATTTTCTTGATTTTTTTTTTTTCAGCTTGATTTTCTGCCTGCAGTTAAAAGTGTGGTTTAAGAATGAATATGGCAAATTTTTTTGTGAAAATTGTTCTGAAATTTTATTACTTATGACCTGTGAGTTTCATTACTGCACTACATGTGTCCAAATGCCTAAATGCCATCTCCACTGACAGCCTGCATTAATTTGGCTTTTCCTGAGCTGGTGCTGGTTTAATTGAGATTATTTGGGGCCTCTATTGCCCCTCAAGGATAAAGCAGACAAAACTCTAAGAATATTTGTTGCTCTATGATGCCCTGCAGTTGCCACAGCACAAAATAAACCCACACCAACCCACAAAATATTGTCTCATATGAATAATTCCATACCTATTCCAGGGCTGGCTGTGTAGTTCTTCCTTTTGTGCTTGTCTGTAGGTTGGAATTGCATTTTCTTTTATGTGGAGCATGGGGAGGTACCAATAACTTATTTATATTTGCATAGATCTTGGTGTGACAAAGCACACAAGTCCCATATTGATCAGCAGGATTTAAGTGTGTGTTGTCCCACCTGCTGAGCTCCAGCCAGAAATTTTAGTGCTCGGTGGCACTGGGGACAACTCTCTTTTGTAAGTTGTTAAATAAGAAAATCTGTGTGAGGAAATTTCTCTCCTATTTATTTCTCCGACACTGAGAATTATTTACATTTCATAGTTAAATGGTTGCTCCTGTGTAAGGAAATGGGATTATTTTGCTTTGCTCCAAGGTTGAACAGATTATGGTGGAGTTTTGGAGTCTTGGACAAAGCCTGAAACTCAAGTGGGAAGGGTAGAAACGACACATGAGAGTGGGATGCTGTAAAATGGGTTTAAAAATTGATCCATTTTAAGGGAAAAAAAGGATAAAAGACCAATAGACATAATGGCATTACTGTAATAGCAGTCAGAGTGTGGCAGGGCAAAAATTCCACAATTTCAGCAGAAGTACTCCCTAATTTAACATACTGATTATTATATAGCTATAGATATATGTACACACACAGTTTTAGGATTTAGCTAAACCAAATGCTGCTGATATCACCTAGAACCCATCTTCCAAGCAGAAAATTGGAGCAGCAGAGAAACTGCCTTGTCTTGAACAATTATAGAGCTTTCTGAAGGTGCTTAAATGAAAGCAATCAAAGGCTGTGGTGCCTCCTGGCGCTCCCTCCTGGCTGAATTCGTCTCTTTGTGTTGGCTATTTTCATTTTAAGCTAAAAAGGTGTCAGTAATAGTAGAAAAATTAGTTATAATAGGAAAGTAGCATGCTGTGGTATTTTCAGGGTCCCCAGGACGAAGGAGGAATTGAGAATCTGACTCCATGTTCTTAGAAGGCTAATTTATTATTTTATGATATGAATTATATTATATTATATTATATATATTATATTATATTATATTATATTATATTATATTATATTATATTATATTATATTATATTATATTATATTATATTATATATTATATTATATTATATTATATTATATTATATTATATTATATTATATTATATTATATTATATTATAAACGATACTAAAGACTAGAGAAAGGATCCTTACAGAAGGCTTAACAAGATATAATTAAAAACTTGTGACTTTCCAGAGTCCTGACACAGCTTGACAGTGATTGGTCATTAAGTCAAAATAATTCACATGAAGCCAATCAAACAATGACCAGTTGGTAAACAATGTCCAAACCACATTCCAAAGCAGCAAAACACAGGAGAAGCAAATCGGATAATTATTGTTTTCCTTTTTCCTCTGAGGCTTCTCAGCTTTCCAGGAGAGAAATCCTGGGCGAAGGGATTTTTTCAGAGAATGTGAATGCCACAGGGTCCCATTAATTAATGCAGCTGCTTAAAATAATTAGGGATCTCTTCTTCTGTCAGTTCTGCTCAGGAACTTTTCAGAGACATGAAAAGTTCTCATTCTTCTCTGTAATCCATGAGGATTAAGGGATATGAGACCTTGGCAGGGAGAAGTTGGGAGCATGGGGAAAGGCAGAGAGAATAGTGCTGCCTAATTTTAGTGATATATGTCAGAAGCTTAGAAAAATTAATCTTTTAATGTGATAAATAGGGAGAAGAGCCCTGAGTTAAGCTCAGAAATATCTGATAGAAGAACCTCCCTCTCTTCCAAGGAACTGGAATCCAGCCTTGGGAACTTGGGGTGGATGTTCTGGATTTCCCTTGTAATTTGATGTATGTGGTAAAATACAAGGTATCAGACAGAGAATTGCATTCTAAATCTCAATATTTATAAAAATCAGGCAGCCTGACCGCTTGTGAGCCTGTGGGTGATGTTTATTTGGAGTTTCACTGCCTCCTCCCTGCCATTTTCCTACACAGTTATTCTTTGGATTACATAGACAAGCTTGGCTTTTGCCTGTTCATTCTGGAAGGAGGAAATTCTGCAGAGCTTGAAATTGCACGGATGGTTCTAAAGGGGATGAGAAGAAAAATGCACACCCCTCACTCCTCTCCCACCTCTGCCCAGCCAGCTTTAAATTTTCCCTTTAAATTTAGCATCAGTCTTGCACCACTCAGTTCCCATTTTTCAAGCGTTGTGAAATTTGCAGCCTTTCAATATTCTTTGTATTAATTTCCTCACGCTGAAAATAAGTAATTACTCACATTTTTCAAAATGCGATCCAAATTAAGCGGCTACACTGCATCTTCCCTTGCTGGTTATTTCAGGAGAGCTAATCTACAACATGGGTGACCTTTTCCAAATTTGGACCCGTCTGGCATTTTCAAATGGAATTGAGTATTGATCCCCACACTGTTAATTTATTGTTTAATTAAGAAATCATCGTGCTGTGATGTGGTTTGATGGCACATCCTTTCCCACATCAGCCAATTAACATGGAGAGCCATCACAAAACTATCACTTTTTATTATTTTTTTTTAATGGAGCTTCCCAGAAATGGAGGTCTCCTCTCGTGGACTAATGGTTTGGAATGCATTTCAGCATTAATGACCTGCAGGGGCTGCTGTAGGAAGTAAATCCTCATTTTTTTATGGTTTGGGGAGGACCAAGGTGCTGCTTCCTGCCCTTGATGGAGTTTCTGGAGCTCCTCTGTGCAGCCCAGGTCACCAACACCTCTGTGAAATACAGAAGTTGTTGTAAAGGACCAGTCAGAGCTGGGTTTGCTTATTAGGGAGAAGAAACAACATTTCTGCCACGAGGCAGCACCATCAGGATTTCAAGGGTCAAGTTCCCTTCCTGTGGGGGAAAAAATATTTACAGCAGGCTTGTGATGTTGCCAAAGTGTTTCTATTTTGTGCATCTGAACGGGTGCCTAAGCAAACGTGAGTTTCATGTGTTTTCTGCAGAACGTTTGTGTCTTAAAAGGCACCTCTCACAAGAGCTTATTGATCCTGCCTTGTGCTTTCAGGATTTTTGATTTTTAGTTGTTTTTTAAGTGTTGTCTTCTGCCTCCTCAGCCCCCTACTTAATGTTCCATCCCAAATCTCCTGTGAATGAACACTGGAACTGAAAATCCTGGTTGGGATTACCTGAGCCAAGCACTTCTCTTACAGGCAGATCTTTGGGGTATTTTTGAGTTATCTAAAATGTTCTTGCTTGACCAGGCACACCCAGGTGTGTTCAAGGAGCAAATCTGATCATGGAAACTTAAATTAGAAATCAACAGCTTTAAAGGAAACATTTCTTTTTAAAAGGCTGCAAAAGTAATGCAGGGAGAGGAGTGGGAGGGATTTTTTCTTCTCTTCATCCTCTTTAAAGTTTTGCTTTAAAAAAATCAACATTTTTCCTATGTAACTTTTTTATTTCACGATTATGAAATCAACAGCTCTTCTGTAGATTGCGTTTCTTTTTCATTTGTCAGTTTTGAGGCAAAAATGAATGATATTTATGTATTTATCAAGTAATTTCTGACAACGATGAAAAGTTACCTGTAAAAGTAGATATTATTTTTAATTATCAAATAATTTAGTAGAAATAATATGAGCACATCTGGCACAAAAGCATCCAGAAATAAATCACAGTGGTGTTAAATTTAATTTGGCCTGAACTTCAAACAGAAATCATGATCAGAGAATAACTTCAGCTTGGTTATTCAAGTCTTCTCTGCAATTCCATGTCCACTCTGAAATAAATAGCAAACAACAAATTGTCAAAACAACACATTGTTAGCAGCTCAGCCTAAAAGGAATTACAGGAGCAGAAGCTCCCAAATTGGGGCACTTTTGAAATGAGGAACAAACTACATCAGTTCAAGGAGCATTATTAGAAAACCTGGCATCACCCTGGTGAAAAAATTAAACCTCGGTGGGGTTTTTTTTGCAGGTAAAGGTTTGTGCAAAATTAAAACACTTTGAACTCAACCAATGAAAGCAAATTGTCCTTGATCTTCTGAGAAGAGCCTGCAGCTTGGTGTTATTTAATATCTTAACTGTAATTTGGAATAAAAGAGGAAGGGAAACTGAAATAATCCCTCTCAATTGTATTTCTCAGGGAGTTTCAGCTCTTGGAAGAAAGAAAACAACAGACTTTTACTTCTGATTGTGATAATGTTCTTTCCTCAGAATGCAAGTCCCTCAGTGATGCAGAACTGTGACAAAAGTGCACAGGGAAAGGATTGAAAACCTGCTGGGAAACCAAAATTATGATCTAAAGCCCACTGAAATGGAAAAATGGGATTCTTTCTATTGACATCACTGACTTTTAGATCAGGCCCTTGATTTATTACCAGCAAAAAGATCTTAAAATTTCAGATGCAGTGTCAAAAGCAGATTTCCTTTTAATACCCCATAAAGCACGGAGGTTTAGAAAGCTGCAGAATGACCAGGTAAAGTAGAAAAGCAAATGCTTTTTTAGCAGGTCAGAGCAAGGTCACTTGTTTTACAGTTAAGAAAGAAGCCCTCAATTGAGAGTGACAGCGAGACCTCTCTGCTCCTGCATCCCAGGGAAGGTGCTGGCTGTCAGGGCAAACTGCCTTTTCACCACTCTCAGGGCTGTGACATAAATTTAAGCCAGGGGAGAAGCTGGACAGGTGAGAAAGACTGAGAAGAGCTGGGTTTTAGGGAGCAGAAGTGTGGATGCCGTGGGACAGAGAGAGAGAAACAGCAAGGGTTTTGTGAGAAATTTTAGAGTTAGAAAGATGTAACTTGTTAAGTATAAACAATTTGCAAGTTGTGTTTTTCTACTTCCTCTTTCTGTTCCTCTCAAGGACAGTGCGTGAAAATGTTTTTGTTAGTTGAATAAAAGTTGAATAAAACCTATCATATCAGTCCATAAAAACCACACAGTTCCTTTGAATAAAACCTGTGCCGGTGTTCACAGGGGTCCTTGCATGAGGGAAGAGATGAGGATCTGACTCCATGTTTCAGAAGGCTGATTTATTATTTTATGATATATATGATATTAAAACTATACTAAAAGAATAGAAGAAAGGATTTCATCAGAAGGCTGGCTAAGAATAGAATAGAAAGGAATGATAACAAAGGTTTGTGGCTCAGACAGCCCAAGCCAGCTGGGCTGTGATTGGCCATTAATTAGCAACAACCACATGAGACCAATCACAGATGCACCTGTTGCATTCCACAGCAGCTGATAACCATTGTTTGCATTTTGTTCCTGAGGCCTCTCAGCTTCTCAGGAGGAAAAATCCTAAGGAAAGAATTTTTCATCAAAAGATGTCTGCGACAAAAACCTTCTTTATCTTTTCTACAATCCTGCCTCTCGCCTGTTCCTGTCTCAATCTCAGCACAAAAGTTACACAGAAGTCCTTAGCAGCAGTGCTGGATGTGCCTGGGTGGGTTGGACAGGATTTTTGGTGGTGCTGGGAGGATGTTCCCTCCTTCCCCTGGAGAGAACATCAGGGAAGAGTCCCCAGGTGGGGACAGCTCCTGGTTTCCCTCAGCAAATCTTCTCCACACAAGTTTCCTGCTCCCTGGGAGCACTCTGAGCTGGGTTAATTGGAATTCCTGGTGTTGGAATTGCCCTGTGAAGGCTCAGAGGTGCTGCTCAGTGCTTTCCCCCCCTCCACATTCCTGTCACTGTCCCCTTGAGCAGCGCCACTGCTGAGGGAGTTCTGCTCCTCTGCTCACGTGGGCAAACAACACAACACAAACATCATCCCATTATTCTACCCCTGAATCCTCCAATTTGTTGCTGTCTGTGGCAGGAGATGAGCCTGAGCCCCCAGTCCTGCCTGGTTTACTTCCCACTGCACATGACATCATTAAAGTGGGCATCTAAATAAAGCAGATCAGCATTAAATCATCATAAAGAGCTCCACAATCCTGCCAGGTACTGAGGTATTATTGTAAATATTGCTGGGTTTTCAGCACGTGGACCTGAGCAATGCAGATGTACCACAGTGTGCTTTCAGAAAGCACTGGGATCATAAAAACTCACTTCTCATAACCATCTGACTATGATTAATTGCAACAATACAACTTATTAATTAAACTTGGGAAGCAGCATAATGGGAACTAGCATTCTCAATTCACTTGAATGAGTTTCAGCATTTATTCTGCAGCTCTTTTAATGAGATGCTGAAATCATCTGTGTATCAATCTATTCATTACCAAATGAGACAAATGCAACAATCCCAAGTATTCATGAAAATATCTTCATTAGAAAACTCATGTAATTAACCTGGAGTGTTCTCTAAATGAAGCACCTCAAATGTTACATATTTTCTTTCATAATTGCAATTTGAGAATATTATTTTCTCATTCTCCCTGATTATATTTAAAGTAAAACCAGCTTTCAGCATGATTTGAAATCTTTGGCACAAAAGGATAAACTTCAGGGAAATGCAAGCAATGGGGGTGTTCCCTGTTGGTTTTGCTTTGTTTGCTGTTAATGTCCATTATCAAAGACTGTATTTCAGCAAGAATTGATCTGGTTGTGGGTCCCATCTTTGTGCTGGTCCCATCTTTGTGCTGGTGCCCACATGGAAGGTTTTTCAGTTAATGACACTTCACTGCCTTCCCCTCATCTCCAAACACTTCAGTTAAAACGTACAAATTATCTCCATGCTGAACTTTGCCAAGAAATGTCACTGACTCAAAGTCTGTGTCAGCTTGCCTTGTTTTTGAGGAAAAAATCCTTTGTTCTAGCTGAAAACTTGGAATGTTTCCCACTGAAGGGGAACTGCAACTTTCCCTAAAGTTTTGCACAGCACATCCTTGCCCCTCTTTTCCTTTCCAGCCAGCAGTGACACCACACAAAGTCCCTGCAGAGCTCTTGGTGTGGGGCATTTCTGGGGCTTTCAGAAGCAATCCTCACCAGCTGGGATATCCATGGCTTGTCTGGTGACAAAGAATTTCCCAGAAATACCAACAGGGACCCTAAATCTGCTGCATGGTCTGGTATCCTCCTCCTTGCAGCACGTTCTGTCTCTCTGGGGTGTGTGCACTTCCCCTCCTGCTCTTGTTTTCCCTCTGCCATGGCACAGGATCCCCAGGGCTCTCTCATGATGTGATCCCATTTTCAGACAATCAGAGCCCGTGGAAGGGCTTGGGTTGGCTTAAATATGACCTTTTTTTGGGTTTTTTTCCTTAAGGAAATGAAGGGATCAAGCGGCAAAGCTGTGCAGGGATCTGTCCTGGTTCATAATCATTAAAATTTGTTAACTTCAGTGCACAGAATTCCTGACTTATTTTGAAGGCAAGGAGACAACCCTGAAAAAAATGATGCTAAAAAGGGAACTAAAAGAGAGCCAACACAAAAATAGGGGGAAAAAAATCCCCAACAAACTGCCTGAAGATATTTTCATTGCTACTGCAAGTAGGTGCTGGCATCCCAAGGACACCTGCTGTAAGAAAAGCTGATGTGAGTGGTACATGTTCATTTTTACCTGGAGATGAGAGGATGAAAGGGAATGGAGCATTGAGATGGGGAAACATGACAGGCTCAGTGCACAAAACCTGACAACTTGTGGGGAGTCTGACAGAGGAGCAGCGCTGCTGATGTTCCTGGGAGCTTCATTCATCACAGGGTGGCTGGGGATTTGTCTGGCAAGACTTGTAGCAATGCAGAAACACTTCAGATCTCATTTCAAGATCTCTTAATATTTTGCAAATGGTAACAGTCTGGCTTTTCCCACCCCTATTAATACAGAGGAATTTCACTGATTCTTAATTAATTGTTAGGGTATGAGTATGTTGTATATTAATAGCATGCTTGTCTTTAGAAATCTGCAGAATTTTTGTAATAAAATGGGGTTTAAAACATCAATCCCTGTTTATTTATAAGGGTGCAGCACACAAGGAGTTAATAGAAGGGAAATTTTCATTTCCTAGAGGGAGCTGTGAACATGACTTCAAACAAATCTGTGCCCAGCTGTAACAAGTGCCTGAATATTTCTACTGTACCTGCTGGATGATTGTGATCTCTGTTTAAACAAAAGATTTCTTCTTTTTGATCCCTCTATTTATCCTCCTTTCAATGAAGGATTTTCAGTTCATTTAATTAGAAGCTGCTCTCTAAGAAATTATTGGGACACCACAGTTTAACATTATAACTTTGAGCAATGATAACAAACTCCCTCAAGGAAATTGACTGAAAGGCACTTCTTAAAATACATTTTATCATCAATCATTATCATCAACAGGTGAAATTCTCATGTTCTGGTGTCATTTCTTTATCTAATACAACAAGTTATCTCTTTCCTTTTGGTTTAGTAAGGAAACAAGACTTATGAATTCACTGTCTCTTTGTTCCTCTATTTTGGATTTATTAGCTATTTTCAGTGAAACTTGATACAGATATAGAGGAACCAGAGAGATTCTCTGTTAACACTTCTGCAAAAGGAGGCAGCTGGGCAGGAGAGCAAAACCAGCCTGGGCTGGTGGGAGGTGTCCCTGCCCATGGCAGGGGATTGGAGTGAGAGGGTTTTTAAGGTCCCTTCCCACCAGACCATGCTGGGATTGATTCTGTTGTGCCTTTGGTTATCAGGGACCAGCCAATCCGCACAAGGCAGCGGAGCTGACAGATTTATGGAGCCTCATGAAGGAACAGTTCCTTTGGATAACAAGATAAAGAGCATTTTTAAGCAGATGTGACACATTTCTACTGCTGTTACCTCTGCAGAGGAATCCTACACTGTCTTGCCAAATTGGTGCCTGCTATTGTTCTGTGTTTTGAATTTATCTCTGGAATATTCCAATTTCCTCACTTTGGTCATTCCTGCCTTTCCCTGAGTTTGAAACTGTCCCTCGTGGAACTCCTGCATGAAGTCAGGGGAAATTTGCTTCTGATTCTGGTGAGGAAAAAGACCTGAGGACAGTGAGAATTTACAGAATTCCAATTTTGTCCTGCATCAGGGCTGTGCTGAGCCCAGCCCACCAAGGAATGTAGAAAGACAAAGCAAGAAGTGACTGAAAAGCAAATCCTGTTCAGGTATTGCAGCTCTGCAGGAAGCAGGATTTAAGTCTGAATGTTCTACCAGACAATTAAATCCAAGCCTTGTGAAATCTGAATGTACTTACAGAAGGTTACTGATCACCCTGAGAAAAAAAATTTGTGGAAAATGGAGAAGGTGCAGACTTCCTGGGAGCATTTAAAGACCTGAAATCCTTGGGGATGGTGGCATCTCAACACCCTGGGTCCTTCAGCTTTACAGGGTGGGAAATCCAGGAGCAATTCAGAAAGAATTCAGAAATCCAGAAACAATTCAGCAGCTTATTTCACCCTGAGGAAGGGAGGATAAAATAAGGTTTTCCAGCTGCCGTTCCCTTTTGTGGGTTGGATCAGCCGCTTCCCAGAAACAAGCCAGCCATCATTTTCCCTTCACGTGCAGGGCTGGGAGCCTGTTCCAGAACAATCCACAGGCACAGACCACACTGCCCTGTTTTATCCCCTTGGTGGAGCACACAGAGCTTTGCTGCCCGGCTGCCTCTGGAGGGATTTCTCTGCTGGCCACAAAGAAATGACTTTGCAAGCAGTGGTTTTATCTCCACCCCACTGCCTCTCGTTTCCTTTGGCTCCAGGATTTCTCCTGCATTGATTCTGTGAAGTTTTTCCTACCATGCTCTGCTGGCTTGGACGCTCTCCCCACTCCAAATACTGAGCGTGCAAAAAAAAAAAAAATTTTAAAAAAGCTGCAAGCCACTGATTTGACATTATTTGACATTGTGAAATTTGTTGTGTTTAATGGGTTTTCTGCAAGAGGGGGTTGTTGAAGGCTTTCTCTCTCTTGGTTTTCCTAAAACATCGTGGAGTTCAAATGCTTCTGGAGCAACATTTTCAATCAGAGAGAAGCTTTTTATTTTCAGGGCTGTAGATGGAACATTCTGAGTAGCCTTAATCACACACATAAAGGTTTTTAGTGTTTCTTTTGTCTGGTATTTTATGTGTCAACCACTGTAGTCAGACCCATTCCTGAGATTGGAGATGGATCTCATTGCAGAGCTGAGATGAGAAATTTCCATCTTTATGGAAGGTGCAACAAGACCTGGAATAAAAGAAAATGGGGCATTTTATTAAATGATGCATTAATGAGGTTTTATATTTTCAGCATAGCACCTGTTTATCCTGCCAGCACTGGAGTCCATGGGTGGAACATTCCCATATTGAATATATGGCTTGTTCCTGCTCTTGTTACAGCCTGATTATTCTGCTGTAAATGCACCACTGCAGGTAGATTCTTTCTTTTTTTTTTTTTTTAATTGTAGAACAGCCATCTGTGTTTTTAAAGCCTTGATGAGGCTCTGAAAAAAGCCAAGCAGCATCAACTGCTTACAATAGCCCAATTTTGATAACTTTAGAATCAGGGCATTCAAAAGTAATCTCCAGCAATGAGTGAAACTAGATTGTGTGCTGATTGGCTCTGTGTGCTCTCCTCAAGCATCTTTTTCGCCTCTGCTTGCCAAATTTAGGCATTAGATAAAAGATTTTTAAAATGGTGCCCTAGGCTCCACTTTGGTGGTCTTAATTATTTACTGCCTCCTTGCACACAGCCTTCCCCACTTAAGTAATTGCACTAACAAATTGCAGTATTAAAATGTCTGTCTAAACAATTTGTAGGTGCAGCCTGATATTTAGATGCTTAAAGCGCTGCTCTGAAATCCACAGTTTATTGTGCATGTGAAATTACACTTGAAAAAGAGGAGTGTTCCTGAAAAATCAGGGTCATTTGTGCAAATATATCCAGTGGTTGGAACCAGGGTAATTTGCATAATTATAGAAGAGTGCTGTGCTGGAACCCAGGGTGGCTTCATCAGGGTCTGTGATACCTGTCAGGTGGAATAAGATGCATTATAGCCTTTGCCTCTTAAAAAATACACCTGTAAGTGATGCCTTGTGTTGATCCTGCCTCTTTCCTGGGATTCAGTGTTGGCTGCAGACATTAATTTTGCACTGGGCACTGCTATTTCCTCTTATTGCTTTCACTTCTGGGAAGCACTCGAGGTGCAAACCCAGCTGAGGGAAATGAGGGGCCTTGCCTGGGGTGACATGCACAGGCAGTGACAAACTCAGGCAAGGAACATGGATTTTTGTTTTACCTCAATTACTCCTTTGGAAAAACAGGTCTTTATCCTGTATCTGAGTATGGGAATAAATCACACAGAGTCCATTTTCTTCATGGTGGAAAAAGCCCATTCTTTATTCACAAAATTCCTTTTTATCCAGTTTTACAGACCTGGTGTGGGACTCCAATTGGTCAGGAGCTTTCTTGCCAATCACTTTATTGGTCAGTAACAAATTGTTATTCTGGATTGATTGGTCACTCAAACTCTCAGTGTGTACCTGCAGGAAAAGTTGCTTGTGAGAGAGTTGTTTGTGTTTGTTGTGTTTCTATCTCAGGTGTAAAACCAGTTTATACAGGGGTCAGTAGTTTTTTAGCCAGGAATAGATTGTTATGTTAATGAACTGCTCACACCAGGATTGGTTTCACATGGGAACCTGCAAAGTGCCAGCTTGACAAGGCCAGCCACTGATTTAACAGAGCAGGCCTGATTTTATGAATCCTTTATGATTTTTCTACCTTACTGCAACATCCATGTCCAGGATCGTGTTCAGCCCTGCAGGAAGGTGTGAACTCTTTGCTGGATGCTCTAAAAGGGAAGGGTGGGATCCTTCAGCTGACTTCACTTGTCCTCAGGTGTCTTTTTAAGCTGGGTGTGCAGATGGAAGAGAGCCCAGAAGGTGACAGTTCCACGCCCAGGGAGTGCCTGATGCTCCCTGGAAGCACCCCTGCACCTCTGGGGGCAGTGGGGATGGGTGGCTCAGCCCCACACCCAGCTCAGCCCAGTGGAGCAGGAAAATTCACTCTCACCCTGAAGAAACAAGCTCTTCACTCTTTGCAAAGCCAGCGGTGAAAAGAGCTCCCAGGAAATGAATCACGCCAGAATTTTAGGCAGGATTCAGCTCCCCTGAGCTTCCAAATAACTCAGTTTCATCACACATGCTGAGAATGCTTAGAAGCCTCCTCAGAGGTGTCCACTGAGGGAAAAGCAGAGCCCTCAGTGCCTCTCCTCTTTTAAAGGCAGGTAAAACACACTGCAGCATCATGTGGTGGCACAAGGACAGAGCTGGAGCTGCTGGAGGGATGGGTTCATTCTGGGAGCTGTGTCTGCATCCTGCTGGAGGGATGGGAGCTCCTTCTGGGAGCTGTGTCCTGCTCCTGCTGGAGGGATGGGCTCCAGTTGGGAGCTGTGTCCTGCATCCTGCTGGAGGGATGGGCTCCTGCTGGAAGGATGGGAGCTCCTTCTGGGACCCACTGTGTCCTACACCCTGCTGGAATGTTGAGCTCCTTCTGGGACCCACTGTGCCCTACACCCTGCTGGAATGTTGAGCTCCTTCTGGGACCTGTGTCCTGCACCCTGCTGGAAGGATGTGCTCCTGCTGTCCTGCTGCTGGAGGGATGGGCTCCTGCTGGGACCCACTGTGGTGGTGTTTGCAGGGGTCCCAGGACCAGGGAAGAGATGAGAATCTTGACTCCATGTTTCAGAAGGCTGATTTGTTATTTTATTATATATATTATATTAAAGAAAATGATATATTAAAACTATACTAAAAGAACAGAAGAAAGGATTTCATCAGAAAGCTTGCAAAGGAAAGGAATGGAATGATAATAAAATCCTGTGACTGCTCACAGCCTCGACACAGCTGGCTGTCATTGGTCATCAAGTAAAAACCATTTCACATGCTGGGTAAGCAATTCTCCAAATCAGCAAAACATGGAGAAGCTGAAGTTTCCCAGCTTCTCAGGAGAAAAGATCTGAATGAAAGGATTTTTCATAAAATATGTCAGTGACAACCCGCTGTCCTGCACCCTGCTGCAGGGATGGGCTCCTTCTGGGAGCTGTGTCCTGCATCCTGCTGGACAGAAGGATGAGCTCCTTCTGTTGGAGAAGCCTTGGCAGTGGGATGGAAGCTGGAATGGGAACATCTTCCTGTGCCTGGCTGAAAGTCCTCAACAGCAGAGACTTCAACACACTAAAAATGAGCACAGATACAGCATGAAGTAATGAGAACTGGTATTCTGGGGAAGGGGGGGATAATTGTAGCAGAAAGTGTGGAGATTTATCTTTAAATTGAAGTATCTTGATACAGATCTATGAGTATAGAACCTGTGGTATAGAAAAGGGGTGAAAATCTTGCAAGAGCTGTTTTTTTCATCTGATTTGGTATTCTCGACAGTGGCAGCTGATGTTTGAAAGCATTTGCATTGCATCTGTCCTTAATGTTCACAATGAGATAACAGAAGCAGAGGGATCTGATCAAAGCACAGCCCTGTGCCTCTCACTCTGAAAGCAGCAAAATATTCCAGAAAAAGAAAAAAAAAAAAAGAGAAAGCTCAGGCAGGTGTATAGAAGCAAATTCACAGCAGATAGGTGATGGCTCAGAGGAGATAGTGCAGGGGAAAGGGAAAATGGGAGCTCTGGGTTTCAGCTTTCTGGTCAGGTTGGGTATGATTTCCAGTCTCTTTCCGCTCAGTTAGAAGTGTTTGTCCATCTCTTGCAGGTGAGAGATGCCTGTAAACAAATCAGTGAGGGGAGAGGAAGGGAGGACATGTTCCTGCATTTAGAGTGGGATATCACCAGCACTGGCTGTGTGTGTTTACAGCCCTTTAGGGAAGCAAAGATGACAGGCAGGTGATACTGATCTGTGATTCCTTTTCCCAGCCAGTCCATCTTGCACTCCTGAACAACTTCTCCAAGGGTTTCTGGGTAAAGAAATGAAGGAAAGACCAGTTCACTTCTAAATTCATATCTTAAGAGTCTAAACTATATTGGTATTTTTAATATAGATGGGGGTTTCACACTGGATATTTCCTATAAATACCAAATTACCCACCAAAGTTCAAAGATGCAGCAGTTGGGTGTTTTGGCATCCTGAGTTTGGCAACAGATGCGTGTGGATGAATGTCAAAATTCAAAGAATAATTCAAAGAATTCAAAGTCAGTGAAACTAAAACTTATTAATGAGGCAAGGGTCCTTGTTGAGAGCAAAAATTTGCTTTGTCTGTGGAAGGGACTTCTGTTTTCTGAGCTTGTCAGGAGCTGCAGGGCTGAGTGAAAGGAGATGACACCACCCCAGGCACTTAAATGTTGTCTTTCCAGGCTACTGAAGCTGAGAAAGATTAGACTGGTGCCAGAAATAAAGCACTGTATGGAGAGCCAAGGGGCATCACTTCATTTCCCAGCCCTGAGACAGTTTTGTCCAACTGTCTCAGGCAAATCACTGAATGTCTGTGTCTGTTTTCCCCTCTGCAGGTTTGCAGGAGTGCTTTTCCACCTTATTGTGGAGGTGGTGCTTTGATTTCTGGAGATCTTAACAGGACCAGGGTAAAGTATACGATAGAGAAAAGTTCTTTTAATTAATGTCATTAATTTTAATAATATTCCTCAGAACTTGTTGACAAGTTTGAGACTGAAAGGTGCAACTTGACTGAAATCAGGGGAGCTCTCCCAAGAACTGATTTATTCAGATCGTTTAAAAAAGGAGATGTTTGTGGAGTGGGGACTGAGAGATTGGGGAATATTGTGCAGCTCAGATCCGAGGCACACAGCACAGGGCTCCTGAAATGGCATTTCACCTGAGGGAGAGTGGAGGGGAGCCCTTCACCTCATCACCTGAGGGGTGAAAGCCCCAGCTTGGTTGGCACCCACAGGAATTTGAGCTCAGAGGATGCCTGCCCTGAGGGTGGTGTACAATTGTGCTGGGGTGAAAAACTGAATACACAACATCTGCTTTTGCTTTGTCCCGAGATTCCTAAATCTAAAAATGCCTCTTGGAAGGGGGAACGGGGAAAACAACCAATATTTCAAACATGCTGTTTCTGGTTCTGCCTCACCTTTTGCCATGCTGTCAGCATGGTTTCTGTCCCTCCCTGTCTGCCTCCAAGCTCAGGAGTGTGTGCTGCAGGTGAAATTCCCTCTGAGAAAGCCCAGCAGAGCTCCCAGGGAGGTTTAACAAGGCTCGGGAGCCGAGGGGCTGCTGTGACAGCAATTTCTGAGCTGTGAATAGAGCTCTGTGCTGACTGTATTGATCTGAAAGCTGCCACCAGCGCTGCTCTCATTGACATTCTCGTTGGCAGCGTGTCATGGAAGCTCCATCCATGGCAAAAGTGAGATGTATTAACAGCAGGCTTGTCAGACGTGTCTGCACTGCCATGCAGGCTCTGCAGGATCACCACTGCCCCACGTCCTGGGCATTCTGGGCTTCCCTTGAGCTGGGTTTTACTCTAATCTGCATGAACCATCCCAAATGTTTTCTGTCTTGCCTGGAAGAGCAGTCCCACCTTGTGGAAGAGGTTTTACAGTGACTTCTGTGAGCCAGGGAGAAGTTGGATGAGAGGATCCATGTTTACTCCTGGAAGGATTTCCTACCAAGGTCGTTGAGACAGAAACCAAGAAAGAAAGAATATTAAAGTTGAGGTGCTTGGTGCTGGGTTGGACTCAATTGTCACAGACACATTTTATGAACAATCCTTTCCTTAGGACTTTTTCTCCTGAGAAGCTGAGAGGCCTCAGGAACAAAATGCAAACATGATTATCTGCTGCTGTGGAATGCAACAGGTGCATCTGTGATTGGTTTCATGTGGTTGTTTTTAATTAATGGCCAATCACTGTCAGCTGGCTCAAACTGCCTGAGAGTCACAATTCAATCCATTCCACAATTCACAATTATTATCATTCCATTCTCTTTCTTTTCCTTTCAAGCCTTCTGATGAAATCCTTTCTTCTATTATTTTAGTATAGTTTTAATATGATATATATCATAAAATAATAAATCAGCCTTCTGTAACATGAAATCAAGATTCTTGTCTCTTCCCTCATCCTGGGACCCCTGTGAACACCACCACACTTTAAGGTCTCTCCTAACCTTGTGATTCTGTGAATAAGTAAGAGAAACCTGCAACTGCCTGTTCCAATCAGCACTTTGTTTGTCTTCCCTGACCAATGAGTAAAGTGTAAACTCACGAGTTTTGTAAGAATGTATGAAAAGAATGGATGCTAGAACAAAACCAGCTTTAAAACCTTCTGGAAATGGAGTGTGCTGCTTTGTATTGTGACCATCTCAGCTGTGACACCACCAGCCCTTTCTGGCCATGCATTGCCCAGGCTCACACCAGTGAGGGCTCCAGCCTTTCTCCCACCAGGAACTGGGGACAGAACCTTTGGGTTGGGCTCAGCTGCAGCTCCTGGGCTGGCACTGCCCACCTTGGCAAAGCCTGCCCCAAGCTGCCAGCAAAGGCAGGAAATTAAATGAAATTAAATAAATTAATTCCAAAGCCTTGTTGATCACCTTGTGGGCTGGCACTCTCCCTCGCCTCCCTGCAATAAGGAAAGTCTTTAACTTTTTTAATTGCTTCCATTTTTTTTCTCCTTGATGGTGACATTTCTTCCCCAGGTGGCTCCAATGGTGGTTCATTTATCATATTTTCCCTTTCCCCAGCCCATGTGACTTTGTTTTCCTTAATTTTATTTAATTGATTATAACTAATTGACTCTCGCTTTAGGGAATTGAGGTTTCTGAGCCTGATCTTAATTTATTTTTGGTGAAGTCTTTTTTCTTCCAGTCTGGGCCTGAGCTGCAAGGTTATAATTTTAATAAAAAAAGAGCTGAATGAAGAGATGCCTTACCACAGGCTCAGTCTATGGCCTTGGAAAGCACTGGAAACTTACCTTAATATCCATGAACTCTGCTTTTAATTTCATCATGCCTTGGATGCAGCACAGCCAGGTGTTCCTGTGAGTCAGGCTTTTAGATTTTATCTACATAAACATTTATTTTCTTTCCTTTCCTTTCCTTTCTGGAGCGTGCATATGATGTATTGAAATCTAGGAACAAGGCACAGTCACTTACTCCAGGGCTTCATCTCCACAGCACAACAGCAGTTTTGCTCTTTTTAAAAGGAAGAAAAACAGATTTCCTTGGCAGGGAAAACAATTTAAGTTCAATCTCCCGCATGTGGATAATTATATTTATTTTCTTATGTAAAATACTTGGAGATCCTTGAGAGAAAATATTGTTTATTTAAGAGATGCATTTAAAAAACACTGAGGTTTTTTTGCAGCATCCCAGGAAGATTTTGTGGTGACAGAGAATTTCTAGATGTGCTCTTCATGTTTGACCACTTCCCCTCTGCACACAATCTCTGCCACATTTTCTGCTCTGGCTTTTACAGGACTCCAAGTCATCCTTTGATTCTGAACAGATGTTGATGGAACTAAAAATGCAAAGCTATTGATTATTTTTGCTTATTATTTATCTTGATGGAGCTGCCAGCAAAGCTATTTATTATTTTTGCCATTTTGTGGTTTGTGTGCATGAACCCAAAAGGGTGAGGGGCACTTCTCAGTGGCACAGCCCCATTTCCATTTCCTGTGCCTCCCTCTCTGCTGCTGGTGATCAGCACAGGATCCTCTGCAGGTTAACAACAAACTGCTACACATGAAAGCCAAGGGAATCTTTATTTTATTTTATTTTATTTTATTTTATTTTATTTTATTTTATTTTATTTTATTTTATTTTATTTATATTTTATTTTATTTTTAATTTGTTTTATTTAATTTATTTTATTCTAATTTTTAAAATTTTTTTGTTTTATTTATTTTATTTTATTTTTTATTTATAAAATTTTTAGATATTATTTTATTTTATTATAATTTATTTTATATTTTAGTCCAGACGTTGTGTTTTGCCCAAGAGCACCATCTTCTGGCTCTCCATGTCTGGGAACTGAGCTGAATTCAGCTGCAAGGGAAAGTGCTGAGGGGAAGTGAAAGCTGCTCAGGCTGTGCCTGGTGGGACATTTGCTGCCATTTCCTATTTAAAAACTCCAAAGCTCTCTCTAAACCACCTTCACTTGCTTTTCTTCAGAGTTCCTTGCAATTCTTGGCTGACTTTGGCCACTTCTCTGCATGGTCCTGCTATTCCTGATGTCCTTGCAGTGAGTTCCCATTCCTGGGCTCTTATGTTGCTCTGGCTTCATTTTATTCCTCAGAGCTGATTTTCTGACCACTAAAATCAGAGGATCTCGACCAGAAACACCTCAAGAAGAAATTCTCGTAAGAGCTCATTTTGATCCCTACAAAAACCTTGCTGCTGTGTTAAAACACTGCTCAGCTCATAGTCATGCCAGTGAAATCTTTATTCTTGCCAGTGAAATCTTTATTTATTTGTGTTCCTGTTCCCAGCACAGACACTGCATGTTGTCCTAGCAAGGCTAAATAAGACTGAGCTTTCCAGGGTGTGTGTATTCTTAGGTGAAACTGGAGAATTTAGCAAGGCCTTGGGGTGGCTTTTTGGAAGCCTTTGGGCACTGTTCCGAGCACATATCATCTCATGGGAAGAGATAAAATGGAGAATTCCTTTTGGAAACACTTGGAGACCTCCAGTGCTGCAGTTATCACTCCCTATGTCCCTGACTGACACAGCTGCAGAGACAGAATTACAAGATTTTATCACATGAATCTCATTAGAAAATGCCCACTGAAGGCTTTTCAAAGAGATTTTTTTCAAAACTTCCATCTCCCTCTTCCCAACAATGCATCCACCATGTTTCTGAGTAAAGTCAATGAGAATGTAATCCATCCATCCTTTCTTTCTCTCTCTTTTTTTTTTTTTTTTTTTTTTTTTTTTTGTAGCTTCCCTTGATAAACCAATATTTCACTACCATGAGCCTGGAAGAACAGTGCTCAAGTTGAACATGGAAAACATTGTTCAGCAGGACTCACTTTGGGTCTTACGTGCTGTAAATGAGGTCATGCATTCAAAAGGGATCTAAATGCTGAGGTTCCTGAGATAGGATTTGTATTGTGCTCTTGACAGGCAGTATTTATGCCTCTGTACAAAAGTTCCTTGCAGATTAAAGTTACAGGAGCTGCTACAACCAGCTTCTGGGTCTATTTTTAAGCTGCATAATGTGCTGCTCGATATCCTTTGATTATAGCAGAGGTTGGGATTTGATTGGAAGAACATGTCCGTGAGTGGATGTGCTGCACGAGTTGCAAATCTATTCTTTACAGCAGACACAGGGTTTTTCTTCATTGCTTTTTGAGCCAATCCAGCCCGGCCCCTGTGCTGCAGCTCAGTGTGACACCATCTGGCAGCTCTGTGCTGATCCTAGACCTGTGTGAAAGCCACAAGCAGAAGTTTAAAATTTGTGATGTTTTGGTTCATTTTAGCAAATATCCTCTTGAGATGTTGAAGCTGCGGGATGAATTTTCCTGCAAAACCTCCTAATATGCCTCAGTTCACTCATCCCCTACTCAACATTACATGTAAGTGTGTAAAAAAAAGAAGACCATTTGAGCTGGCAACATTTGGGTCTGAAGGCTGAGCATCCAGCAGCAGGATCTGGGCTGGGATCATTGGAAATTTCATAATGGTTGAGATATATTTCAGTTTAAAGAGACAGGAGTGACTGTTACTTAAATTCATATTTGGATCCTGAACATCCCAGAAGCCCTAGAGATATTTGGAAATAGATTTAGCCTACACCAGACCCCTGAAGTGTGTGAATATTGAGGTTATTTTAACCCCTTTTGTTCTGCCATCTTGAAATACCTTTCCCTATTCATTTTTCTTCAGAGTGCCAAGGATTTGGAGAGATGTGGAGTTACTGGTAAAAGAGAGGTAAAACAAGGATTCTGTCTGGATGTCACACAGCCTGGAGGCCTCAGGAAATGAAATTATGACAGGGAGTAGTTTGTCCTGGAGGCGGGATGAAGGACCATGGGTGCCCTCTGTCCTTACAGATCTGCTGCTTCTCTCCATATTATTTCCAACTGTACAATTATATGGCAAAAGCATGTGTGTTCCTCGTGATGAGAGTGTTTACAAGAGCAGCATTTGTGATGCTGTAAAACCTGAGATGATTTAGTCTTCTAATTTTAGAGCTGTTCCCTTCTCTCTTCCATGCAAACCTGGTGTTAGCAATTGTAAATTGGCTCCAGCTTCAACTCAGAGAATTTAAAACAGTATGAAACTGATTTTTTAAAAGTAGGAATTATTCTTTTCCTCTATGTTGCCTTTCAAGCAGACATATTCTGCACTGTGGGCAGTAAGCACATCTCAGATTAAAGCTCCTCAAAAGGTCCCAGTTTCTACCTGAAGGAAATCTGGGGAAACACAAAAAGGGTCTCCTGAAGTAATGGTTTTGTGAGGAAAATTAATCCACACACACCAGAGGTTTATGTCCAAAAAGGAGACAGAGGAGTCCTTTGCTTTATTTGAATAAAGGAAGAGGCCATGGGGCATTCCCCTGGGGTCTCTCCAATTTTTGGAGGACTCAGCCTCCTTTTTATCCCAATTTCACACATTTCCCTTCTCTCTTTCCCCATTTCTGAGGTACTTGAGAGGTTCAGACTTCTCAAAACACCTGATAGATTTCCCTCTAACGCATAACCCTCCCTTTTAATTTTTAATTCTTATGGAATTTAGGGATTTTCCACGTTGTTTCTTTCACCTTTCAATATCCAATTTCATTTATCAGCAAACCTACAAGTTTATTTGTAAAGACAAATATCTTTTTCCATTCATCAATCAGTGTAACCCTTCCCATTGTTTCTTTCATCTCTCAGCACTGGCTTTATCTCCCAGCAGACTCACAGCTTGTTTGTAAAGACAAATCCCTCATTCCTCTCAGTTTCAGCCAGCAGACTCATAAAGTGGGGAAGTGTTGGTGTGACTGCCAGCCTGCCCTGGGTTTGGCTGGGAATGGGGAGCTCTGGCCACCAATAAAAGCCAGCAGTGCAGCTCTGGGCTGTGTCCCTGTGGAGCAGGGAGGGGATTCCATGTGGGGGCTGCTGTGTTGTATTTGCTGGGACCCCCGTGGCAGGGAGGGATTATGGATCTGGCTCTGTGTTCTCAGAAGGCTGATTTATTATTTTGTGATACTATATTATCTACATAGTGCTATACTAAACTATACTAAAGAATACAGAAAGGATACTTACAGAAGATAATAAAAGATAATATAAAAGATAATAATGAAAACTCATGACTTTTCCCAGAATCTTGACACAGCTTGGCCGTGATTGGCCAAAGAGTAAAAACAATTCACATGAAACCAATGAAACAATCACCTGTGGGTAAACAATCTCCAAACACATTCCAAAGCAGCAAAACACAGGAGAAGCAAATCAGATAATTATTGCTTTCCTTCTTCTCTGAGGCTTCTCAGCTTCCCAGAAGAAAAATCCTGGGAGAAGGGATTTTTCCAGAGAATGTGAATGGCACAGTGCTGCTGTCAGGATTCACCTGCTGCACGTCTGTGCAGGAGCTGGGGACTCAGCACAGGGGTTAAAGGTTCCGTGCAGAATGTCAGACCTCTGCTCTGTGTTTGTCCTTTTGCCAAAACAGATTTCCTGCTGGGCAAAGCTCTCAGCTCCTAGTGCTGGAGAAATGTGTCTTGTGTAGTACAGCTGCTCTGGGAGATTCCTCTTCCTCTTGTTTTCTCACCAGTCTCTCTCAGATCTGGTTTTTAATGAGGTTTCCTGCTCCAGAGAGCTACCACAGAAGGCCATTGGTCTGAACCTCTTCCCTCCAGAAGAATGTATGAATAATTCAAGCCCATTAGCATTCATCCACCTCCTACCGAGGCTGTTGCCCAAACAAACTTACTCCTATCCTTCTAACTACTTATTCTTCCCCAACCATTTTTCTTCCCCTCTTCTTTTTCTCTTTTTCACTCTACCTTCCCCTCTTATTGAAACACCACCTGTCTGCTCCCCCTGCCTCTTCCATCAGGCTCCACAGGGAATGCTGCTGCTGGGTGGAGACTTTGTGTGACAGAGCCACCACCGAGAAACAAACAGGTTACTGCTCAACAGGCCAGCTCTGAGCCCTGCTGAAAGCTCAGAAGTGATTTTGGCAAGGGGGATTGTGACTGTATTCGCAGGGGTCAAAGGATGAGGGAAGAGATGAGGATCTGACTCCATGTTTCAGAAGGCTGATTTATTATTTTATGATATATATGATATTAAAACTATACTAAAAGAATAGAAGAAAGGATTTCATCAGAAGGCTGGCTAAGAATAGAAGAAGGAATGAGTAACAAAGGCTTGTGTCTGGGACAGAGAGTCTGAGCCAGCTGACTGTGATTGGCCATAAATTAGAAACAACCACATGAGACCAATCACAGATGCTCCTGTTGCATCCCACAGCAGCAGATAACCATTGTTTGCATTTTGTTCCTGAGGCCTCTCAGCTTCTCAGGAGGAAAAATCCTAAGGAAAGGATTGTTCATAAAAGATGTCTGCGACGGCGGATTTCTCAGCAGTGTTGTTCAAGCCCCAGCATTGCAAACCCCACAGCAGCAAGGAGCAGCTCAGGGACGTTCTCCTCACAAAGCACTGGCCAAAAAACAAATATTCTGGTCAAGGCCTTCTGCCTGTGTCAGCCCCTCTGCTGTGGGACAGAACACGTTGTCATCTCGAGCAGGGAAGCTCTGAACTTAAGAGAAGCTGGCAATGGGAGACACTGACGCCTGCAGGGGGCTATTTACAGATCCCAACGGGAGGAGACTGCTGTGGAACGTGCCTTGAGCTGTTTATTTTTCAGCATCACTCTCATTACATGACTATGACAATGGGAAGATGCCAGCAGCTCACATCCCAGGCAGCAGACCAAGAATTTAATGTTACAACTGACTTTATAAGTCTTGACCAATCACACAAAGCAAAAGCACATTGACAGTAGTTCTATCCAACCACTATAAGCACAGGTACCTTTGGTTAAACAATGCTTGCTTATTTCAAATACAATACCTGCTTGTGAGCCTTAAAACACAATGCACAGAGCTCCATTATTAAGCTTCAACTTTCCTAATATCTTGCTAGATAAACTTTTCTGTAGCTTAGAGAGTTATTCTTGACAAGTGTTAATACACAGACCACTGTTCTATTTGTCCTTGCCTTTCTACAGTTTAAATAATTTTTCTGCTGACCTATCTCATGGCTACTGCTTAGCTCTAATCACAGTTCTGATGTCTCTGAGGCTTGCCTTTTGCAGCTTTCCCAAAACCCTCTAATTTTGTGGATTCCCACAATTCCCCCCGTGTTTATGGCCAATTTCTGAAGAATTCATTGTCAATTATTGCTTTGCCCTGGCACCATTCATTTCTAAAGTCATTCCTGTCTTTCTGGTGAGGATGTTTCCATTTCTGAGACCTCAGGGGAGAACCTTTGGCTCTGCTTCTTGTCTTCACCACCCCCTGTGCCCCTCACTCCACAGCAAACCTGCCTGCCCACACTTTTTCCTTTTTCTCCCTTTCACCTTCCTGTCCCAGTGCTGTTCATTTTCCTGGAACAAACCCTGCAAAGATAGAGCAGGCAGGAACAGCAGCTTTTGTTTGGGTGGGTCAGGGGAAAGCAGAGCTTTGCCGTGGCTGTGGCACAGGGCTGGCAGTGCAGCCAGCTCTCCTGACTTTGGCAGTGATTTCCTGAGGGACTTTATCCTGCAGGGACCCCAATTAGCAGCACTTCAGCCCAATTTAGCTCCAGGCTGCTAAATTCCTGTCATGTATCCTCTGAAAGGCCAGCCCCAGCCTGTCCTTGCTGGATTGGGTATGAATGGGCACAGGAAAGGTGAACTATTCTGTATTCTATTACTTATCCCCTTGGGCAGTGCAGTCTTCCCCTGTAAAGTTGAACTTTAAATATGATAGTTATTAAGGCTTGTCCAGGTTTGAGATTTAGCTCATATAAATTCTGACAGGAACAAATGGCTCTAAATTGTGACCAAATCTTTATTTCTTCCCATTCTCTTGCCCTTCCAGGTCTGCTGCTCAAAGAGGAAACTGAATCAGAACAGCTCAGGAAGGTAAACAGCTGCTTTAAAACAAAGTTATCCAGATCTCTTCCTAATAGAAAAAATTACTGCAACATGCCATGCTGCAGCTGAAAGCAAGATGTTTGTGACAGATCCTTTTCTACTTGAAATTGGCTTTTAAAGCAGGCAGCAAGTGGAGGGGAGTGGAGCATGGCAAGCTGCATGCAGAGCTCAGGGGAGAGGGGAGCATCGTGGAATTCAGTTTCCTGGGTCAAAGCTCCATCAGATAACACAAGAAATGTTGATGGAAAAGCAGGTAGAGCAGTGAAACGTGGTAGGAAGCAGCTGGGTCTGGGAATTAGGACAGCAGGCATGAGGGAGTCTGGGAATTATTTTTGATTTGAAGGGCAGAGCATTTCCCCACTTGCTTTGCCCCACCTTTTTCTTTTCCCCATTCATGCCAAAGAGCAGCAACTGTGGGTACTGCAAAATGGGATTAATGTAAAGTTTGCTTGGCTCAGAGAACTGCAGTGGCAATTGAAACCCAGGGCAGGGCTGGCAGTGTGATTTTTGGGGTGGGAGGGTGGCTGGGTAGAATTTTGGGATTTTAGAATGGAGGTTCAAGAGGCAAGATGGAGGAATCTGGGCGTGTCCTGTCTTTCTCCTCCTTCTTCTTGTCCTCCATCTTCTGCTGTGATGGTGGCACTTCTGGATTGGTTTAGGGTGGAGACAGACTGTCTAACATAGGTGATAGGTATTGGAAAATTATTGTAAATAATGTACAGGTAGTTCTTAGCATAAAAAGCCAACACCACCCCAAGGGGGGTCAGTGTGCCACAACCCGACCTGCCGGACAGATCTCAGCAGGTCAGAGAAAAAATGTCATAGATAAGAGAAAATAAACTGTCGGAACCCAGGAAATTCCTCTGGCTGCCCTGGAGGACTCGAGACCAGCCAGGGGGCTCAGAGACCTTGGCAGAGAGCCCAAGTCCCCTGTGCCTTTGATTTTAACCCATGGAGCAAATTATCACCTTTATATTAAGAATTACAAGTCAAGAGAGTTTAAGTAGAATGATAGTGAATTTGTCACAGGGTGAAAAATAGATTTTTGGGGTTTTTTAGAATGGGGGTTCAGGAGGCAAGATGGAGGAATCTGAGCGTGTCCTGTCCTTCATTCTTCGTCTTGCCCTCCATCTTTTGCTGTGATGGTGGCACTTTTGATTGGATTAAGGTAGAAACTCACTGTTTAACATAGGTGATAGGTATTGGGAAATTATTGTAAATAAAGTACAGGTAGTTTTTAGTATAAAAAGATAACAATGCCCTGAGAGTGGTCAGTGTGCCACAACCCGACCTGCCAGGCAGATCTCAGCAGGTCAGAGAAAGAATGTGATAGATAAGAGAAAATAAACAACCTTGAAAAGCAGAGCCGAGGAATCTCAACTTCTCCTCCAGTCGTGGGGCTGGGAAAAAAGATTTTTTAATACCTCAGGAGCCATTTCAACAACACAAAACCCGAGACCAACCCGTCCCGTGCCAAGTGATAAAAGCTCCTGCAATGGCTACACTGCTGTCTTTGCCCTTATGATGCCTTTCACAGAGGATCTGGAGACATTTTCCAGGCGTTGGTTAATTAATCTCCATAACATCCCTGTGAATGAGGTGACTTATCTGCTGTTTCACAGACGTGTGAGCTGAGGTTAAGTGTCTTCCCCGAAGTTAGGCAGTGAATTAGAGGGAAATGCTGAGAGGGAAATGAAGGGCCACAAGTCTGTCTAACAGCCCTGCTCTCTCACCTGGCTGCCCAAGAAAGCTGCCTTCCCTCCACACCCTGTCCTGCTGGACAGGAAAGTGGTGAAGTTCAAATATTTCTTGCAAAACATGAGCTCATTAGCAAGTGTTTTACCTGTAATTTCAACTCCTGACATGGATCTGTGGGTATTGTGGTAGATTGTGCTGTGTAAAACATTGATTTCTTATTTAAGGCCAATTAAATCTTTCTCACGAGGGAGTAAAATTGAGTTTAAAGACACCAACTGCATGTGTATATTCTGACATGAAAGCATTAACACCTCAAACTGAAATGTGTTTTTTTTTTTTGAAAGGCTTCCAGGTTTGCCAGTACAGGCTCTCTTGTTCCTGAGAGAAATTGATTTCCTACAAATGTTCAGCAGGATTTTTTTTATTATACTCCCCCTCCCACCCCATCAGAAGAAGGAATTACTGATTTGCTTCATATCTCAGCAGACATTCTGGAACTCTGAGTACACATGGTTTATATTTGCAACTTCTGACAAGCTGGGGGAAGGAAATAAATATTCCATACCTGTCCCACACAGTATTGCTGTCCAGATCAATAAATGCAACAGCAAGGGCAGCACTCTTGTAGAGAGCTGCAGTTATAGTTGCCACCTGCTTTTTGGCAAGTTCCTCCATTTACTGGCATAAAGCCCACTCGTCTTTGAAATGCTCCAGCTGCTGCTGCTCCATTCTATTTTAATAAGGTGTTTAAAAAGCTCCAGCTGTTCCTGAAGAAGCAGCTCAGAGGAGATGATCAGTCTGACAGGCACAACGTGAGTGAGGGTGGCCTCACAAACACTCCGTGGTGGCTCTGGTGATCAATTCTGACACGCTGGATTTGGCAGCTCTGATGGAAGCAATCTTCTGCCAGATGGTGGAAGAATGGAGAGAATGGAAGGCAGAGGGATGCTCCACCTGCAAATCCACCCTCAGTGGCACCCAGGATGGCACGGGGAGGGTGGAGAGGCACATCCAGCTCCTGCATCCCATCTTTTGTCCATGGCAAACCCAGCAGAGGTCATTGATTTCTCTCCCATTAGGGAAAAAAGCATCCATGGCCTCATTCCAACCCACAACAAATCACCTTTGTTCTCCCCATTAATTTCCCCTTCTGCTCAGTGTGTGGCACGTGTGTAATTAGCTCCAGAAAGGCAGGAATGTTATTTCAAAAAACTGTTTGAAACATCCCAAAGAGGCATTGCAGCAGGCTTTACCCAGTGTTCCTTTATCTCCATTCCCTCTCTAATTACCAACGAGCCTCCTTCTTTAATGCTGTTTTATGGAGCTCTTCTTTTCTTCCCTGTTGCTATTAGAAAGTTGCTGATGTGGAAAAAAAAAAGGATGGAAAGTGTCATGAGAAGAGTCATGGCAGACTGAGCTCACTTTGACAAATCCCTGTTCAAAATTGAAGTGGAGGCTTGGGGTTTGGGGTTTTTCCTTTTTTTTTTTTTTGTTTTTTCTTGGGTTTTTTTTGTTTGTTTATTTATTTGTTTTTTGTTGTTTTGTTTTGTTTTTGGGTTTTTCTTTGGTTGGGGTTTTATTTTTGGTTTTTTTAGGGAATTTTTTGTTTGTTTTTGGTTTTGCTTTGTTTGTTTTCTTTGGTTTTTGTTTTTTGGCATGAAACCCCAAAACCCTGAGGGACAGGGGTGAATGAATTCTCAGCAGAAGAACATTGACTCTGCCATTCTTTCCTGGCTTTGCTTGGAAAAACAGGAGCAGCACGAAGGGTGGAACATCATCCCTCTTGATCACTTGTTCTGTCAGGAGACAGTGCAGGTACAAAAGCACAACATAAATTTGATTTTCACTGCAATCAGAAATTGTACTCATCCCCTGTTTGTCAAGACAAAGTTTGAAATTCTGGTGAATATAGGAAGGCAGGAGGCTGTTATCATGCAGAAGGGAGATAACAGTGAGATCTGTGGCTCTTCAATGCATTCCCTGTCTCACCACCCCTGGAGTTATGGGTCTTTCATATTCCAAGCTGTCACCTGAGCTGGGAGGAGGAGGAGATCAGCCCCACACACATCCATCCCACCCCACTCATGGTGCCAGCCCTCCAGAATAAAGGATTTATTCCCTCACACCCTTCTGATTCTGCCTCGAGGAAGTGAGTTGGTTTTGATTTGTGCTGGGATAATAAAACAAAGTGGGTTTTTATTTTTTTTTTTTTTCCAGAGGAACAAAAAGGTGATACAAGTTCTTGATTTGCTTGGAAAGAAGCTTGGAGCTGTCATTGCTGAAAGAAGCATTCTCTGTCTATTTTTGTAGGACAAAGTGGGCCAGAAATGCTGCTCCCAGTTTGGTCACCAACACAATCTCATTGCTGAGCTTCTGACTGATTTAATATTTAAATCACCAAATCTGCAGTAAATCAAATCCCTTCTATTGCTGTTTTTATCCCCAGTTGATGTTCAGCCTGGTCCTGGCTTGGAGCTCTGCTGTAAAGGATCCCATTCTGCTCAGTTTTAACACCAGGGGGAATTTGGCTGCAGTCTGACCCCAAAATGCAACACAGGGCACATCCACAGGGCTGCTCCAGTGAAATGTGTCTGACAGTCACTGCCCTCAGCAAAGGAAGCTGGAAAAGGGAAGAAGAAAGCTGGAACCAGGAGGAGAGTGGCTGGGACAAAGTGAAGGGTCGCGTCTTCGTTTGTTTAATAATGTAATTTGTAAAGCACGTCCCCAAAGCCCAGGAAAGTGTGAGAGGTGTCACTTCACCCACAGAGGGTCACCCCTGGCACAGCCAGAGACCAGCCAGCGCAGCCTGGAGGACACTGCAGGGCTGGCACTGGCAGGAGCAGGGTTTGGGACAGGGAGTGAATGACACCACAGCCACCCAGCCCAATTCCCACTTCTCAGGAATCTGGGGGGGCAGATTCCATATCCAACCTACGGCTGAGCTGAGCTGCTGAGCCTGGGAGCCACCCTGGCTCCTGCCATCTGCTGAGGCCATCAGAGACCTGACTCCAGGGGAGCTGGGCACCTCATGGGCACCAGGAGCAGGGATCTGAGCACCAGGAACAGGAATCTGAGCACTTAATGAGCACCAGGAGCAGATCTGAGACCAGGAGCAGGGATCTGAACACCTAATGAACAACATCAGCAGGGATCTGAGCACCAGGAGCAGATCTGAGCACCTCATGAGCACCAGCAGCAGGGATCTGAGCACCTAATGAGCACCAGGAGCAGATCTGAGCACCAGGATCAGGGATCTGAGCACTTAATGAGCACCAGAAGCAGATCCAAGCACCTAATGGCCACCAGGAGCAGATCTGAGCACCTAATGAACGCCAGGAGCAGGGGTCTGAGCACCTAGTGAGCACCAGGAGCAGGGATCTGAGCACCAGGACAGGGATCTGAGCACTTAATCAGCACCAGAAGCAGATCCAAGCACCTAATGAACACCAGGAGCAGAGATCTGAGCACCAGGAACAGGGATCCAAGCACCTAATGAACACCAGGAGCAGGGGTCTGAGCACCAGGAGCAGGGATCTGAGCACCAGGAGCAGGGGTCTGAGCACCTCGTGAACACCAGGAGCAGATCTGAGCATCTCATGAGCACCAGGAGCAGGGAGGGATCTGAGCAGGGATCTCAGCTGTATTTCAGTTCCAGAGCCCCCTGAGCACGGAGCTGCCTTCATTGCAGAGGGGACAGTGCCATCTACAGCCCCAACTCAGCCTGGCTGTGGAACTGTCTCAAAACCTGAGGGGATCTGGTGCATTTCTGGATTTAGCCTCGTGCTGACAGCGCCTTCTGAGCCCTGCTGTGGGCTCTGGTGCTAAGCACGCTGCCAGTAAATCATGGACAGCACCACAGCAGCCACACAGGCAATTCAGGAGTCACCACCACTCCCCTCCATGGTTTTGTGTCATTTTGGAGACTGTTTGACAGGGCTCATAGAAAATGCCAGATCTTTATCCAAATCACTTCTATTTCCATCAGTTTTTGTATAGCTCTTGAACTCTGAGCGATTTGTGAGTGATTATTGCAGGTATCGTGGCTGTAAAATTTCCCAGTTACAAACACACACAGATCACAGCTGCTCTGAGAGAGGAAGGGAACACAGAATCCACTTGGTGGGCCAAAATCCCACAGCAAATGCAGATTGATTCCAAACTCAAACAAGCACTGAGGTTTTCTATTGCTAATCAATGAAACAGTGCTGTCCTGGGTGGTTTTAAAGGCTGTACACACCTGTCATCCAGAGGAGAAATGGGTGAGATTTGCTCTGTTTGTGTAACCTGGGAGGTTTCTGGGAGTTTTTTCCTGGGAGAGGAAGTTTGGCTCTGTTTTGTTCCAAAATTCAAGGTTAGGTTGGGTCTGGCCCATGTGATCCCTTCAGAAGAGAATCAATTCCAGCAGCTACACCTGAGAAGTGGCAAAATCAAAGCAATGGGTAAAGGAAATTTGTGTGCTTTAAGTTTGCTCCTAAAAATCTGGACTAATTTCATTCTGAAGCTTCAGCTCTGTAATAGAAATGTAGCACCAGTCTGCTCAGGAAAAAAAAAAAAAAAAACAAAAAAACAACATATTTCTGCTCCTGAACCTATAGAAATATCTCCTGTGTTAGCAAGGATTTTGCCACTCAGTTGACAATTCAGTTCTAGGCAGTGGAGCACAGAGGGAATCAAATCAGATCACATCACCACAGGAGGAGGATTGAACATGGTAATGAGTAAGATGGACTGGTGTTTAAATAGCACCAGATATTTGGGTGAAGATTAAAGGATTTTTAGTCATGGGTCCAAATTCCTTGGTTAAATAAAATTTCTAGTGACATTTGTATAACAATTCTGGGGAATTACACTGTGTGTGTTGAGTTTGTGATAAAGTTTAACCTGCAGGATCTCCTACAAAGTACAAGAGCCATTTTTATCATTAAAAAGTTGACCTGCTTGGCCTCTTCTCACTGGTTCTGGTCTTTGACCTTGGCATGCAGCATCCAAAGCCCAAAGAATCACAGGATCAGCATCATCCTTGAGGATGGTCAGGCTGGAGTGCTCCAGGATCACAAACCCACTGGGATTTCTATGACTGAGCATCTGTGAGAGTTAAATTAAATCTGTCAGACCTCATGGCAGAGTTATTCTTTGGAGCACACTGAGGGGCAGCTGACTTCTCCAGGTACTTTCTAGTTTTCTTTTTTTTCTTTTTAATAACTTTTAAAAGTTTAAAAACTTTCTATTATTTTAAAGACAGAATTAGAGCTGAAACTCTCTGTTTATCTAAAAAATTTTTTTTCTACTCAGGCTCAGTTAATGCATGCTAACCTTAGTGTAAACAATTTTTTTTTTTTCCTAAATAAACTCCCTCAGGAAAACTTTCTGCTTGATTTTTGAGGAGTTGCTCAGATGTAATTGTGCAGAATTCTCAGGGTTTTGAGCCTCCTGCGGAGGGGCTCTGCCTGCTGATGACAGGCGCTTTCATTTTGCCTTCATTTTCATTTTCTTCACTTTGCTTGGGCAAGGCCACTTGAAGGACAGCTCTCTTCTTCTGCCATCCCTTCCCATCCTGTGCACGAGAAACTGTACAACTTTTGCAAAATGTCACAGTCCCTTTGCTCAGCAAAGCTTCCTTGGAAAACACATGGATTTTGCTCTCAAGAGTGAGCCGCTTGTTTCTCTGGGTTTTGAGAGGTTGCTGGAGGGAGATATTTCCATCCTTTTCTGTAAATCAGTTAGAAAAAGACTAACTGACCCTGACTGCTGCTCCTCCCTGGGCTGGGCACAGCCACAAAGGGGAAAAGAGGAGAATGAGCAGAAAAGAGAATGAGCAGAAAAGAGTAGAAGAGGAGAATGAGCAGAAAAGAGGAGAATGAGCAGAAATCCCTGGCAGCCTCAGGGTCTGATCCCAGGATATCTGTCCCCACACAGGCTGCTGGTGCCAGATCAGCTTGAAGAGATTTCATTGATGCCTGACAACTTTTAAGAGTCCAACACCTCCATCCTCCCTGTAGAGCTCTGCATTCATCTGCTACTGATGTTAAATAATCAATTTTTTTTCCAGGTATCAAACATGGGGTTCCAATGGGCAAAAGCAGCAGGAAAAGCCAGCGAGGTGAGAACGTTTGGGGATTAAATGTGGCTGAGAGAGATTTCAAATTCTAATCATGACTTTTTTCTCAAGTATTTGTTCTGCCCTATCAGCTAATACAGCAATGGTGCATGCATTAACATCCTGAAATTGAAACAGAGATCAAGGGTATAGGGTATAAATTGGTTTTGGAGCATAACATTAAATAATCAAACCACACTGGAGCAGCCTCTGTGACAAGATGACTTACATTTTTGGTGCTGCTTTTTAAATGTGATTATGCATTTTAATTGTTTAACTTCAGCCTGTGGAGTAGTTTCAAAGATGTTTTAAAATAACTTATGGCATGAAAAGCCTCCTGGTTTTTAAATATGCCTCAGGTTCAATAAATTTGTTTTTAATTTTGTGTGATGTGTGGAGCAGTGACTTTGTTCAGTAATTTCAAGGGGGTGGAGCAGCGTTTTCTTAAACACTCTGGATTGATGAGGCTACAGATGTGTAAAGACAGTAGAAATTTCCATTCAGTTTGTTGTTTTGTTACCCTGGAAGAACACAGGGCTCCATAAATTTCATGTTTGGAAGAGCAAGAATCTTCAAGGGCAGGTTGGACAGGGCTTGGAGCACCCTGGGATGGTGGAAGATGTTGGGATGGGAAACCCATGGCAGGGTTGGGATGAGCTTTGAGGTCCCTTCAACCCAAACCATTCTGGGATTCTGGGAAGAGCTCTGGGACATAAAGGCACTGTGGATAAGCAGGAAAAGGTGATGGGGTTGTCTTCCCCACTCCTTCAGCCATTCACCTCATCCTCCCCTCCAGGACTGGATCTCTCGAGCAAGGATTGCACATTGCACAGATCTGTAAACTGCAGGAACTTTTATATCTGTGTCTAACTACAGGACCTTCATAAACAAAAATGTCAGCTCTGTAGCAAAACAGTGTAAAAGAGCACTTCTATTATCACATGCACATTTTTCAGAGAGGCAATTCCTGATTAACCTTTCTGATTTCAGAATGTTTATAAGAGGTAAAGTGTCTATTCTCATTCTTTATTTTCCTAATTTAATTTCATTAACTCTACATCAGAGTGAGAAAAACTATCTCAGCAAGCATTAGGTCTTTCCAAAACAGCGAGGCTTAAAGCTCAGGAAGTGTTTTGTGCATCCTCTTCATTTTCTGGATTGTAAACCATCCTCAGTGCAATCCCCACAGTTCAGCAGCATGTGGCTCCTTACAGCCCCAGCCTCTGACCCCCACATTAAAGGTGACTGAGTGATTCATCTGAGCAGTGCTGCTCCTCGCAGTGGCTGTGCCACTAGAAGGCACTCTCTGCTAGAAAGTCGGGAAAAGAGAAGATTTTCATTAAATAATTCCATGTGGACACCTCCAGGAAAAGTGCAGACTCAGGTTTACTGTCAGAGAAATGCTGGACAGAGGCTCTGGCTTTGGTTACAGCTGCTTGCCAGCCAAATTATAGAATTGACATTATTTCCCTTTGGAGGGCAGTGCCAAATGTACTTACAGTGTGAAGGACTGAATTCCACGAGCTTTGAGGTCTGGAGGAAGGGCCAGTGAGTGACTCCAGCACTTGCCCAGGGTTTGGAGGACAGGCAGGTGACATCTGATCTCCACAGGAACCTCTGGCAAACCAATTCCCTGTGGCTCAGCCACCTGAGGATGATGCTTCAGGTTTGAGCTTTTCTATTTTTCACATTCTGTGTTCCTTTAGTGTGTGGGTCTGGGGTTCATATCAGGGGATGCTGAGCTCTGTGCACAGAGCAGGGAGACAAAACAATTCCTGCTCCAGCTGGGCACCAAGGACAAATGATCCAAATCTCAGCCCCAAGAGCACAAACACCGTGGGCTGGAGAGAGAAAAACAAGCAGGGTGGGACTGCAGGGGCTAAAGCTGGAATGGGACAATGAACTGCAAGATGCAAATGGAGCAGAACTGATCCAAGGGAGAGACCCCGGGAGCGCTCGTGCATTTTGGGACCATTTTGGTTCATCTTGGGTTCATTTTGGGACCATTTTTGTTCATCTTGGGTGCAGCCCTGGCTGGGCTCTTGTGCTGCCCAAGGTGGATCCATTGAGGAGATAATTTTAATAAATCCCTTCTTTATTCTTTAGCTCTGTCCAGCCTCTGTTCTAGGTCAGCCTTCACCAGGCATCAAGGAAGGGAACCAAGGGGACTTTCCTGGGGGTATTGAGAGAGTCAATTTAAAGGAGGACAGGAAACATCAGCTGGCACAAAGGCTCCCTGCCAAAACCAGAGTGGCAGGATGGGGCCCAACAATTTCTCTGTCCCACAGCAGGCAGTGATGTGGGGGGATAGAATATAAGAAAATAAAGGTAGTGTAGGAAGTAATCTCACCCCTAAGGAGTTGCAGCTGGGCCAATTATGAAAAATTAGGAACAGGCCTGACTTTAACAGGCCACAGCTGTAAGCAATGAGAAGAAGAGTGCCATAAAAGAGTGGTGTGGCTGGGTGAAAAGGGAATTGGAGTCTGTTGGTTGCTTTGTGAAGAAGAAAGAGTCAGTGCTCTGAGGAGCTGCCCACAAAAAACATCAAGAAGGTGTGAAACCTTTGTGATAAGGAGACAACAGCATGGAACCCCTGCAATAAAATGCCAGCACAGTGACACCTGCCTGGCCCTGAGGGAGCTGGGCTCACCCTGTGGGAAGGGAGGCTCCAAAGCGGCCTCCTGCCTGGGGTGAGTGCCACAGGTCAGTGTGTCACTGGCTCTCTCCAGCTTCATTTAGTGCCTGCACCAGCTGCTGTTGGCTGAAAGCTGCAGTCTTACTTACTGTACATTGTCTTTAGGGCAGAGATTAAATGAAAAATCCTCTTAAGGATATCACAGTTCTGGATCGTTTATCAGTCGGCAGAAGTGTTTAAAATATGTTTTTATTAGAATGCTGTTCCTCTGTCCAGAGTAACATTCCTGCTATAAAGACAGGAATTAGGAAACCAGAAGAGATGAAACAGCAATGTCAAATTTATTTGTGTTGCCCCGGTAAAAATACACAGGCCACACAGCTCCTGTGATATTTGACTTATTTCTCAGTTCTCAGGTCTTAATTCAAACCCAGCACCGCTGTTAAAGATTGCCTGCACAATCTGTGGCTGAACTTGCATTAGGTCACTCCTAATTTCTGTCACAGAAAAGCACTGATTCTGTTCGCTGTTCCTAATGCAGATCTTTGAAAGAGCCTTGTCCTAGGCTGGAAATGCACGATGTGGCCAGGGGTGTGTATTCTACTGCCATCTGTCAGAGGTGGGGCAGTTATCTCTGTACATTGGGCGGTTTTATTTATCTCTCCCACAGCCAATCCTCCCTCCAGGAGATCTCTTCTGTTCATGGGCCATTAATTATTAATTATCTTCTGTCCATGGCCAGGGAGTGTCCCTGCATGGCTGATCAAATTCCACCATCCCATGGGGAGATGCTCTGCCCAGGGGAGGAGCCAAGCATTCCTACCTGGATCCAATCTGAGCTTCAGAACGCCACAGCAGGAAATTACTTGAGGGCTATATTAAGCAAGATGAGCCCATGTCTTGGTTTGGCTGGAAGCTGAGGCAGATTGAATTAATCTAGGGGAAAACGGAGTGTGTGGGGTCCCGGCAGAACATTTTCCCCCAAGTTTCCTGGGGTCCTCTGGCCTCCCTGGGGTTTCTGTTGTGGGCCAGCCTGAGGGTTGTCAGTGAAGGCTGAAGAAAAGGGGGTTTATGGGTTCTTGTTGCAGGATGTTGCAGCACAGCTCAGGGTAGCTGATCCAATCTCTGCTGCACAGCAAGGACAGCTGCAGTGTGAGTGAGTCCTCCTGAGGGAGCACAGCGTGGGCTCCATCCCCCTGGGGTGGCCCTGGGGCTGTGGTCTCAGCCAGCTCCTCTGCCTGAAGCTGGACATGACCACAGTGCTTCCCAGCACTCTCCCACCTCAAGCTCCCTCAGAAGCTCCATAGTTCTCACACAGCTCTGGTTTCTCAGCCTCCTTCCCACCAGAAACTGGAATTAGGAAGCAAGATGAAGAATCATCCTCTGGGTGGTCACCACTCAGAAAAAGACAGTCAAAATTCACATTCTCCAAGAGCAGCCCTTGTCCTTCCTCGGCAGAACATCAGGCAAATCCTCTGCCAGGGGGCAAGCCATGGCACTGGCTCAGCCCCAGAGAGAAAACACCCACAAGACTTGAAATCTGCCCACGGAGGTTTTCTTTCAGCGGTCCCAGCTCTCTGAAGCTGTGCAGGAAGGCTCTGCCTGTGGTTACCTGCCTTTCATGCAGTTGTCTTATTGGAGGTGTGTGTGGAATTACTTGCAGCAAGCCTGATTCACAGCCCACAAAATCAGATTGGTTTTGGATCAGACCCCGTAAAGGATTTGTATTTCAGCACACAGGAACATAAAAGAGCAGAGTCTGGTTATTTGCTCAATAATTAGCAGTGTTGTCCCCTGGGGCAGATGGATCAGTTCTGGGATGAGTCTCTAACCAAAGTGCCTGACGTTACCCTGCAGCTACCACACAGCAGCCAGGTGTTGTGGGAAAGAGGGATTTTATCAGCACCATGCACCATGAAGGAGTATTGACTGTGCAGGAAGCTCTCAGTGAGCTACACAAGTGAGGTGAGGAGGGCAAACTCGGAGCCCTGGAATTATGTTCACCATAGCAAGGTGTTTTGCATGGCCTAAACACTAAATACACTTCCTCAAGTGAAAGTTACCTGACAGCAAAGAAATTATATGATAAATATTCAGTGAGATACCTCCAAGGGAAAAATGTTAAGAGAAAGCTTTTCAGCTTAAAGACTCACTTTGAAATGCCAGCATTTATTCCCCACCCTATTTTCCTTAGAGACTCATTTCGCTGATCTAAAAACCAAAAAACAGTGTCATGTAAATGGAATGGTTCACACAGGTGAGCAGTGAGGGCGCTGTTCCATGGCTATGGCTTCAGCAAAGCCCTCAAGCTCTTGCTCAACACCCCTCACCATGAAGGATGACAGTATTCCGGTCACGGGAGCTGGGCCACAGCGAGGAGGATAGTGCTGGGTCCCTCACAGTCAGCAATTGCGCATGCGCGGCTTACGTCACTAGGTCAGCGTGGAGAGACTGGATGGCGGCCGGGCGCGTTCCGAGCGCGTTCCGGGCGCGTGCCGGTCGCGTGCCGGTCGCGTGCGGCGCGTGCCGGTCGCGTGCCGGTCGCGTGCCGGTCGCGTGCCGGTCGCGTGCCGGTCGCGTGCCGGGCACGTGTCGGTCGCGTGCCGGTCGCGTGCGGCGCGTGCCGGTCGCGTGCCAGGCACGTGTCGGTCGCGTGCCGGTCGCGTGCCGGTCGCGTGCGGCGCGTGCCGGGCACGTGCCAGGCACGTGCCGGGCGCGTGCCGGTCGCGTGCCGGTCGCGTGCCGGGCACGTGCCCGCACGTGTCCGGTCGCGTGCCGGTCGCGTGCCGGTCGCGTGCCGGTCGCGTGCCGGTCGCGTGCCGGTCGCGTGCCGGGCACGTGTCGGGCGCGTGCCGGGCGCGTGCCGGGCGCGTGTCGGTCGCGTGTCGGTCGCGTGCCGGGCACGTGCCGGTCGCGTGTCGGGCACGTGCCGGGCGCGTGCCGGGCGCGTGCCGGGCGCGTGTCGGTCGCGTGCCGGTCGCGTGCCGGGCACGTGCCCGGCACGTGTCGGTCGCGTGCCGGTCGCGTGCCGGTCGCGTGCCGGTCGCGTGCCGCCGGCGGCGGGCGGGGGAGCGGCGGCCGCGTGGCGAGGCAGCGACGGACGCAGACGGAACTTCGGCCACTACCGAAGTGTCGGCGCCGTGTCGGCGGGGGCGAGGGGAACTTGAGGGGCCGGAGGAAGGGCCGCACTCGCGGGTAGCGGCGGGGGGAAGCGGCAGGGCCGCGGTGATGCTGCTGGGCGGGCTCGGAGAGGCGGAATTGAGGGGCGGGGCCGCGAGGATGGCGAAACCAGGGGTGGGAACCGCGGTAGCCGGGACAGCAGGGACCAACGGGATGGCAAAGGCGGGGATGGCAAAGGCGGGGATGGCGGGCGCGGATGGCAAAGGCGGGGATGGCGGGCGGGGATGGCAAAGGCGGGGATGGCAAAGGCGGGGATGGCAAAGGCGGGGATGGCGGGCGGGGATGGCGGGCGGGGATGGCAAAGGCGGGGATGGCGGGCGGGGATGGCAAAGGCGGGGATGGCGGGCGGGGATGGCGGGCGCGGTGGGAGGGGCCACGAGGTCCGCGGAGGTGGCCGGGGCCGCGGGGACGGGTATGGGCCCCGAGAGGGCGGGAGCGGGCGGCAGGGCTGAGCAGGACTGCGGGTGCCGGGGCCGTGGGCTCCGACAGGGAGGTGGGGTCGCGTCCCGATCTGGACTGGCGGCAGGAGCAGAGCTAACGGGGGCAACTGCTGCGGGCGTCCCCCTTGCAGCGGAGAGCTAAACCAGCGCCCTGGAAGCCGGGACCAGCTCCACGGCAGCAATATCCCGGCGAGAGACACTATTAAAGACCTTAAATCCCACTGTATCCCGGAAGTCTCTTTTACGACAGTCGCGCTTTACTTTTTAATTTCATTCTTATTTTAAATTTTTCTATTTATTTTATTTTTTTATTTTATTTTATTTTATTCATTTTATTTTATTTTATTTGGTACTGCCCAGACCACTCAAGCCAGTGATTGTGGTGCTGCTTGAGGGTCCTCAGGACGAGGGAAGAGATGATAATCTTGGCTCCACCTTTCAGAAGGCTGATTTATTATTATATCTATTCTATTAAAGAAAATGAGACATTAGAACGACACTAAAGAAAGAGCAAGGAGACATCAGAAAGCTGGAAATGAATGAGTAATAAAAACCCGTGACTGCTCACAGCCTTGACACAGCTGGACCATGATTGGTCATCAAGTAGAAACAATCCACAGGAGACCAATCCAAGATGCCACTGTTGCTAAACCATCTCCACACTCCACAGCCAGCAGATCGTTATTGTTTACATTTCTTTTCTGAGGCTTCTCAGGAGAAAAATCCCAGCAAAAGGATTTTCATGAAACACGTCAGTGCCAGGTGATGGCACAGGCAGCATCAGCTGGCCAAGGTCACCGTGTCATCCCTGCCAGCCCGGGTGTCACAGCAAGGCGGACACAGCTCACCCTGTGCTCACCCTGTGCTCACACAGCCCTGCCAAGGGACTGGCTGCCAAAACAGAGCCGTGCCATGCATGCCAGTGTCTGCATGGCACAGAGAGGACATGAAAAGCCACTGAGGAAGCTGCCACCTCCTCCCTGAGCTCTGCCCTGCAGGCCGGGCCATGGGCAGCCACTTTGGCAAGGCTGCTTTTGCTGCCCATCAGCTGCTCTGTGTCTGACAGGAGTTTAAATGCCCCGGGTTTGGGTTGGTGCTGAGCAGAGGGCAGTGAGGAGAAAGGGAGAAGGCCGTGCTGCAGGGCAGCTGGATCCAGGCAGAGCCAGTTTGGGGAGCAGCCTTGCCTACCAGCATTTCATTTTCCAGTCCTACTACATTACATTTCATTTTGCACTTCTGCTAGAACTGCACACCTGGATTTTTAGACTATCCTGTGAGCAGCAGCTCTGCTAAAGTCTTTTTATAACTCACAACTAAATATACTCTCCCATATAATTATATATTTATGCTAGATTTTGCTGTAACACACATGAGCTGGCTATTTGTTACCACATAACCGTTTATTAGATTTTTTTGAAATGACATTACAAAGGACCTAAGGCTGGTATTACAAGTATATATTGATACATTTCTCATGTTCACAAAATTCCCCCGTTATTATAAGCTTTTATTACAGTGAGTTTGGAAAAATGACCTGTCATATTGCCTTCACAGCACTCAAGTGCTAATTTGGTGGCATTTAAGGAGCAGCTGAAGTGTGGTGCACCTGCAACTGCTGCCTGCCACTAGTGCTTGCTGAAATTTGCATTTGAAGCTGGAGGAGCATTGCAATGATTGTCAGAACAGCTGACATTGGTCATTTTTCTTCACAAGTGACACAGTTCAGACTCTCTCAAACATACCTTCCATGGCCAAAATGTAATAAATACACACTCCAGGCCCAAAGATGGGGGTATGATTAGAAAAGCAAACAAAAAAAATCAAATATTTTGAAGTTGTCATTCCAAGAGAAGCAAGGCTTTAAAAATCTACCTGGATTCTCTCATTTTTTGTTCATGTATCACTGCTTTGCTAGCAAACTGCTGTGACCAACAAGGCAGTGATGCCCACTGAAAACCCCACACAGACTGCCACAACCCCTGTCCATCAATCCCATCCCTTCAATCCAGTTATGGATCAAAGGGACATGTTAAAAACCCTCAGTCCCACAGTGAGATTGCTCTGTGAGCAGTTCCTTGTCTGCCCAGGTGTCACAGCTGGGGTGGCAGTGGCTGCTCAGATGTCTCTCATGGTCAATCTGCATCTCCTTGATGCTCCAGGAACACAGCTCAGGGAACACCAGCAGTAGGAGAGATGGTTTTGATGTTCAGGGCCTCTTGTTTCCAAAAATCACCTTTATTACATGGATGAAAGACAACACAATCCTCAACTAGTGAGTGCCTGATGCTCAGAGCTACAATTAATGCAATTAATTAAGTTTCAATCTTGTGCTTCACTCCACAAACTCACAAGGCAAGGTTCCCATTTGGAGGGAGTCACTAAATGCTGAGCTATCAAACATGAAACATCTAGAAAAGTACAGGAAAGAGAAAAAAGTGACTCCACAAAAAAATACACCCAGGAGTTGAGATCCGTAAGATCTGTGTTTTAATAACACAACCAAGTGATCCTCGTTACAAGAATTCAAAAAGTGAAATTACAGTACACAGAATCGAAATAGAAACTACCCTACCCCAACTATACAATGTACATTAGGAATGCAAGCTCTGTAACAATATAAAAATGCTTTCACACACTGGAGTTGCAAAAAGCCATTTCTTAATTCCAAGGATTTGTAGAAAAAAAAGAAAAAGTAATCTTCCATGGCTTATCTTGAGTTGTTGGCAACCTGTTGGGGAAAAAATAGTAAGAAAGGAGAGTACTGAAAATTAAGAGAATTGTGCTCATCAGAAATTCTCATTTGTGGGGTTCAGGCTAATGGAAATGGCACTGAGGGCAACAAAGCCAGTAATAATTTGTGTTTTCAACAAGGTAACACAAAAATAGACACCTTAACAAGCAAGAACATATCTGTTCCAAACACAGGCCCACTGTAACATAGGGGCAATCAGAAAGAATAAGAATATATAATAGAATAGAATATATAATATAACAGAGATTTACTGAAAGGTGAATTGCATTCCTCCAGGGAGCACTGCCCTGGGACATGGATTGCCTCGTGCCTGGGTGCCCTCCCACACAGCCAGCACCTGCAGCTTGGCAGCTGGGAGGGAGGCACTGCTGAGGAGGAATTTACAGCTGAGGGACTCCTCAGCAGCCCCTGGGGCTCCACCTGGGCATTGTGCTCCAAAGCCTGAGCGCCTTTTCCATGGGGAAATCCCTGCTGGTGTCCACCCTGAGCCTGCCCTGGCCCAGCCTGAGGCTGCTCCCTCTCCTCCTGTTCTTCCCTGGGAGCAGAGCCTGAGTCCTCCTGGCAGGAAGTTGTGCAGAGCCAGGAGAGTCCCCCTGAGTCTCTCTTTCTCCACACTGAGCCCCCTCAGCAGCTCCTGGTGCTTCTTCCCCACCCCTGGCCATGCTCTCTCTCTCCAGCACAATCACCTCTCTATACAATTCCCTCTGCACTACTCCCAGAGCAGCTCCCCAAACCAAGGAGCAGCTCCCTCTGTGTCACAACCAGCAATTCCAAACTCCCAGGGCTTTGTTTCTCCTCCTGCTGTTCCCTGGGAGCAGAGCCGGACCCCTCCAGCTGTCCCCTGCTGTCAGGAAGTTGTGCAGAGCCAGGAGAGTCCCCCTGAGCCTCCTCTTCTCCAGGCTGAGCTCCCTCAGCAGCTCCTGGTGCTCCATTCCCTACCCTGGCCACGCTCTCTCTCTCTCCAGCAAAATCACCCAGAGCAGCTCCTTCTGTGCTAGAGTAAGCAATTCCAAATGCCCAGAGCTTTGTTTCTCCTCCTCTTGTTCCCTGGGAGCAGATCCCTAACTTCCTGGCTGTCCCCTCCTGTCAGGAGCTGTGCAGAGCCACAAGGGCCCTCCTGAGCCTTCTCTTCTCCAGGCTGAGCCCCCTCAGCAGCTCCTGGTGCTCCATTCCCCTCCCTGGCCATGCTCTCTTTCTCCCTCTCCCTCTCTCTCTCTCCAGCAAGATCCCCCAGAGCAGCTCCCAAACCAAGAAGCAGCTGCCTGTGTGTCCCAGCCAGCAATTCCAAAGGCCCAGGGGTCTGTTCCAAAGCCAGGATTTACTTTAGCCCTTGTTGGAAGCCGGGGTCTTGTTCTCCCCCTCGAGCTCCTCCACGCCCGCCTGCATCATGAGGTCGGCGATGTTGCGCTCCAGGTCATCGATGCGGCAGCTCATGTCATCGACTGCCCGGGGGTCAAGGGACAACAGGGACAGCACAGGGACAGGGACAGCAGCCTCAGCAGGCACCTCAGAGCCCCTCTCAGCCCACGCTGGGCACTGCCAGGGTCAGCCACAGCCGTGCCAGGCTCTCAGCTCACACTGCTCTCCTCCGGTCTGAGCCCATTCCCCTCCTCCTGTCACTCCAGGCTCATATAAACAGTTCCATTCCACCTTTCCCTTCAGGCCACAATTCAACCACCCTGAAGTTTCACTTTTCCAGCACTGCCAGCCTTTCCTCCAGCAGAGCTGCTCCATCCTCTGATCACCCTGGAGCCTCCTCTGGTCCCTCCATTCCCAGCCCAGCACTGAAGTGATAACATTCCCTTACAAGTGTCTAAAACTCCCTTGGTTTAATTGTTTTTATCCTTACAGCTTTGAGCAAACAATTATGGCTGCTTCAAATTTCTCTTACAAACCCCACTGGCCAACAGACTTGGTGACCCTTGCAATGCTGCCCCCATCTGAGTTTAGAAAAGGATATTTCTTCCAATTATTTGGTCAGACATGGTTTGAAACTTGTCCTGCATTTGCTGGAGCAATGTCTGCACCTAACAGAAAGGGATAAAAAAGAAATGGTTTGTTTCCTTCAGAGGCTGTTACCCGATCTCATGTAACAACTGCACCGTTCTTTCACTGCTAAGCTCAAACCCCTGCAGTATAGTTATACCTAGAGCTAAAAATGCTACTTAAATATATGTATCAGGACATGTTACAGGAAATATTTGTAAGACCAAGAACCCGGCCGCCTCCCCAACCAATGTCCATGGCCCTGTTAACCTCCATGGCCCCGTTAATGTCCACGGCCCTGTTAACCACAGGGGGATTCTGTGGGGTCACGGACCGGGTTGTGATGAGGGCCCCCTCTCCTTCCACCCCCTGCCACAGCCAGCGACACCTCCCGCGGAGCAGCTGCTCCAAGCCCCATCCAGAAGCGGCTTTTCCCTCCTTCCCCGGCTCTCCGCAGCCCCTGCAGCCCGGCCCGGGCCTCACCACGGCCGTCAGGTCCTGGACGCTCTTGGGGTCGGTCTCGGCCATGGTGGCTCCGGCGGCGTCTCCACTTCCGGGCCGCGCCCCCCCATTTCCGCCCGCTCTCGCGAGAGCGCGCTCCCCGCGGCATTGTGGGAAATGTAGTCCTGCGGCCATCCCCTGTAGTCCACAGACAGGCACAACAATTAAATTTTTCATTATTCATACATTTCGGCTGAAAATTGCGGTGCTCTCTTATTAATTAGCCTTCTGTCTTCTATTGGTTATTGCTTTGTGAGCGTGGTGCTAAATTATTCTATGTAAAGAGCTTCTCTGCTGTCAGGATTATACATTTTTGTTTGAATTACAGCTGTTGTCTCTGTTTAATATGTACAATTTGGTTCCTGAAGTCCTCATTTATTTACACAAATAAAAATTAATTATTTATTTTAATAAATAATAAAATTTGAAATTTATTATTTATTAAGAAAATTTACTTATTTAAAAATTATTATTTATTTTAAATAATAATTTATTAATTATTCATTTTATTGCTTCTTTGTTTTGTTTTTTATTGCTTTTCGTTTTGTTTTACTTATTTTTTTACTTTTGTTTTTATTACTTTTGTTTTATTACTTTTGGGGTTTTTTTTTTTTTTTTTTTTTTTAAAGCACAATATTAAAATGTTCCTTTCTTTTATTTCTTGCTTTCTTCTGGATGAGCAGTTAAGTTAAGCTTAGGTAGGTCTTATCTCTAGAATGCTAACAATCTACCCAGAATTAGATGAAAATTTAAGGGGTGACATTTCATGAATATCCCTTCTAGAATCCATTGGCATTTCTGCTGCTTTGCCTAGACAAAGCTGGATGATTTGATTATAAATACTTCATGTGTGGAGGAGAATAGGTAATTATTCTCAGTGCCTGCTCCATTAAGATTTTTTCCACTCTGTTATTGAGTTAAAAGAAGTTTGGCAAATCAACCAGGAATTTCCAGCTACGCCTCTCACACTGAAATAAAGGGCAGTTGAAATTTTATTTTGTCACGGAAATTTGAAATGTGTCCTTCCAGTTCCAACTCTACAAAAGCAGGAGAAAAGCACCGTTTGGAGATGGACAGAGGAGAAATCTGGAAAACAAATGGACAGTGGGGAAACCAGTGTGGAAGCCAGTGTGGAAACCTGGCCAGGCAAAGGGACAATGGCAGAGCTGGGCAGCCGTGCCACCCTGATCTAAAGTCCTTCTCAGCCTTCTGATGTTTACATTTGTGGAATGAAGTTTCTCCCGCACTTTTCATGTAAATAATGATTGTTTTGCATTCCTTTCTGGAAGAGGAGAGAATTAATGAGCTGTTGGTTTGATCAGTGTGGTTAGAGGAGTGGCAATTTCATCCTGTGAAAAATACATATTTTATCATTGGCTTTTGGCAAATATTGAAATGAATATTGTATGTGTTGTGTTAGAAAGTGATGCTGTATTAATTCTCTTATGTACTGTGTTAAATATGGTTTTAGGTTATAACAAAATGTTAAAGTAGAAACTATGCCATGTAGGATACTTTTTTTAAAGAAAGGACTCACACCAGATAGCAGCCACAGGACACCTGAATCTTTCAGAGAAAGAGAATTTATTGCCCCATCATCAGAAGAAATGAACTTCTTCCTGCCTCACTCTGACCTGAAGATGCTGTCAAGATTCAGAGGAAGAAGCTGACACTGACCAGACAGAATCCTGTGTTTGAATGGAATTTATGCATCATGTATGAGGTGTATGAATATGCAACAGGTTATTGGTTTTAAGGGTTAATCCTCTGTTAACGGGGGTCCTTTTTCAGGCCTATGCTGCCCAGAAAAAGGTACCCAGACCATCCATAACTCTTTGTTTCTATTGTGTCATATTGTCCTAATTCAACTTGTCCAAAATTTCTATTACTCTAATTATATTACTATTTTTATAACCATTTTATTACTATTAAACTTTTAAAATTTTAAAAACAAGCGATTGGTGGTTTTCACAATCCTCCAATCCATAGTCACCTTTAAAATTCCATAAATATCCAAGTGCTCTTTTTTGCCTTAAACATCTCAGTGAATGTTGTTTATTTCATGTTATATTGTGACATGGCCACTCTGAACAACTGCTGGTTTGACCAGTGTGGTTGGAGAAGCAGCAATTTCATCCTCCAATCCATAGTCACCTTTAAAATTCTGTAAATATCCAAAATCAAGAAATAAATGTGCCTTTTTTGCCTTAAACATCTCAGTGAGTGTTGTTCATTTCACGTCATATTGATGTGTTCTCAATACTGTGAATAATGTGAATAATTGAGGCAGCACAGCCAAATGTGAGGGGACAAAAAGCTCACATAGAAAGAGAAGGAAGGGTCACAGGTTGTGCTTCTGCCCTGCAGAGCTGCACTGCCATGGGCTGCTCTTAATGCAGTTTGCACTTTGATAAACTCTGAAATCAGGTTCCTGAGAACATCCTGGCTGTGAACAGAAAAAATGGGCAGTTGAGACTTATTTAATTCCTTAATTGGCATGTTTTATAAACCCAAATGTCCACAGTGTTCAGTATTGTAATTTCTGGGGCCAATGGGACCCTTGGTTGGGCCCTCTTGGGTTGTGTCTTCAATAATGTGAATAATGCAAATAATTGAGGCAGCACAGCCGAATGTGAGGGGACAAAAACCTCACACAGCAAGGGAAGGAAGGGTCACAGGTTGTGCTTCTGCCCTGCCATGGGCTGCTCTCAATGCAGTTTGCACTTTGATAAACTCTGAAATCAGGTTCCTGAGAACATCCTGGCTGTGAACAGCCTGGCTCAAAGAATCTCAGAAAAATGGGCAGCTGAGATTTACTTAATTTTTTAATTGGCATGTCTTATAATTCCAAATGTCCACTGTGTTCAGTATTGTAATTTCTAGGGCCAGTGGAACCCTTGGTCGGGCTGTGGATCAGCAAGTGCTGCTGGTTTGGCTGCACCTGGAAAGGAGAAGGAAAAGGGTTTTTTTTTTATCCTTTAAACCAAAGCCAATGGCAGCTTTTCCACAGGAAATCACTGCTCCCATCAGGGGGAACTCCAGGGACATTCCTCCCCAAAGGCTCCTTTGCTCTCAGAGGATGACAGAGCTGCTTCATCTCACAAGATTTCTCGAGTTTAATTTTCGGCCTTCATTTATTCAGAGTGGGGAGCCCTGGCAGTCCCTGGGGTTGCCATCCCTGGGCAGGATCCCCTGGCACTGAGGAGCTGCCCAGGTGGCTGCCAAAGCTGCTTTTTGCTCCTCTCAGAGTCCCCAAACTGGCACAGTTCTGCTGCTTTGTCAAACTGTCTGGTGCACCAGTTAAATGCTTGCTATAAAGTCGCATCAGAGTGTTTAAAAAAATCACAATGCTCGTGTTAATTTTCTGCTCTGAACAGTTTAGGAGAGCTCACTGATGCTGGGGCAACACAAAAGCAATTTTTGCAGGGTACCTGCAGCATGCCAGAGCCAGGGTAATCCATCAGGGTGTTGCCAGCACTATTGATGGGGTCTGGGATGGAGTTTGACTTGAAAGATGAAGAGGAAATTAAGTATAACAGAGTGATAATGGAATGATCAATGCTGCTGGCTGCAGACTTGGTGAGTGCACTGAAAAGGAAGATTTTCTGTCCAGTGTGGAGTGAGGGGATGAGCCTGGTCTGAAATGCAAAGTCATTAGTGAGGCAGGGTGAATACTGGGGCTTTGCTGACAGAGCAGGGAAAGCAAGAAGGATGGGATGATGTCCCAGAATGTCTCTTTCAAGAGAGCAGAAATGGTTCTGGGGTTTGTCATGAAATTCCCTTTCCTCAGTAACCACAGTTCTGTTTTCCCTCACAAACATTGAGTGTAAAGATGGGATTTTGGAGAAGCCCTTTTCCTCTAGCATTGGAGTAGCCGGGCTGTGAAGCAGAAACTCTTGGCATAAAAACTCTTTTTTGTTGTTGTTATTAAAAGTCCGATTTTCTTGGAAAAAGGTAATCAGGTTGGGACAAGGATTTTCTTTTTAATGGGACTCTCTGTAGAAGGAGTCTTCACTCAGTAGGAAAAACTGTGCTGAGTATTATGGGCTCAGAATCATGCACCATGAAGCTTTTTATGTTCCTGAAAACTGATCCTGGCAGGAAAACCTCTGTGTCCCACCTTGGGAATCCTCCACAGTCAGTAGGATGGGTTTCTGTGGCAGACAAGGCTGCAAAATTCTTTTGGGCAATGCCATTTGGAATTTTGGATGATTTTAATGGCTCCCCCGAGGGAAAAAGAGACTTCTGAATGTCTGATTGCTTGTAGGATGTGGCATTTATTATTTATCCTGCATGCTTTTGTTGCTGCTTGCTGCTAAACATCCTCATCCTCATGTGTTCCAGTGCTTTTATACGACGTCAGGCTCTCAGGAAGTCATTATGGGATTCATTAGGGATCTCAATCTCTTTCCCATCCTTCCATGCACACAGGAGTCTCAGTGTCCCCCTCAGTATTTTATTTTGACTTGTTGCAAAGCCCAAGGGATGGATTTCTGCCCTCTGGAGTTTTCACCACAGCCACTGAGGTCTTTATTGACAGCATCTGATCCACGCTCTGCAATGTTTTCAGCTGCTTTCCTCAGGAAGATCAGATTTTGAACCTGATAATGGGATTGCCTTATCCCAATCATATGGTTTAAAATATCTTGTGGGGTCAAAATTTCATTATTTTAATCTTCCATTGACCATTACGTGAACCCTTGCAATTCACTGTGGCTTTTCTACAAAACTGAATTGCTTAGCAGTGGCTTGTACCAAATCTTTTTATAACATCCTTGAAGAGTTAGTAGCTTTCTAAGACAAGATCTCCTTCTAAAACTCCTTTTCCACAGAGTAAACTTTTATTTCTTAGCATTACTGGCCATTGAGATGCTGTGTCATTTACCTTGGTTTTCTGTTTAACGCTAAGCTGAGTTTTAAGCCATTCACAGGGCAATCAGCATTTTGGCTTTACATTTGTGTAAATAAATTGTACAGAAACTTTAATTAACTAATTATGTACCCACAGTGAGTCATAACAGCCTGGTAATTCAGAACAGCAGCAGTCTGACCATCACAGAGTAATTCTCTTTGTGCTTTAGGGGATGCCAACAATGACACTGGTGCTCTGAAATTGGCAGTTTTGGCCAAAACAGGAAGATTTGAATTGATATTTTGAGGAACCATTTGAATATGGAAGCCAGCCACCAGTTTCAGAGATGATTAGGGTTTCAAAAGCCTGGGATGAGCAGGAATTTTTCAGAAATTGGGCATTCAGAGAGGAGCTGTCTGAGCAAGGGTGTCTCATGAAGCTCCTCACCATCACTGCCCTCCTTGGGTTGTGTTTTCAACCCACCGTGAATACATTTCAGTCCCCCAGCACATGACTGCATGGATCTTTATGGTTAGTTGCATTCAAAATTAGAGTGGTTGGGGATTTTCTTCTTTTCCCTCTATTTTTGTGAAAGGTTATTTGTAAGTTTGTGCATTTTCAAACTGGATGCAACCTGAGCCAAAACTCTGGAGTGTTTACTGCAGAAATGTGGATTTGGTCAAACACTTTATTTCATATCTGCAGACCCCTGATTTTTCCCATCCTTTCCCCTCTAGAAGCATCAATAGTAGTTAGTAAAAACCTAACAGAGCTGGGCTAATGATCCCTTCAAAATGAGCCGGGAATAAATTACAGCAGGAACCACACTAGGTAGATGACATGATTTAACTGAGCTGAGTCCCTGAAGAATTGGTCTGGTGATTATGGGAAGTGTCTTTTTAAATGAGGTAATTTGAAATTAAGTCTCTTTTCCATATCTACTTAGCACAGTCTATTGTTCAGAGCCTGTGGCTTAGGTTGGTATCTGATGTTTGAAACAGCTTTGCCCAGAGTGTCTCCTGATGAGTTTGAAGTCATTTCAGACCCTTTCATTCCTGAATGCTGCACTTGCAATGAGATTAGGCAGCAGACTGGTTAAAGTGAGTTTTTCCATTGCTAAAAAAGGTACTGCTTATAACTCAGAACTTCTTAAAAAAGAAAATAATTTAAAAGACTGGAAAGCTGAAAATAATCCACCTTGAGGGACTGCCTGCTGTCCAGAGCATGGACCCCAGCTCCTGCAAGCTGCAGTTCCCTTTGCTCTCTGGTGTTCCCCATGGATTCTCCCAGATCAGGAGCTGCTGGTTAAAAATGTGCTGGGGAGCAGAAATGCAGGGAGAGCCTGGACATTGTGCTCTGTGCAGCTCACCCAGGCCAAGCAGAGCACTGGCACTGAAACAGCCAGAGATTTGTGATTCCAGTTTGTCAGGAAGCTGCCTTTCAGGAATCACTCTCCTGAGAGAAATCATTAGGGATCCACTGAAATCTCCCATTTATCACAGTAAATTCAGATGGCTGGGACATTTAGTGGGTCTAGGTGATGGTTGCTGCTTGTTCTGGCTGGGTGAGGGGGCAAAAAGCTGAATTATTATTATTTTTATTATTGTAGTAATAGTAATAGTAATAGTAATAGTAATAGTAATAGTAATAATAATAATAATAATAATAATAATTCTTATTACTACTGTTATTATTACTATTGTTATTATTGATGTTGTTGTTGTTATCTGTCAAGTCTGGTGAATAAGACCCAGACTTTCCAGGGCAGTATCCATGGTAAGTGCTGCCTGCCTCTTGAATCTGAGGATGAATTCAGGACCAAGCCTTCATGCTCCTGCTTGGGAAAAATCAAAATTGTCTGAGCTCTGTCAGCCATTCCAAATTGCAATTTTTTTGCTTCTGCAGCTGACTGAGGCCAGCTCCTATTTGTGCACTGGATGTGCCCAACGAGAGGAGGGAAAGCTGGAGCTGCACAGTGATGAGGTTCCAGGGAAATTACACTCCCCACTCCAAACACACAGAATTATCACAAACCATTAAATGGTTTTCCCTTCTGCTGCACACTTTGTGTCCAACCTGTCATGGCAATCTTGCTCTGGAGCTTGAGTGAACCTCAGCCCCTGATTTCCATCCTCTGCAGGGAGTTTCCAGCTTGGCAGCCAGAAATCAGACAGCTCACAACACAAATCCTGCCTTGAGTTCCAAACACTGGCTCTACAAATTGCACTTGTATGTAAAATAAAGCAATTTATAACCATTGGCAGTGGATTTGATGCTTCAGTGGTGGGCTGGATGCATTTGATCCAAAGGAACAATCCTGCTCCATGATCCTGTGCCAGAAAAGCCTGGTAATCTTCCAGAATCAGGTAGATCAGGTTTAAATTCTGGGTTTAGCCATTTTAATCTGGAATGAAATGCATGCATAGAAACTGTAAATTTGTTTGTCTGGCTCAGGTTTCTCTTGTTACAAGGCTGCTTATCAGAAATAATAAATCCATGTTCTTTTTTTCTTGTGAAACACTGACAAGGTATAATTATATCATGATTTATTTTACAACATCAAGACCAGGACTTGAAATATTTACTCAGGAAAAAATTAGAAACCACAGAGAGTAATCAATCATTCACAAGTGGAGAGCTGAAATTCCTTCTGTGTCCATTTGGTAGAGTGAGTACAGAATAACCCTGTTATTGGGACCTCTGACAGAGGCAAAGAATAAAATTCAGCCTTTTTGATTTCTAATGCCCTTTCAGGCTGAGCCTTATTAATGCACCTCATCCTGAGTAACAGTCACAAACTCTAGTCCAGGCTTTTAATTCCAAAAGCACAAGGGATCAGTGGAAACAGCAACATTCTGGGGCCCAAATAATTGAGTTATATGGCATGTTGTTGGGTTTTTGTTTTATTTTTTTAATAGTCAGATCTACTCCAAAAGTCTCCAGTTGTGTAAGACTGAGTTTGGGTTTTGGTGGAGGGATGTGCCCCTGATTTTTGCCTGTGATATTTCTTTCTCCAGGCCCTGCTGGGCACTCCTGATGGATTTCTGTCCTCCTGGGAGTGTTTTCAGATCCCAACCAGTTGCTGCAAACAGAAAAACTTCTTATGGCATTTACCTGTGTGGGGAGACAAAAGAAATCCTCAATGCTTCCAGGGTAAAAAAGTGCCCACCGTGGAGCTGTAATGGATGGGAACCAAGCTGATTCCAGAAAGAACAATCAGTTGCCTCTGAAAGAATTATCCCTGTTTTCCAGCCTGAATTTTCAAGTAACTGTAGATCAGTATGCAGAAAATTATTTTTCATATCTAATTTATGTTCACTAAAAGGATCATAAAATTCTCCAGGTTCTGCTTCTTTCAATTTCCAGCTGTCTCAGGAAGACTAAGAATTGCCACCATAACTCTAACTCCTGATGTGTGTTTAGTTATCAAAACACTTTGTTACATCACTCCAGAAGCCTTGACATTAATAGTCAATTCTTCAGCTCCTTTATTCCAGTGAATGGTGAGCTCAAAAATATAAATACAATGGAATTGGTGTCAAACTAATTGGTAATTTAATGAAAATTCAAATAGCTGAGCAGGCAGATAAGCAGACCTGAATCACAGAATGAGGTCAGCTGCTGGGATGGAAATCATTCCTATTCCATAATTTCATCATTTCAGTGGGGTTGGTTTGTAGCCTGTTAAAAATGAGATGTGGTTTTGTCACAGTTTTTGTCCCCTCAAAAGGAGCTGCACAGAGCCACCTCACACAGTTCATTTCAGAAGTCATTCACCAAATCTGAGTTTGGTTTTGTTTATTTCAGCGGGGTTATGCTGGTTTACATCAGCTGGGGATATAACAGCCATTTCCTTGGATTTCCCACCAATTCCTGCAAATCCCATAGTGAATGTCAAGAAAACTTTCTGACTCTGGGTTTGAGTTGTGCTGTGTGTGGAAGGACTCTCAGCCCTATCTACCAAATACACACAGGTGCATTTTGGCCAAAACAGCCTGGAAATGGTGCTGTTGATATCTCTGGTTTTGAAATGGAACATTCACTGAAATTAGAATGTTGCAATTGAACAGCTATACCTTCTGATTTGGGGTCTGTTAGCAAACTTATTTTTCAGTGGAAATAAACCCCAACTCTGCCATTTTATTCAGACTGCAGGAGATATTAACCTCCCAAACTGCTGTTTGCAAACACGAATATCTGCTAAGTTCTTCCTCACAGCTTTTTTTTTTTTTTTTTTTTCCCTCACTCCAGAGAAACATTTTCCAAATTTCCCTTCCAGCATGAGCTCTGTCATCTCACTGCAGGTCAAATGTAGCCTGTCCTTGCCTGTCTTCCCCTAAGAAATTCATTAGGGAGCCATAGAAGAGCTGATAATTAGCTGTGAGGGACTTGCAGCAGATGTTAAATATTGTAGCACTGATAGTTTTGTACTTTGAGATCTGAAATGCTGGAAACCTCATTCATTACTGAGCAATGGTTACTCTCATTTTCAGGGACTGGCTAGAGGAATTTAGGAGCTAAGTTAGCAAGTGAATATATGAGCTGATTAATAAAAATTCCACACCAGCCCTTAGCCTGGAGGATGCTGAATTTAGAGCCAGCTCAGACTCTCAGGTGTTTATGCAATGATGCTTCAACACCAACCTGAAACTACAAATCCAGGAGGGCTCCCCTGGGCTCCCTGGGCACTGATTTGGGTCGTGTTCCTCAAAAAGAGCTACAAGGCAGCAGCAAGTCAGGAACCACCAGGGGGAAATGAAGGAGATGGAGAGCAAAGCAAAAAACAGGAAAAAGGAACAAGGCCTGGTTCATTTCTTCCCTCGTTTTAAGCCTTCTTCCCTTGTTTTAAGCCTTTTTTCCTTGTTTTAAGCCCTTTTCCCTTGTTTTAAGCCTGTTGTAATTTGCCTGATATCATTGAGAGGAACATTTCACGTGCTTTATTTCGGATAAGCAATATTAACATTTTTCTCCTGCAGGTTACAGTTGGAGCCCTGGTTGCTGAGAATTTCAGACTTTCTGTGCTGGCAGGCACTGACCCCCAAGAGAACACTGCATTGACCTGAGGCAATGGAAAAGGCTTCCAAAATGGAATGACAGAACTGGGATTGTGGGTGTGGAGTTTGAATAGAAGTGTGGGATATCACAGGGTGGAAAACTTGAAGTTTAAGGTTTAGAATATAGTAATTTATATAAAGCAAGATGGAGGTTTTAGGGCCAAGGCCGGTCCTTCTTCTTCACCTTCTTCTCCATGAGTTTGGGTGGTTTTGTGTAATTAGATAAAAAAGTCCCCACTGTGGGCCATGGGTGGTTGGTTGTTGGGTTAAAAGTGAAAATAATTTAGGTGTCATTTCTTAATTAGAGAGTTTATCCTTTAAAGGCCTTGTAGAGAGAGAGCTACAGCTCCATTTTTAGTTTGTTAAAGAGCTGTAGAACTCAGGGTTTGTGACATTAGACAATTATATAGATAATATATAATATAATATAATATAATATAATATAATATAATATAATATAATATAATATAATATAATATAATATAATATAATATAATATAATATAATATAATATAATATAATATATAATTGTTTATATTATATACATTCTATATTAGTATATATTTATAAATTATGTATTATATTTGTATATTACAATTATATTATTTCTATATCAGAATGATATATTTCTATATTATATATTTCTAGTGTAGATATTATTATATATTATATCTATTGTATATTACCTATATATATATAGGTAATAAAATATAGATAAGAACTAACAAACATCTGAATCCAAACAAGAAATATTGTCTCACACATTAAAACCTTGGCAAAAAAGAAGCAAAGTCCCCCTCAGGTTCCCACAACATGGTTTGCCAGCCTGTGCTGGGTCCCAGGCTCCAGGGACAGAGTTGTGTGCTGCCCAGCTGACAGGGAATATTGAAATTAATTAATTCAGGAAGCCAAAGCTGGTTCTGAAGCTGAAGGGGAGCCCCAAACCCCCATTCCTGCAGCATCCTCTTCCTCACAGGTCACTGCATCCCTGCCAGAGCCCCCCTGGGGCACAGAGCACCCAGTGCCAGCTGCTGGGGCAGACCCTGCCCTGGGCAACGTCTGAGCTCCCAGGGGCCCTCCCCAGTCCCTCCCTCTGAGATTATTTTTGATCCCCAGGAAGGGCCTGGCCCTGTGCTTGGCCATTAGCATCCCTAATTTTAGCAGCCTCATCTGTTTAATTGGGATTTCAGCAGAACAGGGAGCCTGGGGGCAAGGCAGACATCGCTCAGACATGAATTGCAAATGTTTTAAAGCTTCCCTCTCCCCTGGGTGAAGCCTTCCAAGGGCTCTGGTATTTGTGCTGCTCCCATTCCAGGCTGCTCTCCTGCACTTGGATAAAGCTTCTTCCTGAGCAGAGAACATTTAATGGATGTGTACAAGAGATCTACTTCTTCTGTGCCATCTCTTTGTCACACAGCAGGATAACAAACATTTCTCAGAGCTACTACAGATATTTGTACATTTCAAAGGCTGGTTTAGACCATTCTCAGGACTTTCTGCATGAGCTGAGTGCTAAACTCATGGGACTCTTTTTATTGAGAGCTGTCAAATGTCCCTTAAGCACTAAAATGTCTTTACAAGAGATTTTGGACCAAAATCTTTTGCACCTTTACAAGGTCCAAAATCTATGCCACCTTCCAAAACCTTAAACATTTAGTGGGAATTTCTCTGTGTTTTATGTTACTAAGAACTGTATTTATTAATGCCACTTTTACCTGTTTATCAGTCCTAAATGCCACTGATATTTGTAGGAATTTCTCTGTGTTTTATATTTCTAATAACTGTATTTATCATTGTCACTTTTACCTGTTTATCAGTCCTGAATGCCACTGATATTGCAATAGAGAACTTGGTGGGAGATACTGCTGAAAATCAAAAGAAAAAATAAAATGCAAACCTAATGCAGGATTGTGCTGGGAGGTTGGCTCTACACTCACCATCTTTCTCATATAAATAAACCTTAACATGTTCCAAATATCTTGCTAAATTATCACTTCTCACAGCATTTTGTCAGTGGTTTGCTGGCACGTCTTCAAACTCTGCAAAGCCCTTCAAACAAAACCTTTTTCAGTTGTGCCTGATCACTGATGCAACCAGAGAGTTGCCTGATTTATAGGGAAATTATTATTATTATTATTATTATTATTATTATTATTATTATTATTGTTGTTGTTGTTGTTGTTATTTAATTATTATTAGTGCTAACTTGTCAAAAAATTTAACAATTTGATCCCTACTTGATCTGTACACACAGTTTTTAGAAAATGAATTATTCTGGAAGAAGGAGATGAGAAAATATTGCTGTTTAAAAAAATGTCACTTTACCAAGCCAGCTTTGAGAACCCAGGAATCCTTTTTCCTGAAAAAGAAACAAAGCATGTCATCCTACTTTCCTAGAGATCAGCTTTTGTTTAATCTTCCAATCTTCTGGCATCCTGAACCACTGACTACTCTAATAACAACATACTACTTAATCCTTATGAAACATGTAGCGATAATTCAGCCTAAGAAACAATTGCTGTTTAACTTTTAGCTGCCAGCTAAAAGCTTAAGCTAAACTTTCTGCTTTTACACAAAACAAAAAGAAATATGAAGGATTTTTCCTTTTTTTTCCCCTGTAAATTCACTAATTATATATTCCAGGTTTTTTTTTTCCAGAATAGTTATGTCAGGCATCTTTATCATAGATGGCCAGCTCTTACTGTGTTTTATTTTATATTCTCTTAGAGCAGACCAATGGTCCACCCTTCCACTTCATCATTAAACAAGAAAAGAAAACCTGTTAATTTTAGGAGGTCTTCATATATATAAAGTTCTGATCTCACTTCACATAAATCAACATTTGTTGTCCTTGGAAGAAAATGGCTGTTTGGTAAAAAGAAAAAAAAAAAAAGATTTAGAAAGGTCTGCAGAATGCCATTAATATTTTCTGATGATATGAGGAAATATGTTTTGAGAAAAGAAAGTTCATAATAAATCCCCCTGCTTTCTTCACCTTCTGCATGGCCTGGGAGCTCCTGTGAGCAGACACCATCCCGTCCACAGGTGACACAGCCAGGGGAAAATCTGAGTGAGAGTCAGCCCAGGTCAGACTTCAATTCTGTCATTTCAGCAGAAATGTGAAACAAAAATCTACAGGCCAGGTTGGGGTGATGACCAAAATCAAGTTTGCTCTGACATGACTGACTTGAATTCTCCTTTGGTTTTGTGGTAAGATTTTTAATCTGGTTTAATTTCAGCACAGATTTATCTGCAGAGGAAAGGCTGAAGTCTAAAGATCAATTCATTCTGTTCCTTCTCCCTGCCCACCCTTTCAGGAGTAATTTGTTTGCCTTTCTCTCCGCTTGCACACATTGTATTTGCATTTGTAGATGATGAAATACTTGACTGATTTTTAATACTTCTGTAATTTGGTCCACTTGTTCCCATCCATGAAAAGAGAGGTAATTTGTTTCACCAGGAGCTGCCAGGCAGCTTTTCTTAGCTGGAGCTTCCACTGTGGAAAGGCACCCATCAATAACCAAGTGCATCTGCTGCTCTCAGGGTGAATCCATGTGAAGGAGGCTGGGCCAGAATTTTCTCTGCAGTTGATGCCTCTCAAATGTGAAAGGGAACAGTATAAAGTGTGTGACAAACCCTGACTCTTCTAAACAGGGGCAAAAAAGCCCTGAGCGTGCCTAGGACAGCATTCTGCTGCTGCACTGTGTCCTGGGACATTTACTGGGCCGTTTTTCCTCCCTGAGATTATCTTCACATAAAGATAGAGGTTAGGATGAGTGTCAGCTGAAGCTTTTCCCTTTTCCTTCTGCCTTTTGGTTCCTTGCAGAGATCCCCAACCAGAGAAGAGACGTCTCTGATTAATTAATTAATTAATCAGGCTTGGGGTGAGGACAGCCAGGATTATTATAAATTATTGGGGACAGTTTGGCCTTCATGGGGAATTCTGACACTTGGGGTTGAGGGGTTGCTGTGCTGGCTGGCAGGAGGGCAAAAAAATCATCTTTCTGTAGAGAATTCAGGCTGAAGGAAATGACCTGAGTTTTCTCTGTCAATCTTTAAACTTAACCAGTTTCTCTTGTGTTATTTGTTTCAGGTATTCCTCCTGAGTGCTGCAATAAAACATTGCATACAAGTTATCTCTGCCCTGAGACACAAAAGGCTTTAATTAATTAGGCTTGAATGATCTGAATGGAGAGGAAAAGCAGGCCTGGGGTCCAGTGTGCTGAGAGCTGCCCAATATCCTTATCTTGGTAGCTGAACACAATCCCTGTCCCTTCCCATCCTATTTACAACTTTTGTTTCAACAGGAGCCCTGGCTAATGGATGTGCCTGATGCCACCTGGGTGGGAGCTGGAGTAGGGGATGTGTTGGGGTAAATCAGGCTTTGGGTGGTGAGTTTTTCCCCTGAACTCTGGCATCCATTTGGGATTTAACCCCTCCATGTGCAGCTGAAGGCAAACACTGCAGGCAGCTGGTGTTCTGTGGGTGATATATGGAATAAACACACCTGGCTCTGAATTTAGCTCAGTTTGTTAGAGCATGGTGCTAATAATGCCAAGGGTGTGGGTTTGATCTCCATTCAGTTCAGAGCTGGATTCCTTGTAGGTCACTGTGATTCAAATTTTAAACATTTTTTCTTTTGTCCCTTAACAGCAGGACCCATTCCTGCCCTCTGGGTAAACCTGAATAAAATTTACCATTAATTTGCAATCTTGCCTTCATGCTAAGCTACCCAAAGTCTTTTATTGCTCATTTCACAGCTCTCAGAGCCTCAGCACCTGTAAAATCTCAGCCTGGTGAAGGATGTCTCTAGTTAGGAATGAGTGCAATGCTCTGCTGAGCTTGGAAATGTGCTCAGGTTTCTGTGCCTTCTGCTCCTTTGTCATGCAAAGGAGCTCAGAGATTTCTTCTGGCTTCTGCTGGGGACCATGCAGAGCAAAGCTCAGGGGAAAGGAGGTTACAGGAGAGGAGAAATGAAGATAAAGGCACAACAAAGGCCTTGAGGTGATTCTGGTGTTGATGCCTGGTGAAGGCTGACCTAGAACAGAGAGTAGATGGAGATAAAGAATAAAGTAGGGATTTATTCAGAGGCCTCAAATGGATCCACCTTGGGCAGCACAACCCCAAATGGTCACAACTGGTCACGGGGTCTCCCACTTTTATAACTTTTGATCCATTTGCATCTTGCAGTTCATTGTCCAGTTCCAGCTTTAGCCCCTGCAGTCCCACCCTGCTTGTTTTTCTCTCTCCAGCCCACGGTGTTTGTGCTCTTGGGGCTGAGATTTGGATCATTTGTCCTTGGTGCCCAGCTGGAGCAGGAATTGTTTTGTCTCCCTGCTCTGTGCACAGAGCTCACCATTCCCTAATGTGAACCCAGACCCACACACTAAAGCAGCACAGAATGTGAAAAATAGAAAAGCTCAAACCTGAGGCATCAGTGTAAACCTGAGCATTGGGATTACCAGAGGATTCCAGCTGGGGACTGAGGAGGAAAGCAGAAAAGCTCAAGTTGCATTTGTTGGAAATGTTGTTGGAAAGCAACATGTAATGATAGGACAAGGAGGAATGGCTTTACACAGAGAGAGGGGAGATTTAGATTAGGTTAAGGAATAAAATCTTTCCTGTGAGGGTGGGGAGGCCCTGGCACAGCTTGGCTGCCCCTGGACCCCTGGAAGTTCCCAAAGCCAGGTTGGACATGCCTTGGAGAACCCAGGGACAGTGGAAAGTGTCCCTGCCATGGCTGGGGTGGGACTGGACGATTTTTAAGATCCTTTCCAACCCAAACCAGTCTGATTCCAAGCAAGGTGCTCAGTTTGCTGTGGGGTTTCATAGGGCAGAGCCATCTTTTTGTCAGGGTAAGTGAACTCTGATTTGGTAGTTCAAATGCGAACAAAACAGGAAATATATGAAATAAGAAGGGAACCCTCACAGTGACCTGTTTGGCCCCAGTTTTGGGCTCAGATCTGTCTGTAAGAGAGCTGGAACACAACCCCTGGTGAGTGAGCACATCATCCATCTATCCTTGTGTGCTTCACTTCCTTGGGAGGCTGGAGGAGTGGGAGAAAGTCCTCAGCACTGCTGAGCTCCTGTTGGCTCAGCCCCAGAGCACTGTTCCTGTGCTCACACTTTGTGGGGGACATTTGGAGCATCTGTGATAATTCATAGGACATTTCCTTCAGCCTGAAAAAGTCTAGGCTAGAGGGGGGCCAGGGCCAGGGTACAGAGGTTTCCAGATGTGCAGCTGCAGAGCACAGCTGGGGATGTGGCAGCTTGAAAAGTTCCTGCTCTGGTACTCTGGGATTGCTGATCCTCCTACAGCTTGGGAAGAAAAAATTAGGGAAAGGGAAAGGAAAAGGAAAAAGCAAAAAGGAAAGGGGAAGGGGAAGGGGAAAGGAAAGGGGAAAGGAAAGGGGGAAGGGAAGGGAAGGGAAGGGAAGGGAAGGGAAGGGAAGGGAAGGGAAGGGAAGGGAAGGGAAGGGAAGGGAAGGGAAGGGAAGGGAAGGGAAGGGAAGGGAAGGGAAGGGAAGGGAAGGGAAGGGAAGGGAAGGGAAGGGAAGGGAAGGGAAGGAAAGGAAAGGAAAGGAAAGGAAAGGAAAGGAAAGGAAAGGAAAGGAAAGGAAAGGAAAGGAAAGGAAAGGAAAGGAAAGGAAAGGAAAGGAAAGGAAAGGAAAGGAAAGGAAAGGAAAGGAAAGGAAAGGAAAGGAAAGGAAAGGAAAGGAAAGGAAAGGAATTATGTCAATTATGTCAATTATATCTGTGGAAGCCCATGAGCTAGAAATTGTTGTGTTTTGTTGTTTCTTATGAGCAAACCCACGGGTTCCATGAGGAAAATCCCCCATTAGTGCACATCCCTCTTTACCTGCTTCCCTGCATGCAAGCACAGGACCTTGGGAGAATTCCCTTGGATAGATTTTGGCAGATTTAAGCCCTGTGCAGTATTAGCTTTATAAGCTACTTGATTTACCCACCACATTTTACAAGAGGAAAGCTTCCCAAACTATTACAAGCTTGATTATTCAGCAGAAAATCAGTTATGAGGAATGAGTGCTGTACCTGCCTTGTTCGGCGTGCTGGTCCAGGGCTTTTTGGCTGTGTTTTCTTGCTCTCTGAATAAAACAGGAGGATCACATAAATATTGGCAGTCCTCAGTGGTGCTTTTTAGCCAGAGCTGAGCCAGCAAACAGCTCTGTCCGTGCCAATTTCTCTCTCAGACTGAATGTGCCCTTGAGGAGCAGGTTCAGCACCTCCTTGTAGTTATAAATGGAATATATTGTCTCATACACAGGGACACAACTTTTGCCCAATGGTTTACAGGTTGGGATATTCTTTGATGCCCTTTTTCTCTTTGCTGGAAACAGAACAAATCAAGAATTCCATGGGGTTTTTATTCCTCTTTCCCACCAGAATCAACCATCCTGGAAATCTCTGAAGACCCTGTGAAATTCCCTCCCTTTTGGAAATGGAAGTGTTTGAAATTGTTCTGTGTAATCATTAGATATATGCACTCAGTATGGTTTGTAAAATTACACTACAAGATAAAAATGGAATGCAAAGGCTTGAGGTTGTGTCTGGGTTTACAAATCTTGTGAGCAGCTTCCAGGACTTGCAGCCCAACAAAACTTGTGAGCCTGGAGAGTTGAGCTTGGTGGCAAAAGAAAGGTTGGTCTTGATTCAGCTCCCTGATTGACTTTTTTACATTTCAGAATCCCACAGGGGAGGATGAGTATGGGAATAAATCACACAGATTCCATTTTCTTCATGGTGGAAAAAGCTCATTCTTTATTCACAAAAAACTCCTTTTTATACAGTTTTACAGACCTGGTGTGTGTGACTGGTCAGGAGCTTTCTTGCCAATTACTTGATTGGTCAGTAACAAATTGTTATTCTGGATTGATTGGTCACTCAAACTTTCAGTGTGTACCTGCAGGAAAAGTTGTTTATGAGAGATAGTTTTCATTTTCCTATCTGAGGTGTAAAACCAGTTTATACAGGTGTAAATTGTTTTTTTTACCCAGGAACAGATTGTTATGTTAATGAACTGCTCACACCAGGATTGCTTCCACATGGGAGCCTGCACAGTGCCAGCTTTCCTTAGAAGAAATGACAGGCCAGCCAGAGCAGGCCTGATTTTATGAAGCTTTTCTTTCTGATTTTTGTACCTTAGCGCAGCAGCTGAGGACAGCAGTGAACACACAGCAGCCATGTCAGGGTGCTCACAGCTCCTGCTGCACTGGGCTGAGCTGGACTGAGCTCTGGATTTCAGGAGGACACAGATTTACACCACATCTGGGCTGCTTTTCTTCCTCTCTCTGCTGCCCCACACTGAGACAGAGGCAGGCAGGGAGAAGCATCTATCAGAATCTGTGATACTTGGATAAAATGAAGTATAGTCAAGCATAAAATTTAACTACCTTATCATAATATTTAGTTTCACTCTTTAGAGATCTCAGTGTGCTGGGTGATTGAAGCTCTGTAGAGTTTCAAAGAGCTGGAAGCACTTAGCACAGGAGTTATCCCAGAACCTGCAAAAATGGGCCTTTAATTTGCTGTTATTTCAATAAATAGGATTAAAGCCCGGCAAATTTATATACTGACATATTTTTGCTCTTTTGGGAGATAATTTGAAACTTATTTTTCTTCTATGTAGTATTCTCTTCAATAACCTTGCCCTAAAGATCAATTTCTCTGTATTTTCATTGCTGTTTTGGGTTGGGTTTTTTTTTAATCCCACTTGTGTAATAACACAGAGAAATGGACCCTTGTTGCAGTTTTATTCAGAAATGCATCATTTCTGGAATTTTAAATTCTGTTGGAACATTCCTCAAACTCTGAATCCCTTATGGGATAAATCTCTTTGACCTTCAGTTTTCCTCAGATATCTTTTTATCAGCATGAAATGAGTTTAATTTGTTTAAGCATGCATACTCACACCCTAATGAGCTGATAGTGTTATCTTGATCAGTTCTGGAAATGACTGTTTTAATCCTGCCAGCCTCATTCAAGGTATGAACCCTTGGATCTGGCTTGGAATTACAGATGAAGTGTATTGTTTCACCCTCTCTTTCCTAAAAATATCCTCTAAAAATCATAGTAATTGTGCTGGAGGAATGTATCCATGAATCTTTGCTGAAGTGTGTAATAGCTTTTCTTTAATCATGAGCTTGTAGCTTTTTGTCTCTCAGAAGCTTTGAAATTTCCTGGACTTTGTTGTCTTCGAGCTGAGCTGATTTTCTGTGAAATTCTCCTATAAGAGTCTCTCAGAGGTAGAAGAGCTCTGACTAATTTGGTGTGGAACAAGAGAGCTCTGAAAGCTTCGGGACAGTCAGGTCAAAGTAAAACATCAGACCAATGAAAACACAAATGATTTGGAAAATCAGATCCTCGAGGCATAAATTTAGGATTGTTACCTGCTTTGTTGCTCTGGTAAAGACAGTTCAAAACCAGGGATTTGCAAATGAAACTTTAATTGGAAAATTTTAGTGTCTATTTTCTGAAATGAGGGTGCAACACACTTAAAGGGCAGTACAAGAGCTGTTGAACATAAAAGCACTTTCTTCATTTTATTAATATTTTTTATTCATGAGTGCAACCCAATTATCTTTAGCATTTCTCACACATTACCTTTAAGGTGATGAATTTTAATAAGAAATTTCTTTAACTTTGTGAGAAAAGGAACAATTCCTGCTGTGGGCAGGTGAAAACAAGAGAAGCCATGGAACTGGGGAGGGATTTAATCTGTGTCCTGTCTGTCTGGGGAGGGATGAGGGCCTGGATGCAGAGTTAAACCAAAGGCTGGAACATCAGCAAATGCTTGTGCACGTTGTGTGAAATAAAGTGAAACATCCTTGGGTTCTCATAGAGGCTTCACTGCCCTCAAGTTCAGCATTAATTGTTCCTCATCTGCTTGAGCTTCAGGCAGCAGGAAAATTCTGTATTGGTCCATTTGTTCTTACTGAGAACAGCCTCTTGGAAGCTGATGGAATCATTTTGAAGAAGCTGAAACAAAACCTGTTGGCTCAATCTGACTGGTTAATATCTGGCTGAACATTAGAACTGGAAAGAAGGAAAGACATTTTGGAAGACATTATGACCTAATTATATGCATGTCTGGAGTTCTGTGCTAATATATTAAGTCCTAAATGACTTTTTAAAGCAAAATTTTCCCAGTATGAAGCAGTAGAGCTTTTCACTTAAAATCTGAAGTGTTGTTTCAGGATGATTATGTTTTATTATTGATGGTATAACAGGCTGTAACTTTCAGAGGAGAAACATCTGAAGGGTCTTCTACAGCCCTTCCCTTTTAGATAAGTGCTTGATTTTTACAGCTGCTGTAGTTATGGCAGGAATGGAGTATGAAAATAATGAAATCTGAGTTGGATTTTTATCCCTCTTGCTGAATCTGCTGGAATAATCTGCTAAAATGCTCCTTAGTGCTGCTAATCCAGGCTTGGATTGTTGTGTGAGCTCATGGGATGCTGTTCTGGTTGCAGATTTTTCTTACAATGCACAAGCTTTGGGTCAGGCTCTTCCTCCTCTGTGAGCATTTCCCTGGCATAAGGGAACTACAGGAACATGAAACTTTGGGGAAAATAAGTTTTTTGAGAGCTGTCTTCTGTCAGAAGTGAAATGATAAAGACAGGAGCACAGAGGAGGGGAAACACCTCAGTTCTTTTCATCTTTTTCTTGTGAGCATCATTTTAATCATCCAGGAACAAACCAGAGTAACCTAGAGCATTAGGTTTCATCCTAATATTACAAATTAAGAACTGTCCAGCAGATCTGCAGCCTGTTCCTCAGGGCTTTACTGGGTGTTCTGCCATGGCTGGCACTCAGGGAAGGGGGGAAAGCCCCATTGCTACCCAAACAAAACATTCACAGTAAGGAATTCAACACTTTCAGTAAAATGGGCTGGAATATCTTCATTTTACCATGCAGAAACTGGATTGCATTTAGGAAATATGACTTTTATATCAGCCCTTTATCAGTTTTAACTTCAGCACGTGGCTAATAATTTATTACTTGTAGAAGTAAAAACTGGGAATGTGCTGTACTTCTTCCTCTCCTTGACCTTTTAGGTTTTCATCATTATTTATAGGTTACTGCAATGTATTAAAATAATTTTCTGAACCAAAAAAAAAAAGGAGAAAATCTTTCATGGGGAAAAAAAACCAGAAGGGACATGCTGAGTGTAATTTCTGTCAGCAGATGTGCCTAATTGATCAAAATAACTGCACAACAGTGTTTGGGTGTGTTTGAAATAAAAATTGTTGACCACTGCAAGTTTTAAATAGTTCTGCTATAATTAATGCATGGTATATGCAGTCCAGTCCCTGAATTCTTTTACAATTTGCTCCTAAAATAAAACACTGCTCCCTCAATGAATTTGTGGCTTAATCAGCCTGGTAACTTTATGTTAGTGGCTGGATGCAAAGACAGGTGAAAAGCAAATTTCAGAAGTTCTACTAGTAGGCTGAAATAATAAAATACAGAAACTGTGAAATTAAAGGAAGTTAATTACTGGGATAATTACATGTCCATGTTATGTAATGCTTTTGTACCAGAGGAAGTGGTGAAAGTCACAGAGGAGAAACAGCTGGAAGAGAGCTGGGAGGCACCAGGGCTGCAGAGAGAGCAGGAACAGGCTGCAGAACCCCTGAGGAAATGAGAGTTAGGTCAGAAAAAAGTCTCAACCCCTCGGTGGGATGTCAACATCACAGAAAATTTGCATTTAGCCCCTGATCAAAAGCCATTCTCTGTGGTTCGGGTCCAGGTGGGAGGGTTCTGTGTGGTGTTCTCACAGGACTCCCACAGGCTGGGCTGCAGAGCAGGATAAATTCCCCCAAAAGCATCAGGATGGGGGTTTTGCAGGTTCCTACAACACCAGGAGGTGTTGCTGTGGCAGAGCAGCAGTTAGAAGCTTCAAGAGAGACGCAGTGCATTGGTGAGGGCTGCACAACGTGGATCCCCTGGGCGATGGGTGCTGCTCCTCTGCTGTTTCTAGGATGTAGGTCCAGGGGAAAGGCTTTGAAGTCAGGGAATCTGGGTGCCAGGCGGCTCAACTGCTCTTTTAATTAAATCTGGTTGGAAAATTCGATCTTGGCAACAACAGGATCTGCTAATTGTAACAGCTTGTTCTGAATGTGTTACTCAGTTGAGTTACACCGGCACTAAATGTTCTTCCTAACATATTTTTCCCTCCCCTGTAACACAATGAATCATGCAGGACTCATTTTCTGTGAGAGCTGGGGCAGCCCAGACCCAGCTTTTAGAGGAGATTCAAGTCAAAATCAAAAATAGAGTGATGGTCCAAATTCAGCTGGACTTGCAAACACTCAGCTCCCTGTCAAGCGCTGGTGCTTTGTTTGTTTGTTTGTTTGAACTCTGTGATTCAGCACATTCTTGAGCTGTGTTTTGGAACTTACATGGGGTTAAAGCACATTCTTGAGCTGTGTTTTGGAACTTACATGGGGTTAAAGCACATTCTTGAGCTGTGTTTTGGAACTTACATGGGGTTAAAGCACATTCTTGGGCTGTGTTTTGGAACTTACAGGGGGTTAAACACTAGACTGAGTCAGGGTTTGGATTTCTGTCACTGTCCACAGTCCCAGCGACATCACAGAACCAGTTGGACATGGAGCTGTTACAAGCACTTGAGCAGTAAAACCCCCAATATTTCACCAGATATCTACGTTTTTACAGCCATGTGCTGGGCTAATTTTATGTGCAACCATGTTGAACTAACTCCTGACCTAAGAAGGAAATTGTTACTTGGAAAAAGCAAATCAGCTGCCCTACCTGATTGTTTGTGTCTCCAAAGTGTGTGTCAGTGGGAGAATTTTTTTTTCTTTTTTTTTTTTTAAAGCTGCAGCAATTCTGCATCAAGATTTGTGTGCCAGCAGCCACCAGTGACCAGGAGCAAGCTCTGGATTTGGCACTGCCAGGCCAGAGGGGCAGAATCTCCAGAGGAATGCAGGTGGCATCACCATGCACAGGACCCTGGAGAGGTTTGCTTCATAGTCCAGACCAGGATTTTGTCTGATTTATCATCTCACTGGACCTACTGTAGAGAATTACCAGAAAAAAAAATTAAAAATTGTGAAAAATAAAAAATCAGATGGACCTATGCATAAACGAGCAGAAATTGCATATTTAATGGGACAAATGTAAATGCCTGTCATCTAAAGCCAACTTGTTCCTCTTGTTGGAACATCCCCCTGAATAATCCCCTGCAGTTTCTCTGGTTTGAATCATAAGGTCAATAGCAAGATAAACCCGAGAGATTAATTCCAGTCACGCCATCCCAGTGGTGCCAACAACTGTGCTTTTCTCCACTTCAGCTGTGCAGGAGGGAGGGGAGCAGCTCCTGCAGGAGGCTGCAGAACCCTGCAGGTGGCTGGGTTTCATGTCCAGGTTGGCAATCTGGCAGGGCTGCAGATGTCCCCAGGCTCCCAATGGCCCCAGGCTGGGCAGGAGGGGTGCCTGCCAAGAGCTGGCCCTGGGGAATGTTCACTCACTGAGCTCTGCCCCCTCACAAGGACATGGGCACCTTGGCAAGATTTAAGAAAATGGAGTAATGAAAGCTGGAAATCTGATTAAAAACTAATTTAGGCCTTGATTAATCTCAGTGCTTAAATACATTCCCGAAATTCAGCGTGTCAGAGCCCTGTGGGGATCAGGAGGGCTCTCACTGTGGCCATGAATACACAGGTGTGTGTGTGCACACCTGGCCTCTGGCACCTGCATGGAACTCACTGAGCATCTTCACACCATCGAAAGGCTCAAATTGTACAAAACCATCTATTCTTCCTTAAAGGAGCATTGCTGACCTCTGCAAAGCCCTGTTGATTCCTTCTGGCTCTACATGAGTATCCCAAAAGGGGCATCTTCCATTTCCATCAGAAAATCATTCCCACTGCCTCTCTGGCAATCATTCCCCTCATTCTTTACTATTTATACCTTCGGATTCTTCTTAGATGAAGAATTTTCAGAAGCCAATTTTCACATTTTCTACAAGCCTATTTTTTATCTTTCTTCCAGAGAAACCATCACCATTCAACAAAAAATGTAACACCGAGGCTTTTTTGATATGATCAGTAAGCTTGGGTTTTTTTTTTTTTTTTTTATTTCTCATTTTTATTTTAAATAATTATATGAAAAAGAAGTTTGAAGACTTTTGCTGTATAGTATGATATGTTTACAGTCTGCAGACCACAACTGCATTTCAAGCAAATGCTCTTGCAAACATTATGTGTTTCATACAAAGCAGTGCAATTTGTTAGGTACAGATTGATCATCTGGCTACAGGCAAACTTTGAAAGCTGTCACATACAGCAGTTTTATTTTTGTTTTAAGCTTGTTACTGGCTTTGAATACAGATTTTGGATTTGTGTCTGTATGCCTGGTGGATGAGCTGTGGATAACCACACTGGTGTGTAGCCCTGAAAGAATGTGTCCTAACGCCTGGCTCAGGAAATTCATTGCAAGAACACTGGAAACTCAAAGGCAAATCAAATAACAAGTGTGTTTGTGCCAACAGAAGCTGGTTTGTTTGTTACTCATTCAGTGTTAGGTATTCAGCAAGATGCATGAGTGGTACAGGCAAAGTTTATTCTTAGTAGTCATAGAGAAGAATGAGCATTTATCACTGAATAAACTCTGACTTTTTTACATTCTCCCAACCTCCAGCTCCACGGGGATTTTTTGGAGCTGGCACTGTTGGGTTGGCTGCTGCTTATACCTATGCCAGGAGAGAGGATAGCACTGTAACCTGTGCTGTTGCTTTGCTTTGTGTATTTTGCTGATGCACACGTGCACATTTCTGTCTGTGGTTTTGGGAATGGCCCAGGCCAGGCTCAGATCCCTGTGTAGATGTGTTTGTTAGGGATACCAGGCTCAGTTTCCCATGTAGATGTGTTTGATGGGGGATACCTGGCCCAGGTCCCCATGTAGATGTATTTGATGGGGAAGGCCTGGCTGAGGTCCCCATGTAGATGTGTTTGATGGGGTCTCCAGGCCCAGGTCCCCATGTAGTTGTGTTTGATGTGGTCTCCAGGCCCAGGTCCCCATGTAGTTGTGTTTGATGTGGTCTCCAGGCCCAGGTCACTGTGTAGATGTGTTTGATGGGGGATACCAGGCTCAGTTGCCCATGAAGAGGTGTTTGATGTGGTCTCCAGGCCCAGGTCACTGTGTAGATGTGTTTGATGAGGGACACCAGGCCCAGGTCCCTGTGCAGATGTATTTGATGTGGTTTCAGGCTCAGTTCCCTGTGTAGATGTGTTTGATGGGGGACACCAGGCCCAGTTCCCCATGTAGATGTGTTTGATGGGGGACACCAGGCCCAGGTCCCTGTGTAGATGTATTTGATGTGTTCTCCAGGCTCAGTTCCCCGTGTAGATGTATTTGATGGGGGAGGCCTGCCCCTCCAGGATCAGGCTGTCCGTCTCGTTGAAGGTGTCGCTTTCCCCGGCGCGGTTGGCGCTCTTGGCTCGGCTCAGCCGCGACTGCAGCCGCTCGTGCTCCTTGCGCAGCTCGGAGTAGGAGTGGGAGAAGGTGTGGAATATCGAGGTGGCGGGGAAGGACATGATGAGGATCCCGCTGAGGATGCTGCTCAGAGCCACCATCTGGCCCGGCACGCTCCGCGGCACCATGTCCCCGTAGCCCACGGTGGTCATGGAGATGATGGCCCACCAGTAGGAGGCGGGGATGCTGGTGAATTCCAGCACCCTGCCTGACTCGTTCTCAGCCAGGTACACCAGGGGGGAGAAGAGGGTGACGGCCACGCACAAGAAGAGCAGCAGCAGCCCGAACTCCCGCGTGCACTTGCGCACGGTGAGGCCCAGGGTCTGCAGGCCCAGCGAGTGGCGGGCAAGGCGCATGACGTACAGGATCCTCAAGGCACGTAAAACCCGTAGCACCAAGCCCACCTTCTCCAGGTACGTGTTGCTGCTCGGCCTGTCCTCCTCCTCGCTGGAGTCATCCTCAGAGAAGATGAGGGAGGCGTAGTAGGGGGAAATGGCCAAGAAGTCGATGATGTTCAGGGGTCCTTTGAAGAACTGACACTTGCTCCTGGCCTGGATGAAGCGGAGGCAGAACTCCAGGGAGAACCAAGCCACACAGATGGTCTCGATGACGAAGATGTAATAGCACTTCTGGGAACACTCACCCTGCCACAAAACAGAGAGGGAAATAAACAAAAGAACAGTCTGTGAACCAGCATCCAAAAACGCTGAGGGAGAGGCAATATGGATCTGCCTGAGTCACTGGCAGCAGAGATAAACAAAATCAGCTCACAGGTAGTGTGGCAGCTGTCCTTCAGTTCCACAGAGAATATTGAACACACAAAATAGCTGAACAAACAGCTCATTTGCCTCATTGGTCATGGTCAGGTCTCATTGATCAGGTAGGCCATGAGGTCTACCTGCCTCATTTTACCCTGTTGCTTCTTCCAACCTACTGGAATGAAACCCATCTATGTATAAAGTCCTGGCATGCAGGCTGTAAATCCTGAATGTCACAGACAGGTAGAAAAATTATAAAAGAAAGGCCTCATAAAATCAAGCCTGTCCTATTAAATTAATAGCTGGCCTGACACTTCTTCTAAATGCAGCTAAGTACTTTGCAAATTCTCCTGTGAAAACATCTTGAAAATGAGAGTTTGTTAACACAACAATCTATTTCTAGGGTGAAAAACAAGTGCACCTGTATAAACAATAAGATCTGTCCCATGAGAATCAGCGAAGAAAATATGTAAATAATTCAAGAATAGAGAGATTTGATGGACAAGTAAAATACCTTTTACTAACCAATACAGTGATTGACATGAAAGTTATTAACAAATTAAAGTTGTCCAAAAGATCGGTAAAAACTGTATAAAATGAGTTGTGTGAATTAAAAAAATGGCTTTTCCCACATGAAGAAAATGAAGTCACAGCAGACTTTTTACAATACTGAATAACTCACACTGTCTGCTGCACTTGGGAGTAACAAGTCTTTTTGTGTTATAGAATTGGCCAGCAGAGGTTCCCCCTCAGGAGTGAGTTTTACCCTGCCCAACCCTCAGAACAATTTAGCTCTGTAGCGCCATTTGGGGATTTCTCCTTTCTGCACGGTAAGCTGCTGAGTCCATATTTTACCCCTAAAATGAAACACCACAGAAGCTTCATCAGCCCTGCCGGGGCTCTGCATGCAGGGTCAGGCTGAGGCTCCATTTGCAGTCAGGGCTGGAGCGCTGATGTTTGCAGAGCTGCTGACTGGGCTTGATGAGATTGCCTGCAATCAGCAGTTGTGTTGTGCAGTGCTCACTCTCTCTGAGCCCTGAATTATTTGTACAGTGCAGCCTGGACTCTGCACAAACCTGCCTCTGGTCACCCCAGCGATGGGGCCTCTGAATTATTCATTGCTCCCATCAAGATTTATTTAATTTTTTGTTAGCTGGGCTGAATTTCCAGTACATCTGTTATTTATTTGCCTTTAGACATTAGCAGGTGACATTGCTCTCAGATCATCATGGGGTTTTCCCTATTCCTTCCTTAGAAAACAGAAGAAAAGAAATTTTGTTTAACCTGGTTAAAACTTGCTGGTTTGTCAAACCTGGAAGGTTTAACCATTAAGATGTAGGCTGTCTTATGAACTGAGCATGAAATTTCAAGGTGTAGCAATGTAGAGACTGTTAGGAGATTTTTAATTCTTGTCTCCCTCAGTAACTTCAGCATTCCCTATAGGAATTTATATTTACTTAGTGAAGGCAATTTATGCTGTCAGCATAATGAGAACATGCTCATTGCCTTCACATGGGGAGATGGATTCCATCCCAAGAGTTTGCATGTGAATGTTTTATATATTAGGAACATTTCTATATATTATGGAATGCACCTGACTTGATTTATATAAAATATCCCTCTCTAATGTCAGTGTCTTCAAACATTCTTCATCCTTTTGAATACCCTGTTCAAAAGCAGCAAATATTGAAATAAGAGGGGGTAGGGAGGGAAATATCAAGCACCAAAGCCAATTTCTGTTTCTCCCAGTAGTTTTGAGGATTTTTACAGATCAGTGTTTTATGTTGCTCTCAGAACTGTTGTCCAAAGAACAGGCAGAACACACCGACTTCAAAGCTCTGTTCTCACCAAAATACTGATGCTCCTGTTTCAGTGGGAGATTTCAATTTTTTTTTTGCCACCACATTCCCATTAGTTACTTTCAGTATGGCCCAAATACTCTGATCCATGAAATTATTTTGTTTGAATATCCGGTAAAGAAATCTCTGTGCCACAACAACTTCTGCACAATTCCTCTTTCTGAACAAACCAGACACATTTGGATATTCTAGTGTTCAGCACCTGCCACCACAAACCACAACAAACTCCCTCCCTTGACCTCACCATTAACTGGAGTAGAATTCTGGGGTTTTATTTCCAGATCTTTGAGTTAAATTTTCACTGAGCTCTTTCTCCTCCTGCTGCAGTTTTGCTCACAGTGGAGTGGGAGCTCTAAAAGCTCCAAGCTGGGGTGGTGCTGACTGTGAGCAAGAGGGGAAGATGAGGTTTTTTTTAGAAGTGACCACAGCATATTTTGGGAGGGCTTTTTCAACCAAACCATCTGACATCAATCTGTACTCAACCTGTCTCTGACTTTGATGGGAGAATAGTTATGACAGGCCCAGCAGTGAGTATGTAACTCTTTATACTTTATTCATCCTGCAGATTTACTTTTCAACAATGCAAGAATTTATCAGGATTTATGGAACTTGCCTCCAGCAGAAATTCTACAACCTGTGATATAAATGTAATAAAATGAGTGCCTGGTATTGATCTTCTGTATGAAATGAGCATTTGGCTCAGCAATGAATGAAACAATATTTTGTGTGTTAAAAGATATATACTGAGCCTCCTGCCTGAAATATTGAGTGGTTTCTTAGATTTATAAACTACCTCAAAGAAGCAAAGGAATTCTTTCAAACTCTCTACCACCAGAGATAGTAAAAGAAATCAAGCTTCCTTTTGATTATTCCCCTTTGGTGTATAAGAGAGTGGCTTATTTTCCATGTTCTCTTATGTGCTGGAGTTTATGGTGTTACAGTGAGATTGCTCATTTTAGGATATTTCTGTTAAATTCTCTTTAAAGAGAAAAAAAAAAAAAAGTTAGTTCATAATAAAAGAGAAGAAGAGCAGTACTGAGTGCAGTTAACCCAGTTCCCTCAAAGCCAGAGGAAACAAGTGCCCAGGGGAACCCTCCTGGTTTCTGTTTTCCACTCACAGAATCCCAGAATGGTTTGGGTAGAAGGAACCTTAAACCCATCTTAAACCAGGTTGCTCCAAGCCTTGTCCAATGTGGCCTGGGATGCTTCCAGGGATGGAGCAGCAAAAAAGCAATTTATTCACTGATTGTGACTTCCAGCTAAATGTGCCACTCACAAGATAAAAGGAGATAAATTTCCCAGCCTCTTAGTTTGCCAGGAAACATTAATTAAAGTGTAATGACATCAAGGATCACACACAGAATCAGATCCCAGGGTTAGGCAGCACTAGCCTAACTTACAACAGGTATAAATCTCATCTAGTGAAAATAATATCTTTACATGCATCAATAATTTCAGTTATGCCCAGGGAGACTGAATCAGAATTTCCTCTGCAGAATATATCTCTCATCTATCTATGCTGGTTTCCAGATGCTGCTCCCCTTTTTTTTTGTGTAGGCAAGGAAAAACTTGATTATTACTGAATAACTGTAAGACACCACCAAGGAACTCCTCTTGTTCCTTCAGGGTCTGCTCTGTGCTGATCATTTGTGTCTCACCTTTTTGCTCTCTTAAGACAATTGACAATTAAAATATGCTTTGGAAAACTTGTTCTGAATCATTACCTGATCTACCCATAAGTTTCCTGCTGCCAGAGATTTACTCCAATACCTTTATTCCCTCTTAATCTGAAGTACAATCAGGAAAGAAATCCTGTTATTCCCATTATGTTGGGAGTGCAGTGCTGCAGCTGTGGGAGGATTAAAATTGGATAGGTACCAACTTTCTGCCCTGGGTGTGATTGACTCTAAGTGCAAGTTTATTGGCAGCAGTCTGAGCCTGTTTTCTGTGCTGTGTAATTTGGGATTTCCCACAATCTATAAATAGGGTGGAGTCTGGGAGGTAAAACGAGCAAAACTACAGGGTTTCCTGTGATCTCCTTCCTGTGCTTGCCAGGGAGCTCTGCTCAGGATGGTGTCAGATTCCAAGTGTTTCTTGTGTCAAATGATCTATTCCCAGTTTAAATAGCAAATGATCTATTGTGTCAAATGATCTATTTCCAGATTAAATAGCAAATAATCTATTGTCTCAAATGATCTACTCACAGGTTAAATAACAAATAATCTATTGTATCAAATGATCTATCTCAAGTTAAATAGCAAATAATCTATTGTATCAAATGATCTATTCTCAAGCTAAATAGCAAATAATCCATTGTGTCAAGTGATCTATTCCCAAGATAAATAGCAAAAGTTCCTCCAATGCTTGTGGAGCACTTTGCTAATAAGTACAGCTTGATCAGTATCTGAATTATTTCAGAATCATGTCATATTTCCAGAGCTTTGGAGTGGAAATCAATCTGTACCTCAGCACAAGGTGTATGTATTGCTTACACAGTACACTTGTGAGAAAGGAATCTTGTGTTATTTATGAAGCCAAGCTGACAAAAGTCCTTGAACTCAGCTAGAAGTCATAACAGAACCCCTGTATGCAAACACTGTTATTCCCAGGGCATGTTTATGGGAATCAGCTGGCTCATCATCATCACCAAACAAATGAGCAAGGGCTGAAAGGATCTGAGCCCTGCTCCCAGCCCGAGCTGCAGCACTGATTGCTCCCGAGGAAAGGCTGCCCTGTGCTCAGTGACCCACACCCAATGGAGCCAGAACCAGGCAGGGAAGGAGCTCAGAGAGCACATGCTCCATCCTATTGCAGTCCTAGAGGAGTTTCCCAGAGCACAGGACCTGCACCTTCTCACCCCTCTGCAGTGGAGGGACAGGCTGCCAGAATGTCACCGTTCACACCAGGAGCGCGCCTGGCTCCGGGGCTGGTGCAAGGTCATGGTTCACATCTGCTAAATTTATCCTGGCAGGGGCAGGTTTTGTTTGGCACAGTCAAGCTGCTGCTCAGATCCTTCCTGTGATGCACACGCTGCTCTGTGGACAGAGGCCAGGGTCCACCAGAGAGGCAGCAGATGGGATCAGCCTGTCCTGCAGCTCCTGACCTGCCTTCTGCCAGCCTATGGTGTCCAGCACTTATCCCAGCAGGACTGCTCTTCCTGCAGCCTGGCCCTTGGGCCAAAATCAGCCAGCCCTCTAGGTGCAGGATTTCAAAGTAAAACCAGCAGGAATTTCCCTCTCTAAGACCAAGGCTGCCATTTCCTGTGTGGGGGTTGTTTTCCAGCCTTTTGCATTTCTCACACCTGGACAGTTCATCCTGCTCTAGAGGCTCTCTCCCTGAGCAATTCCCTCTGTGTGAAAAACACAAACTAATGGGATGGTGTAAAAACAAGCTTTGGTTCTTCCCACAGACACACCCAGTGGGAATACAGGGGAGGCTGAAGTCTAGAGAAGGGTTAGGAAGGAGCAGAGGCAGAGCAAGAGCTGGGTGTAGGGAGCTGAGCTCCCCAGCTGGCTCCACGCTGTTCTTACCCCACTGGCAGCAGGAAATGAACAGATACAGGGCAGAAATCCCTTCTGGCTGTGAAGTGATGGCTTGGTTAGGAAATGTGGTGCCAGTGTGGGTTCCCTGCATACCTGAGCTCTGGGATGCAGCTGCAGCGCTGCAGGTAGTGCTGAATCACTGCGGCCGCATTGACGCTGTTATTTGAATAATTAAACCATGCTCTGCTGAATCAAATGATGGGGAGGGAGAGCTTGAAAACCCTGTGTTATGGATCACATCAGCTCTTGGATTTATGGTTTCAGCCTGATGCAATAAAATCAGAAGGTTACAGCCTGCTGAGAACGACTCTAACCTGATTTAGGGAATGATGTGCTTGTTAAAGCAGTGCTGTGTATTCTGAGACCACAATGAGTTCCCACTTGTTCTACTTGAGGAGAAAGAAGCCTGGACTAAGGAAAACAATTACTACAACCACAGCATTTGAGGAAACTGAACCAATATTGGTATTGTGTTAATGTGGACATTAGAAAGAACAGAGAAAGAAATTAATGCTCTGTGTCCAACAAATAATTATCCCCTCTGGGGCAGAAGTATACCTAAAATAAATTGTTAAAATTAACTTTTAAACTTTAGTCTGCAGACATTGTTAGAGGCAATCTGAAGAATCTGGTTTTGATTTAAACCAGTTGGTGACTCCAAAGTGTTAGTGTTAGCAGAAAGATGTGAAAGAGTAAATTTTTCTCATTTTTCTAGTAAGGAATCTAACAGACAATTTTGTAACTGTGCAGAGCAATATAGTCAAAATGACAAGGAATTTATCTGAACTTGGAGGGATAACCTTCAACTGACAGTTTTGCTGCTGGTCAAAGCATTTTGCCTGTTACTGTTTCTTTGTTTCTTTTCTCACTGCGTCGCAAATTCTTCAGAGAAGAAATTCTTTCTTATTGTAACTCTGGAGTGCAGGGGCTGCCAGAGATCATTAAATCTGTTTTAAGGGGAGATACTGCTGCTAATGAGAGGTGCTGACAGTGGGGGAAGGAACTTGGGGGATAAATTAGTTTCAAGCAGAGTTTTCCAGAGATGGAAAGGTAGCACCCATCTTCCCAAAGAAAACATTTATTAAACCCTCACCTGGGCTGAACTCCTTGAGGAGAGCCAGGTGAGGGGAGTGAACAGGCTTTTGTAATAATTACAGCTCTAAAAGCAGCAGGAGGTGAAAGAAAACCCGGCTCCCAGTGAGGGCCACGTGCTGGCACACTGCACAGCTGTTGGTGCAGTGCCCAGTGCAGAACAGCTGGAACAGCTGGGGGTCCCCCAGGATGGCGTGCAAAGCTCAGAGCCTCAGCACTGCTGGGACACAGCCAGGAGGGGATGAGCATAAGGCAAACAAATAATGTCTAATTGTGCTTCCTGAACACTGGACACTGGCTTTGGAAAGCCAGGCAGGATCCATTCCCTCCCTGGAGAGCCAGAGTTTGTGCAGACACTGATTTTGTGTGGCAGGGAGGGTGAGCTGGGGCACAGATGGTCAGCAGTGAGCACCCCCTCCGTGCCCTTTGGGCTGTGCAGAGCAGGGTTTCAGTGAGATGAGCTTCATCAGAGCTGTACAGAACAGACCCAGGGCTGAATTGGGCAGTTCTGGGCATGGGTGCCTGGGAAATGGTCACTGTTTATGTGGGACTCTGAAATCAGGGTCTTAACGTGATGGTGAAATTTCCATCTCAAAGCTCCCGGTGTTTCTGGCCTCAAAAAAAGGCAGATCCCATAAAGCAATAATTCATAAATATATATCATAAAGCAATAATTCATAAATATATATCAAAGTCCCAAGCTTGAATATTCTGATTTCTGTTGTTTAATGGTTTCTTATTGAACCTTTCTTCAATCATTATTAATTTAACTAATTCAGTCTGTGAAGCACATAAATAGCTGGGTTTCACTGTGCTGAGCACACCCAGACCAGGAGGGTTTTGGTGCTCCAGTGAAGCACATTTTCCTACTTCCCTTGCTAATCAAAACGGTCAGAAAAAAATCAGAATTGCACTGGATGCTTGGACAATTTAAGAGAGGGATTGTCTGCACAAAGTGACCTGATAAGAACCCAGAATAAAGTGCTTGAGCAGATGCAATAAAGCCAAAGCACATCCAGCTTTATTTTGTTCCAAGTAACTTCAAGTCATATGTATATAGCAGTATATTTATAGATAGGCATGTACACATATGCCCTTATAGAATTACACTTTAAATGAGCATTTTATTTTCTTTCTCTTCACAATAAGGCAAATAAATTGGGGTTTTCCCCTGTAAAGTAAAATTAGTCCAGTTTTTAAGAAAACCTGTTTCTTGGCAGTTTCACCCAGTGTGCAAGGCAAATATTCTTTAGTATCATACAGAAAACTTCACCAACATCAAACATTAAAAAACTAATCAGGGCCTCCAGAATAATGGTGTAGAATATAAAAAATAATTTAAAAGTGGTTCTATTTGTTAAGTACTGGGTTCTCCTCATCTGTTTTGTTTTCTGGATTCTAAGTGCAACCAGAGACTAGAAACTTACTCTCTTAAAAGGAACTTGATTTTCACATAATCAAATGATCCCAGGAAAAGAAGCTTTAAAAAACATGAGTATTCTGTTTCAGGATAAAACCTTCACATGCAACAACAGTGGTTGCAGCTTGTGATGATTTTGTTTCATTAGGTCCTATAAAATGCCTAAAGCAATTCCAAGCTTCTCAAGGTCAGCTTAGAGCAAACACAAGAATTAGTAGTAATAAAGTCAGGGAATGGAAATATTTGGGGCTTTTCTCCCCCCGGCCTTAATTTGCTGCCTTCCTGAAGGACAGACCTTGCTGTAGCCTCTCTGCTGAGTCATTTCTCCAGAGGATGCCAATTTTAGGGACTCATTAAATGGAATATCTCATCCCAAGGAAAGTCCCAAGAGTACTTCCAAGTGTTCTCTCTCTCCAGGCCCTTCTGCAGTGGTTTTATCCCAGAGTTTTCTGGTGTAATGATGGTTTTTTTCCCCTTTGGGTCGGATGTGCTGAGCAGTAGCTGTTTCAGTGACCCCTCTTAGATTGTAACTCTTATGTGGGACTGGGACTTTTGGGGAGCTTTGATGGGACTTCTGTCCTGTCCCTAGTGGGATGATCTGAATTTCTTCATTTGAGGGTAACACTGGTGAATTTTGTGACTTCAGCTTTCCTACCCTGTCTGCTTGGTCTCCAGTTCAGACTTGCAGTTCTCTCAGGCTGCCTGTTCAGATCAATAACAGATTTTCTCACCTCTAAATATGCCCTTTTTTTCCTATCTCTACATGTCTTGATTACTGCACACTGATGATATTAAATCTGGTTTTTTACCAAAGACAGTTTGAGCTCCACAAAGAACTGATGCAAATATCATGGACAAGGATACATTTCCACTGGAAAATGTGATAATCCTGTCGTTTCATTCCTAACTAACATAACCTTACTGACTCCTCTCTCCTTAGCCTCACAAATAATAAAACCTTTTGTATATTTATTTCATGGTCAGACTCAAACTTGAGCTCACCAGAGCTGTTCCTTTACTACTCCACATTTTTGCTGAACTTTTTGCTCACCCTTCACCTTGGACTGTTCTCTCTGGGTTGGCATTCCCATCATGTCCATATATAATATAAATGTTTGCCCAAATCTGGGTGGGTTTTTTTTCATGAGGAGGTTTCTAAATGTCATTTGGCACATTCTGGAGTGTGTCAGTGATAACAACTCCTCCTTTATCTCTCTGTCAGCTGCATCCCCGACCCCAGGCTCCCCCTGCCGTCCCCTCTGCTGCCCCTGGCGCTGGCTCCTTCCCTCCCCTCTGGTTGCCAGGGTGACTGGGTTTCCCTGATGCAGATGCTCTCTCCTGGCTCCCTGCCATCCGTCTCCCGGAGACAGAGCCGAGTTTTCACTTTCCCGAGCATGCTGAGGACTCCTGGCTGCTCTTCTGCCTGCTCTTTCCTCCCTTCTGAGCAGACCTGGCTCAGCAGCTGCTCACAGGACCAGGGATCTGCTGTGCCTGCAGGGTGGGATCAGCAGCCTCTCAGCCAAGTGAGTCAAGTGAAAGTCACCTTGCATTATTTTTTTATTTTTCCTTTTTTTTTCCTTTTTTTTTTTTTTTACTCTGATCCATCTTGAGCTGGAGTCCAGCCACTTTTCACTCTCTTAGTGTGGCTGTGGTGAGGAGGAACAGGACCCTAGAGTGGTACATATGCAGCAGAGGTAAAGCCTTTTTTGTCTGTTTTCAGAATGGGTAATATGGATAAATTCAATTTCCAGTGTTAGTGACATTGGAAAATGGAGCCTTGCAGTAATTTTAAGGACATTTAGCTCAGAGCTTTTGCCCAAGCTTTAACTCAGAACTGATTAAACCTCACAATAATCTTTGAATTCAGGTGTGGAATTTCAGGTTGTTCAGAAACTTTGTGAAGGAATTTGACTATTTTCTGTCACTGAGCAAACAGATATTGAATCAGCTTTGTGTTCAGCCCTAAAACCAAAAATGTCATGTCCTGCATGCTTATTTCAGGTTGTTGGTAAATGTGGCCCCATCTTGGAATCACTCTCTGAGGTCAGTTCTGAGTTACAAATCAACAGAGAGTTGATTTTGCTAAGTATGACTCAGCTGAAGCCAAGAAGTCCTAATTTTAGTCAATTAACTTCATCTGGAGCTATTTGTCCAGCTCTAGTTAAAATGCTCTTTTGAGATGCCAGTAAGGAAATTTTAGTTGTTGCAGGCAAAGAATTTAGAGATGGAAACATAGGGACGCCAAAACTGCTTGTCAGTAGTTCAGATTTCTGCTTTTTCACATGGCATGAGTATTTTGTCTCATATATTCCCCTATTTTTCCTGCGGCAGAACATCACATAATTCATAGAAAGTGACTTTTAATACTCTGTATTCTGGGGCACAATGACAAAGTGCATTGGGCTGGTGCTGTAAGTGTAAATTATGGAATGTTTCCAAACATTTGGACAAATGTGGTCCTTTCCTCAAGTTCATCCTTCATCCTCTCCCCTGCACTTCCAACAATCCATCTTTTGAGCTGGTTTCAATGCAGTTTGCTTGTTTTTAAAGTGCTGATACATATACAAATCTCTAAGTAGTAATGTCATCCTTGTTTTATAGGAAATCCAGGAACAGCAGCTTCACTGCAGCTCCCAGACACACTTATAACCCTCAGCACGCTTTTCTTTCTAATTTAGTCATTTATTTTTTTTAAAACACACAACCCCTTACATCCAGCAGAGCTCTGCTCATGTGCTGGGTCTTTTACATGGGATTTATTTATCAAAGCTTTTCCTGCAGTGGTTGGGAAATGAAGATAAAAAGGCACTTCCATTAACAAAGATAGTAGGAAGCACTTGCTGGAGCAGAGTTTGTAATGTTTGTACATTGAGCTGGAAGAAGGATGTTCTATATTTAAAGTACTTCCTTGGAAGAAGCACTGGAACAGTGTTAACAGTTTTTGCTGTGAAAACAGTTTTTCCTTTTTTCAGCCAAAAAGTAATAGAATAGCTGGGGAAGGCTGCAAGAGCACCAGGCTTATTCCTGACAGGCTGGAGCCTTCCTTAGCAAATGGAAGTTAATATTCAAGGGGTTAAAAAGGAACAGGGAATTATCTTAAATTTCAGCCTCCTGTGCTGTGCTCACTTTTATCCAAAGACATCAAATATCAGGATGCATTTTAACCATGACAAGGCTGCTTTGACCAGTAAAATAAATACAGATTTTTGTCTTGTGCACACCAGGCTGTGCTGTACATATAAAAATGACTTTATTCATCAATATGTGACACTCTGAGGAGTGTCTTGTCTTACAGCAGGGGTTGGGGCAGGGGGTTCATTTGACACAGATTTCCTCAGCACTTTTGGAAGGGCAATTTGCAAATGAAGTGCAGGATTCATTACAGAGATTAGTCAAGGTTATTTGATGAATTTGGACATTACCATGTATCTGAAATAACTTTGGATTCTTACTTTTCCTCTGGTCTATTATTACAAAAATAAATCTTTTAAATACTGAAATATTTACAGTAATGTTACAGAGAAGATCCTTCATGTGTGATGCAGGCTTGATTTATTTGCCCTGAATTAATGTGGATGAGCTTTTTGAGAAGGGTTTAAGTGCAGTTAGCAGTTCAGATAGTGCTTGGTATTGCTCCTACAATATGTACATATCTATGGGGCAAACACAGAATTCTCTTAGCATGGAATTATGATTTTTTGGAGGCGCAGCTTTTATGTATCAGTATGTGCAAAAATACTTCATCTGCCTCTCATCCTTCAATCTTTATGCAACTACTGAAATGTAACATATAAAAATTAATGAATATTTCTCCCTCTTTAAGCATCCGACAGTTTTATCACAAGGGAAGATACCCAGCAGTTTTAAAAGTAAAGATGTCAGAGGAAAATATTTCTGTAGCTGATGTGTCCAAAGGAGAGATTGCCTGTAAATAGAGAGTGAAGCATCTTGAAAACTCCACGATGTCAGTTTAAGAGTCAGTGCTAACAAGTTAATCTTACACTGGCAGCTGCTTCTCAAGAAGGAAAAACCACCCTATATTGGAGAGCTGAAATATCTGCTCTGTCCAAAAGCTTTCTTGTATTCTAGCTAAAAATCAGTATAATATTTGTTCCCATTATTCTTAACATGATATCACTTGAAAATGATATAACTGATTTGAGCCATAGCTGGGTTTCCTGTCCCAGACTGTGCCATCAGTTCTGTGGTTAGACCAGTTAGGAAGGACTGACTTACCCTGTCTTCTTCAGCTCTTAAGTCTGGCATTGTGCTCACACAAAGGCTGACAGCTGTGGTGGCCACAAAGAGGATGGAGAGACAAGCAAAGACTTTGCCTGGCAGTCCTGACTGGGGATTTTCCACCATATCTCTGAGTCTGTTCATGAACTGCCCAAATCTGGTTTTCTCATCCAAGACACACGAAGCTTCCTTGCTCCTCCGGAGCTCCTCTTCTTTGCGGATCTCAGCCAGCTCCTGCAGCTTCTGGAAGAGTTTCCGAAAGCAGCAGTTCTCCAGGTTGGATTCCTCAATGCCCCAGTACCTCAGCTCCTCCTGGAAAGACAAGGCACACATGTCTCTCAAGAGCATCAGCTTCCCTGCTGCGAGGAAGCTGACAATCATCCCGAAAGCGTTGGGGTTCCTGTCAAAGAAGAACTCGTGGGTGTCCTCATCGTAATCGTCACACAGCTGGATGATTTCTTCATAGCTGCTGCAAAGCTTCAGTTTGCTCAGTCTGGTCAGGGGAAACTCGTCCAAAGTACTCCAAGGCAGCAGGTACTTGATGCCCCCAACGTTGATCATGATCTCTGTCTTCAGATCGACTGCAGACACTTGGTCAGGGTGGTAAATCCTCCTGGCTCTCTGGTAATGGACCCCCTTGACAGAAGGGGTTTCCACACAGATGGGAAGCAAGTGGCTCAAGGAATTGCAGGAGTTGTAGCTAATGTTGCTATAGTCTTGGTCACTGCCTCTGGAGAGAATAGGCATCTCTAAGAGTTCTCACCGGGACGTCCAGAATGGCATCAGAGCAGGGGGATCTGTCAGCCCGAGGATACAGGGAGGAGGAGAAAACATAGCAGAGGTTACTGCAAGGGAAAAGGTGTCTCCAGCCACTTTCCTCGATCAGGAAATCAATGAGTGCTTGTTTGGTAAGTAAAAGTCACCTCTGTGCCTCTCCCTGAAGCCTGCAGCCCGTGAATGAGCTTTGCTTTGCTGCCTCATTGGTTGTCTGGCAACAGGCACGGAGCTCAGCTCCAGCCTCATTCATAATTATCACCGAGGCTCGGGAGCCTGCAAATCCGAACGGGAACACCTCGGGCTTCTCTCCGAGCAGGTCTGGGCACAGTTACATCTTTATTTTATCCCTATTTTCCGGTTGCTGTCGCTTTGCTTTCTTATTTCTACAAACCCCTAACCACGGGCTAACTCAACTAAGCTGCTTAATAGTTATTAGCGTCAGAGTGGGCAATTACCTGCCATCAGCTGGATGCGAAGTTTAATTGCTTTAACGGGACTGCTCAGATCGCGATTCCTCTGCTCTCCCTGCACGCCCGTTCTGCCTCTCGGGGGGATTGCAAGGATTAAAAATGCCTTAAATTCTGTCTAAATGATGACTGTTCTGATCAACCCGACCTCGTGCCAAATTACTGAGAAGTTAGAGGGGAATCTTTGCCCACCGCGGAGAAAACTTTGTTATAAGCAGGCAGAAAGTGTTTTCTCACCTCGGAGAATTTAACCCTCCCCTCCTCCTTTCAGGGACAAACCCCTGGTTTTGCCTATAGTCCCTAAAGATTAAAAAACCCTTTTTTTACCCCAAGACAGCCAAGTGCAAACTGCAAGGAAAGTTTCCCGAAGTGACTTACCGGCGGAGCAGGGGCAGCAGGCGGGAGCGGGGCTACCCCGCCGGTGATGCTCACCTGCCGCACCCGGCAGCGGCTCCCGGGGGCATCGTCCGCCTTTGCTTACATGGAAAATCCCTGGAGCCCTCTGGAGCTCTTCCTCTTCCTCCTTCTCTTCTTTCCTGGAAGGGGAAAGCAGCCGTGCGTGTGGATGTAACATATGTTGTGCTAAGGGATCCTCCCAAAGGTGTCCTGAGCCGCAGCTCCTCTCCTGGGCTTTGCTGGTGGAAGATGCTGCTGGATCCTGCCCTCTCCCTGTCCCTCCTCGCTTCCCCCGGGACTGTCGATGTGGTCCTGGAAGAGGAGGGGAGAGGGAAGGGGGAAGGGCTTAGGAATAATCTCTCCAGCATCCCTCCGTGTATCCAGCAGGCAGCAGGCAGCAACTGGGGAAGAACATGGAGTACAAGTCCCCGGCTAATGAGGTTTGATAATCAGTAAATTCTGGCAAATCTACTTAATAAAACAATTTCAGTGTCTATTAACTCCTTCCATCATAGTCATGCTACAGTCGCTTGGGCTGGAGAAACCACTTCAATTTCTCAGCAGCACTTGCCATGACCTGCATCCCTCTCAAAACTGGGATTTGCTCTTTAATATCTCTGAATGGAAAGGGGAATTTGTAGGGACAATGGATGCCGTGCCTCAGCATTCCTTTGGCTGTGAGGGAAATGCTTTCCTTCCATAAAAGAAAGGACCTCTGGCTTGAAAAGCAGAGGTCTCTTTTCCAGATCTGCAGTGCTTTTCCAACAGCCAAGAACTTTTTCCTTTCCACTTTACAGATGATGGGAAATCAAACCTTATCATTAATCAAACCTTATCAAACCTTATCGTTAATCAAACCTTATCATGCTTTGCTCATGCATGGCTGTAGGGAGCTGGGCTTGCTGTAATGCTTTTGGATTCTGCCACTGGGCACAGATTTCACACAAATTCTGTTTGCTTTCACACAAATTCTGTTTGTTTGGCCTCAGTCAGAGGGTCCAGGAGACCTGGGGTTCGGTTCTGTGGATAGGTCCCCCCTGTGGGGCACCCAAAAAGCCTTGGCTCGTGGCTGTATTCAGCAGGCTCTGAGGTGACTCCTGTCTCCAGATAAATGTGTGAATCTGTGGGCTTTAAATGCCACACTGGGAGTGTGAAAGTCACCAGGAGAAGTGAGATGGGGACAAAGTGCAGGTGCTCCTCACCCCTGTGAGGTGTGAGGGGCTGCTGGAGCCCTGAGCTGCTGCTCCTCAGCTTTTATCAGCTCTGAGCAAGGCTGTGGCACAGCCTAGGACACGAAGCCTTTGCTAATTGGGCTTTTGGGGCACATCTCTCCGGGCCCATGAGGTGCCCACAAGATTAACTTCTTATCAGGCCTCACCACTGGGGTTTTCACTCAAAGCCTAATTATGCCATCCACAGAGAAAGACCAGATAGATGCCTGAAGGCTACAGAGTTCTGGGAGCACAGCTCAGAATCACTTAAATCCTGCACCTTTGTGCAGGGCTCAGCTTGCTCTGCCCATCAGTCTTTCCTATGGATTATTTCTGTGAAGAAAAAGTAAACTCATTCTAATTAACTTTGGATGGATTGTTTCACAAAAGGATAAAACCAATTAGCATTTCCTTCCTACCTTGTGAAGCCCTTGCGTGGTGTTGTTAAAGGTTATTTTTCTGAAGCCAGCTGACAAGGGGAATAAATCCAAAGCAATGAGAAAATTCTGTGTGCAACTGAGTGATTTAAGTGCTACATTTATTCATCAAGAAATACATGTACTTTAATTTTAAATTTTCTTTTCTAAGACTGGGTACTCCAATACTTGTTTTATTGGGACCTGCAGCTGTGTCTGTAGCTAGATCAGGACCTCGTTGCTGGCTATAATCATACAAATATCTGTCAGAGACAGAGAATAGATAGAAATATTTCTATCTGAAACTGATTAATGGGAGATGAATGCACACAAAAGAAAAATACCTAATTTGGTGTCTGAGGAACCCAGCTCTGAAGGACTGAAACATGCACCTCGCCCCAGAGCTGTCCTTCTGTCCTGGCCAGGCTCTGTTCGTGCCCTCCTGGGCCCTTCTGCCACATCTGTGGGAGATCCTCCTCAGCACTGATGTCTCTCTGCAGGTGAGAAAGGCAAATTCCTGGCTCAGTTCTCACATCTGCTGATGTGTTTTTTCACTTTTTAAAAAATTTTCACCGCTTCTGCTGTAGTTTTCCTTTTAAATTCTCCGTGACCTTTTCAGTATGAAGTTGATAATCCTTAATTTCTTTCTCTGTTCTCTGTTTCCCTCACAATTTCTGGAATTGCTCCCTCCTTGCTCTTTAGCCATCTGGTTATATCAGCTCCTTACACACCCTTTATGCCTTAAATGCAGTTTCCATATGCTTCACTGATTCGTTGGCATGGATGACATTCCTCTCTCCTCCTTGTTTCCCTCCTTGGGTAGCTTTGCCCTTCTCCTGTGATTTGGTTTAGTCCTTTGTTGGACTCCTGGATGCTGAGAATTTTAAACTTTCTCTGCTGAAGGGCACAGACCCACAAGAAAATACTGAAAATATTTGACCTAAGGCCATGGAGAAAGCTTCCAAAATTGATTGGTAGCACTGGGATTATGGGTGTGGAGTTTGATTAGAAGTGTGTGATATCACAGGGTGGAAAACTTAGAGTTTGGGGTTTTAGAATATAGTAATATATATGGGAAAAGATGGAGGTTTTGGGATTTTAGGGTCTTAGGATGGTGGCTGGTTGTTCTTCTCATTCTTCTCCATGGGTTTGGGTGGTTTTGTGTAATTGGACAGAAAAGTCCACATTGCGACTTTGAGTGATCAGGTTTTGGGTTAAAAGTGAAAATAATTTAGGTGCCATGGAAAGCTGGTGGTGCTCACTGTCACTTGCTCACCTGCGATTTCACCTCCCCTCTCTGCAGCTATGCCAGCATCCTGTGTGAAGACCAGATAGAGACAGAAAACAGAGATTTCTTTTTACCACAGAGCACATCATAAAACTGTAGAATTTATGGGCACACGCTGCTGCAGTGGCCAAAAGTGTAAAGTGTTTAGAAAAGAGCTGAGAAATTTATGCAATGAAGGTTCCCCAGGCAGATCCAATGTCTGGCACAGAAAATCAGCAACCCACCTATTCCTGGGCACCAGGGAGATGTTTTAGCACAACCTGGATGCTTTTCCTGTTCTTTTTTCCCCAAAATTCTTGGTGGATGATGTACAGGGGGCTGCTGGTGTGACCTTGTGTTTGTGCTGAGACACCTGAGGGCAGCCCGGGCTCTCTGAGCTTGGTGTTGCACCTTTGGGTTGATCATGCAATATTTACCTGACAATATTTCTCTGTCAGAAGAGCCAAAAAGATCTGAATTATCTGTTTATATCCATATGTGCATGTATAGAATCTCCAGACCAATGATGTCTGTATATAATGAACAATCTCACTCAGAAATACTCAGTGCTTCCAGCCTCCCAGCCATTCTGCAGGGAGCAGCTTGTAATTTAATAAAAGCACTGTTGTCAATCCTCCTCCCTCCCCAAACAGGCTTTTTGTGATGCTTAAATATAATACCAAGATAATTGCTCTGCCTGGCATCTCTAACACAAGATGCATTTCAGGCTTTTAAAGTCAGGGGGAAAACAAAAGTGTAAATCAAAATAATTATTTAAGGAAATATGAATGCACTGGAAAAGAGGAGGGGGAAAATGAGGAAAATAAATTAATTTTCAAAGCCTCCTCATTCATTGGCTTAGAAATCAGCATCTTCAGTGCTGCATCTTCAGTGGGTGCAGTTTCAACACAAAATTATTTGATGCTGTTTCTTTTACTGGGTGCACAGCCTGTTGTCTGTGATTCTCCTTTAAGCCTCAGCCAAGGTAGAGCCCTGCCCCTTCTCAGGTTCTTTAGGTTTGTGCCATGTGAATTCTGATGATAAATAAAACAATTTTTCAGTTATTTGGAAAAAAACCAACAAATTACATGTGATTGAAAAGAGCACTTAAACACCCAAAAATTCATTTAAATGCTTCCATTGTGTTCACTGGTGGTTGGCACTTCTGGAATTAATTGGATTTAGATAGCCTTGTTACATGGAAATCCAGCCTCTTTTCAGATCCCTCTGCTACTCACTGGCCATAAAGAATAGCTTGGCCTCCTTTTCTCCATTTAATTATGACATTACACATTGCAAGGTAAACTTTAAGGATTCATGCCAACATTTTATTCAGTCCAGCAATGTTTGCTTCATGTTCCTGTTTATTCCCTCATAATTTGCCTTTATGAAGCAATAGAAATCCCCTCTCTTGCCAAATGCCTCATTTGTATGAATAATTAAATTGACAGTAAAGCACTCGATCCACCTCTTCATTATTCAAGTCTTCCCAAGTTGCAGCATTATTGATTCCAGCAGAAAAATGCTGCAATGGCCCAGGAACATGTGCTAAATCAGGCTGTGGGTACCCAGGGTTTGTTAAACGTTTTATAAAATATTGCTGGTTCATCCCTGTCCTTGGAAACCCCAGCCATGATCCACGGTCCTGTTGTGCCACAAATTGTCTTGGAAGGCTGGGTCACATATCACTGGCAGTGTTCTATTCCTTATTTCCTTCCTTGCCTTTGTAAAAGTTTCTTTTTTCTCTGTCAAATCTGAAGAAAGCTGGAAAGGGTCACATCTGAATTACCATTGAAGCAAATGAACCATTTGGGGCATTTCCTTGCTATGTAAATGTAAAATAATGTTCATGACACGTAACACACACATTTCTGTGTGGTTTCTCTCCTTTCCATGCATGAAAACTGAATCTGAGCCAACTTTGCTGAAGTTTCCTGAAGTTTTCTGTGCTTTTTTCCTCTGGCTATCTAGAAAATTATGCCTGTTAAGAAACAGTGGCTGAGGAAAGGAATCCTAAAGGGATAATCATTCCTACATGGACCCCAATGAATTTTGCATAAGGGATGAATCACTCAGGTTTAAAAGGGTTTAAGGAATTAAAATGTTGTGTGGCATGGGCAGAGGAAAAGCTGAGTGCCAGGCTTGGGGCTGAGTGCTGTTTCCTCTCCACACAGGGGGAGATGGATCAGGAGGGAATTCCCAGGTGCTGTGGGATCAGGATTTAGAGAGAGGACAGTCCCAGCTCTGCCCTGACTGGAGAACAGGATCCAGAAAATCTGAAATCTCCTGATTCCAGCTCTGGTGAGCAGCCTCACCCTGAGCGCTACACACAAACTGGGTGCTCAGCCTGGAGAAAAGGAGACTCAGGGGTGCCCCATCACTCTGCACAGCTCCTGAAAGGTGCCTGTGCTCAGCTGGGGCTGGGCTCTTTCTCCAGGCAGCACTGACACAACCAGAGGTCACAGTCTCAAACTGCACCAAGGGAAATATAGGGTGGATATTAAGAAAATTTTTTTACAGAAAGGGTGATAAAGTTCTGGAATGGCTGCTTGGGGAGGTGGTGGAGTCCCCATCCCTGGGTGTGTTTAACAAAGCCTGGATGTGGCACTGGGTGCCAGGGTTCAGTTGAGGTGTTGGGGCTGGGTTGGACTCGATGATCTTGAAGGTCTCTTCCAGCCTTGTGACTCAGTGAATTCTGTTTGAGGAAGCTTTTCTGCCATTCTGAGCACCTGGAGGTCCAAACCAAGGGGCATCTGTCTCAGCATATCAGGAAATAAATCTGGTCAGCATTTTTTCCTTACTGAGAGCTTAGCAACCAAGTGGTTTGAAAGAGGGGCCTGGTGATAATCAGCAGGAGGCTGTTGCTGATAAATGAAGTTTTCCCTCCATTTTCTCTCCAACTCTGCAGGCACATTTGGACTGTGCATTTTGATGTTTCTCTCAGAGCTGAAAACATCTTGACAACATAAACTGTGAGAAAAACTACATAAATGCTTTTTTTACCAAGTGCTTTTTATTTCAGTTCCAGAGCACTTCTGAATCACACCATTTTCATGACTGATACCAAGGGACTCATTTCAGTGGTGCAGCTCAGGATCACTGAAATACCACAAATACCCAATATAGAGCACAGGATACAGCCACAGAGATAATAACTTCTCTTTCTGGTGACCCTCTAAAACCTGATACTTGACTGCTTTGAGTGCCAAGATTGGGGTTTTTACCATTTTCATGCATTTCTACAGCCAGGAACAGCAGAGATGATTAAGACAGAAAAAGGTTTGATTCAAAGGGAAGCTGTCTGAAGGGTATCTGCACAGGGCCAGGTGACAGAGGCACTGTCCCTGTGCCACCATGAGTTAGAGAAAATTGCACCATTTCAGGATTTGAAGAGGAACATGGACAGAAAAAGGTGTTAATTGTCTAGGAAGAAAATCTGAAGAAGATTTTAACCAGATGTTGCAAGAGCTCTGTTATGGATGTGTCTGCCTATCAGTACTGTTATTTTTTGAGTTCTGCCTATACACACAGATACACACCTGACTTACAGTGCACCCTGAAGTATCTGCCATTGGCTTGTGTAAAATTAAAAGGGAAAAGGTAATATTGTGGTCACAATCCAATTGTCGTTGTAAAAATCTCTCTTTGTCATCCCAGCCATACCACTCAGTATCTCTGTGCCTCACTTTCCTAGCCATAAATCAAATAAATATAATTACTGTGGCCTTGTAAGAACTGTGATTGTAATACTGAAACATGACAACAGACTCCCATTCAGGGACAAGGACAGGATGTATTAAAAAGTTGATCTTCAACCAATTCTGCTGGAGAAGACAGCTTTTTAACAGGTGGGTAAGTTACTAGAAAGACTGATTATTTAAAGTTATCTAGCTAAAGAATAAAACACAGAAGTGCTTTCAGCTTTCAAACAGAAAGAGAAATAGTGTTAAAATTCCATTAGCTACTGTGACAAACTGCCAGATTAAAACATGAATTGCTAAGCAGGTGAGGTGGGTTTGAATACTGAATGCTGTTGATTTTTTTCCCCCACTGTTATAATTTATTTCTAAAATAATTTAAAACTAGTGAAGGAAGGTCTGAGAATATTTTTTTTCTTTTAGTTTTTACTGGTGAGATTGATTTCTTCCTCTTGTTTTTCTTAATACCGTACTTTTTAAATTACCATACAAATCCAGTTCTCCATTTATGATGCATTAAATGTAAAAAAAAAAAATAAAAAATCATTCCAATTATGTTTCTTCCCAAGCCTTGAGACCTTGTGTTAAAAGCAATATGCACAAAACTCATTGTTGTGTATTTAGCACCACACTGTTCTTAAAAAGTACCCTTGAGCTCTTCTTAATAACTTGGCTGGTTCTCCTTGGGATCTGTATTTTAATCTATGAAATGTTAGCCTTGTTGAGGCTGAAATATAAAGATATTATCTGATCATGTAAGAACTCTTAGAAGCAGAAGCTGTGCTTGCAGAGCAGTCCCTGCAGAGCTGGGAGAGGTGCCCAGGCTCTGCCCCTGAAGGGGGCTGCCCTTTCCCCTTGGAGAGGGAAGCAGAGAGATTTCCCCCCTTGTGTGAGTCCCTGGCTCTGCTTTGGGGATGAATTTATGAGGCTGACATGAACATCTCCTAAGATCCCATCACCAAGGGAGGAACCTGTTTAGGAAGGACTTTGAGATGCTTGAGCATGTCCAGAGGAGGCAACGAGGCTGGAGAGGGGCTGGGAACACAAACCCTGTGAGGAATGTTTGGAGGAGCTGGGGGTGCTCAGCCTGGAGAAGAGGAGCCTTATGGCACAGTTATATTTTATGAAAAATCCTTTTGCTAGGATTTTCCTCCTGAGAAGCTGAGAGGCCTCAGAAACGAAATGTAAACATTGATTATCTGCTGCTGTGGAATGCAACAGGTGCATCTGGGATTGGTCTCATGTGGTTGCTTCTAATTAATGGCCAATCACAGTCCAGCAGTCTCAGACTCTCTGGCCAGTCACAAGATTTTATTATCATTCCATTCCTTTCCTTTCAAGCCTTCTGATGAAATCCTTTCTTCTATTCTTTTAGTATAGTTTTAATATAGTATATATCATAAAATAATAAATCAGCCTTCTGAAACATGGAGTCAAGATTCTCATCTCTTCTCTCATCTCAGACCCCTGTGAACACCACCACAGCCTTAGAGGTGACCTCATTGCTCTCTACACCTTCCTGAAGAGAGGCTGTGGACAGGTGGGGTTGGTCTCTTCCACTGGGCAGCACTGACAGAAACAGAGGACACAGCCTCAGGCCACATCTGGGAAGGGATAGGTTGGATATTAGGAAGAAATTTTTCACAGAAAGAATAATACAGCACTGGAATGCTCTTCCCAGGGAGGTGGTAGAATCACCATCTCTGGATGTGTTTGAAAAAAACCTGGACATGGCACTTGGTGCTGTAGTCTAGGTGAGGTGTTAGGGCATAGGTTGGGCTTGATGATCTTAGAGGTCTCTTCCAACCTCATTATTCTGTGATTCTGTGGTTCTGTGAACCAAGCCCTTCCCTCATCCCCCTCATCAGACCTCCAGCCCATCTGACAGCCCTGGTGCTTTGCAGCTTTGTGTTTCAAAAGGGAATTTGGAGCCCTCGGTTTGTCCATTCCTCCCCCAAAGCCCTCCCCTGTTTGTTTGGAATTCCCATTCCCCATCTGGGGACAGACCCCTCCCAGCACCCAGGGCTGCCAGAAACAAAACCCTGCAGCCCTGCAAGCCCCAAAGGGTGGCTGAACTTCCTGTCCTGCTGTCAATAATCCCACTTTTCCCTGATCTCTGGCTGCTTCATCACCCCTTGCTGCAGAGGTGCTTTTGCACTGATTGAAGGCACTCTAGAGCTGGCTTGGAACGGGGATTAGGAACTTTAGGAAGGTCTAAGTGCTCCTTGTGAGCTTCCCTGCCCAAAACTGGCATTACCTCCTGTAAAGTGATCATTCTGCTCTCTCCATCTGGATTCCCCACCTCCTCTTATCCTACAGAGTCATGAGGGCTTATCAGCTGTGGCTGCTAAAAGGGCAGGGAGGAAAAATAATCAGCAAATGTTTCATCCACCATAATCTAAAAATTGCCATCACACTGAGTCAGCAAAGGTGGGACTGGGCAAGGGATGGATCTGTGAGTCATGTTTATAACCCAGCTTTTGTTGTAAACACTACAAAGATGCATTAATTAACAATAAAATCAAGGGAAATGCCTGGCAGGATAGACCCAGAGACAGAGAGATTAGAGAAGATGGAAGGAACTTGTAAACTCAGGCTGAACCTGAGGAAATTACTGTGTGTCCACTGTGGGGGATTAATCTAAAGCAAACCAGGCATGAAGTAGGAAGAGGGATGAATGCAATGAAAAGCAAGAGTCAGGAAAGCAGAAATGCTGGTTGGTTTTACAGCATGTTAGGCTAGCATACAGCAAAACATAAAGTGATTCCATTGTTCAGTTTATCCACCAAACAAATCAAAAGGTGCTTGTGGAGATTTTTGCAAAGAAGATGCAATGGATCATGGATTAAATGGGAGTACTGCTAAATTTTCACCTCCCGTGGCTTTGGATTTCATTGTTTGAAAGAGATTTGTAGAATTTGAAATGAATGGGGCTGACAAAATAATTTAAAGACATGAAAGTTTTCTCTTATGAAGAAAAGGTACAAGAATTTAGAAGATTATGAGTGACACCATCCATCCATAGCTGTTGAGTGGCTGTTAGCATGAGGTGAAAGGAAATCCTTCTCTCAATGTTTCAGGGAAGACCTAAAATTCCATCCGAATGCCTTAACCAGACAACAGAAAAAGTCCTAAATAAAATGCCTCATAGGCTCCTGAAGGAAAAGAAGGTTTTCCAGTGAAGTTGGTCTCCTCCCCAAAAGTTTTGTCCTCATCCAGAGCTGGTTTGGATGAGGTAAGCAGGGCAGGATGGGGTTTGAGAGGCGGTTTTCCCCTTGGCTGGAGTGAGGACAAGACACACTGCTGCAAACTGTAAAAGCAACACCCCCTGCTCCCTATTAATCAGCACAAACAGCACTCAGAGCACATTCACTTCTATCATTTAAGCTCTCTTACCTGGAGCTTAAATGACAGATCCTCGTGGTTCTGCAGTGCTTTCCTCCTAGTCCCTTTCAATAATTCATATTCATCTACACCTCATTCCTGGGCTCCTTTTCATTGCTCCTTTGATAAACAACAAGAGATGAAAGGTGCAGGAGATGCTGAGCTATGACCATGGCTTCAAACACTCCTGGTGTTGCAGGGAAATAACTTCATTACCACTTGGGCTCTTACTGCTTGCCTGGGGAACATCCAGCCAGTGCCTGACATAGAAATGTGGCAGCAAGAGAGGGAGAAAAGGGTCTGCAGTATTTCCTCATGCATTCAGAGCACAATTTTCACAGTTCATTTTAACCATTTTGCATGGAAAAACACAATAAATGTACCCAGGAATCCCTTTTCTTGAAGCAAGCAAAAATTATCATGTTATTTGTTTTTACCCTCAGCAGTGTTTAGACACAGGCTGTAGAAACTCCAAGTCCCTGGGAGTTTTACATTTGTACATACATTTTGTTAGCAGTCTGTGCCCAGAACAAATTCTGTCTCCAAGATGTCACTGTTTAGAACTTTCCTTTTTAGCAGTTATGTGGAAGGACTTCAGTAAATGGCAGCACTTGGCACAGCTCCATCTCACTGAACAGGGACTAATTTGAATTTTATTCATTCCAGACTATTTCTTTCCACAGCAGAGAACAAGAAACTACTTAGAGGGTGATAGAGATCTCTCCTGTTGCTTGTCCTTCCCTTCTGGGTATTTAGCTGGCCAAAAGGTCCTGTCTTTCAACCCTAACAACCTCCAATAAATAACTGCACTCAGTGGCCCAGCCCAGGCTTTGTGTGTGGGTGTCGATTTTCCTTCTGGTAATATTTAATCTGCTGAAGGGATTAGAAATAGGAAAAGATTTTGATTAGAATGAAATCACCCAAATTGCCCTAAGCTCCTAAAGTAATAGAGTCAGCAGCAGTGCCAGTGAGCTTTCCCTGATTCCATTCTTGGTGGAGTCCTTCAAGACAACCCTGGTTTCTCACCATGTCCTGGATGAGTCTCCATAACCCTCCTCACTCTGCTGGGATTTGCTGGAATAGTTTTGCACTGTTTCTGCAGCAATTGTCCTGTTCAGAGGAACTTTCCCCAGCCTGTTTCCCCCCAGGAGCCATCCCAGTGTATTGCACCATGGAGATGGAACCAAGAAACAAAGTGCATTTTTTCTTTGTTAGGTGACAGCACAGGGTGCTCTTGCTTGTACTCTCCTCTTAGTCTGCAAAACCCTGTGAAATCAGTGCAGGTGCTTCCTTCTCTCACTTGTAAATGCCTCAGCAGGCAAAACCAGGGAGCGCTTGGGGCGATGTGATCTGCACACCACATTAGCAGAGGGTCCTCAGCCCACCCTGAGCAATGGCTGAGGAAAATGCACTTTACTGCTTCACTCAGCACCCTCTGCTTGGCTCAGGGGCAGAGCTGCTGCTGGTCCTGAGGCTGCTGCTCTCCTCCAGCCTTGGGGAAGCACAAGAAGCAGCTAAATCATCAATTTCTGCCTTGTCAACAGAACCGATCAAAAGGTTCAGGCAGAGTCCAGTGAGGAGCTGAGGGACCCGAGGGCAAGGAGGGCACAGCTTGGACTGTGAGTTCTTCATTACTGATGACAGGAGAAGGAAACAACTAAAGCTGATTAGAAAAATAAGAAGTGCTATAATGTTTTGCTGGGTTTAGGGTGAGATCTTAATTTTAAGAAAAGGCTTTGTGAAGCTTCAGATCCCAAATTATTTTTTGCTGGCTGCAGGGTTTTGGAAGGACTGGTGCATTCCAGATTCACATTTTGGTGGTACTCCTAATTATTGTCCTGCTACAGAAGTGGTTTTGTTTTCATGGGAGGTGGTATTAGCTCATAACTCAAATTACTGCTCAGAGAAAGAAGTGTTTCAGGACATAAAACCACCTCAGTAGCACATCTACTTTGCTGGGGACTTTCTGAGATGTTTCTGATTTTGATTTCCAGCAAAACCCAATGTTTTCTTGCTCTGATATTTCCCAAAGATCAATGCTGGCTCTCTGATGTCTGATACGAGTTTGTTTTCCCTTCAAGTGGTCATTAGTGGTGTTGCAGCAGAGCTTAATAATCCAAGGAATGGACAGGAACAGCCTCTTGTTTGGTGCACACACAGGACAAACAGACGGCTGTTGTCTTGGGAAGTTCACCCTGGAAATAGATGCAGCAGTCTAAGTCAGACTAATGGGAAAATATTTCCCATTTTCAAGGCAAACCTTGGTCTCTGGTTTCACTGAGAGGCTCCCCATAATTGTCATGAATTGGCCAGTTGTCTGATACATATACTGGAAGGGCCAAATCCTGTTTTCCTCAGTCCCAGGGTTATTCTTTTTGTTCCAGTCCCTTGTGAAGGAATTTTGAATGAGTTAGAGACAGGATTTCTGAGTTTTTTAGATGATGCAGTTTATTTTTTTTATCTTTTACATAGACAGGGTGAGTTCAGCTCACATTTTTACTGTATGGTTGAGAAGGTTACACAACCTCTAGTTACAATACTTTTTTAGGATTTACTGACTAATAAACCACTGCTTACAAGAATATTTATGGTTTTGACTTTATTTTAAAATACTTTGTCTCATGGACTCATGCAACAGTGAAAGCTTTTTTAGTTAATTACGTTATGACACACAAACTTACAGTACTGCATTCTAAACTTCTTGCTTACTTCTGCAATTACTTTAAACTTCTTTACTTAATGTGCCTCTGCTTTAAACTATAAATCCACATTCTCACTTCTATGTCTCTAAGTCTCTAAGTTTCTAAAACCTTTTCTAAGGTCTTAGATCAAATCCTGTGTTTCATTCTAAGCTTTGACTTACAGTTCTGAGAATTCCCAGCATTTTGGATTCCAACAGCCTGGCTGGTGTCCTGTGAGTGTGAGCAGAAGATGGGGACATGAGCAAGGCAAGCAGGGCCTGCCAGCACTGGCTGGAAGAAGGGAAGGCCCCCCGTGTTTTCAGGACACCAAAGTTGTGAGAATTTCTTGTATTTCAGATTCAGGATGGTGTCCTGTAAGTGTGAGCAGAAAATGGGGACATGAGCAAGGCAAGCAGGGTCTGCTAGCACTGGCTGGAAGAAGGGAAGGCCCCCCGTGTTTTCAGGACACCAAAGTTGTGAGAATTCCCTGCATTTTGGATTCCAGCAGCCTGGCTGGTGTCCTGTGATTGTGAGCAGAAGATGGGGACATGAGCAAGGCAAGCAGGGCCTGCCAGCACTGCCTGAAGGAGGAAAGGGCCCCTGTGTTTCAGGGCACCAAAGTTCTGTGAATTCCCTGTATTTCAGATTCAGGATGGTGTCCTGTGAGTGTGAGCAGAAAATGGGGACATGAGCAAGGCAAGCAGGATCTGCAGGAGGGGAAGGCCCCTGTGTGTCCAGGGCACCAAGGAAGGTGGTCCAGGCTCCAGGGAAGCTGTGCTGAGCCTCACATCACCTGCAGAAAGTCTGCAAGAGGAGCTGTCAGCATCACTCACAGCTTCAGCTCTGAATTCACTCCAGGCACTAAAACCCTTTGGCTGCTATTAACACATCTTAAGCTAATGAGTCCCTGGAATTGTAATTCCTTCCAGAAGCTATTTGCAATGGACTTAGCTGGCTAATGGTTATATGTTTGAACTTCATCCTTTCCTAATAAATTCCACTGCTAATTCCTGGCTTTCCTGAAGCTTTGTTCTGCCAGATTCACACCGTGGATCTTTCCTGGGATGCCTTCAGAGCAAGAGCAGGCTGCTGATTTGTAGTCAGAAGCCACACACCTTTATAAAAGATTCAAAATACCTTGTTTTAAAAAGGTTTTAATTTCATTACACTCACAGCTCTAATAAAAAGCTGGGTGCAACACTTACTGTTTGTTCAGTAAGTGTTCTGATTTTCTGTGCCAGAACCTGGAGTGAATTTGTTATGAGGGGTGAACTCCTCTACTTGGAGATGCAATCTGGAGCTACAAGCACTCCCATATCCTTTTATTTCCATTAATTCAAGTTTTTTTAATATCAGTTTTAACCAGCTGATGCCAGCCATGCAGAATTCTGATTTCCTATGGCTCTTCTGTGGTGAGCAGCTCACCCTTGGTGATTATCCTTTGATTATCCTTTATCTCACCCTGCTGAGGGTCAGGGGGATGTGCCACAAGAGCAGCAAATTTTCTTTTCTCCAGATATTTTGGCTATGGTTTAGTTTGTTTAGGCTAACTTAAAGACAAAAATAGACCTTGTCCCTCCCTTTGATTTCCCTAAGGGTTCTCTTTTAGTATGAGTGCGGATTCTTCAGAAACACAGACCCATGAGTGACCCACTAAAGATGCAGAAATCATAAGAAAGCCCTAAAAAGTTTCAGTTGGTTTGTGATTAGCATTTTTTAATTACTGTTTGATCATTTTTATGCAGAAGCCATAACCACCTCTGTTATCTGCCTCATAGTTCATAATTGACAGCAAAGTGATTTTATCAGCACTCCTTGTAACATCTGTTTCAGATAAGGACAAGAGGAAAAAAATCCAAATTAATTTGTGGATAGATTCACTTTGAAAATACATGAGACTGTTCCCATTGTTCCATTTTACAGCAGTCCCATGCTGTGCTGTTTATTATTCCTGTGTTTCTGAAATTTAGAAATTTAGTTTTTTAAGTGACAGAAGTGGTTTAGTACCTGCATCAGTAAGGAATAAATCCAGCTGAGTGCTTGAAGTTGCAGAGTCTGGAATGTCTGGTCCATGCTGGAGGTAAAATGAAGACATTCAGCCTTCTATGAGGTTTTTTGTTTGTTTGTTTTTGTTTGTTTGTGTTTTTTATTTCTGGTTTGTAGATGGTAATTTCTTGGTCATATCTATCTGGGATTATTTCAGAGGGTGCTGTTTAATACTGATTAACAATTGACCTTTAATTTTTGTCTATTCATTTGTCTTTTTACCTAGACAAAAATATGATTTCCAGCAGTGTCCAGCTCTGACACACTGCTCAGGAGAGTAAGTTGTGACTTTTTGGCATCATTTCCATTTGTAACTTCATTTCTACATCTGATTTTATCCCCTAAAGAACAAAGCTATTATATTCCATGGGACTACACCAGCAAAAAGAGATTGAAGTGAGTAAAATATCAGGCCAGGGATTTGGAAACATTTTTATTGCATTGACACGTTTTGATTTAATTTTCTTTTTTTTAAACCATTCACTAGTGCAAAATATCATTATTGCAAAACAAAAGGAATCATCACATTTATGAATAGAAGAGAACACTGCTGTCAATATTCTTCATTGCTTCATCCTTTTTCAGTCTTGTCCCACTGTTGCTAATTTTGTTATTTTTAAGGAAAAGTTGTTTTTATTTATCTGTTATTCAAGTTGATTCTGGGCAATTTTAACCCATGTCAGATACCCCATTCTGTCAGAGGAGGAGAGTTGGGCTCCTAAAATGACCTAATCCAGTGAGTTATCCCACAGAATAACTGGGAATGTTTCCAGGGGGGTAGGGAAGCAATCAGCACTGAGCCACAGCAATTATCCCCCCTTGGGTCACCATGGCTGGCACCTCCTCTGGCAGGAGAGACCCCTCTCTCTATGGAAAACCAAATAAAAGGGGTCAGAAATGTGAGATCACCTCAAATCCCTGTTAAAACCCCTCCTATTTAGTGCATTTCCCTTTTTTTTTGGAGGCAGCAGAATTATGGTGACAAGAATAGTTTTACTCATTGCCAAATCTTGGTTTTGCTCAGTTTTTGGAACTTTTCTCCCCTGACATTTAACGAAGGAAAACACCTCTCCTGCCAAATACGGTTTAACCTCCCTCTAACAGACAGCCCTGCTGCTGTAAAATATATTATTAATGCTTTAATCAAGCAGCAGTGCTTTGATTAATGTCTTCTCCTGGCTCATGAGCAGCGAGGGAGCATCATTAAAACCAGAAGTTGAGTCATGGAAAGAGACATGGCAGGAGAGGAGCTTCAGGGCCTGTCATCGAGGAGCTCATCTCCTCTCTGGTGTCGTGTTTGGAGTCACCTGGCTGGTGTTGTTTGCCTCCTTCCTCCCCCTCATCCCTCCTGCCTGGCTTTGTGCCCCTGGCAAAGCTGAAACCCAAGCCCGGGGCTCCCTTCCTGCAGGGATCCATCACAGCCCCTGAATTGTGTTTGTGCTGCCCCCAGACGAGGGAAGGAATGAGGAATCTGACTCCATGTGCTCAGAAGGTTAATATATTATATTATATTATATTATATTATATATATTTATTATATTATATTATATTATATTATATTATATTATATTATATTATATTATATTATTATTTTTACATTAACATTATTACATTACATTATATTACATTTATTATGCTATACTTCAGAAAGGATACTTACAGAAGGCTAAAAAGATAACAATGAAAGCTCGTGACTCTTTCCAGAGACAGCTTGGCCCTGATTGGCTAAAGAGTGAAAACAATTCACAGCAGAATCCAATGGAGCAATCACCTGTGGGTAAACAATCTCCAAACACATTGCACATGTGAGCACAACACAGGAGAAGCAAATGAGATTAGAACTGTTTTCCTTTTTCTCTGAGGCTTCTCAGCTTGCCAGGAGAAAAATCCTGGAAGGCGAAGGGATTTTTGAGAGAATGTGAATGTGATGCTCCTGGACCTGCAGGAGAGCAGTGCTCAAAAAACAGAGCCCAAAACCACACCCAAATAAATATCTTTTTAGGATTTAACGTGTTTTTCCTGCACTGGCAAAGATCATTTTTATACCGAGTGAGGAATTTGATAAATGCTCGTATTTATGTAATTTCAAAAGCTTTTTATTTTCATGCAGAGGGTGATATATAAAGAACATTTCCTTGCTGCCATTTGTGTATAGATCACTTTCATGCATGTTTGATAAAAAGTTTTCTTTGCCTCTACTATTTAACACTAAATAACTTCATTTTCTTAATTCTTATTGCTTGTATTGGACATCTTTGTGTGCATAAATAAATAGACTTGTGCATACCTATTATAGGATATAGATGGGTCACCAGAGGTGAGGAATGATTTTGAGAAATGTGAGGCAGAAAAAATCATTGCTCTGGTTCCTTTAAGAAATTTTTGGGTTCTCACTAGGCAGGAATGGGGAGTTTTCTCTTTGTCATTTATTTGCAAACTGCAGAAATAATTTTCTGCATCACGTTTCAGTGTTAGAATTTCCTTTAAAGGGATGTCCCGTGCTCCGCGTTATTTTCTGTTTCAAGACATTTTTGAGAGAATTCACGCCCTTTTATTAAGGAGAGAAATCAGGGGGGCAGCAATTCCACTGGTGGATTATTCGCAGCAGAGAACCCAAAGGGTTGCTCTGGACGTGGCCTCGGAGTTCACAAGCAGCAAATTTCAGGCTCAGCCCTAATTTTTGTCCTTCCTTTAATACAAAGTTCCAGGTTCCGTGCAAACTGATGTGCGAGCTGGGCTGGTTTAGAGGTGTTAACAAAAGCCCAGCGATTATGGGCAATATTAGCGGCTCCTGCAGTAATTATCTAATGAAAGAGGCAGATTAAGCTCTCAGATGAGCAGGCAGATGCAGAGCTCTGGGTGTGGGTGACACTGGCAGATGGGGCTCAGATTAAGCAATTTTGAAACGTGAGCAAGGAGAGTTGTGTAACACAGCTTCTCTCCCCTCTGGCCTTCCAAGATCACCTTTCTAGAAAATCCTAAAAAAGGAAATTATTTCAGGAATTTCATACCGTGGGGTAACTTGCTCCTGGTGGGTTCAGATCCCCAGAACTGTATTTTTTTCAGCCATTCTGGAGAGTTATTTACTCTTGATTGATTCTTTTCTCTGAGCTCTGAATTCTTGTTGCTGATCACAGCACAATGAGTAACCAGACCAATTCTGGGGTGAAATGACCTGCTCCTGTGGTTACAGCTGTATCAAGGGGAATAAAACCTTGAAGAGATAAAGGGTTAAAATCCCTCACAAACAAAAGAAAATGGGAGAAAAAAATAAGGAACAAAACCTTTTATTTAAAGGCCTAATACTGGAGCAAAGTCCCTCAAATGTGCCCCAGATATTAATTCAGCATCACTCATGTGGCTGGAAATGAAAGAAATGCTCCATTTGTTCTGAATGCTTTGGGTTTGCATTTAAAAGTAAAATTGCCAAGGCTCTACAGGCGTGTTATTTGTTGAGATTTTCCTGCCTTTATGTTTGCAGAGTTGGATAAACTTTGTCACTTTAGTTTAATAGCAGATCTGGAAGATGTTTGCTCGTGTTTTCTGTATTCAGTATATCAGCATCAACATTTTCTCATGGATTTTTCACGGATTTGTGGATAATTCTGGCTCTGTCTGGAAAACATAAATGCCAACTGGTAAAAATCAAGTGTGAGAGGAGATCTGGCTGTCTCAGTAAATAAATATCTATAGAGGTGATTTTCAACTCAATCCAGTGGTTCTTAAAACACATTCCATAAAGTGTTTCCTGTTAAAAGGAAACAGCCCAAAATGATTCGAGAACATTTCTTTTGAGAGAGGTGCAGTTCCCTTCTTAAGCAAGTGTTCCCTCACCTGGGACCCTGAGAGTTACTTGTGATTTTTTTCTTGTCATTCCTTTACAATAAATTCATCACTGTTTCAGGGGTAAAGCTGCAATTTCCTAAACACTCACCTGTGTTTGCTGAACACACATTTTTTCTGTTTCACTGTGTTTCTGTTTTCAGTTTTTTAGAACTCTTTTTTTTCCTTTTTTTCTTTCTTTTGGGTTTGTTTTTTTTTTTTTGGTGAATGTAGAAGTACCCAGGCCAGCAGGGTAGAAGAATTTAAATATTTAGTATCATGAATATTTTATTATATTCAGGATTATATTTGCACCTAAAAAGAGAGAAAAAGGAACATGTACTTCTGGCCATCTCTCAGACTGCCTGCAGCCTGGGCCCAGCAGCCCCAGACTTGCTGAGCAAAATATTCACATTTTTGAGATTTTACTGTGGGGTGGTGTTTGTGTAAGTGGCAGGAGTTTTGAAGACAATGTGGCAAAATTTGTGTCACATTTGTGAAGGTGTATTTGTATTTTTTAAAGTAAAACCAACGGGAAACTCGCTGACTTCAGACCCACTGAGAAACAGGAGGTGACTTTGTGGTGCTGCTTGGATGGATTTCCTTGGCCAGGGCTCAGCCTCACTCTGAATTTGTGATTTCGCTGCAAATATTTGGAAAAGCACCCACTCTCACCACAGCTGGCAGCAGCCACTTCCCCAGGCTGAAGAAAGGTTTTTGGTGTGTTCCTCCTGCTCCATCCCAGCCAGGGACCTCTCTGAGAGCTCTGAGCTCCTTGTGCTCCCCAGGGTGGGAGCCAGCACCTCCAGGACTCTCCATTCTGAAAGACCAGCTGAGAAACTCCAGCTTGCTCTATTGCCTTCTCTTGCCCTCAATGTGTATATAAATATAAATATAAATATAAAGTAAATATAAATATAAATATAAATATAAATATAATATAAATATAAATATAAATATAAATAAATATAAATATAAATGTATAAATATAAATGTAAATATAAATAAATATAATATAAATATATATCAGAAGTTTTTATCAGCCAAGGGATCCACAGCACCTGTTCTGACCTGTGTAAGGGGGTTACAAACCTGATTTCAGCACCTTGTGGCCACCCAAAGCGTTCACCCCTCTCTCTGTGAGTTTGCTCAGTGATGAATTTTCTCACTCTTCTAAAGCTCCCACTGGATTTTGTTGTCTCTATCCATGTTAAGTCATGGAATTGTAAAATAGAGAAAAAAGTTTAAAAAGCAGATAGATCAGGAGTACATTGTTTGCTCTGGTAGTGTGACCCAAATTTTTAAAAATATAGGTTTCTTTTTCCCCCCTTCTTCTTTAGATGTCCTTCTAAAATAAATGACATAATGGAGCAGAACTGGAATACCTAGAATTTAATTTCAGCCTGATGTGAGCACCTCAGAGGGACAGAACAAGGGGAATGGGATGAATTTTGAAATGCCAGCAGCCTGGCTAATAGCCACATCATAAGCTACACACTGGCAAAAAAATGATCCAGCACTGAACAAAACAAAACACTTTTTGGAGAAATTTTTAAACATTCTCACTGCTTTTTTAATTGTGTATCTTTTGTAACTGTTTCTCTTTAAGACTCAGGGCGAGTTGTTCACAGGTTTTAAATTTATAACAAATCCAGCAACTTCTTTATTTAACCATAACATTTTCAAAAGGTCACCTGTGTATTTTGAAAAGCAAGAATAAAGTTAATTGCTGTGTAGTCCTCTGAAAACCTCTGTTCACCTGAAGATTTTTCCCAATAAATGGGACACTTGAGGGACAGGTTTCATTCCAAACACAAATATTAATCAGGCTGCCACCCTCTGAAGTGGGGCTTTCCAAGGGTCCAGAGAAGAAAACTTTCCTGGTGCGCTTTTTGTGATTTACAGAATAATTCCTTACAGAAATCAGAGATTTCTAATGCTGCTGGCAGTCCCAGGAGCAGCAGAATTGTAGAATCACAGGATTGGTGAGGCTGGGAAAGAGCTCCAAGCCCAGCTGTGAGCCCAGCACCGCTGAGCCCTCAGGTGCCACCTCCACGTGGGTTTTGAGCCTTTTCAGGAATGGTGACCCCACCACTGCCCTGAGCAGGCTGTTCCAATGCTTGACAACTCTTCCTAGGGAGAATTTTTTTCAAATATTTCAAATATTTTGAAATCTAAACCTCCTCTGGCTCAACCTGAGGCTGTTTCCTCCAGCCCTTGGGAGAAGAGTGAGCAAGGCAGAAGTAAATTAATCAAAATAATCTCTCTTTGACGAGTTCAGCAAGCTGGCACCACTGTCATCTCCCTTTTACACAAAGTGTCAGAATAAAACCCAATTTCTGAGCTGAACTGAGAGCTCTGAGCAGTTTTGCAATACATTTATGTGGTAGCTATTACACCCAGCCTGTGCAATACCTTTAAAACATATTTTATTTCTTCCAGCTAGCTTTTGTTTGAAACCAGGGGAAGGGCTTGTATTTGAAACCATTCCTGTGCACTTACAAAACATCTGTAAAGGACCAGGGAAAAGCAGATTGCTTCAGCAATGGGAGCAGGTGAGAGAAATAGCAGATTTCTCTTTACAAACAAGCTGTGGGTCTGCTGGGAGATAAAACTGGCACTGAGAGATAAAAGAAACAATGGGAAGGATTCCACTGATTGGTTAATGGAAAAAGATATTTGCTTTTACAAATAAACTTTAGGTTTGCTGAGAAATTAAATTAGACATTGAAAGATGGAAGAAACAATGGAGAAGAAAAACCCCTAAATTCCATAAGAATTAAAAATTAAAAGGGAGGGTTGTGCATCAGAGGGAAATCTTTGGTATCAGGAGTTCTGGGAAGTCTGAACCTCTCAAGTACCTCAGAAATGGGGAAAAACCGCTAAATTCCACAAGAATTAAAAATTAAAAGGGAGGGTTATATATTAGAGGGAAACCTCTGGTATCAGGTGTTTTGGGAAGTCTGGGCCTCTCAAGTACCTCAGAAATGGGAAAAGAGAGAAGGAAAATGTCGGGATTTAGTAGAAAAAGGAGGCTGAGTCCTCCAAAAATTGGAGAGACCCCAGAGGAATGCCCCATGGCCTCTCCCTTTATTGGAATAAAGCAAAAGGACTCCTCTGTCTCCTTTTTGGACATAAACCTCTGGTGTTTGTGGATTCATTTTCCTAACACAGGGAACAAGAACTGCACTGTTAAGGACTAGAGCTGGCACTGGAGGTGTTGGCAGGGCAGGGAAGGGTCTCAGGTTCCCCCTGACCCCAATTTGTGGGGCTGGAATCCATCTGGGCTCCCTGCACACCTGACACTGGAGCTCAGTGCTCATCCAGCCACAGGAAACTGATCCTGGCCTCTGCCTTGTCTGCCACTCCGGCTGACAGCTCCCTGCCAGAGCTCAGGGGCACAGCATTTGTTCCCGTGCCAAGGGCTGATCAAGGTGCCCCCTTGCAGCGCAGTTTATCCTCAGGCAACGCTTGCTGCGGGTTTTGAATGGAGTTGTGTGACTCCAGCTGCTCTAAGAAGTGAAATTACATCTGATACCTGGTTATGCCCCTCTCTTACCTCTCATCAGGCTTCTCAGAGAGCACTGAGCAACAATTTCCTCTCCAACACGTGCTGTTCCTGCAGCAAACTGGAGTTTAGAGTACAGGCTATAGGGGTGTATCCCAGGTTTGGGACTATTTCATCCATCCATGCTGCTCTGTCCTTAAAAACTCTTCATTCTGAAAGACCAGATAAGAAACTCCAGTTTGTTCTATCGCCTTCTCTAGTCCTCAATGTGTATATAATATAAATATAAATATAAATATAAATATAAATATAAATATAAATATAAATATAAATATAAATATAATATAAATATATATAAATATAAATATAATATAAATATAAATATAAATATAAATATAAATATAAATGCAGTATAAATATAAAGTAAATATAAATATAGATATAAGGTAAATATAAATAGAAATGTAAATTTTAAAATAAGTATAAATATAAATAAATACTAGAACCTTTTATCAGCCAAGGGATCCACAGCACCTGTTCTGACCTGTGTAAGGGGGTTACAAACCTGATTTCAGCACCTTGTGGCCACCCAAAGCATTCACCCCTCTCACTGTGAGTTTGCTCAGTGATGAATTTTCTCACTCTTCTAAAGCTCCCACTGGATTTTGTTGTCTCTATCCATGTTAAGACATGGAATTGTAAAATAAAATTAAAAATAAAAAGAGCAGGTAGATCAGGAGAACATTGCTCTGGTGGTGTGACCCAAATTAAAAAAAAAAAAGTTCTTTTTCCCCCTTCTTCTTTAGATGTCCTGCTAAAATAAATGACATAACGGAACAGAACTGGAATACCTAGAATTTAATTTCAGCCTGATGTGAGCACCTCAGAGGGACAGAACAAGGGCAATGGGATGAATTTTGAAATGCCAGCAGCCTGGCTAATAGCCACATCATAAGCTACACACTGGCAAAAACAAATGCACGTGCTGGGAACCATGTGCATGTGCTGTGGTTGTTTTCATGAGGATGGAGCACAGCGTGACTGTGGGGGTTTATAAACAGCAGAGGGACTGGAAATTATTTGTGGGTTGGAGTAAGTAGGAGAAAAATCAAATTGCAAAGCAGTTTGGTTCAGACTCTGAACCAAACTCTTGTCCCACAGACCTCTGGGTAGCTGAGAGTTTATCACCAAGATTTCTATGGAACTGAAGGAGGAGGTATTTAAAGCCTGACTTTGCATTAATGAGTTGCTGGAGGGACATGGGAATAGTTGAACAAGCCCCCTGTGCCCTGTGGCTGGAGAGGCTCTCCTTGGCAGGACCTCTGCTGCCTCTGGGCAGCCCCAGAGCCTTTTTACACAGAGCAGTAAAAAACAGGGATGGGAATAATTCCCAGAGGCCACACAGACCTGCTCCCAAAGCAGGATTAAATCCCTTTTATCCCATTCCTGACAGGGACTTGTCCAAGTTCTCCTCTTGCTGCCCATCCCCTCTCTGCTGTCACAAGGGGTAATTGAGAACATTCCATGCCCACAAATGGATCCATCCCTGTGCTGCCAGTGCTCAACTGTCCTCACAAAGAGACTAACAAGAAGTTATCAGGGTTTTTTTTTTTTTTCCATTTTTCAAACCCCTTCTGCCATTCCTAGCCTTGTCCAGTGTTTGTGGACAACTGCAAGGAGCAGGGCAGAAAATCACACTGTGTAGTTACAGCTTAATAACTGCTTTTAGTGCCCAGAATGCCTTCTGAGTGATGTTTTCCAGCTCTCCCACCACCTTTATTACCCTCTGCACGTTTCAAGAGACTCTCTATAACATTCTTCACACCCTTGGGCTTCAGGTACCAAATTCAGATGGCAAAGATGGGAACCCATGGGGTTGTGCAGGCTCCTTGTAGAATGGGGCCAAAAAAAAGAGCCTTATCCTGCTCTGTCAGGGCTAGTGGGAATTGTGGTGTCAGCTGGAGGATCAGTCCCTCCAGGAACCAGTAAGAGTTCAGGCACCCCAGAATTCTGCTGAGCCTGCAGAGCAGGGGCTGCCTGGCACAATGTGCTCCTGCGGTTGGCACTGGAGGTAATAATTCCCAAAGACAGAATGGCTGGCAGGAAAATGAAAATGATCTTTATCAAATTAGCTGAGAATGTGCATTGTGGCTGTATCTGGAAGCACTCTCAGGGGTGCTCTCAGCTCTCACTCTCCCAGCCTCAAAGACATGGCCCTGCACGCTGCTGCCAATGTTATGTATGGGAGAAAACATCAGGCAAAATTCGCTCACTTATTTGTCAGTGCCACCTCAGTGGGAGCCCTGCAGCAAAATTTGGGGTCCTCCTGGCTGGAATTTCAGCACAGGAACTTAACTACTGCACTCCTAAAGCTTTCCATTTAAAGTGTCCCATTTTTAGGGTGAATGAGTTAAAATCACGAGGAGGATTCGGAAATGAGGAACCAGAGTTCGTGCAAATAACTCGTGTGGTCATCACTCAGCATCAAGGTGAATTTTAGCTCTGTTAGATTGTTAAAGGAAATCGGTTTAACATGCCAGAGAGGAATGTTTAGAATGTGTAAATTATCCAAATGTGTGTGCTTCAGGTAATGGAGAGAATGGAGAACTCTGCTGGAAACAGAGACATTTTTATTTAATTGTGGAATAAACCTGTGCAGTCACAATTTCAGGTTTTCCTTCTGCAGAGATGTTGAAAGGTTTTGTGAAAAGCCTGCTATGGGTCAAAGGTGGTAAATCACAAAGCTAAGGAAGGCTGAATTTATTTTCCTGTTATTTTTACTTCAATGAAATAATGATTAATTTCAATATTAAAATTAAGAGAAAATGTGGCTGTATTTAATGAGAGGAACCAAGGCACTAAAACCTTGACAACTGATTGCCTATCTAGATATTTTTCCTTTATATGTAAATCTATCTGCAACTTTTCATCTACACATTTAGATGCAAGAAGTCCATAATATCTCTTTATATATTTATCATCATTCATTTCTACTTGTATAATCCCACTTCTTTGTATAGAATTGCTGCAATAATTGGTTATTTTCTCACAGAGCAGAATGTGTCCACTGATAGCTGGTGCTGATAGAAGTGTCCTTCAATTCTAAATTAAAAATATGTGATTCTATCATCATCTGTCTAGACCAGGGACCTTCATCCTCCTGCTGTCTGCTGCACCACGACAGCTTCCACCTCTTTCCACAACTTCATCTCCAATTTAGGGATGAGCAGCAGCACATGTGGCAACCAGAAATAGCCTGGCTTCCAGCAAAATGTCACTCACCCCAGAAAGTTAATAAAAAAGTCCAATACCTGATTTTTTTTTGCTGCCCTGCAGTTGGCATCTCACACGTCAGGAGGATGCAGGTCCAAGGCTGTGGGAATGGCCATCTGTTCTGCCTGCACACTGCTGGTGCTTGGCACTGCTCAATTACTCATTTTGAGAGACATCTGGAACTGGTGGCCAGCTATTAAAGAAATAAAAAAAATAAAAAATAAAATACAGCAGCACAGAAAAAATTAAATTGGGCTGAGTGCATTCGCCATGGGATCATGAGAAAATTTCAGCATATTTGTGGAATCATGGAATAGTTTGGGTTGGAAAGGAGCTTTAAAGCTCATCCAGTCCCACCTCTGCCATGGCAGGGACACCTTCCACCATCCCAGATGGCTCCAAGACCTCTCCAACCTGGCCTTGGACATTCCAGGGATCCAGGGGCAGCCACAGCTTCTTTGAGCATCTCCCCACCCTCACAGCGAGAATTTTTTTCCTGATATCTCATCTAAATCTACACAGAAAAATGTGATAAAGCCAGAGGGGATGACATCATGAGTAGGTTTTACTGGTTTGTTTTCCTAATGGCACCACAAAGCACATGGGAAAGTGGAAGAAGACAATCTAGGACGCAGAAAAGTGGAAAAATCCAGCTGGATGAACTCAGGTATGTACAGACAAATGGGGCACATTGTCTAAGCCCTTAGAATGAAAGTACTGTAATTATATTTTAGCACTGCAGTGTTAATTGGTGCAGGGGAATCCCAAAGGTGCACAAGCCAGCCCTGGATTCCATGGGGGTTTTTAGAGCCAAGGGCACTTTGGCACACACCAGGAGCCAAAGGAACATTCCCTGTGCTGTGTGTTGGAATAATTCAGCTGCCAGCCCCAGGATCAGCTGTGGAATATGGAACACACGTGGGTGATGGAAAATTCGGAATCCCCGGGCAGAGTGAGGAGGAGAAGCTGCTCCTTGGCGAGGAGAGCAGGAGGAGGCGGCTGCTGAGGGCTCACCTGAGGCACCTCCAGGGCCGTGGAGCTGATGCTGCACCTGCAGGGCCCTTGGACGAGGGGCTTTTGGGTGCAAGTGCAGAGTCAGAAGGAGGGGTGGGGAGAGCAGGGCTTGATTAATAACTCTGCGTTAATTGCAGCCTCAATGAGCACAGCGTGGTGCCACACAGGCTGTGAGGGACCAGCTCAGTCCCCAGGGATGGCAGCATCTGCCATGGGCAGCTTCTCCCTCCAGGCTGTGCCACCTCACCTTTGTGTCCCCCAAGGCATTGGCCCTAAAAATAAAATATAATACATAATATTTAATATTATCTCAAATAATTTTTTTTTCACTACATTCAAAAATTTTTTACTAGATTCAAATTTTCCCTGGGGGAAAATAAACCCCAGCTTTTACTCATAGCCCAAACCTTATATAACTCTTCAGGATATGATTTTATTTGAAAAGTAAAATGAACATTCTAACAATATAATTATTTTTTTCAGTACTGAAACAATCAGAAGATTTTTGCAGTTCTTTCTTTAGTGCCTGAAACAACCAAAGTTTTCTAGAATTGTTTTTCTCTCTGATGCAGAATTTGTGTCAGTATCTTTCTGACAAGGTGTTTGTGTCAGAGCAGGGAGTTTTGATGGAGAAGTTTGGAGATCAATCAATCAATTTAAAATTCAGCCTTGCTGTGAAATACCCTCCCAGCAGCTCTTGTTTAGGAACACAATTTTTCTTGTACTTAAATTTGAGTCAAACACACCAACGGGATTTCATGTGGATGGAGCAGGTGCTTAACAACACAATTGCCAACACCTGCAGCTAAACCACAAATTAATCTTTGTAAATTTTGTTTAGAAAAAAACCCAAAGATGTTATCCCACTTGTACCTCCTGCTTGGCTCTGAAAGGTATGTTTAGATTAGATTTTTAATCTTTTCACAGCAATGATGAAGTCTTAATGTTGAATTTATTTTTTAATATTATTTTTCATTTCCTATGAGTTAGAACTCTTGGAGCCATCAACTTAATAGACCTGCAATTAAAAGGAAGAAGGGAAAGCACCAAAGAGTGGGAAATAAAATTGAAAATATTGGTTACCTGGCTTAAATTGTGTATTATGCTGTGAAACCTAAAAGTAAATACAAGGAAAATGCTGCTCACAGCCCGGGCAGGTGTTTTGCACCTGTGGCCCTGCCAGGTTCTGGCTTTTTCCTTATTTAGCAGCAATGTTTGCAGGTGAAATATTTTCACACAAATCTTCCTCCACTGCAAAGGTCTTGAACACCTGGACAGCGAGCTGTGAGTCCTCAAAAAGTGGGATTTGATGTGTCAGAATTGATATTTCTTCATCTGCTTTGCTGTGCAAACTTTTACACAGGAACTTGTGAATTTCAGAGACATAAATTCACCTTTTAGGGGAAACATTGCTTGTGGGGGCTGCTAAAATCATCATGTCAGAAATGTATGTCCATCTTTTTTCTGGTTTACCATCATTTGATTGCTTCAGGATTAAATATAAAGTGTTGTGAAGTAACACAGACTGTGTGTATCTGCTGCAGGACATTATTCCTAACAGAGCAAATTGGAATTGACTCATCATTTTATTTAAAGATGTGTTTGTCCACACATATATTAATTATATTTATTAATATCTATTTATATAATATAGTATATTATGATAATATATAAGTATCATATAACTGCATAATAATATATTATTTGCAATATTTAATAATTATATTGTTATATATATATATATAATTATATTTATTATATAATTATATTATATTATATATATTTATATATACTACATAATATATAAAATAATATAGAATATATAAATGGATTGTTATAATAGAATTGTTAGACTAGAATATATATTCTCTAATATAAAATAATAATTTATATACTAATATGTTTACATATTCATTAAATATTCATATTTATATATGAACATAAATATATAAATATCTATTTCAATAATATATAAATATAAGTATAAATATTATATAATTAATTAACTTTATATAATTTATATAGATAATAATTTATTATATATTATATATTATTATATTATATTATAGATATAAATTATTATATATATAAATGTATTATATTATAAATAATAAAAATTTATATAATGAATTTTCTATTTTTCATTAATATAAATATATATATGTATTTAATTTTGAAGTGGATTTTCTGCCTTTATTGTAGCAAAGCAATTAAATACAAGGTTTATTGCTCATTTTATGGGGTTTTTTGGGGTTTTTGCTGCTGCTCCACAGCTTTGAAGCCAGCCCCTCACTCAGTCACACACTTTGCTGCATCCAGGTTCCTTTGGAGACTGAATCCTCAGTGAGCATCACACAGATGGCAACTTGTGCCAGCATTCCTGGGTTCATTACTCCCTGTTTCAGATGGCTATTTAATTTGTTATCACTCCTGGCTGGAAAACTGGCTGTTCATGTAATCAAATGCCTGCTTTCTGTCAGACCCCAGGCATTTATTTTCATTACTGGGGTTGCCTCAAAATAAAAATTAAAAAAAAAATTAAAAACTAAGCTGGAGGCTGGGTGTTGGAGCAAAGCTCTGTGGAGAGCTGGGTGTCCATCTGGTGTGTGAGTTTGGAATAAACAGAGGGAGCCTGGTGGATCTTCAGGAGAGGAGGATGCTTAACAACAGCCCCAGGGAACGATCCTGCCTGAGGAGCACAGATTTAACTCAGTCTGGGAGACCTTGAAGGAGGGGAGAGCCCAGGAGGCATGCAAATAAAGTGGGAATTTTAGCAGTGTTTCCAATTCCATTCCCAGCTCCTTAAATTACAGCGTCTCAGGTTTTCTGTGCTTGAAATGGCTCCTGAGGTATCAGAAAGTCTCTTTTTTCCCAGCCCCATGACTGAAGAAGTTGAGATTCCTTGTCTCTGCTTTTCAAGGTTTTTTATTTTCTCTTATCTATCACATTCTTTCTCTGACCTGCTGAGATCTGTCCAGCAGGTTGGGTTGTGGCACACTGACCCTCCTTGGGGTGGTGTTGGCTTTTTATACTAAAAGCTACCTGTACTTTATTTACAATAATTTTCCAATACCTATCACCTGTGTTAGACAGTCTGTCTCTACTCTAAACTAATTCAGAAGTGACTCTAAACTAATCCAGAAGCACCACCATCATGGGAGAAGCTGGAGGACAAGGAGAAGAAGGAGAAGGAGAAGGAGAAGGAGAAGGAGAAGGAGAAGGAGAAGGAGAAGGAGAAGGAGAAGGAGAAGGAGAAGGAGAAGAAGGAGAAGGAGAAGGACAGAACACACCTGGATTCCTCCATCTTGCTTCTTGAACCCCCATTCTAAAAACCCCAAAATTCTACTTTTTCACCCTGTGACAAATTCAGTATCATTCTACTCAGACTCTCGTGGCTTGTAAATCTTCACACAAAGTTGGTGATTGTTTCCATGGGCTAAAATCAAAGGCACAGGTGTTTGTGACTCCATGCCAAGGTCTCTGAGCCCCTGCCAGGGTTTTGAGTCCTCCAGAGCAGCCAGAGCAATGTCCTGGGTTCCCACAACAGAGCATCTCTGCTACCTCAAAAACCTCTCTGAACCCTTGTGCCAGCTCTGCATTTCCTCACTCCCTGGCCACCAAGCTGAAGGATTAGAGCAGAGCTGGGCAAGCCAAGCCCCGTGCTGGCACAGGGCTCAGGCCATTCTGGGCCATAGTTCACTCGTTATTGCTATTTGTTGACATGTTCTCTGTAATTTAAGGAGCTGTCTGCTTTCCCTGGCACTAAAGTCAGATGGGTGTCTGGGATTTTCTGCCCTGCACTTGATTATTTCTTCTGTCTCCACAGTAAGAGCCCAATCTGTCACTGGATTATGTACATTGACTTAGCAGTGAGATTTTAAGGCTGAAATGAGTGTATGAGAATTGGCTGCTGAAATCCTGAGGCCTTTGGGTCTGTGACAGTGAAATATTGGGAGGGGAGGACTGAATAGAAATAATATTCTGCACAATCCAGCCAATATATGGAAGCCAAACAGAAAAGGCAAGCAAACAATTCCTTTCTATTTCCATCGTGTAAGTTTTAATTTTTCATTCAGTATTTAGGTAACAGGGGGGGTTTAAAAGGCCATTAGCCAAAGATTTCCTCTTGGTTGATTTTATTTTCTTACAACAGAATGCCCCTGATTACAAATTCCTTAAAATAAAATAACGTAGCAGCATTTTCTTTAATTAAACCATATTAAATATTTAATATTTTGAAGGTTTCTGGGAAGAAAGGTGTGTGTTTCAGTAACCAGATATCAGCCAGCTGCCCTCCCCCAGCTCCTGCCCTGGTAACACCACACCATGGTCCACGAGTTCTCTCTGGCTCCTGCTCAATGGTCCATTTTAATTTGGACACTCTAATCCAGGTAACTGAGTCCACAAACCTACTGATTCCTAAAGAAATAGTCACCCTGAGCAATTCTTACCTGAAATTAATCTGATTTTGCCTTTAATAAATGACAAATTTTTGAAGGAATTTTAAAATTAAATTTCAAACAACTATCAAACTAAGAAAATTGCTGGGTTTTTAGAAAGTGATCATTTTTTCATGTCAATATTCCAGGTATCTCCATCTCAATAATGAGATGCTCCACATGGGAACAAAATGTTTTTGGCCGCACAGAACCGATGACAAGAAATCTGAATTTCTCTTCCTCGAGGAGTTTCAAAGTGATGATGGATTGTCCTGATGCACAACATGAAACTCTTCCAAAATCTTACAGCTCTTCAGGGAACAGGAAAAATCTTCCCACTCACTTCTTGTGGCAAGGGAGGTATTTCATAGTGAACTTTAAAAACATTGACAGATTTCTCCCTGCAGCCAAAGGAAGGCAGTGAGAGTTTATGTGTTTCAAAGAAAATTGAGATGCTGGCAGACAACATCAATGTCTCTGTGTGTGTCTTTCAAAATGCAGTTGTCACCCAATGCAGTTGTAGTATGAATCATATCCTGAAGAGTTACATAAGGTTTGGGCTATGAGTAAAACTGGGGGTTTATTTTCCCCCAGGGAAAATTTTAATCTAGAGAAAAATTTTGATTCTAGTGAAAAAAAAAAATAAAATAGTATATTATAATAAAATTAAATAATAAAAATAATATATTAAAATAAAATAATATTTGGATTATATTATATATTATATTATAGTATATTACATATTATATATATTATATTATATATTATATAATATATAAGATATTATATATAGTATACATAACATCTATTATATATATAATATATATAATTATGTAGTATATATAATATATATACTATATAATATGTATTATATAAACTATATATATTATTATATATAGTATATTCTGCATTACATTATATATTATAACATATAATATTATATCTATTATAAATATATATGTTATCTATTACAAATATCTACTTGTAATAGATACATATTATATTATATTATATTATATATATATTATATTATATTATATTATATTATATTATATTATATTATATTATATATTATATTATATTATATTATATTATATTATATTATATTATATTATATTATTTATATTATATTATATTATATTTTCTGAATGGTAACAATAACCGAAAATCTGGAAGCCCTAGAATTAGGAGCCTATTTATCCAAATTCAGTATATTGTTCTCATAAATGGATAAATATCAGTGTACAGAGGGTCAGTGCAGAGAACAGCTTTTGTGGCCTGAATTTAGCAACCACTCCACTCTGATGATAAATAAGAAAGGTCCCCTTGGTTATGTAAAAAGAAGAGGGAAGCGTCTCAGTGAATAATCCCAGGGATTACAGGGTCCCAGTGAGAGTCCAGTATTAGCCACAGCCAATGGCTGCACATCTGGAACGGGGAGCCCAGAGGCAGCTGGGGGTGGCACTCATTAAAAATAGATCTGCTGGGGAGATAAGATGATTATTGGTGCTGATTTGCAGGATTAGACATGGGCAGCAGTCTGTCAGGCTATTTCTTCACTTGAGCACACAAAACCTCCTCCAGGGCTGGTGCAAACAGGGGCTCCTGGCTGGGGAAGGGAGAATTTGGGAGGGGAGAGGGAGGACACCTCCCCTCCGTGAGCTCACCCCCAGACCTGCAGAGATTTGTGTGGCTGAAACTCTGGAGATGGGGATGATGAACAGGATCTCCCTGCCTGCTGCGTGCAGCCTTTGCAGCTGGATTTATATCCAGTGTGTGGAAATTACAGGGGAGCAGGTGCTGCAGGAAGGTAGAAAAACCATAGAGAAAAGCTTCACAAAATCAAGCTTGGTCTCCTAGAATCAGCGCTGGCCTTGCTGAGCTGGCACTGTGCAGGTTCCCACGTGAAAGGAATCCTGATGTTTAGCCTCAAAAATTGCATATTTTTCCTGTCCCTGAACAGAAATCTATTCTTCCCCCACAATATTTGCTAAGTGTTTTCTTACAAAACAGAACAATCCTGAAAATAAGAATAAAGAGGAATTATTAACAAAGAAAGCAAGTGTTTCCCAGTCAGATTTTTGCACGTTGTTATTTCTCTGGGGACTACAGTTGATTAACATAACAATCTATTCCTGGCTAAAAAACAACTTACACCTGTATAAAATGTTTTTACACAGATAGAAAAATGAAAACTATCTCTCACAAACAACTTTTCCTGCAGGTACACACTGAGAGTTTGAGTGACCAATCAATCCAGAATAACAATTTGTTACTGACCAATAAGGTGATTGGCAAGAAAGCTCCTGACCAACTGGAGTCTCACATGAGGTCTGTAAAACTGGATAAAAGGAGTTTTGTAAATTAAGAATGGGCTTTTTCCCCCATGAAGAAAATTGAGTCTGTGTGATTTATTCCCATTAGCAGGGAGTTACAGGTTCATTTCTTTGAAGGAAATCTGGATACGTGGGATGGGCTGAGAGTGGTGGATGCAATTCATAGTTTTATTTTAGAATAAACAAGTCAGAGGATTGTAGTCCCCACAGAAATAACAGTGTGCAAAAATCTGACTGGGAAACCCTTGCTTTCCTTGTTAATAATTCCTCTTTATTCTTATTTTCAGAATTGTTCTGTTTTGCAAGAAAACACTTTGCAAATATTGTGGGGGAAGAATAGATTTCTGTTCAGGGACAGGAAAAATAGGCACTTTTTGAGGCTAAACAAGCAGTTTGGATAACCAGAGGTACACGATCCTGACAACCCATTTCCCTTCATTTGCTGAGACAATGATAGAACAAACAATTTAAAATAATAAGCACATTCAGAAGCATTACAACCTGTGCTGTCTGCCAAGGGGGGAAAGTCTCATCCATCAAAGAAATGATTACAGGTAGTTTGCCCAGATCCTGCTAATTCCAATATGTACCACAATTTCCTCCTAACTCCTGGTTTATGTGTTTGTTGATGGTGAATGAATTTTCTGTAGAACCATCTGAGCACTGGGCTTTCAGCTGGCCATTAAGTTAACTGCTGAGAAATTAGAGCTGGACCTCAGAAATGCAGATTCATGGGGGTTATTTGGTAATTCTTTAATCAACTACTCCTGCTGAATTGCCACATCAATTTTGTTTTACCTGGGGCTGTGTCATCCATAGTTACTGTTCAGATTAACCTGTCAGGTCAAGTAAATGTACTTTTCTAATTAGATTCTTAATGTTTCCATCTGTGGCTTGGACAAAATATTTCAAGATCCTTTCCCACCTTGGTTCAGAAACTCTCTCCTGGGAGGGAAATTGCTGAAAAAAGCCAAGCCATCCCCAGCAGCCAATTCTCCCATGCAGATGAGGGTGGATTCAGTGGGGATTCACACCTTGGGGCAGAGATAATAAAAGAGAAGCCCATAAACCCAGTTATTGAAGGCCTGACAGGCAGCAGCACCTCCTGAGCCTAATGGCAGCAGCCAGTGTGTGCTCCGGAGACAATCTCACTCAGTGCTTCCCCTGTAAATAATCACAAGATACAATGGATCTGTGGGAATTAAGTTCTTAGGAGGTGGTGATGTCGTGTCCACAGATTCAGGGCACTATTCACTTGCTTTTGGGAAACATTTGATAGTTACATAATATTCCTCAATCCATGGTCTGGATCAGCTTTGTTCCATCAGGCTTTTCCCATTACTTTAATAACTTCTGGCCCCAGCTTCACAAGTTTGGTTTTGGTTTTTTTTTTAATGTGCCACCATATCTAAAAGGAAAAAAGAAAAAAAAAAAGGGGAAAAAAAAAGAAAAAAAGCAAAGAAAAAAACAGCAACTTCTAATTTATGGTTGTTGCTCACATGGATATAAATACTAGGGGTTGTTTAACTCAGGGCAGCTTATTTCTTATCTGAGGAAATATTAATGCCCTCCCTGTTATCTAATTCAGCATAATGTAAGGAGATTTAGTGGAGATTAAGAGAGAAAGTGGGAGAAGGATTTATTATATTCTTTAGGGCCATGCTGGTGCTCCCAGGAGTTTTGGCATCACTTCCATTAGAAGAGGTGATTGCTCTCTGAGGAGTTAAAATAATTGGGAGGAGAGGCGAGGAATGAAAAGTCCTGAAGAAAAATAAGAAGCAATTTCTCAAGTTCCAGACTCCCTGCCCTGCTGCTGGAGGGAAACATCTTTGTTCCCAGACCTGGAGGAAAGGCCAGCACCCCAGCAGCAGTTCATTTTTAACAGCTCTGCTCCTCTGCAGAGATTCGCTCCCTCGGGGTGCTCCAGCCTGGCCAGACAGTGACAGAGCACAGTTCTATAATTTAATGTTATCAAATCTCTCCAGTTACATGTGCAGCTCCTCAGGGAGAGGCTGGAACACCTCCAGGTGATGGATCCAGCACTCCCTCAGTCAATGCATTGAGCTTTACAGATATCTTTTAGTTTTATACAGGAATAAAACCAATTTTATGGTTTGTGTATAGGTGGGGAGCCATATCAGAAGTCTGCTTCTGTTTACCTTGAATGATTTTATGTGATTGAATCCCCAAATTTACCATTCAGGGAATGCTCTGTAGCAGAGTGCCTCTTTCTAGTGCCAACATGAAATACTTGAAAAACATTTGCTCCTCAGCCTTGGAGGCCAAAGCATCACCTTCCTTCCTGAAGGTCACATATTTCCACAAGCATTTTGGGGAAGAGAGATGAATCTATTCATCACAAACTTACTCTTGATAGGTACTTCCTAAGCAGGGAAAGGCTTATGCAAAGTCAACCGCTTTTGTGAGGTTTTATGAGATTCCAGCTGATGCCAACAACAGATTCAAGTAAATTTTGTGGGAGCCTGGTTGTGCTAAGCAGCCAACAGTGACAGAAGTTTTCTTCAGCATCTCAGCTCGTGTGTAAAATGCAAGGTTGACTTTTTACCCTGTGGAGGTGACATTGGTAGATCTGCACAATTATACCTGGATGAGGATGAAAATGGGATCCCTCCAGGGCAGTGTGAAGGCACCAGACTATTTATGACACCTGATCTTACAGTTCTGCTGAATGTATTTGCTCCTTTTGGTGCTAACTGAGCAAAGGCAGGTCAGAAACTCAATACTTCCAGGCTGTGTAGTGAAACAAATACCACCTTTCCACACAAAGGAGGCTTGAAGGGCAGGAACAAGATTTAAATGTGGATTTGAACTAAGGAAGGTTGCATGGACATTTGCTGTTTGAAGCAGGTTGGAGGTAATTCCATCCAGATCATTGGGTTTTACAGCCTGCTCATTTTTATTGCTCCTTATTCCAAGCAAAAGGAGTAATCCTCTGGGAAGGGAAAGAGAAAAAAAAATCCTGGATATAATAATACAGCTGTAACCGTGCTGTCCAGTCATTTGCATCCACAAATGGAAACTCTTTGTGAAAGTGAAGGTTGTGGCCATTCTCTGGGCAGCTTAATCCAGCCAGTGATCCCATAATCCAAGTTCCATTTACTGGCTTCCCCTCCTAACTGGTTTGGAGTCAGCATGATTTCTTCCAAATGCTAATGAAAACCAGGGAGCACTTACTCAGGGAAGCAAATGGAAATAAAATCCATATTTGCAGCCATTATTACAGCTTGGGTCTGACTTTGGCTTTATGTCACAGTATTTTGTGGAGCTCAGCTTCCAGCCTTTGTTCTTTTCTGACCTGGAATATTGGAGGAGTTTCAGATGACCAAGAAAATTTTTGTTTAGGAAATCAAATAGCTTCCTATGGAATTTTCATATATGGACAAACTTGTTCTGTTTGTTTTTTTTTTTCCAAGAAATATGAAAATTACATGCCAGATTTCTGAATTTCTTCTGTTCATCACCCCACATGTGCAACCTTGTTGTTTGAGTTTCTCTCACGAGCAGTTTTCACTTTTTGCCTAGTTTCCTCTTGGTTTGTTTTCCACCTGTTCTGTGACGATTTGTGGTTAATTTGCAACTTTCTCTGAAATAATCAGAAATAGTTAATAATGAAGTAGAGTAATTAAAATGAAATAATTAATCAGGATTCCCTCAAATCTGAAATGGGACCCCTAAACCAGGCCCCCATGTCAGCAGCTTTCCTCAGCCACCTCACTTCAGTCCTTCCTCACTCCATTACGTGTGGAGACGCTGAGTTTAATTGTGTTATTCCTGGCAAAGAAGGAGAAAAAAAGCAGAGGAAAACTAGTTCTAACAATCCTATTTGTGAATTATAACTGTACACTCTAATCTAATCGTGTTTCTCTTGCCCCAGATGTGGAGAATTTTAAGAGTGCCTCATTACCGACCACTAATTAAATCTGCTGTGAAAGAAATGTGGGGTGAAATCCTGCCAGCTTGGAGCTGCTGGCAAAGCTCCCACTGACTTCAGTGGCACTCAAGTGTTGCTTTTTGGGTTTTGGTCTAATCAGAAGATGATCATTGTAATTATATATTATCTGGTAACATCTGGGATCTCCATTAAATCCCAGGCCTCATGGCACTGGGCAAGTAAAGAGGTTTATTTGGGTTTTAGGTCATTCATCATGGGTAAAATCCTGACAAGTGCCAGCCTAGAACCAAAGGATTTTTTTTTTCCTGGGGGCCCACAGCCCTCTTTGAAGCCAGAGTCTTTCCAGAGTGTGTGTTTGGGTCTGGAAGGATTATCAGCCCCAAACAAGAAAGACTCAGGGGTTGGTGTAGGAGCCAGACATCCTGGGGAAGGCTGGCTGGAGTTCCATGTGAGATGTGGCAGCAGCGCAGGAGGGACCAGAACAACACCCAGAACACAGGAGAGAAGGGTGTGGGGTTTGCCTTGAGGGGGCTGAGCTGCCCCAGGCTCTGCTGTGAGCCAGAGATGGGAAAATTCAGAATAGCAGGGTCCTCAGATCAGTGATATTTACAGCTGCGGCCTGGCTTGGTGATGACTTTCCTAATTCCTCCCTAAAACTCATTTAAATTCCTCACTGGTTTGTTTTTGCCTTCCCCATGGCACTCCTTGATCTATGCAGTTCAATTAAAAGGCAGCATGAGGGCAGTGTCTACAAGAATTTGTTTATTTCCACATTTTGCCTCCAACAGAAGTTCTCTAAATGCTTCCCTTCTACAGCAACATATTTTCCACTTCTTTTTATTTCCCTCTCCTCTAAGCTGCTAAAACTTTGCTTTAAAGCTGCAGTGTGAGTTAACAAGCGAGTGCCCAAATCCCTGCCTGTTGCTATAAACTGAATTTCCCATTTGTGACCACTCACCTGATGAGTCAGGCTAGCAGAAAGAGGCTCGCATTTGGTTTCCTGATTTCCCTCTTTGCTCACAGCAGCACTGCAATGAAAGGAGACTTTTCTGGCTCTGTTTTGCCCTTGTCTCTCAGCAGCACTTTTGTGCTAGATCCCTTCCTGTTTAATCTGTAAGGTTAATCGTGGATGAAAAAAGACAGAATTAGGTCTCTGTCATGGCACCACAGTGTGTTTGATTCCTTGGGGATGCTGCAAATCAGACACCTCCCACCAGCAGGTGTCTGAGAATTAGTAAATAAATCCCTTATTTTGTACAAGCTTTCTGAAGAGCTTTTCCCATGTTTAGTGCACACCACGATTTTTTTCTGAAAATGCTTTAATACCATGAAGTGCTTGTTTACAGCTGAAGGGGGGTGTGTGCCCTTAACCTGTAGTGCTTCCTTTGGCTAATTACAAACCTAATCAGTAATTCCTTTTACATTTCCACTGACTTTGTACCTCTGGAGACAGATTTTGAGGTGAAGGGGATTGAAACAGTCAGCTGTGGAAGAGCAGAGCACAGTGAAAGCACCAGAGTCCTTTCATTTCAGCTGGAACTGCTCTGTGGGAAAGGGCTCCAGTGGAAATTCATCCTGAGTACTTTTTAATGATGTTGTGTTAGTACAGTGGCTGTGCTTCTTCAGGTTACCATTGAAGGATGTTCCTTTTAACACAGGGAGGATTTCTGGGAGAAGGTCCCTTGTCCTAAGCTGTTCACACAGCCAGCTGCAGTAAACAGGGCTCTGTGCAGCATCTTCTGATCCCAGGTGGATACCCAGTGGTAAAAATGGCCAGACATCAATAGCAGGGCATGCATTTAGAAGAAACCAGTATGCAAAACAAAAAATGAAATAGCCCTTTGCCTTTCATTTGTGACACTCTCTGTCATCCTGGTTTTTAAGTTCTTCTAAGCCTTCTGATATTTTACATTCTTGTAACAAACTTTCTCAAGCTTTTCATTTGTAAATACTTCTTGGTTTGTGTTCTTTTCTGGAGGAGGAGAAATTTGATGGACTGTTGGTTTGTCCAGTGTCATTGGTGAGGTGGCACTGTCACCCTCCAATCCACTGTCACTTTTGAAAATCTATAAATGTTGGAGTCAGAAATTAAACTTCCCTCTTTTTACCTTGGAGATTCCAGTGTCCATGTCGTTTTATTTCGTGTCCTATAGCAACAATTCTCTGCTGTGGGAGATGCAGTTTGTGTCTGCAGGGACAAACCCGAACCAGGGGCTGTCAGTGGGATGGAAAAGGCAGAGCACAGCCCTGAGCTGGCTTTAATCAGTGCTGTGGGAGGCCAGGAAAAGAGGTGCTGCCCCAGGAAATCACAGAGGCTGCACCGAGGAGAATTGCAGGAAAACAACCTGGAGGGCTGGGCTGTGGCTGAGCACCCAGGTGTAGCCATGATATTTTCTGAAAAATCCTTTCCTTAGGATTTTTTTCTCCTGAGAAGCTGAGAGGCCTCAGGAACAAAATGCAAACAATGGTTATCTGCTGCTGTGGGATGCAACAGGTGCAACTGTGATTGGTCTCATGTGGTTGTTTCTAATTAATGGCCAATCACAGCCCAGCTGGCTCAGACTCTCTGTCCAAGCCACAAGTCTTTGTTATCATTCTTTCCTCTTCTATTCTTAGCCAGCCTTCTGATGAAATCCTTTCTTCTATTCTTTTAGAATAGTTTAAATATAATATATATCATAAAATAATAAATCAGCCTTCTGAAACATGGAGTCAGATCCTCGTCTCTTCCCTCATCCTCAGATCCCTGTGAACACCATCACACCCAGGTGCTGCTGAGGGCCCAGTCTGCACTTTATTGTCAATTAACCTTTCAAAGCAAAACTCTCCTTGCCCTCAGTTTGTTCACCCAGATGTTTCACAACTCGCTCCGTGGACAAGTGTACTCAGTCACAAACACTCTCCATCCTCTTCCTCCTGTTAAAAATCATCTTATGCATGAACACCATATCTTAGCTGAAAAAGCTCTTTACTTCAACTGGGGCAGCTGAATTCTTTTAAAATGTCCAAAACACCCTTAGAAGTCTCAGCAAAGGCATCTCCCAGTGTAATTCTAGAGTGGATCTGAGCCCCAGCCCAGTTCCAGTTTGCAGTGCCATGCTGTGCTTTCAGATCCTGCAGCTCTGGATGCTTCTATTGTGACATTTTCTGCACCATAAAAACACTCACAGTTTCAAGTTAAATCAACAGTTGTGGCAGAATGGGTACCAGAATTGCAGTCAGATCCTCAATTGCCTTTAAAAGAAGGGAAAATGCTGTGTGACATTTGAGGATGACACTAACAGTATCACTAAAATAAACTAAATGAATGTTATCTCTTTTTCTGAGTGGTTTTTAGAGTCTTTATAATGCTTTTTGGATTGTTACTGCACAGCAGCATTAACAAAGTCCCAAACATCTATTTCCATCTAATTCATCTTTGGCAATATTTGATAGTCCTGGAGTAATGGAGGAGCCATTCTTAACTGGAAATGGAAGAAATGGAGCTCAGAAGAGATAGGATGCTATCAAATAAGAAAGCAAACAAGTCTCTGAAATTAGAAAATGTGAGTTTTTTCAGCTTTCAGTACCTTCTCAAACAGAACTGATAGTGCCGTGTGGGGTTACAGGAGGTTTACCCACGGCTGTTAAGCTGCAAAGAGCTTGTGTAAATAGATTTAATTTCCAAACAAAATCAGACCTCACTCAAAATGAGCACTTCTCTCTATATTCATCCTCAAATGGCAAATTTCTTCAGAAAGTTTGAGCCCTGACTTCTAAGACTCCACAACTCTGAGATTTACCCTTGCATGAGGCAAGCCTGAGTTTGAATTTAAGGCAAGGCTTTGAGTTTAAAGCAGGAATCTCAGAGCAGCTGGGATTCAGGGAGTCTGAGGTTTATTCTGAGCTTGGTGTGACTACCTAGGGTACTCTGAAAAAAAGAGAAAACTCTGTGTTTTGACTTATGAGGGGGATTAAAAGCTTGAGGTGACATAAATCACAGATAAGTGTTTTGAGGAGGAGTTTGGCTCTCCAGATGTGCTCTTCTCAGTTTGCAGGGGCAGTTAAAGAATTTCAGTGCCCAGCTTTGACTAGAAGGTTCACAAGCCCTTGCCCTGGGCCATTTGTCAGGCATGGCATCATGAAGGTGTCCCAGGGATGGCTCAGGCCATGTTTGTGCCTGTCTGGATGTGCCTTTCATTGTTCAACAGCAACACAACCAGGAGCCAGGGTACCAAGATCTCAGCTTACTAACCCAAACTGCACTGGTTGCTCTCATCCCATATTATCTTATAAAACAACACTTTTCAGCTTTTGGTGAGGTCTCAGAAGGCCCTGAATGAAGCCCCAGTGAAGGACCAAATCCCCCCAAAGCAAAGGAGTCCCCCAGAGGAGGGGAAAGTGTTTGTGGAATCACTGCATTGCAATTAGCTCTGCACAATCCTTCTGTGAGGAATTACAGGACCTTACTTGCAGCATCTGTCAAAATAATTGCACCTCTCAGTGATTTTTATCCCTCCATTCCCTGTTTTAAATATGTTCATTAATAAAGTGGCTCAGCTCATTTCAAAGTGGCCCTGAACTGAAATGAGCAGCACATCTTCCTCATTATCCTGGGAGCAAACTGAAACCCTTTCTGTCAGCTCCTGGAGCCCTCTCTGTTCCTCTGCTGGTTCTGATTATGAGACAACGCTGTAAAGGGAGAGGAGGTTATTTTGGAGCTGTAGGTGACAGGTGACACCAGAGGGCTGACACTGCACAGGCTGTCCTAGATTGCAAGGCAATGTGTGTGTTCTACTGCCATCTGTCAGAGGTGGGGCAGTTATCTCTGTTCATTGGGCAGTTTTCTTTATCTGTTCCACACCCAATCCTCCCTCCAGGAGATCTCTGCTGTTAATGGGCCAATAAGGGTCACTGCATTTAAAAGATAAAAAATAAAATAAAAATAAAATAAATAATAAATAAAATAAAATGGCTGATAAAATTCCATCATCCCATTGGGAGAGGCTCCGCCTGGGGGGAGGAGCCAAGCATTCCTACCTGGATACAATCTGAGGTTTTGGGACACCAGAACAGCCTTTTCCAGTGGATTCCCAGAGGAACAGCTGCCTTTTCCACTGGATCTTCAGAGGAAGACTACACCCTTCTAAAGGATCCCTGCTCCAGCAGAACCACAGCTGGCACTGCAGGAGGGCTGAGCCCCCATGGGATGGGGCTGTGCCACCACCCTGACACACAGGGGGGCAGCTCCTATTCTGACTCTTTCAGCATTGTTTTGTATTACTACATTGTTTATTTTATTTCTGTTTTCTTCCCTAATAAAGAACTGTAATTCCTGCTCCCATATCTTTGCCTGAGTGCCCCCCCTTAATTTCAAATTTATAACAGTTTGGAGGGAGGGGGTTTACATTTTCCATTTCAGGGGAGGCTCCTGTCTTCCTTAGCAGACACCTGTCTGTTCAAACACAGGTGTATGCAGAAGTAGGTGTGGTTTTCCTTCTGGAGACAGAAGGATGGCTCAGGGAGAGTCAGGGAGCCTGGGCGTGCTGCTTTGGGCTGGCACAGAGCTCATCTCCTTCACGTGGCACCAGGCTGTGCTTTGGGTTTGTGCTGGAAGCTGCTGAGAATTCAGGGATGTTTCGGTTCAGCCAAAGGCCTCTCCTGCTCCTCATGCCACCCTGGCAGGGATGCAGCTGAACAAGGGGTTAATTATTCCCTTGTTGTAGGGGGAGGATGAGGATGGGAGAGCGCAGAGCTCTTGCTCCAGGTGTGGGCACACATGGCAGGACCTGCAAATGTCACTTTGTGTTACTTTTTTCCATCCTGTGCTGCTCCTCCAGCATCTCTGCTGGAAGCACTCCCAGGGAAATGCAGAGCCAAATTGGAATCATCTGCAAAGGAGCAGGAGCTGAGGGGTGTTTTAATGCAGTGGTTCTAATTGCTCCCCATTTCCTGCCAGGGAAACGTGTAACTAATTAAGTCTATGACATTAATTTAACTCCAACAATAAAATGTGCTCGTGTCATCAGAATTATTTACTAAACACACATTTTCCTGGAGGGAGAAGGGGAGAGTTTGTAAACAAAATGTTAAAATATGTTAAAAAAAACAGAATGTTGTCTTTATCACCTTTCTGAATCCCAGGTGAAGCTGTTGTCAACACAATGAGGGCATTAATTAATATTTATTTTATAATTTCTATTAATTTTACATTATTAATTTATTAATAATTATTACTATAATATTAACTTTATTTCTTATTAATATATTAACTGTAATTCTAATATTATTTATAATTAATATAGGAAATAATACTGGTTTTAAGGTTAAAAATCAGTCTCTGAGCTGGGCACTACCTGATTTCTGTCTGCCTTCCCAGCAGAATCTGTTGTGTCTAATTGGAGATTATCCCAGGTATCCCAACACAGCCCAAATCTGACAGTTCAGCTGAGCACTGGAGTAATGACTTAAATAATGCACCTTGGAAAAGTTAATCCTTAAAAATCCGTTAGACATATCTTGTTTTCCAGGTCAAAGCAGAGCTGTATTTGACCTTTCAGAGGAATTCAGGAATTTGGGATGGGGGACAAAGGGAGGACTGAGCAGTAATTCTGTGGCTCATCTCACGGTGCAAAACAAACTTGCTCATTCTGTGGAAGTGCAACAAAAAATTGAATTTTGTTCCACTCCTCCCAGACCTTGTCCCAGCAGATGACAGCCAGGCACAGAAATAAAATAAAGCACCATATCAAAGAGATATTAAATCCTGCTGCCAACAATTGGCTTCATTTTTCTAGTTATTGATTGCTGTCAAGGTCCTGTCTGGGGAAGGCTGCAGAGTCCTGGTTTATGACAGCTCACAGAAACAGGGGATCTTCAAATCCTTGCTCTGGGAACATTTCTATTCTGCCACTTAAATTCTCCCACAAACTGATGTTTTATTCCTTAGATCAAGAGGCCCAGAAAGGCACCAAGTTTTCCTGTCTGCTCTGGGAGAAGGAGGGAGAGGCTGATGGAAGCGCCCTGCAGGTCAGGCATTGTCACTCAGGGGTACACAGAGAGCTCCTCTCTGTGCCAGGAGAGCTGCAGCACAGCACAGACACTCCCAACACACCAGAACCCTCAAAAAAAGCTTCATTTTTCCTTTTTCATTTCAACAGCACCCTTGGAGAGCCACACAACTTAAACCCCAAGCCCTTTGAATTGTTCTACACTGTAAATGCCGTATCAATGCTGGGAGTGTAAAAGCCATCCCATCCTCTCCAGGCTGGAGTCATTTCTGCCTGACCATTTCCCCCAGAAGGCTGAAAAAATGAATTTTCTCCAAGGAGGTGAAAGAAGTTGGCAGCAAACCACTCAGGCCAGTGGTTGGAGCAGTTTTGGGGTTTGTCTGAAGCAGGCACAGCTCAGCAACAAAATTCCTGCATTCCCTTCTCCTTACTCCCAGGGTTTCTTTACCAAATGAGGGGACCTATCAAATATTGAAGCCCCATTCACAGTTTCCATATTTCTGCTCATTTTCCTCCATCTATTTCCCACATGGGGACTCAGCCAGCCCAGCATGCAGCGCTGGCTTTGATCTGTGCACCAGAAAATCTGTATCAAGTCAGCTGCACATGTCTAAGCAGATTAAATTTGCCCTTGTGGTTCATCTGAAGCCTGACAGATCTCTCCTTTGTGTGCTTTGAGGTCCAAGATCCCAAACCAGCAAAACCCTACAGCCCATCTGGAAGTTTAAACATATGAGGCCTCCTTCAATGGGAATTATTTAAAGTGCTTAAAACCCCGTGCTGCCAAAATCCTCTGCTTTTCTACCCTTACCAGTGACCTTCACCTGATGATTACTGAAGTGTTCTGGGCTTGTAATTTGGGAATTTTTGGAAGATGGCTTTGGAGAAGTGAAAAAACCCACAGTCTTCATGTGGAGAGGTGGAGGGTCTTTTTGTTTGGGGTGTGATGGAGATGTAGGGCCTAAGGTAGGGCATGAGTTTGAAAGATAAGTCAGTAGTTTTGGAGGAAATGGTAAAAAATTGTGTGGCTGAGTGTCCCCTCTTTGGCTCCATGAGTTTAGAGGCTCATTTGCTCTTTCTCAGCCCACATTTAAGGGAAGGTGTGCTCCCAAGAGCCTGAGGTGTGGCAAAGTGCAAGGACCTGAGGGAAAAGGTTCCCAAGGGTTGCCATGATGTGGGACCTGTGCTTGCAAAGCAAACAGCCTGCTTCTCCCAGCAGGAACTGCAGAAGGTCCATTCGGGGGATCTGACATCTACCCCAGGCTCCAGGGAGAAGTTTTACCACAAAGCCAACTCTGAGAGAAGTAAAAAATTCTGACGAAGCTCCAGGCTCAGCTCCCTTCTCTAAGTGAAAACAGAAATTCAGTTTCTCAACTGCCAAACAAAGCTGAAACGTTGTCATGCCTGGGGAAATTGATGTATTAGTACTTTTTAATACAAATGCCCTTTTTTGGTGGCTATTCAGCCCAATATATCCTGGGAGCTATTTTTGAGAGCCACGCACAGGAGAAATAGCCCTCTGAGGTCAGGAGCCAAAGCCAGAAGGAACAAACCTCCCAAGTATTCTTCTGGATGCTGCCCATCCTCCCTCATCTATGGAAATATTCCCATTTTGGTGCAAATCATTTATCTGCATGTAAATTGCAAATGTCAAGGTAAAACGTAATGAAAGGAGTGGGAACAAGAGGAAACTGTGCCCAGTTTTCCTCTCCTTTTGCACCACCCTGTAGCCTTTTTGAAATGTGAAACTATTTTCCAAAGTCTGCTTCTTTGGGATAAACTGCATGTTATTTATGGTTTCTGACAAGATTCTAAGCTACTGATACCCTTGATTTGTGTGTTTAATTTGGGTCTTTTGCAAGAAAAACAGAGAGCAGTTGCTTGTGTGAACCTGAAATCTATTGCAGTTCTTGACCAAGAAAGTTCAGGGAAATAATTTATCTGAAAAAAAATGAATTGCTCCTTTTAATCTTTTCAATCTGCTAGGTAAAAATAAATAAATAAATAAATAAAAGAAAAAAAAATCAAAATTAAATGGAAAATAACAAACCACTTTTTGATTCAAATAGGACTGAAAGAAATCTAAACTGATGGGAGAAAAATCCTGGCTGGTTTTTTTTGTGGGATCTGCAGCTTGGAAAAGCTGAGGGAGACAATGTCAAGGGGACTTCTCTGATTTCGCTCCTGGGGCTGAAGGGATAAAGGATCTCCCTGCTTAGATAAAGTGAGGAATGAGCAGGGATTTTGTATTGGTTTTTTATCCTGATAAAACCATTTTGGCTGCTTCTGGAAGTGACTTTAATTGCTTTAATGGGGTGGGACAGCCCTGTGGGTAACGCTGACACAGAGCCTTCAACATCCATCCCAGCCTGATGCTCCCAACCCAGGGGCAACAACATCCTCATCCTCATCATCCTCATCCTTCTCAACCTCATCCTCCTCATCCTCATCCTCCTTCTCCTCATCATCCCCATCCTGATCCTCTTCATCCTCCTCATCTTTCTCCTTCTCTTCATCCTTATCATCTTTATCGTCCTCATTCTTATCCTCTCCCTCCTCATCCTCCTCCTCCTCCTCCTTCTCATCCTCATCCTCCTCTTCTTCCTCCTCATTCTCCTCCTCCTCCTCTCCTCCTGCATCTGCACTGCCTCGTTTCTCCCCTGCCCAGGGCTCAGTGGCACCTGAAGCTCTGAGGAATCAGGAGATTTGTGTTTGCTGCCATCCGGGCCACCCTGGGTATTTCATCTCCAGCCCATAAAGTTGCAGCCTGTGCTGCTGGAATCCTCTCACAGTGGCTGCAGCACATGGCTGGGGAGGAAGGAAGGCAGCTTGCCATGTTTTTCCCATCCTAGCTCATAAATAGCCTTTGCTTTGATGTTTCAGACGACCTTAGCATCCATCAACAGTTGCAGCCCTCAGCAGCTCATTCATGAGCTGATGTTTGTAAATAAAGTGGAGATTTTAATCCCTGCATGCAAAAGGTCAGTTGGAAAGGGGGAATGATTTACCCGTGGGTCTGTCTCCTCTGTCACACAACTGGGCTGCAAAAGTCACACACTGTTTTTGTGCAAATCAGAAAAAATATTGATTTAATTAGATAGTGAAATATCAAGGTAGCAAAGGCCGGGAGTAATTTCTGTCAATTTGAGTTCTCTTTTTAGTAAAGCATCTCCTGTAAATCGCTCCCATGGCCTCTGTTCACAAACCCTTAACTCTCTGGGAGCAGATTCATTCCCAAACATCTCAGCCCTCTCTGCTCTCCCTGACCCCGTGTGGGAGCTCCCTCCTGCTCTGACATCCCACTCCTCCTCCTCCTCCTCACTGATCCCCTGCCAGAGGTGGAGGTCACTGCAGGGGCCCCGTGGGGAGAGGTGCTCCCAGCAGCTGCCTTTCCTTGCCCTGAACCACAAGCTCTCTGCTGACAGCTTTCTAGCTTTTATGATCTCTGGAATTCATCATTTTCAGCACAAAAAGAAAAAAAAAATCCACAACATCTGTGCAAGGAAATGTCCTTGGTAGCTCAGCATCCCAGGGCTGTGTGCACATAACCAGAGCAAGCAACACAGAACTGTCCTCCAGCCCCAGCTCTGGTGACAGGAAAGGGAAATCTCCCATAAATTACAGTTTGCTTTTAAAAGTTTGTAAGCAAACAGCCACGAATCCCCTTTGTTCTCCACAAGGGCCTGTTTGTGCAAGATGCAAGCTGGGGGCAGGCCTTGGGCAATGCAGGGTGACCTGTTCAAGGTTCTCCATGAATGCCACAGCTGTGGGGCAAGCTGGCATCTCCCTGGAGACAAATATTGTGGGGAAAAGGGAAAGGCAAACTTTGCTAAACCAGATTGCTTAAGAAAGAAGGCTGGAGTCTGCAAGATGCTGGGCGTGAGGGGAGCAGTGTTTTGCTGGCAGGCTCAGGCAGTCTGGATTGTTTGTGAGGCTGCTGAAGGAGCCCTGGAGTCCCTGTGGGCTGCTCCATCCAACCTCAGTGTTTTATACCAGTGATGTCCCCTCTAACTCTGAAAAGAGTGTCCCCAAACCCAGAGCAGCAGCTGATGCAGCAGGAACCCAGCCCTGCCCTGCTGTTTCTCCCTTTTTATCCCCCAAAACCATTTCAGTGCTGGTTGAGGAGCAGCTCAGAGCTCTCTCCTCCCACAGACTCCTGCCAATGTGGTTTAGGCAGCTGGGGAGCAGGGACAGGAGGGACAGACCCACAGCACCTGCCTGCATGGATGTGCCACCACATCCCTGTGGTTGCCTTTGCTGTCAGAGCAGAAAATGCTCCAGCTCTGGCTGCAAAGCCCATCACAAAAATACCATTATTGTGAGCAGTGGTTATTTCATTACTGTGGTAAAAGAGATTGTGGCCATTTAAAGGAGCAGGATAGAGTCTGTAATATAATTAGATGATCCTGAAAAAGCAATAGTGGAATTCAATCACTGGGCAATCCACATGCACTTCCTGAAGGTAATCCATCCCAGTGTCAAAGGAAGCCCATTGTTCTCGGCCCCCAGGGTCTCCTGCTCCCACAATGTACAAAGAGCTTCCTTGTCAAGACCAGCAAATCTACTTCCCCAGCTTAGTCAGAGATAAGAAAACAATGTCTGGACTAGCCAGACAATTTGTCTATCTTTAGGCACTTTGCTTTTCTCTTTCTAAGTTTCACTGTTTTCCTGTTTGGGCCACTGCTGATAATGCTTTCCCTGGGGTAAGGCTCTGCCTGTCTTTACACAATGCAAAACTGAAAATCACTGCAGGTCATCTTGCATTTGGAACAAGATATTGGAAATACATTCACATCCCAAACTGGCTCACACATAATAGGAAAAAAAAGTTATTCAAAATATGAACCAGCTTCCAAGCTCCTCCTTTGGTGGCCCTAATTTAGAATTAGACTTTTTATTGTCCCTTGCCACCTGTGTACTGTGAGATTTGATTTGTAAACACTGGCTCAGAACCTCAGCACTCATTCATTAATTCTACCAAGAATGTTCTGTTTTGTAACCAGAAAATTGAATTACTTGCTACTTAATTTTAGTACTTTCCATCTTTTGTCTAGGAAATTGAATTATTCTGGTTAGTTTTCTTTCTCCAGTGTCTAATAACTCCCACATACACACCACCCTTCTGTGTTAACATCTATTCAGTGTCCTTCCAGCAGGTAAAATTCCATCTAAAGCGTCCCTGTCTGAGCTTGTTGAGCTTAATAGGAGCTACAGTGGTGAAAGTGAAGCCAGAATTAAGTCAGAGCCTCTCTTTTGTGGGAGCCTTGGGAGGCTCAGCCAACCTGGGGGACATCAGAAAGAAGGTGACCCCCGTGGCAGGGAGAAAATGATGCATCTAACTCTACCTTATTAGAAAGCTAATTCATTACTTTATATATATATCTATTATATAAATTATTCTATAATTATATGACATTATTATTCTATATTATTCTCTCTATATTACATTATTATTTATATTATATTACATTCCATATTATTATATAGAATATATATACTAGACAAATTATTCTATAATTGTATTACATTATTTTTCTATATTATTCTATATATATTACATTATTCTATATATTATACTACATTCTATATTATGATATAGAATATATATTCTATATATATTCTATATTACATTATTATTCTATGTTATATTACATATATTCTATATATTATTATATAGTATAAGATATAATATTCTATATTAGTCTATATTATAATATATAGTATATAATATTATATGTTATAATTATATATTATTCTATATTATATTACATTATTGTGTTATATTACATACATTCTATATATTATTATATATTATATTACATTATTATTGTGTTATATTACATACATTCTATATATTATTATATATTATATTATTATATGTTATAATATAAAATATTATGTATTATAATTATATATTATTCTATATTATATTACATTACACCTAAACTGAATCTGCCAAGCACTCAACTGCACAATATCTCGTGACTGTCAGCTGACAGTCCTGACACACACACACACCTGGACTCAATTGGTCAGTGAATCAAAACACCCACACCAGAATCCAATTATCAATTCCCTTCAGGTAAACATCCCCTTCAGGTAAAATCTTCCACAGTGCATTCCACTTTGGCACAACACAGGCACAGCAAATGAGATAAGAATTGTTTTGGTCATTCTCTGAGCTTCAGAGAATGTGAATCTCAGAATGTCCTTGGGAAGTGTGAGAAATGTGGTGGGGATGTTTTTACAGGGGGATGTAAAAACCAAGTTTGTGCCTCCATGGAGCTGCCATTAGCTAATGGCTCTCGATTGCAGCCAATGCAGTTTTATAAAGAGAAAAACTTTCCCTGAGAGCCCCGTCCCCGGCAGCAGCAGGAGCCCAGCAGGGACCCCGCAGTCAGGGGAGATGAAGGGCATTTCCCCAAGGCTTCCCAGTGCAATCCATGCCTGCTAATCTTTAGAAAATTACACTAACAAGCTCCAGGCACGGCTGCAGGAGCCCTGCACAGCAGCCCCTGAAATCACGCACAGCCCATTAATGGATCAGGCCTTTAATGAACTGGAAAATCTCTCCTCAGCAGAGGCCAGAGGATGCTTGGAGGCTCCCACCCCTCCTGAGCTGGTGTGGAGGCAGGCAGGGAGCTCTGACAGCAAAAATGCTGCTCTGGGGGCTGATCCAGGCTGGGGAGCAGCCCCAGCACCTCACAGGGCTGTGGGCTCTGAGGCCCAAGCGATGCTCAGCAGCTCCTGAAAAATCCTGAGCTCAGAAACCCCCAAAGGGCAGCTCAAGGAAAGCTGCTGGTGCTGTGTTATAGGGGTGTTCAGTGGATTTTCAGGAAATTCCCTTTTTTCTTGTCTTTCAAACCATCAGGCAGATCTAGGAGGTGCAGCTGGCCAAAATACAATTGCTGGAGAGGCAGATTACTGCAGAATGAATGAAATCTTGCTACAACCTGCATTAAAAAAAAAAAAAAGCAGCTTTTTTTTTCCCCTTCTGTCAGTCATAAAATCTAGTAATTTCCTGAGCAATGTAGCAATTTGCCTGATGCTTATGAGATATTTTGCCTGCTTTCTACTCTGTTTCCTATTGGGCAGTCTGCAAGGTTCTCTAATCTCTAAAAGAAATAAGCATCTGTTTCCTTCATGGTCCATGCCTGATTTAAGGTAATTATACTCCTATTATACTTAGGTATTTTATACTTAAGTATTATATTATTTTATACTTAGGTATTACACATTAAGGTAATTATACTCCCATTACTCCTTCTACATGAAAAATCCTAGGGAAAATAAGAACTGATTTTTTTTTTTCAAAAAGATATTTTAACTTGTAATCCGAGAGGAATGAACTTTTTCAAAGAAGGAGTCTCCAAATTTTTGTCCTGTCTCTGGGTAAGTTTGATGCATTTCCAACTGCTCCATATCTCTGATGTGTCTTTGCAGAATCTGCACCCAAGAAACTTCTCCCTTCAAAGATCTCCCAGCTGGCACATCCTGCTCCTCCTGACACATCAGCAGTCTGAGCATCCCAGGAGCCATGAAAATAAAAATAAGAAAGCTGATTTTTCTCCAAGAGAGAGGAGAAATGGTGACCAAAATGCAGAAGGAAAAAGCAAATTGTTGGGAAAAGAAGAGAGCTCAGGAGGGAAAGTCTTGGAGTTGATCACATCACCCTGTGGAGGCAGGGGGAGATATTTTCTCTCACTATATCTTCTCTCACTATATTTTCTCTCACTCTTCCATATTCTGAAGCAGCTCCCTGTTGGCACTGACAGGAATGGCCCATCACAGATTTGTGCAGAGAAAACAGAGTGACTCCCATGTCACCTCACCAAGAAAGCCACGTGAACCTGCATCTTTATATCTGTTTTTAGATTTTTCAGTAATAAAAGAATAATAAAAAAAAAAAAAACGACCCAAATCATCTTTATGCTCACTTTTTGGAGTCAAGTATTGGATTTTTGAATCCCTCCTGCAAAACAAAAGGCATTTGGTGCCTCCACTGCCCTGAGATGGAGTTTCAGTTCCATTTCCATCCTCAGAGGTTGGGCTTTGCTTCATCTCTATCAGCAGACACTTAAAAGGCTCAAACAAAGCAACTTTCCCATTCAGAAGAAAACAACCAGACATGCTCCTTAAGATTTCTGTTTTCCAGATCTCCTTGACCCCCTGGCCTCACTTCTCAGGTTTTAATAAAAAATCTTTGACAACTATTTTTCATATTTCTGATTCTGACATGGGGAAAGGTTAACCATTACCTTAAATATGGCTCTGAAATAAAGACCTTGCAGAATCAGCATTTTATAAATGCAGCTTTGAACAACTGGAATGTTTCCTTCCATAAAATCCTCAATGAAAACTGAGTCTTGAAGGCAATATTTGCCCCCCTGCAGAGTGTGAGACCCACAGATTTCAGCACAGATGCTGCAGTCCCTGGGCTATGAGAATGAAGAGCAATTTCACTTGAAATGGGAACAGGATTTCATCCCAAAACACAATGGTCCCAGAGCAGCTTTTCCCAGCTGAGGGAATATGCTGCCATTAAGGGGTGAAATTCAAAGCAGGAGGGACATACCTTGAAAAAATTAATTAGGAACAGTTTCAGGTTCTTCTCTGCCTGTTGTCAGTTTGCTGACTTTACACCTCCCACGTTTCTACTTTATAGGGTTGGGGTTTTGCTTTACAACATACACCCAAACAGCAGGGGCAGAGTAAGAAGAAGAAGAAGAAGAAGGAAGAAGAAGAAAGAAGAAGAAGGAAGAAGAAGAAGAAGAATAATAAGAAGAAGAAGAAAGAAGAAGAAAAAAATAAGAATAAAATAAGAAGAAGAAGAAGAAAAGAAAGAATAATAATAATAATGAAGAAGAAGAAGAAGAAATAATAATAATAAATAATAAGAAGAAGAAATACTAAGAAGAAGAAGAAGAAGAAGAAGAAGAATCCCAAAATATTTCCCATGTGCAGAAATGGAGGCCAAGCACACACAGATTGATGCAGAGCCCTCTGATGAAGGTTGGTTTTTTTCAAACCCAGAATTTCACTGGTCCTTTTAAGCCCTTATTGCCTGTCTGGGGTGGGATGGGGTGAGGCCGTGTCACATTTCAGAGTGGTCTGACCCAGAGGAGCCCTCAGAGGCTGTAAACGCAGCCCTGCTCATCCCTGCCTCTTGGAAACCCTCAGTGCTGCCAGCACTGCTCTGCTCTCCACCATCACCACTTTCCCAGCCTTTCCCAGACCAGGAGCCCAGCAAGGGTCAGGGCTGGCAGCCTGGGGAAGGCAGGATAATTGTAATTCCAAGTGTTAGCTCTGCTTTGGGGTGGGGACCAGGGCTGTGTTCATTTTTTACAGTAGCTGGAGCAACAAAGTCAGGCTCTGCAATGAGCCCTGTCCAGAGCTGCACTGATCCTCGTGGTGCCAGCAGGTAAAACCTCCTCAGGGGCACATTTTGGGATGCACCTTGGCAGTGCCCCCATTAAACCTCAGGGCTGGCTCAAACACCAAACCCTGCTGGAATCTGAAGCACTCACGTTGTTTTCCCTTGCCTCATTCCAGACCTCATCGTAAAACCCTCTGTCCTTTTTTTGCTTCTTTCCATAAATAGGATTTCCATCCCCTCTGAGGGATAGCTGTGCGTTCCAGGCTTTGCCCTGGGTCCCTCCCAGTGCCCGTGGTGGGGCAGGGAGGGAGCAGGATGAGCACACACAGGGGCTGTCCCAGCCCCTCTCTGCTCCATGGCCAGGCTCCAGCTGGCTCCAGGGGCACTGGATCCATCCCCTGGTGGCAAAGGGTCACAATCCAGGCTGGCATTTGTTACAGCAGAGCAGCAGCAGTGCTCAGACATTACTCACATCCCGAGATATGCGGGGCTAAGGCCAAGATTCCTCCTGGAGGCTCCTGGGGCCCTTTCCAGGTCTCTGTGGCTTTGCCAGTAACCCCTCGGCTTCTGGGCTCCCACCTCAGCTCACCAAGTGCCCTGAGACCACTTTTCATGGCGGCCCCAAAGCTCTGGTGTGGAAGGAACTCATTCGCAAAGCCCTCTGTCAGAAATATGTCAGGGAAAGCAGGAGTTATTGTGCACAGAGTGTGGGAACACAAACCACTGCAGAGTGAGGGGAAGGGGGCACAGAGTGAGGAGGGATGGACAGAGTGAGAGGAAGGGGGACAGAGTGAGGAGGGATGCACAGAATGAGAGGAAGGAGGCACAGAGTGAGGAGGGATGCACAGAATGAGAGGAGGGAGGGACAGAGTGAGGAGGGATGGACAGAATGACAGGAAGGAGGCACAGAGTGAGGAGGGATGTACAGAGTGAGAGGAGGGAGGGACAGAGTGAGAGGAAAGAGGCACAGAGTGAGGAGGGATGCACAGAATGAGAGGAAGGAGGCACAGAGTGAGGAGGAGGATGTACAGAATGACAGGAAGGTGAAACAGGCTGAAATGCCCCTGCCTGACTTGTGGGCACAACTCCAGCCTTTCCATTCAGAAATCCCATCCCATTCCATTGCCTGCAGAATTTTTATTTCCTTCCTCTGAAAAATTGCAAACTGGTGAAATGCATTGACATCTGAGTTTGTGGTATACCTGTCAAAAATGTATTTATTAAGAAATAGCATTTCCCCCTAAAGTATCTATTTTTAGGTGGTCACTTTATAAACAGTGCTGCTTTAGAAGAACTTCTCCCCTTTGGGAGGACCAGCCATGAGTTATTCTGCCCTGGACATGTTTTTCTACGTTTCCAGGAGCTGCTGTGTTGAATGAGTGGCTGCTCCAGTAGAAGCATTGTGTCTAATGGCTTTGCTTATGCATTCCTGAGGCTTTGCATTGGTCCCAGCAGCAGCCTGGAAGTTCCTGGCTGTGACTCTCACTAAAGGGCTGAGGGTGCAATTATTCACGTGAAGGGAGCTGCTTTATTCTCAGTTATTATCTCTTCTGATCTCCCAGCAAACAATTACTTGCAAAGAAAGCAGAATCAGGCCGTGTTACACACAATTATAAATCTAAATTGGCATGGAGGGGGGAGAGCAGCACGTTTTCTTCCCCAGGGAGAGAGGAAAACTGTAGGAGCCGAGCTGCTGTGCCAGGTCATGTGTGACCTGTAAGTTATGGAATTTCTGACCTAAATTCCAGTGTTTTCTCCTGGATATAATGCTGCCTTCCTATAGCACAGACTGCTGGTTTATTCATCTTCATTCTCCCTTCATTTAAGAGCCCTTCCATTCATTCAAATAATGTTTAAATCTGTTTTCCTTGATACTTTGAGTGAGGTGTTGCTCTGTAGTAATTCACAGTTTCTGTATATAAGCTGATTGTTGAGAGGTCTAAATCTGCCTGTTTAGGTGTGAAAAACTTCCTCTGTGGGAATTCCAGACTAAATCTTCAAAGAAAATCTCTCTTTGAGGCAGCTCAGCTAAAAATCCTAAGAAATTAGTTGGGAAGAACCTATTCCAGCCCAGCTTTGCAGCTTGAGTTTTCAGCATTGACACAGGGCTGACTATGGAGAATGAAGGGTTTTCTGCTCAAGGAATTGTTGTGAAGATGTTTGAAAGAAGGAAGGAGTTTAATTGAAATTTCTAGAAGCAGGAGTGGTAATTGTCCAATCAATAGCTCTGCAGAGGGCGCTAATTGTTCCTCACCATTGTGTCCAAATTAAAAGTTGCTTTGATTTGCCTGGGATTATGGCTGGCAACAAGCTCCCAAAGGAAAGAGCCTGAGGAATGGGACAGAGATGGAACTGGATAGGATTTCTCCAAAGGGGAAGTGGGATTTCATCCCTTGAGACAAAGGCCTCCCATGTGAGGAGCAGGGACCCAGGGATGAGGAGACACCATCGCATTTCCACAGCTCTGTTCCAGGGGAGAGGCTGGAACAGCTCAGCTGTAAATGCCAAAACTTCTCAGTCACAGTCTGGACCAGCTGCACAGCAAAGTAAATCTGCCCTGCTGCAAACAGCATGTCCAGGCTCCTCTGGCACAAGTGTTGAGTTAATTGAGACAAAGTTGGTAATAACTGCCAGCTCTGCAGACACAGAGCCCCAGATGAAAGAGGTCCTACACCATTTGTCTCCATTACCTTGTCATGAGAAGGATTTTCCCTCCACAAAGCCTCAGCAAAGTCTGGATGTAGGGCTCAGTGTCCCAGAAACCTCCAGCAGATTCATTGCTCCAGTGCTGGGATTTGGCATTTTGGAATCCTTCTAACAAGGACCCTTCCCTCGTGGGAGCTGTGGGATGGGTCACTCAGCCATCAGCTAAATCAGCCTTGTCACTTTGTCCCTGGAGGATTCGATGGGATAAGAAAGGCTCTGAATCCTCCACTCCAGCTGCTGAATCCCCAGCACGTGGAATTTAGTCTGTATCACCCCTTTGAATTAAATCTGGAGGGAAAAAATACCCAGAGGAAGAGCCTTTCACCCTGGGTGGAAGAGATGAAGTGCAGAGCCAACCAACCAAAGGTGTGGGTGGACAATAAAAGAGCTGGTATTTAACCACACAAGAAGCTATGATTAAATTAATCCACCATTCTCCTTTTTGCAGCTCTTTGGGGGAATTAGATCAAGAAAGTAACAAAGGAATGCCACAGTCTGCCAATAATGTAATTAAAGAACCAAGCCTCATCTGAGCTTTCTCTTGCCAAAGAGCTTGCTGGATGTAAGTTGGAAAAAAACCCACGAATTCAGGATTTTAAAGGGAAGACAGAGAGATATTGTGAAAAAGTATTTGAATACCCAGCTATTCACTTCCTCCCCTTCACACTCTCAGAATACAGAAAACATGGATGATGAAATAATGCACCTACTTCAGGAAGACAAGGCAGAAAAAAGTGATTTCTTAGGGCTGGTTACCCTCAAGAACAGGTTGATGACTTTAAAAGAGAGGTGGAGCTGAAGGGGACCTGGAATTTGCGCCAAACCAACTGCAAATGCTTATCCCATCCTATGGAGACGTGCTAAAAACCAGCCCATGGGACCAGTGCACTGCTTTTAGGTTGTTCTTCTACTCTTAATAATTAAATACAAGTCACAGAGGCCTGAGGTTGCCAGGATCCAGAGGCTGGGCAAAATACACAACTGCTGATTCCGTAGGAATAATTTACATTGGAACATGTCCAGCATTGCTGGGCACTGCAAAACTCAGATAAACGAACTCTGAAAAAGCAAACAAAAAAAAGTTGCCAAGTGGTGCAAAAACATGAGTGTAAATCTGAGCTCAAACTCCACAAAACATGAGTGTAAATCTGAGCTCAAACTCCGCAAAACATGAGTGTAAATCTGAGCTCAAACTGTGCAAAACATGAGTGTAAATCTGAGCTCAAACTGTGCAAAACATGAATGTAAATCTGAGCTCAAACTGTGCAAAACATGAGTGTAAATCTGAGCTCAAACTCTGCGGAACGTGAGTGTTAATCTGAGCTCAAACTGTGCAAAACATGAGTGTAAATCTGAGCTCAAACTCTGCAAAACATGAGTGTAAATCTGAGCTCAAACTCCGCAAAACGTGAGTGTTAATCTGAGCTCAAACTCTGGCAAGCCCTGGAGCTGCCCTGCAGGTATTAAGTAGCCAGTATTAGGAAGAGCTCTAACATACCAAGCAGAGAGATTTGATAATTAGCTTGAGATTAGATTTTGGGAATAAATTCTTCCCTGCGAGGGTGGGCAGGCCCTGGCACTGGGTGCTCAGAGCAGCTGTGGCTGTCCCTGGATCCCTGGAATGCCCAAGGCCAGGCTGGACAGGGCTTGGAGAAACCTGGGACAGTGGAAGGTGTCCCTGGACATGGCTGAATGGGTTTTAAGGTCTTTTTCAACCCAAACCAGTCTTGGATTCTGTGATACTCCTCCATTACTTTTTGAGGGACAGGCTAGAGAGGCATAAACACATAAGAAACATGCTGGAGATATAATTTTATGGATATGTAAACAAATATAACTACGCAGATATATAAAAATATTTATCTTCATATAACATAAACATGACACTATATAGCACAGTTATATGGTACATAAAGTTTAACAGGAACATGGAACCAAAACTGAAATAAACATTTTCCAGCATGTAAAATTCACAAGGGGAACAGCAAAGGCAGCTCTGTCCTGCCAAGCTGGGGCTGCTCCCATGAGAGCCAGAGGTTTGATTGTCCTCTGCAGTCCCAGGTCTGAAATTCAGCCTGGTGTGAGTGCTGCTCTTAATCTCTGCCTGCTGCTAACAGCATGTTCAGGGATCTTCAGCTCTGTGCTCTGCTAACAACCTATGCATCTCGGGGCAGCAATTATCAACAGCAACACGAGGCTTTTGTGCCCACCAACCAACTTCATTTTAAGGACTTCCTGATTTGATTTATCTTTCAAAATTCAGAATGGGTTTGCCATTCTTGCAGCATTTGTCCAGTCTCCTCTTAAGCCCATGTAAACTTTTAGTGTCCATAACAGCCTTGGTGGACCAAGTCAATGAAGACCCACATGCCTTGACTTTGGGAGTTTTGCCTATTTCCTATTAGCTCCAAATGCTCTTATAATGGCTGGCTGAACAGTCAAGTCTTTATCCATAGTCTTCAGTGACTTTTTCAAGATGAAGGATCACGGTTCACTTAAGTTGCACCATTGACCCTGCACTAAACTACTCAACACCTTTGATCACCTTTGCTGTTTGCTTGCAATATTATCAGCCTGGCCAGATCCCTGCCCAGAGCTGGGGCTGAGGTGGCAGCACAGCTCCAGGTGACACCAGCAGCTGTCCTGGTGACATCCCCAGGGCTGGCATGAGCAGCTGGAGCTATTTCAGAGCTCTAAAGGTATTTGCCAGGGCCTGGGATATCATTTCATGTCCTTGCCAAAGTGCTCCTGGCCCCAGAGGAGCTGCAGCAGGATGAGGGAGTTCACTGTAATAGGATGTGGGATGTGGAGCTTAAAGGTTCCATAGAGGAAATCCTACACAAGCACAATGCTGATACACATCTGGCCTTCCCTCTGCCTCTGCAGGTCTCTCTGACAGGCCCTCAAGCTATGAATTTGCTATTTCTGGGTGTAGGCAGGACATTTGTGATGGGAAATCATCTGTCTCTGGGGCAGAGCTTCAGCTGGGAGAGGTGCAGCCCCAAAATCAAACTGCTTGGCCCAAACTTTCTGACCCTGCCAAGCCTTTGTGGGTCAGAGCAGGGTGTTAGCCACGAGATAACCCCTGTGTCAGTGTGCTGTATGAAATCTGGGATTTGCACATGCCTTTCAGGAGGTTTTCTTGGTGTCCATGCTGACAGGTCTGTGTGGTCCCTGCCTCTGACTCTGCCGTGCACCACAGTTTCTGGGAACCCCCAGAGCACAGCTCAGCTCTTTTAGGGCTGGGGGCCCCGAATATGACTCTGTTACCCCCAGGAATTCAGCCTGGCTGAAGGCAGAGCTTGGTAAAGGCTGAGGATTTGCTGTGGATCTGTGGGAAATGAATTTGCAGAAAATTCTCAAAGCCTGACAGAAGGCTCACATAGTCTGTATCTGTATGCAAACCTTGAGATAAGAAATGCTCCCATCTCTGGGTCAGAAAAGAGCTTAGACCAACAAGGATCCACAGCCAAATTCCCTTGTCTTTAATTTTAGGGTAAATCTCTGAGATTTCTCTGAGGTTTCCAGTCTGGCCCTCATCTCCTCTCAGTGTGAGAGCTCCACTGCACATCCTGCCCTCCCAAAATATGAACCAATTCCCACTGGCCTGAGAGGGAGAGCATCCTCTGTCCCCTCCTGGGGGGCACCAGCAGCTCACAGAAGCTTTTTGGAGACAAAAGGCTGTGGGACAGCCGTGCCCTGGAGGGAGCTGGCACAGGGAGGGCCTGCAAGAGCAGCTGGGGCAGTCCCGCCCAGAGGAATTGTTTGGGATTGTCCCCAAAGAGGAGCCTCTCCCCCACACTGAGAGCCATTCTGCCTCCTAATTAATGGGATCGTGCATTTGGAGGCTTCCTGGGAACTTTGTCAGTGGGATGCAGCACTCAGCAAGTCCTTCCCTAATAACATTCATCTGCTTCATTTGGACCTCATCTCCAGCAAAGCTGGCTAAAAGTAGAGGCTTTATATTCTTCTTTACAGGCCTTCCCACATGGTCAGGGGCCACTTAACACTGACCTCTGCCAGGCCCTGCAAGGGCTTGGGGCCAGGTGCTTACAGGGAATCACCTGGCTGGGTTTGGAATTGCTTTTGATCTTTTATTTCACTCTATAAATTCCCAGAGGAGCTCGCTGGGAGCAAACATCTGGCACAGCTTTTCCTGCTCAGGGAAGGAATGAACCCAATATTGAAACCCCAGGTTTGGGGTCTTCCTACAGAGCTGGCCATAAATAAGGGAAGGAATGAATCCAACATTGAACCCCAGGTTTGGGGTTTTCAGTAGAGCTCACCACAAATAAGGGAAGGAATGAACCCAGTATTGAAACCCCAGGTTTGGGGTCGTTCTGGCCATAAATAAGGGAAGGAATGAATCCAACATTGAACCCCAGGTTTGGGGTTTTCAGTAGAGCTCACCACAAATAAGGGAAGGAATGAACCCAGTATTAAAACTCCAGGTTTGGGGTCTTTCTGGCCATAAATAAGGGAAGGAATGAACCCAATATTGAAACCCCAAGTTTCCCACTGGGTTAGGTAACATAAAAAATCTCTAATAACCCCCAGAAAACCACTGCCCTTTGCTGCTGGCCGCAGAACCTGCGCAGATCTGGCAAGGAAACAGCCCCTGGAAAAGGAATTGCAGCAGCCCCTGGCACAAAGGTGCTGGGATAATATCCAGCTGAAATGAGTCACCTGGTGCTGCTGCAGTGCTGTGCTCTCAGGAAACTCTCTCTTTGATATGATCTCTCTTTAAAAGTCAGATCTTTCCTCTGGGAAAAGGCAAGTCTTGACTTAGGCTGACCTACCTTGTTTTTGGCTAGAAAAAGATCTTTTCCCTTGGCTGCCCCATGACTTTCACTCACAACCTCCCTGAGAACATTTTTAAAAACCATTATTTAAGTCATCCCAATCAGGCAGCATGAATGCTGGTTCCAAACATGGTTTTATTGCCCTAAGCTGATAAAATGCCCATCCTTTCATACAGGTACATCTTCCTGCAATTATTTTTTCTTCTTTTTTTTTGTGATAATTCCTTTTAAATCACCATCCATCATCAAATACCTGGCATTTGAACTACCCAACTCAGACACCTGCTTACCAGTAAATTTTAAATTTCTAATTATTGCCAGTGGTTGTGTTTGTAAGGATTTGTGCCTGATGCCTAGAATTTCTTCACAAGCTGCTCAGAATGCTTTACACTAAAAGTGGAGGCATAAACCTGCCAGTGTTAAACTAGAAAGTCTTCAGAAAGTCAAGGCTGTTCTTTTTTGTCTAAATGGGTCATTCAAAACTGAACTTGGTAGGGCAGGAACTGCTCTGTAGTGGATGAAAAATGCCTCCAGAAGTGAGTGGACTGAGGTCTCTCATGTTTTAGGTTTCACTGAGCTCCAGTTGGGAGGATAATGTGGATATGAATGGGATGGGATAAATGATGTCCTGGAGTTGTCCTATGACAACACTGCCAGCCAGGGACTGCCAAGAAGATGAATATCCAGAAAAGGGGAGAAAAATCTTTTTTTTTTTTTTTTCTTTTTTTATTCTTATTCTTTTTTCAGTACTGCCAAAGAAGTTTTTCTTAATCGTGTAAAAAAATATGCAATCCCTTGCCTAGCTACCAACAGAGAATGGAGACAGAAGCACTGGAGGAATGGAGATGGGTAGCAGGAAGAATTAATCAAAGAGTTGTGTGCAGGATGAGTTACAGTTCCAAAAGTGTTATAACATCAATTTTCATTTTGATGTGAAGACCATGACCAGCTGTTGAATTTTGGTCCTGCAGAATTCTCACTTTTTCAGTGCACAATCCACGGACTGCAAGGCACAGACCGTGTTTTTTCCCAGATAAATGTCAAAGCTGTGTATCTGCAAAAATAAAGGCCAGTAAATGGTGTCTGAAGTGGCTATTCATCTTTGGAATTAGTTGCTCCAAGAGCAGATTGCAAGTATATGAAACAACAAGAAATGGAATTAAATTTGGGAGATTTATCGTGAGCAGTTGTTGCACGGTGGTTTGGGTCTCAGTGAGAGCACAGAGCAGAGAACGATCAGCACAAAGACATAAATAAATGTAGGAATACTCCAAGGAAAAATCTTGTTTACCCTGTGCAAGCAGCCATGTCATTTGTCACCTCTGAGCAGAGGAGCCAGGACATGGGTGTGAGATCCTGGATGGGCTGGATCAAGGTGCAGGTATTAATATTGAAAGAGAGTTTGTGAAAGGAATTGGAGAATCCTGTGGGGTCAGACAAAGCCCTCTGAGCAGTGAAAAATCAAGTCAGAGGTGGGAGAGGTGGCAGGGTTATGATTCATTCCTCTCTGGATGTATTGAAGCTGTCTGAGTGAGCCTTTCAGTGACTGCAGCACAGCTTTCAGATGGGGTTGGATGAGATCTGGGTGGAGGTGACAGTGACCTGCAGGTGCTGAGTTCTGCCAGCATCCCAAGGTGACACTTCTGTCCTTAGGGTGTCACCTTTCCATGGGCTGGCTGTGAGCTGCCCACAGGTACCACAGGGTGAGGAGAGAAGCATGGGGAAAAGGACCTGTTTGAAGGAAAACTGGGATAAATTCTGTTTTCAATGCCTGATTGCAGCTCTGGGGGAGAGGAGAGCTGGTGAAATGGGGCAGAGCAGGTGGCAGGGGCCTGGAGCTGGTGACAGGGCCTGGAGCAGGTGACAGGGGCCTGGAGCAGGTGACAGGGCCTGGAGCTGGTGATGGGCCTGGAGCAGGTGACAGGGGCCTGGAGCAGGTGACAGGGGCTTGGAGCAGGTGACAGGGCCTGGAGCAGGTGACAGGGCCTGGAGCTGGTGACAGGGCCTGGAGCAGGTGACAGGGGCCTGGAGCAGGTGACAAGGGCCTGGAGCTGGTGACAGGGCCTGGAGCTGGTGATGGGCCTGGAGAAGGTGACAGGGCCTGGAGCAGGTGACAGGGCCTGGAGCAGGTGACAGGGGCTTGGAGCAGGTGACAGGGCCTGGAGCTGGTGACAGGCGCTTGGAGCAGGTGACAGGGCCTGGAGCAGGTGACAGGGGCCTGGAGCAGGTGACAGGGCCTGGAGCTGGTGGCAGGGGCCTGGAGCAGGTGACAGGGCCTGGAGCAGGTGACAGGGCCTGGAGCAGGTGACAAGGGCTTGGAGCAGGTGACAGGGCCTGGAGCAGGTGACAGGGGCTTGGAGCAGGTGACAGGGGCCTGGAGCAGGTGACAGGGCCTGGAGCAGGTGACAGGAGCCTGGAGCTGGTGACAGGGGCTTGGAGCAGCTGACAGGGCCTGGAGCTGGTGACCGGGGCCTGGAGCTGGTGACAGGGGCCTGGAGCAGGTGACAGGGGCTTGGAGCAGGTGACAGGGGCCTGGAGCAGGTGACAGGGCCTGGAGCAGGTGACAGGGGCTTGGGGCAGGTGACAGGGCCTGGAGCAGGTGACAGGAGCCTGGAGCTGGTGGCAGGGGCCTGGAGCAGGTGACAGGGGCCTGGAGCTGTGCTCCCTGCAGGGACAGCCCTCTCAGCAGCCAGGTGCAGGGTGAAGCCTCTGTGGCACAAAATGCTCTCCAGCCCAAACGCTCCCTCCCTGTCCCCTTCTGTGCCTGAAAGAGCTGTACCATGGGGCCACCACAAACCCTGGCAGCCCCCAAAACCCAGCTGCACCTCTGGGGATGACTCTATGGACCAGGCAGGGTTTACAGAAGCACAGCAGTGCAGGCTCATTGCATCTGCACAGGGAATCCCAGAGCTCCTTTGGGAATCCCAGCCCATGCAGAGACACTTGTGCTGTCCCACTGGGATCCCCCAACCTGTACCTCTGCATCTGTGAGGGAGGTGATTATTTCCAGTTTAACTCTTCATTCCCTTTCTTCCCATAAGAGTAATCCCTGCTTTTACTTCCCAGCAAAATTCCCTGGCATCAACTGAGCAGATTTTGTTACTAAGAACTTTTTTATAGCAGTAGAGATATAGAGAGAACTGCCCAAAGCACAGTTACTGCTAGAAAACCTTTAGGAACCTCCAAATAAATCAAATATATTCCCTTAACTACTGAGCTTTTGAAGGCACACCTTGCTCTTTTTTTCATGTTCCCATCATCATATTCTGGCAAGCTTCAAGATGAAATCTTTGGCTTCCACCAGCGTGCAGCTATTGACACTTGGGCATGGATCAAAGTGAATTTTCACAGCTTTCAGGTATAAGGAATAATTGGAATAATTTTTTTTGTGTATCCACACCCCTCTGCAGACCCATTTCAGAGTGGATATAAAATAAATCCAGCAAGGCTCCTCTCTGCTCAGCAGGGCTGCTGCTGGGGTAAAGGGAAGGCAAACAGGGCTTAGTGTCTGTATCTTGACAACTTTTGTGGTTCTGTTCCTTCCTTCACTCAGGTGGAGGCTGGACAATATGCTGGAGGAGAAATTCAGGGGGAATTATAAAATAAACAGCCCTCACATTTGGCTCAGCAAGCCCTGAGCAGCCCTCCTGATGTCTCTAAAGTTACACACAGGCAGATAAACACATTTATACCCACCAATGTGTAGGAATGCCTTGTTCTTACAGCTCTCCTTTGCACCTGCCCCTGTGTCCATCCCAGGCAGGATGCTGGGCACTTTCAGCCTGACTCCACCAGTCCATTCCCATCCTCCAGGCCCTGGATGTCCATGGAGATGTCCAAAACCCCACGTCCACTCCTTCCGTGCCTCCCATTGTCAGGCCCAGCCTGACTCATGTCCCCTTCCTTGCTTTCTCTGTGTGCTCATGTAATTTCCAAGCCACCTTCCTTCCCTATTCCACACCCCAATTTATTTTTTCCTAACAGTCTTTCCCCTCCTTCTAAATCATTTTCAGAAAACCAACGTCACCTTGGTTTAATGAAAGCCCCTGGATGTTTATCATGTCATTAAACCATTTCCTTCCAGATGAAGTTGTCACTTTGTCAAGGCGTGATGCAAACCCACCGCAGGAAGCACACAAAGGGAGAGCCCACCAGGCTCTTGGGAAGTTTGGGTGAACTGTTTGCAAAAAAAATCTGCCGAGCCCACCCCTCCGAGACCTTCATTTCCCCCTGCGGCAGCTGTCATCTGATCCCACGCTTCGCCTCTGAATGGGGCTCTCGGAGGATGCCAGATGTTGGGAACAAAGGTCTAAAAATAATCTTTCCAAGTAATCTTCCCGTCCATCACTCAAGGAGAGCGTGAGCTTTGTGCGAACATGTGAGCCGAGAACCTGATCTAACTTAAACAAGTTCAACAGCAGCTCCCGGCTCCTGCCTCTGGGCTCCTTTTTCCCTTTTTTTTTTTTTCCTTTTCTTTGCTTTTTTTTTTTTTTTTTTTAATTCCTTCCCCTTTGCCTTCCCAGAAGCTGCGCAGGGAAAAGCTTGGAGCGCTCAGCCCTCGCTCTTTCTCCCTCCCTCCTCTCCTCCCTCCTTGCCCGCACCCCGACAGCTCCGGGGTCCTTTTTCCATCTCTCCCTGGAAAAAAAGAAAAAAATAAATAAAATTAGTTCCAGGCTGCTTCCAGAGATGCAAAAAAACCTTTTCTGTAAGAAGCTCCTGGCTGCAGCGCTGTGTGTGCTGGTGGTGCTGCCGGAGCCGGGCTGTGCCAGGAGCCTCTGGAAACGCGCTCTGCTGAAAATGACGGAGAAATACGATGTGAGTGGGGCTGGGGGGCTCGGGGGATGCTGGCCGAGAAAAGGGGAGTTCTCCTGGCGTGGTTTGGGATAAAGGAGTGTTGGATCGGCGGGCTGGCTCTGTAGCACAGCGATCCGTGAAGTTTTCCCAGGCTGTGCGGGACTTTTGCCACCTAGCTGCTGCAGGGGGAAGCTGGGGGAGCGGGGACAGAGGTTTGGGATGGCACCGGCACCGCTTTCCCTGGAAAACCCCCGGGGTAGCCGAGAAATGGGACCGGGGAGAAGGGGGATGCAAACCCTGCGGCTCCGGGGAGAGGTTTAGTGCGGGGAAAATAATGGGATTTATTGTATGGAGCAGCTCCTGTGCTGCCTTTTGGGGTGACTTTGGGTAAATGTGTGCTGGAGGGAGGGATGGGGGCATTGCCCACGGTTCTGTGAATCCCTGGAGCACAGAGAGCTCAGCCCCACAGTGCCAGAGCAGCGTGCCCATCACCCTAAAGGGTGGCGATCCCAGAAATCCATCCCTGTGGCAAACAGAGCTGCTGCCCACGCCCTGGCACACCCTGGGTGCCACCATCTGTGCCTGCCCCTGGCAGCCTGCAGGCTCCACAGGGCACTGGGCACAGCCACCACCCCCAAACCTGCTCTGGAGAGAGCTGCCCAAAGCACAGTTACTGCTGGAAAACCTTCAGGAACCTTCACTCTGGTTAAGCAGGAGTGCTGGAGCTGGAACTGGGACAGAAGCGAGTGCAGGGGATGGTGCTGGGTCTTGCCCTGGTATGTCTGGGCCAAACAATTGTCAGAGATGGTCACAGAGGAAATGGGAATTGAAAAAAAAGGAAAATAATTTGCTAGTTTGGGTTTTGGGACTTGCTGTTTTAAAAAAGTAAAGAAAAAAAAAAGTTTAAATTTTAAATTTTTACTTGATGCATTCAAGTTCCCTTAGAAACCAGCCCTGAGCCAAGGTTTCTGCCCCTTGAATTGCTTGAGTGCAAGCCCCAAACAGTTTATTTTCTTATGCTCAGGTCTGACTGCATCTTCCAACCACTGCATGTGTATAAAGAGCACCTCAGTATCACAGGCAGATCCCTCCATCTGTTTTCTGCAGGTTTTAATTCAAAAAGGATGTTTTTATGCCCATGACTTTTAGGGTGATGTTTGTGCATGGCAACATTTGGTTTGTGCAATTGCTGACTCAGAATTGTGACACACATCCCTTGCCCCCCCAGTGAGCAAACTGAAATTCTGTCTTGAATCCTTGAAATTGTGCAGAAAACATTGTGCTGATATTTGAAAGGCACCTCAGGATTTTGTAAAAAATCTTCATTATAGCTTCTCTTGGGCCAGGGTATCCTCTGGTTTGGACTTTAATTGGAAAATGATGACATAAAAGCTGCATTTCCTGCAAAATCACTCACTGCAAAGTGCATTTATCTGGATGTTCTTCTGCCATATTTCAAAGCGAACCTCACATTTAATGGGAACTATGAGGTGAATGACCCAGAGAGATAGGACAGGAGCAGAAGAGGAATTTACATGTTGATTTTCAGATAAGGAGCCAGCTCCCCTGGGGATACATCCTCTTCTTTCAACCTGCACTTCTTCAAAGGGCTGTTTTTCCTGGCAGCCCTGAATCCAGGTGCTACTGACCTGGCAAGCTCAGCTAGAATTGCTCATATTGACAGAAACATTGATCCTGGGAAAACAGAAAATGCTTTTCTTTCTCCTCCTCCAAGCCTTGTCAGGGGGAAAGTGTCTGCTCTGCATCCTCTCCTGCAGCAGGAGGCAGTTCTGGCAGCCCCTCTGCTTTCTCAGAGAGATGTTTTCTTTCCTACCAAATGCTGTGTGTTCCCTGTGGTTGGAAAAATCAGTCTGGGGGCAGAGCAGCTGATTTGTGAGTCATTTGGAGAGAGGCATGACAGATGGAGGTGCTCACAGCAGTGTGCAGCCGTGTGGGACATGGGCCACAGGACCTGTGGGACCTGTCCCACCCCTGTGGGACCCCAAAGGACACAAATCTGTGTGGTCTGAGCCCAGAAAATCTGAGGCTGCAGCAGGAGGAGTGCATCAGAAAAACACTGGGTGCAGAATGGTGGGCAGGAGTGAGGATGAGGAGCTGGCTGGGGTTTCATTCACCCTGAGTGAGGAAGGGTGTTGGCTGGCAAGGAGGGGTGAGATGGGGCTGGAGAAGGGAGAAAAAGGGATTGCAGTGAGGAGAAAAACCTGGCAGCCACAGTGGGATGCAGGAGCTGGGCTTTAAAACAAATCTGTGTATTTTCCAAAGGGATATTTGTCAAGTTTAGTGATTTGCAGCTGGTGTTCTGCAGCCCCCACGTTCCAGGGACTGTTCCCAAGGGGCAGAGGGAGGGAGATACCTGCGAGTGGGTTCAGTTCATTATAAAACACCCACCATGTCTATTGGGAAAAACTGGGCCAGTCTGGATTTCATTCCACTGACAACTACAGCAAGTGTTTGAGAAAAATCCCAGCCTTCTTCTAAAGTTTTCCAGAAATGAAGAATTCCTCACAGCTGCTGTAATGCTCTTCCAACAATTTATTTACCCTCCAGCAGCCAGCTGTCATAAATCAGCCCTGGGGTACCCTCTTTGTGTTCTGGCCCCCAAATCCTCAGAGTAACCTGTGAGCAGAGCAGCCTCAGCTCCTCTTTGGAACCTGCACGCACACACAGACCTTTTTCTGTGTTTCCTGCTTTCCAGCCTTTTCCTCATTATTGTGCATCTTTTGGAGCCCACCCCAGTTCTGCAGGGTTCTTCCAACTGCAAACAGCAGATCCAAAATGACAAATCCTGAGCTAACAACAGGAGAAAATTATTCCCATTGCTTCGGTCTTGTCCTTGAGATTAAGCTGCTTTCAGGCTGATGTTTGCCACTTTGATCATCACTGATGGGTGATTTTCCAGGTCTTTAATGGAAATATTGGAGGATTCAAAATTCCCTCTGAGTCTGTATTTTATTTTTGTTTGTTTTTTTGTTTTATGGCCAGTGTTTGGGAACACCTGCCAGGGCCAGAGCTGGTGGTGGGAGGCTGAAATAAACCTCATGTGTCACCTCGAGGGGCTTTGTGCAGAATCTGAATTAGTGGAGAGCTGTGCTCTGACACAAACTCAGGGACCAGTTCCAGACACAAATAACAGGACAGATCTGGGATTTTTGGGAGGCAGATTGCATCCCTCAGTTGCTATTGAAATTATAGCTGAGACTGAGTGATCCAGGTTCTTCCTCATCTTTGTTGACTTCCAGGGTTCATCAGCTGAACTCTGAGCTTTTCCCCTTATTTTGTTTCTGGCTATCTAAGGCAGATATTGTTATTAAAATATTTAATAAGTCTCCCTGGGAAACAGAAATTTACCTCCTGCACTAAAAATGTTTTTAAAGAAATTTTGACTGTCATCACAATCTGCAAAAATAATAAATCAGAGCCAAACTGTGAGTACTGGGAGAGCTTTTTAAAAACCTTAAAACCCAAACCTGGAGATGTCCTTAACCAGGTTATTCTGGGGAATGAGGGAATCCTGTTTTATGCACCCATAAACAAGGGGTTTTATTAAAGCAAACAAGCAAAATATTCTTATTTTGAAAGCAATGAGTTGTGAGCAATAGGTGACCAGAGAAAATGGGCAGGGAGGTCATGAGGTACAAAGTTATTTGGCTACAACTCTTATATTGTTCCCCAACGGAAATTTCATTCATGGAGCCAGCTGTTCATTGCAGTTTTGGCTTCTTGGGTTCTGAATCATCTGTGAAGCAACTGCAGTAATTGTTTGGTGGTTTTTTCATGTATCCATTATTTGCCAGTATTATTTTGGTCCCTTTTCCGTCTGCAGATGACCTTTTAAATAGAATGGTAAACTGTGACCTTCCAGGATGAGCACTCCCTCCAACAAGGTGACCTGTTCTGTGTGTGGAACTGCACAGATTTATTGCTCAGTGCTCCCTTCTATCCCCAAAATTATAGCTGGTATGAAAATTTTATCTATTTAAAACCCAGCAACTCAAAAAAAAACCCAAAAACACCAAACCCAAAAAAAGTGTATTTTCAATATCTTCCGTTTTAAAACATGTTTCAAATTTGGAGTGTTTGCAGCTTTTGAGGAATGGACAAATACGAGAGGTTGCACCTTCAGCATGGAAAACATCATCAAAATTGGGTTTTTCCAAACCTTTTTAGTGGTTTAAACAGCCTATCAGTTCATGGGAAAACAATGTCACAGAAGGGTTTTAAGGGAAAAAGCAGAAGAAATTTGTTTATTGATATTGGGAACGGGGCAGGAGACTGTCAATAGTGAAAACATCAGGAATTCTCTGTCTCTCTGACACCCCACCTCCTGCAATGGCCTCTTCTTGGCCAGCTTTTGGGAGAATCCATGTGGGAACAGGCTGTTGTCAAAGGACAGATGCTCCAAAGGAGCCATTGGGTTACAGAAATAAGGATGGAGCAGGATGCAGAGAGGGATGTTAATCTCACCTCAAATTTCTCCCTGGTCTGCTGGTGACATTTCCTAGAAATCCCTGGGGGATTGTTACACTACGTTTATTCTTGGAATAACAACCCCAGTTTCTCATCACTGATTTTGTAACACACCAGTGATTTGGCCAAGTGTATCTTTACACCCATTTTTATGTATTTTTGACTTTGCCAGCCTGCTCGTGAGGCCGTGGCAGAGCTCACTTCACACCCCTGCCTTGATGTTGATGTCTTTTAAAAGTTCAAATCCAGAATCCACTTTTGATTTTATGAGAGTTTATGAATGGCTGTTAATAAATCTGAGACCTGAGTGCCCTGAGCAGTTTCTGCAGCCCAGAGGTGAGGGAGTGGTTGAGCCACAAGTGAGAAAGGAGTGTGCTGGGGTGATTCACCTCTGCTGGAGGGATTTGGCTTCCTGCTAAAACAACCCCAGTGTGAAAAATATCTGAATGGTGCCTCATAAATGTTTTTGGGCCTGTGAATGCACTTTACACCTCCCTTGTCCTGACAGTGTGCAGTGAGCAGCTCAGCTTCTTTCTGCTGCAGTGAAACATGGGCTCATTTTCTTTGGGACAAAGCTGGCATCACTCACAGGTCTCACCAGAATGTCCCATGGTTTAGAAATGGTCTCTGATTTAACAGCCCAGAGATCTACCGTGGATAAACCTGAAAGGCTGCCCTATAGATTCTGGTCCAGACAATGTGAAGGAGATGGAAGGAGCCCACTGAGAAGAGAGACATTTGTTCCATGTCCCAAAACAACACAGTGCCCTCATTTCACCTGCTTCCCTATCAAAGTGTTTTGATGTCCTGGTTATTAGGATGTGTGGAGTCTTCTCTCAGTTTCCCAGACAAGTATAAAAGACTTTAAAGGATTTTTTTAACCTAATTTTCAATGCAATGATCTCAATTATAAACTGAGATATTGAAATTGCAATAATTTAGTGCTTGCTTGGTGTTTCCAAAGCGCTTCACTAAGGGGATCTCACAGTGCTGGGGGAGCTGCACTGTTAATTCTCCTCTCTGCTGAATGCTCAAAACCCACTTTGCAACCCCTCGTGATGTGACATTCACATTCCTTGAATATGATTCTTCTCCCAAGATTTTTCTCCTGGGAAGTTGAAAGGCAGTGAGAGGCCTCAGAGAAAAGGAAAACAATTCTTATCTCATTTGCTTCTCCTGTGTTGTGCTCATGTGGAATGTGTTTGGAGATTGTTTACCCACAGGTGATTGTTCCATTGGACTCCACTGTGAGTTGTTTTGACTCTTTGGCCAATCAGGGCCAAGCTGTGTCAGGACTCTGGAAAGAGTCATGAGTTCTCATTATTATCTTTTTAGCATTCAATAAGTATCCTTTCTGTATTCTTTAGTATAGTATAGTGTCACTATAGGACATGAAATAACACGACATGGACACGCAGCTCTCTCAAGTGTAAAAAAAGAATTTTTAATTTCTGACTCCAACATTTATAGATTTCCAAAAGCGACAGTGGATTGGAGGGTGACAGTGCCACCTCTCCAATGACACTGGACATACCAACAGTCCATCAAATTTCTCCTCCTCCATGAAAGGATGCAAAACAATAAGTTATTTACGTAAAGTGTGTCAGAAAGTTTGTTACAAGGATGTAAACATCAGAAGCCTTAGAAAAACAAAAAATGAGGGTGAACAGTATAGTAGAGTATTCTTTATAGTATAATAAAGTAATAAATTAGCCTTCTGAGAACACAGAATCAAATGCTCAAATGCATCATTGTCTTGGTTTGGAAAGACAGGAGTCCGCTAAGGAAGGCAGGAGCCTCCCCTGAAATGGAGAATGTAAACCCTCCCCACCCCTCTGAATTGCTATAAATTTTAAATTAAGGGGCTCTCAGGCAAAAATATGGGAGCAGGAAACAACAGTTCTTTAATAGGGAAGAAAAAATAAAAGGATAAAATAACCAATGCAGTACACTAGAACAGCACTGACAGAGTCAGAACCCAACCTGACACCCTGTGGGTCAGGGTGTTGGTGGCAGTCCCATTGGAATTGTGGCTGCAGCCCTCCTGCAGTGTCAGGGGTGGTTCTGTTGGAGCAAGGGGGATCTGTAGAGAAGGATTTATTCTTCCTCTGAAGATCCAGTGGAAGAAGAGACAGCTGCTGTTCCTCTGGGGAATCCCGTGGAGAAAGCCATGCCGGTGTCTCAAAACCTCTGGATTATATCCGGGTAGCAATGCTTGGCTCCTCCCTCTGGGCTCACATCTCCCCATGGGATGCTGTAGTTCTTATCAGACATGCAGTGACATTCAATAGCTGTTATCAGCAATGTCCCCTCCCGAGGGAGGTGTGAATGTGGTCACTCAAAGACAGAGATAAGGCAAACTGCCCACTTGACAAAGATAATCTGCCATACAGATGGCAATTGAAAACATCTTGCATTGCATTTTGGAACAATCATTCTCTCCCCTTGTTGGGGTAGCCTGCTTTTACAACACCTCGTCCCGCTTCCTCCGGCGGGATGTTCCGTAACTCACCTTACAGCGAACCTGACTTCCTTTTCTTCTCTTTGCAAAGGATTATGAGTACCCTCTTCATTCTCACAGCTCCCAGCAGCAGCAGAAGAGCGACCGGTGCCCGCCGCCGCCGCAGAGCCTGCCGGAGCGCGCCTGCGAGGTGCCCAGCTGCCGCTCCGACGCCGAGTGCCAGCGCCACAAGCGCTGCTGCTACAACGGCTGCATCTACGCCTGCCTCGAGTCTGTGCAGCCCCCGCCAGGTACAGGGAGCCCCGGGGGAGCCGGGAGAGAGGGGAGCTTGTGGGGATGGGGGTGGTGGTGGGGGTGGTCTTCAGGTGTGTTGGCGCGGGGTGGGAGGTTGGAGCGCGGGTTCTGTTCCGCACTTGGGGTTTCTGCGGGGTTGAGGAGTGAAAAAGGTGTCAAGGAAAGCTGGTGTGGCAAAATTTCCACTTGGGTGAGTTGTAGAAGCCACTCAAGGGCAGTTCTTTTCCTGGGATGGTATTTTCCATGCCCCATCCCTGGAAGTGTCCAAGGACAGGCAAGCTGGTGTGGCAAAATTTCTACTTGGGTGAGTTGCAGAAGTCACTCAAGGGCAGTTGTTTTCCAAGGACAGGCAAACTGGTGAGGCTGCTTGGATGAATTGTAGAAGTCACTCAAGGCCAGTTGTTTTCCTGGGATGGCATTTTCCATTCTCCAACTCTAGAAGTGCCCAAGACAAGCTGGTGTGGCAAAATTTCCTCTTGAATGAATTGTAGAAATCACTCAAGGCCAGTTCTTTCCCTGGCACAGCATTTTCCATGCCCCATCCCTGGAAGTGTCCAAGGACAGGTTGGATGAGTCTTGGATCAGCCAGGGATAGTGAAAGGTGTCCCTGCCCATGGCAAGGGATTGGAATGAGGTGATCCTTAAAGTTCTTTCCAACCCAAACCCCACATTCTGTGTTCCTGTGTTTCTATATTCAGGAAAAGAGGCAATCCTGGCCTGAATTAGTGCTGATAGAAGTGAGGCAGCCAGCTCACCATCCCCTGCCATGGGAGTGGGAATGGGAGTGGAAATGGGAGTGGGAATGGGAAGCAGCAGCTGCTTGAGCCTCTAGGACAGCAGGTTCTTGTGGCCCTGGACAACATCCGTGTCTCCCTTTCCACTGGGACAACAAAAACATGAATGTAAGTCCAAATCAGATCAATCCATCAGGCAGCCTCCTCACAGGCCCACAGAGGAAATCCATGACTTTTCCATAACACTGTGCCCTGTGGCTGCTGCATCTTGACGCCGTGGTCTCTTATTTCTGTCTCTGCAGTCCTGGACTGGCTGGTTCAGCCCAAGCCCCGCTGGCTGGGAGGCAATGGGTGGCTTTTGGATGGCCCAGAGGAAGTCTTACAAGGTACAGGACATTTCTTTGTCTTCTCTGCAATATCCATAATCCCACAAAGGCCCTGCAGAATGAATCCCTCATACACAGATCTTGCCTGGGATGTTGGGCTGCTGGGGCTGCTGGTACTTGTCTGGAGTTTCCACAGGAATAACTCTGTGTGGTGCTGGGAGCTGCTTTCTGCTGCAGTAAATACTTTTTATGGATATGGATTATCCAGCAGAGCGCTAGGAATGCTGCAGGGGCCTGGGCTTGTACCCATTCTTCAAATAATTAGAGATAAATCTTCCTTTTCGAAAAAGGCTTTGTCATCTTACACGTAATTTTCTGCCAGCTTCCTGATAGAGTGTGGGTGGACTTGGAATGGGAGATCCTTTAATCCAGAGTGGCCTCATCAGCCAGATGCCTTGGGCTGGGGCTGTGGCTCTTGGATCTGAAGGTGACTTGGACAGGAGCCCTGGCAAACTGCTGCAGAGCTGTGCCAACTGGGGCATCTAAATTTGGAGACTGACAATGAGATTGAGCTTCTCAGGTTCATTCCATAGGGAAAGGGTTTTATTTAATTTTTTACAATACCTGAAACTGAAATAAGGAGGGAGTGGGGAGGTGGGAAGAGAAGTTTTCTTCTGTGAGGCATTCCCAGGTGTATGGACACCTGAAGTTTTGGAGTTTTTCATGGAAAAGTTAACCCAGCTTTTGATCAGCTTTAGTCAGATCCAGGTAGTGCCAATAAATTCCCCTCTTTGGTCTTACACGGATGGTTTTAGACTGACTGATCCTCAACTCTCATCTATTCTGGAAACTCCAAGTTCTTGAAGAGAAAATTCTGCCTCCAGCTCATTGGGGCTGCACAGCTAGAAACAAGATAAAATAGGTTCCTCCTCATCCATCCTTGTCATGCTTATATTATTTGTTCTTATCTGAGCACCTTCATCTCAGCTTGAGGGAGTAATTAGGGAAGCAAGAACCATCAGTCATGGCATGAGAATTACAGCAGAGGTGCTTGAAATTAAAAATGGGAGGGAGGAGTGGCCCTACAGAGTCTGCACATGCAATGGCCACAAATACTGCCCAGGTCCTGCTTTGCCTTCCAGTTCTGAGCTGCACTTGCTGCCTGTCCCAGGTCAGAGTGGTGAAACCTCTGTTTGGGACAGGGGTGGCACTGCCTGACCCCTCAGTGAGTCACACCTGAGGTTTGGATTCAGCAGCAGGTCTGTGGGTGTGGAGCAGAGAGCAGAGCAGACCAGTGCCAGCTTCCTGCTCATGCTCCAACTCCTCTCCCAGCCCAGAGCCTGGTGGGACACACTTGTCCCTGCCTAGGGAGAACAGCCCCATGGGGGGATCATCCTGCATGGTGGGCACTGATGATGCCTCTTTGGGCTACCTAAAAACAGAGGTCAGACAAAATTAAGAGGGTAAAAAGCAGTTTATTTATATTTGTTGAAGGATCTTCAGGTGCATTTAGGGCAGACAAAGCCCCCCAGGGGCTACACCCAAAATGGACAATGGGTCACAGGCTTACACACATTTATAAGTTTGATCCATTTACATATTGGGGTCAATTGTCCAATTACAGCTTCAGGTTATGAAGTCCCATCCTCCTAGTTTGCTCTCCTCAATTCACTGTTGTTTGCACTTTTTGGGCCTGAAGCTGCAACGGTGTCCTTGGTCCTGGGGCTGGAAAAGGATTGTTTTGTCTGACTAAACTGTGAAGAGTTTATGTGAAGTTCGGAGTCACACACCAATGCTGTAGAAAATCTGAAAAATACAAAAGCTAAAAGAATTGCAGGATTACAAATACATGAAAAACACACAAGCTAAAACCCTGCAGCATCAGTGGTGGGTGGTGTCCACCCCACAGCTGGCACACAGGCTGCTCTGTGGGGAGGGTTTGTGCAGGGAATGAGGCTGAGCTGGAACAGGGGCTGGACAGAGTTAAAGGAATAAAGTAGGGATTTATTAGAAGGATCCTTCTTGGGCAGTACAAGAGCCAGGCCATGGCTACACCCAAGATGGACCCAAGATGGGCCCAAGATGGACCCAAGATGGACCCCAGATCACAACTTTTCATACTTTTATAAGTTTGGTCCATTTACATATTGGGGTCAATTGTCCAATTACAGCTTCAGGTTATGAAGTGCCATCCACCCAGTTTGCTCTTCTCAGTTCACAGTTTTTTATGCTTTTTGGGCCTGAAGCTGCAATGGTGTCCTTGGGCTGGAAAAGGATTGTTTTGTCTGACTAAGTCGTGAGGAGAACTTGCTAACACTTTATATGAAGTTCAAAGTCACACACCAAGGAAGTACATAATCTGAAAGATACAGAAGTTAAACTTAAGGCATCACACCAAAGAATTGCAGGATTACAAATACATGAAAAACACATTAAACTAAAACCCTGCAGCATCAGTGGCAGGTGGTGCCCACCCCACAGCTGGCACACAGGCTGTGGGGAGGGTTTGTGCAGGGAATGGGGCTGAGCTGTGCCAGGAGGGGCCAGCCCCCATTTCAAGGAGCCTGAGGTGGGGTGGTGGCCATGCTGGGGTCCCTGTGGGTGTCACAGCACGAGGGGTTTCTCTTGCAGCTGAGGCCTGCAGCACCACGGAGGACGGGGACGAGCCCCTGCACTGCCCCACGGGCTACGAGTGCCACATCATCAACCCGGGCAACACGGCCGAGGGCATCCCCAACAGGGGCCAGTGCATCAAGCTCCGGGGAAACCCAGGTGGGTCCGGGCAGGAAACCTCCCTCAGTGGGATGAGGCCCTTTTGTGACTCACAGATGGGGCAGCTGGGAGGCGTTTTAAAAACTTTTATTCCATTTTTGGTCTCAGGTGAAGGGTAAGACAATATAGATTTTATAATTCATGCCATCACAATCAGAAGCCAACTATTCCCTAATTACAATACACTTTAAGCATTTCTTGGCCTATCAGCTTTAGCCACACTATGCTGTAGATGCCTTAAAGCCAATAATCTAAAATTACCCCTTGTGGATCCCACTACAATGCATCTTTCACAGTTCTGTTTCTCCAAAGTACCCAGTCTTATTTGCAAGGCCACCCTTTGAAACTTGTTTCTAGCTCCATTTCTCTCTCAGCAATGTTTGTCCTATTCCATGGCATTTCTAAGTCAGCATTTCTTGTCTCAAGGTTTGCATACAGATGCACACACTGTGTGAGCTTTCTGTCAGGCTTTGAGAATTCTCTATAAATCTATTTGCCACATTTTCCCCTCTCTCTTGAATGGAAAAAACCTCTTGTGCATGCTGATGTTTGCAGGGCAGAAGCAGAAAGGAAGGGACCAGGACACCAGGACACTCATGCCAGTGTCCTCTGGGGCTGTGTCTGTGTGTGTTGTTACTAAACAGCACAAAAAATAGAAATATTTATAAGTTACTGCGTGCTTCAATGAGAAATCTGAGTTTTAAATTCCAGTTTTGTCTTCTGACTTTGCTTTCTGCATCCAAAACTTTGTTGCCTTCATTCTGCTGATGCATTTGCCCAAAAAAGAGTTTCATACATGCCAAAATATTTTCCAGGAAAGCTCATAGCATGTTTAGATATTCATTGAATGGTAGGATATGTACATTGGCACTGAGCTACAAATCACCTCAGATTTGCCATTTGTCAGTTTTGCCATTTGGTCACTGTAAAAAACAGGAGAAGCATCAAACCAGGTCTCTGAGCTGCTTCCAAAACAGATGAAGGGTTTTTCCATCATCTCTTTTATAACCTTTTCTTTAATAACATCCATAGTAACCAATGTAATGCAGAACTGTGGGGATCTTAGACATGAAGTATTTCTAAGGGCTTAAATAATTTTATAAATGGCAAACAGAACAACCTAGCTGGAACTTGAATTATGTAAAATGCTAAAAGATGGTCTGAAAGGTTACCCAAATTTTATTTCATTCGGGAAAGCCTCTGATTCCTTGACTTGTAGCTATTGAAAAGGTTATAAAATGCTAGTGGCAATTCCCACTCTTATGGCAAATGAGTTGTGTCCACAGAGCTCAGTAATCTCTGCAGTTTATGAGAGGTTTATAGCAACCCAAATTACTTCAGCCACAGAGGACTTTTATTTCCCTCATCGTGAGGTTATTTCCCTATCTCTAATTTCTCTGTGCTGCACATAGCAGGTCAGAGTTTAACACAAAAAATGGAGGCTGACTGGGTATGTTCTCACCATGAACCTTCTTTTCCAGATGGACACAACCTGAGGCATAAGTATTACAAGGAATATTTTGGTAAGCTTCTGGCATGAAGTGATTATTTATTATTATTATTATTATTATTATTATTATTATTATTATTATTATTATTATTATTATTATTATTATTAAGCTTTACCATTCTTGCAATGCTTACAAGCAATTTTCTCCTTATGAAATGAAGGTTTGTACGTAGAAAAAAAAAAATATTCTTTATCTTCAACTCTCTATGCCTTGGTCAGATATTATTTTAAGATCTACAATGTCCTGACTGTGGACTCTTGAGAACCAGAATTTTCAGCTGTGACAGAATGAGTTAAATAGTTCTCTGCCAGGGGAACCACCCAGTCCAATAATCTTTTTTATTATTATTTTATTTTTAAGCATATTTTTGGAGCTTTGCTCTTGGCCCAGGACTCCTCTGTGTTGCAGCTGAACACAGAGCTCTGTCAAAAGCAGGGTCTTGGAGTGTGGTAAGAGATAAGGGATGGCTGGAGCCCAGTGAATTCCCTCAGAGGTGTCAGGTCCCTCTCACAAATCTGGGGCTCCAAGAAAGCAGGAGCATCTCCCACATTTTTCCTCACAGTTCCAAAGCTCCTGGTTCCTCCCTCTTGGATCTGGATCAGATTGGAAGTGACATTCAGGTATAACTAGACAGCAGCTTTGACATAAGATTTCCAAGCAGCCAAATTTGGCCACTTTGGCTGTTAAAACCTTGAGAGGATTTCCTTTCCTCTCTCCCAGTGTGGGCTAGCCCAGCTATCTGTTAAATAATGATATCAATAAACCTGCACTGCTGAGAGAACCTAGAGAAACCATCGGCCACAGCCCAACCCAAAACCTGACTTTGCTGATGTTTGTTTTACAGGGAGCAATTCCAACAATTTGGTTGGCTATGTGAAAAACCAGCAGAAGCATTTAGGCTAATTGAAGGTGTGCCTGGGTAAGTGCCCTGTGAATAAAGGGAAAGCTGGGTGGAAATAGCTGGTGCTTAGAATGCAATTATTCACAGAAGCATTGTCTGAGGGTGGTATTTCCTCTGAGTAAAATGCTGGAGTAAGGACAGCACCTTAAACCCTGTGCAGGGGCATGAAACACTCTCATTCCACCAAACACACCTGATTTCTTGGCAGAACCTTTGCCTTGTGGGCATTTAGAGGATGAAAAATAATTGGTGTTCCTTAATACTTTAAACTTTGTGTTTAGAGGCTTCTTCTAGCACAGATGTAACTGGGCCTGCCAGACAAATTAAAAAGTTGTTTATTCTGGCCTGACTGCAAAAAGGGTCAGTCTTGCAAATCCTTCAGCACATGGGGGGTTTTGTGGGATAATTTTCTGTGTGTGAACACTTGTGCTGAGCAGTGGCACCACTCATGTGAGCAAAGGCACATTGATCTGGCCAGAGCCAAGCCAACAGCAAAAGCTCTGTCTGTTTTATCAGCCTTGCATCAGGCAAGAATGAAAATATTTATTACACCAAAAGTTTTGTCCCAAAATGGTTTTCTCAACACTTTCAGCTTCACTTTAAAGTTAGCTTGGGTTTAGCTGGGAGTTGTGAAAACAAAGAGTTCAGTACCTACGTCAGGCTGGCTGTTAAGATTGCTCAGCTACTTAAGGACAAGTTCTGTGCAAACATCCTAGGAAGGATAAATATTTTAATTCCTCTTCCTCTTTCTTTTTCTTTTGTTGTTTGGTTTTCACCCAGCTGGACCACTCTGTCAAGGAATGCTTTACCCAGCAGCTTTCTGGTCCCAGATCTCCACATCTCCAGCACCCCCTGATCCCTGCCCATCACTGACAAAAAAATTCATTATCCAAGGAACAGGATGAGTTCAGATTTTAGCCCCACCAGGAAGGGGAGAAATGTGATCCCCTGAAGGAAACCACACTGCTTATCAGCTGCCCTTCTACAAATGAAATGCAAACAGCTCCAAGGGATCCCTGAAAGCCACAGTGCCATGATCAGGCTGCTGACACAGACACAGCCCTTCATGTGCTTGTTGTGGCCAATTCAGATTTCAGGCCTGTGAACACAACCCAGTGATGTCAGAATTCTACCTAAATATCATCTCCAAGTTGCTTTAAAATAGGTGAGACTAAAGAGGTTCTCTGGATCAAATCCAGTGCCTGCCTGTCTGGAGCAACCCCTTTAAAGAAACCTTTTCATCAGCTTAAAATTCAAAGAAACCTGCAAAGAAACCTTCTTTTTCTGTTTACATCCAGATAAAAACCAGCTTGACACCCACTCTAAACAGCTAAACCTGAAGTTTTAAAAATTTGAGGAAGTTTAAGCTAGGAGCAAAACCAGCTTTATAAATATTCTGAGGTTACTTTCCTCTTCTCAGTCTGGTGAGCTGCAGATTGAGAGTTAATAATGGAACAGATTCCTTCCTACGATATCCAGGCTGACACACAAATGCATGCCAGGTTTTGTAATGTGCTGTTTTTAGCCAGCACAGTTAATAGTCACAAAATCTGGGGGTTTGTACCTGCAAAATCTCAGCAAGAGGCCTGAAGTCTGGATAATTTGTTAAATGTGTTAGAAAATCAAACCCAGGATAAATTTGTGTGCTGAAAAGGATTGTCTGGCAGATGGGCCACTGCTGCTCAGGAGTCCTGAACCTTTGTGTTGATTTCCCTAAATCCTTAAAGTCTGGATATTGGTATTTGGGCCTCACAGCTTCTTTTAGCTGTTTACCATTATGCAATGGAAAACACATTTTCTATTAAGGGTTTCCTTTCCTGTGGCAGTCCTGAAGGGACAGTTGCATTTATTGTGACAAACCAGCCAGAATTGTCTGGCAGAAAAGCCACATTTGCTCCATGGTTTAGTCCATGTCCCCATCTGCCTGCATGAAATTAACATTTTCATTTGCACAGTAGTAGCACTGCATGTAAATACCCAATTCACAAATGCAAGCCCCTGCTTCCACTCACAAAATACAGGATTTTTTTTTCCCACTCACTAAATGGCTTAAGCCAAATCCAAGACACCTATAAAACTCGTGATACTTTGCACATGACATTTGCAGCTGGAGAGATGGAAAGTGCCAAACTGCTCTTCTGTTTCCTATTCTAAACACACTCCTGGGTGCTTTACAGAGCAAAGGAACAGCTGAAGGGCTCCACATTTTCCTCAATATCTCCATTTGTTGAACTCACTCTTTTCCAAAGTGCAAGATATTAAATGCAGCACCATATTTGGGCAGAGCTGTTTCTAGAATTTTATCCTATACAGATTCCTGCAGTGAGATCTTAATTCCTGCTTGGACATAGGAGCCACAGAACCAGAGAATTTTGGAATGGTTTTGGAAGGGAGTTTGAAGCTCATCACCTTCCACTAGACCAGGTTGTCCAGGCTCCAATCCATATTTTATAGTTCCAGTCTGTGTTCAGACGAGAAACTTGTCACTTGTCCTACTGCAGCCTCGCTCCTCTGTGCTGCTCAGTGAAATGGATTGATTTTGTTCAGCATTACTTCCTGCAGGAATAAAAAAATCAAATTCTGATTAAATGAGCAAAGCCCTCCAGTGATCACCGCTGGCCCCAAAGGGTAAATGCCAAAATGTTCTATTTTAAACTAAAAAATTCCTAAAACCTTGTGAGAAGTTAGTTGAAAAACTGGTGGTGTGCATTCACAAATTCGAAAGATTAAAACTTCAAATCTCAACCTAATCTCTCAAAGCAGCCCAAAATATGCTTAATTTGAGTGGACACATTCACTTCAGTGTCTGTTTTCTTTGTAGCTGCAGAGGCACATACCTGACCACCTGGGTGGGACAGTGCAGGTATTTTCTGCTTGCAAAAGGAATTAAAATTAAAAAAAAAAAAAAAAGAAAATCGACAAATTAATAATTTGATGATGAATTTCTGTTTACTGGGTGTTTCACAGCCATCACCCTTCTATAGTGGTGCTATAATGCTCAGGGGGATTTTTCCAAGTTAATTCAAGTTATTAATTGTCAAACTCAGAAGCAAAAGCCACAGAAGGGACTTGACAAAGTGCTGTGTTTGCAGCAGTGAAACACCGAAATGTGAATCTCAGACACTGAAATGAAAACACAGAGCAGGTGAGCTGTCCTCAGCTGCTCTGCTCTCCAGAAACAGATGCTCCATCAGCAGCCTGGTGCAGCACAGTAGGAAATGCCTGGTGTAGGATGTTTTTAACATTTTCATGACCACTCTGCAGCGTTTGGTGCTATGATAACCTTCCAGTGTGTCACTGAGTGCTGCACTGCCCACAGCCTCCCACATCCCCAAGGATCTGGGCAGCCCCAGGAGGCCCCTCCCTGGTTTGTGCTGTTCAGGTTCTGCTTTGGTGCTCAATAAAAAGTGACCAGTCTATTTTTCAGCCCTGCTGAGTTTCTGTTGTGTCTTTTTGATGTACTTTCAGCTTTGGATTAGGGGAAAAAAATGGAGAAAACTTCTCAATTTTAGTTGTTGGGAGAACATAACACAAGCGTAGGGAGACAAAAGTCATTTTGTCCACTGGGAGAAAGGTGATAGACCCCAAAACAGAATCACAGAATCACAGAATTTCTAGGTTGGAAGAGACCTTTAAGATCATCGAGTCCAACCCATCAAAACACATCCACCACCTCTGTCCCCTTCCAGAGGGGCCCCTGTTTTGGGTCAGACCCTCAGTTTTTGGCATTTGCACTGCCCACAGAGGAGCTGGTGGACAGTGATGTCCCAGGAGAAGCGACCCTTTGCACTGGGGCAGTGCTGGGGCTGCCAGCTCAGGTGCTTTGGGCTGCCCCAGCACTGCCCAGGCAGCTTTGCAGGAGCCTCAGGGGGTGGAGAAACCAAGCAAGGTGAAGGTCAGAGCTGGGCTGTGCCCACTGCAGGACAGAGCTGGCACAGGAGAGAGGCTGGGCTGTTCCCAGCCTCCACCACCCACCTGTCCCACCCAGGATCCTGCTCTACCTGCTCCTCAGGAGGGACAGGAGTGCTCCTGCTCTGCCCTGACAGCACAGCAGGGACAGGAGCTGCCTGCAGCTGAGCCATGGGGACAGCAGCAGGGCTGGCACTTGGGAAGGGCTGGGGGGTTCAGGTGAGCCCAGGCAGCTCCAGGTGTCAGGGGAGCTTCTCACTGTGACAGGAAAGGTGTCCTTGGGACCACCCAGACCTCTCGTGGTCCTTGGGATCCTTGGGATCACCCAGACCTCTCGTGGTCCTTGGGATCCTTGGGATCATTGGACCTCTCGTGGTCCTTGGGATTATTGGACCTCTCATGGTCCTTGGGATCACTTGGACCTCTCATGGTCCCTGGGATCCCAAGGATCACTTGGACCTCTCGTGGTCCTTGGGATCCTTGGGATCTCTTGGACCTCTCATGGTCCTTGAGATCCTTGGGATCACTTGGACCTCTCATGGTCTTTGGGATGACTTGGACCTCTCATGGTCCTTGGGATCGGATCCTTGGGATCACTTGGACCTCTCCATTCGGATGAGGAGGTCACAAAGGGTGTTCACCTAACTCCTGTCTCCTGCTGGGAATTGTGACAGCAACCAAGAACCTCAGCTTTCAGGAGAATTATTTGTTCGGTGAACACCACAAAATCATGGTTTAATTTCAGCTCATTTCCACACCAATGCAGGCAAAAATGGTTTCTGCTGCTGTAGTTTTGCAGTGATCTTTGAGGAAAAAGCACAGCATGACCTGAGGCAGTGTCTGGAGTGACACTGAAGTGCTGCCAGGGCATCCCAGGAACCGACAATGGGATCAACAGAAGGAATAACAAAATAGAACTTCAAGTAGTCTACTCCTACCACCAGAAGAATATAAAATAATTGCTGATATAAAATATAAAAAATAAAATAAACCGAACCAAAATAAAATAAAATTATAATATAATAATAAAATAAGAATATAATAATATAATGTATAATATAATATATCATATACAATATAATATATAAAATTTATTATATGTAATATATAATTTATAATATATATAGAATATTTCTAAATAATACCACTCTCAGGAGTGTCTTGGTCACCTTCAGGAAGTTTTCCATAGTTTGCTGAGCAGTGAAGAAGCCTCTGAGGTTTGACCAACCCATAAAGGAGTTTTTGGAGGCTGGAGGTTTCTCTTTGCCCGTGGCACAGCAGGGGTTGGCTCGTACAGGGGGTTATTTTCTTCTCCCACCTCACCCTGGCTGCACAAGCTGGATTTCCCCCTGGAGGTGGGGTTGGGTGAGCATTGATTGTCTCTGTGTGGCAAAAGGATTTACTGCATCATGTAGGATCCTTTAAGGGTGAATTAAAAAAAAAAAGAAACAAACAAAAAACCAAAACCAAACAAAAACAAAACAAACAAACAAAACAAAAACAATTAACCAAAAACACTAAACCCAAAACAAACAAACAAAATCACCAACAAAAACCAACCAAACAAAAAAAAAGACAAAAAAAACCAAAACAACTTTTTCTGGTGAGTCTGCAGAGGTAAATCCTATTTCTTCCCATTATTTTCTCCTTGTTATTTTTCCATGCAGACAAAATAGCAAGAACAACAAGAGAGGCTGTGTAAAACAAAAAAGATTTTTAGAGAGTTTCCCAGGCAGAGCTGTAGAGGGTGGGGATTGTTCCACTCATCCTGAGTCCCCCACCAGGTGAGTCTCTCAATTTAAGCAATGGAAACTGTGCAAAAAGAAACCAAAAGCTTCCATTAAATTCCTCTTCCTTGCCTATTACACACCTGGGGACAGACCTATGGATTTTACTCAACCTTGATGGGACAAGATGTTCTTTGCTTTAAAAACCAGGAGCACCCAGGAAAATCCCAACCCTAAAGTGAAGTGTTTGGATTTTTGGGTTGCAGCAAACTCCATTCTACCCGTGCAGAAGAGATTTTTTCCCTCAAGGTGGCACAAGAGGAACAAAAGTGCAACAAGCCTGGTTCTCGTAGGGGAGCAGGTGAAGGAGCTGTGAGTTTTGAGCTCACAGCATCATAATTTTGGGCTCAGGGGGTCTCAGAGAATGGTTCCTTTGCTGTGTGTGTCTTCATAACAGATATTTTCTACTTAAAAGACAAAAAAAAAAAAAAAAGAAAGGTTTTCCAAATAATCTCCTTAGAACTGGAGCTTTATTATCCAATTAAATAGGAAATACTGTAAGGGCACTGAAATTGGGCTGTGTTATGTTTTTAGAGTGTGAAAATGATAGAGTGAAAAAATACAACTCGTATTAGTGTTGTTTTCTTAACATTATAGTCCTGATTCAGTCTCTTCCCAACATTTTCTGAGCCATGGGACAGCAAAATACATTAATTTTGCATTAGATTTCCTAACATGCAGAAATCAACAGCAGCAAGAAAATTAAACTTGAGTCTGTTCACCAATTTCTCAGAGTGAGGGGCAAACAGCAACATTATTTTCCTGCATTTATTCCATCTCATCAAATATCATTTCCCATAACAGAACTGAGGGAACACAAAGATGAGAGAGAGGGACGTGGTCCTGAGCCCAAACCAGGCTGTTCCTCCCCAGTTTGCTGGGTAATAAAACAGCCTGCACTGATTGTTGTGGTGCATTATTGTACTCATCAACACATTTTTCTCCTTTTCTGTGTCCTTTTTGTCTTGGAATTTCTGCCAGTCCCACTCAGGCTGTTGTTCCCCCTCCCTACCCCAGGGTGTGGCCGTGGTGCAGATTCTGGATTTTGCTCTTGGAGCTCCATGAGTCTCTACAAGCAGCAGGGCTGTGCCAAGGGGATGATGCTAAATAAGGAAAGGATCAGCCTGTTGTTTAATTAGCCATGGTGGCTAATGAGGGCCACGCTGGGCACAGGCACACCATGCACAGCACAGCCCCAGGATGCTCCTCCTGGGCAGCAGCTTCAGGGATGATGGGTGAGGATTTGGGGTGGGAAAATCAAAAGTGAAACCAAAGGGAAATTTTCTTCCTACCTGCCTAGAAAGGGGGAAGATATTTTCCACCACTTTTCTGGGAGGAACACAAGGATTTGGAGTGATGTTAAGGTTGTGGAGACCACAAACAGGCTTGGGTGGGCAGGGGGAGGGATTCCCTGGCAGGCAGTGCTGCTGTGCCTTGTCAGGAGCTGCCAGAGCCAGCTGGACATGCTCCAGCTCCTTGGAAAAGCTGCACAAGGAGGGGAAACCAGTTCAAGAGCACAAATGAGCTCAGAGAGGTTTCACCTTCTGATTCCCATACGATAAAGTCCAAATTCCTCTGTATCTGCTCCAAGCTCTGGCTAAGCACCTTACCTAAGCCCTGGGCAGGGCCTGGATGTGAGATTCCCGAAAATCAGAGCCCAGCATCACCGCTGGCTCCTTTCCCACGGGAAGGAGCGCTGTTGGGTGATGCAGGAGTTCGTTCCCTCCCTCTGCCTGACGCATCCTGCTCAGATCCTTGCGAAAGAATTGCTCAACCGCGGGAGTCGGGAAGCCCCAGTTGGGTTTACAAGGTCCCGGCTCCTTGCAGCGTTTCCCAATCGCTGTGTTTTCCTCCCAGGCTGGGAAGAAGCCACTCCCTCCCTCCACAGCACCTCGATGGGTGCTCTCTGTAGCTGCTGGTGTGGCCCAGGAGCTCCTCAGCTTTTGCTGGAGCTGGTGGGACCCGGGGGATGCAAACAGGATGCAGATGCTCCAAGGAAAAGCAGCGTTTTGGTGAGGGTTTGGGCACCACGGGCTGTCACAGAGGTCTAGGGGCTCGGCCTCATCGTGGTCCAGAGCAAAATAAATGTGCAGTTTTCTGGACATCGTCCTTGGAGGAAACTCTCTTGTCCTGCAGAAAAGTGCACATCTGGTTTTCTCTGGCTGGGAATGACTTTTATTCCCTCGGTGCAGTTTTTACTGTCAAAGGAGGATCTGAATCTCCCAGGTTACACCTCAGAGACAGTTTAAGGGTAAGTGGATCCTGCAGTCACAGTGCCTGGGGGAGGATGTCGATCTCCTGGGGCAAACCAGAGCGTGATGCTCCCTGACAGGCAGCCATAAATCTTTGGGAATGATGCAACCCAGTGCACTTTATCAATCCTAGAATCACAGAACCAGAGGATAGAGAGCTGGAAAGGATCCACAGGGATTATCGAAGCCCAGCTCTGGACATCAAAGTCCAGCCTTAGCTGTGTGTCAGGCTTCACCACGAAAGCACAAATGAAACACTGTGGGTTTGATAAATGATCATTACAGATCCCCACATCACACCTCCATGATGTAAACACTTCTAAATCCCGGCGTTGTGCTGACTGGAGCGTTTCCTAAGGAGAACCATCCCAGCCTGGAAGTTTACAAACAGGCTGGGCCGTGCATGTAACCTATCCCTGGCCAAACACCTTCCCTGTCTCCCCGCCGACGCTCCTCCCGCAGCAATCCTTCTGAGGGCGGAGGAAAAACCCCAACCTGCTCTTCAGGTGCCCATGGAGGTGTGCCTCGTGTCGCAGCCCGGTGTCACACACAGCCAGCCTTCCCGGGCGGCTTTTATGGGAGCAGCTCGCAGGGCGCGCACCTCCCTGCGGCTCCGGCGGCCGAGGGGAGGAAGGCGTGACTTGGCGGCAGCTCCAGGTGCCTCTGTCTCCCTGCAGGTAACCCCGAGCTGCCGGGGAGACGGAGCCAGCCCTGCTGCTGCTCCCAGCCTGCTGATCCCGGTGGTGCCACCCCGCTGGTCCCGGTGGTCCCGGTGGTGCCACCCCGCTGGTCCCGGGGCGCTCCGCAGCGCGGCGCGGCGAAGATGGGCCAAGGGAGCATCACCAAATTCTTCCAGAAAAAGTCGCTCCTCCGCTTCGTGCAGAAATATCAGCCCCTGGGAAGCGGCGAGCCGGAAGAGGAGGTGAGGATTGCCTCTTGCCTGGACCTGCTGGAATAGTTTGTGTGGTTGGGACCTGCTCTGTGCGCTTCTTCTGCTTTGTCCTGCCGGTAATTCGAGATCGCTGTGGCTGCGCTGTCCCCGCTCCGTGCGAGGCTCCCGCAGCAGGAGGATGAGGTGGGTGCTGTTTGCCAGGGTCAGAGCCGTGGGGAACCTTGTTTCTATGCAGCAATCCAAGAGCTGAGGCCCGAATCCTGCCCAGGAGCTTTGTTCCCTGCTCTGAGGAGCTTCCGAACCAAGGAAGAGCGTGGGGGAGCCCTGGAGTGCCATGGGAGTGTGGGCACGACAGGGGAAATGGAGAGCAGGGTTCCCCTGTCCCCAGGGTACCCTTGCCACCAGTGCTGGTCACTGGCAGAAGGGCTGTGACCCTGGGGCTGTGACCCTCAGGATGTGACCCTGGGGCTGTGACCCTCGGGCTGTGACCCTGGGGCTGTGACCCTGGGGCTGTGACCCTTGGGATGTGACCCTGGGGCTGTGACCCTGGGGCTGTGACCCTCAGGATGTGACCCTGGGGCTGTGACCCTGGGGCTGTGACCCTCAGGATGTGACCCTGGGGCTGTGACCCTGGGGCTGTGACCCTCAGGATGTGACCCTGGGGCTGTGACCCTGGGGCTGTGACCCTCGGGCTGTGACCCTCGGGCTCTGACCCTGGAGCTCTGACCCTTGGGCTGCTCCTGCACCCCTCTGTGCTGTTCCTGCAGTCAGATCTTGTAGCCAGTGGCCAAAGAGAGTTTTGGCTCAGACTGCAGAGTCCACTAGGAAATATTGCTTTCCTTTCCTGAAAAATGCTGCACTGTTGTGCCCTCCCTGTCCTCAGCACAGATGGAGTGGCCAGTGGTGGTTTGGGTGACATATTTGCTGTTCTTCTTGGTTTTTCACCACAGAATCTTCCAGTCTGGGATGATCTGACTATTTGCTTGGCACAAGGCTCCCACGGCTCAAGCCCCAGTTTTTCTGGCACGTGGCAGATGGGTTGGGTGCTCTGCCACATGAACCCCATTTGTCTAATTCCTTCAGCACGTGGGCTTAGCCCTTACTCCCATCCAATGAGTTCTAACCACACACTTGGAGAGATTCATGAGCTTTTCCTGAGTGACTGAAGCCTTTCTCAGCTATCATTTCAGCTAATCCCCTTTCTGAGTCTCGCCTGTCCAGTGTGGGGTGGGTCAGTGCCACAGGGAGAAGAAAATGAGACATTGAACTCTCACCCTGTGCAGTGCATGGGGTGATGCTGCTCTGCACTGCTCACCCAGAGCTCAAAACCCCAGGAAAAGAAGATCTTGATGAGGTTACAGAAAGTCCCTGTGCCCTGGCTTGGTGGGCAGCTGAGATTTCTGATTGCACGTAGGCAGGAGGCCACTGGCAATTTAGGCTGGCTTGATCTTAGGCTGCACTATTTATGCTGTGCCAAAATAAATAGTGACATGTATTTGCTTCCAAATCTAAACCCCTCTTGAATTTTAGCTCTGGTCCTTGCAGAGAGTGGTCTGTGTGTAACAGAGGAGGGAGGTGAGGAGAGCTTTGGCATGGGGTAGGAGGTAGACAGCACTGTAAAATGGAAATAAGAACTTGGCAAATCAAGAACTTATTCCCAGAGTATGATTTAGGCTGGTAAATGACTCATTTTCCCCCTACTTGATGGCATTTTGCTACTTCACTTGAAAATAGTTGCAGAGTACTTTCAATCTTATGTGCTAAATATAAAATATATAAAAGTAAAATATAAAATAATATAAAATAAAAATATATAAAAATATATATAAATATATAAAATATCTATTAAATATAAATATAAATATAAATATAAATATAAATATAAATATAAATATAAATATAAATATAAATATAAATATAAATAATTTGGTCATAGAACTGTGCTGGGCCATGAATGTGTGATTGCAGGTGATCTGATGGGACTCCAGGCAGGAGAAATGGCCAAGAGTTTGTGAGGAAATGCCTTCCCCAACATTTCCTGTGAAGGAAAGTGCCAGAGCTGTCACTGTGGGGCGGTGACCAGCTCACCTGTGGCCATGGTGTTACCTGGAGATGGCAGAGCACACACCCAGCCCTGTCCAGGCTCTGCTGGGCATGGTTTAACCCTTTCCTGCAGTGCCCCATTCAGAACCAGGGAATTCAGTCCCCAGTTCAGGGGAATTCTTGTGGGGCTGATTTCCACTTTAGGAGAACTGTTTCCTGCAGAAATCTGAAGAACAGCCAAAGATTTTTCTTCTGAGCATCCCAGTGTGTGTGAAAGTGGGAGGAAAAGCCTGGGCACTGCTTCTTTACATCCCCCTTTCCCTCTGCCCACGTACCAGGGGCACCCCCAGTGGGCACAGCCCAGGGCAGGACTCTCAAGGGGCTGCAGCTGGGTGCTTCAAATCAGCTTTACTGCAAAACCTGGGGCCTTTTGCACAATCAAAGGCACCGTTTTGAGGTTTGGATCTGCAAGCAGGGGGACCAGGTCTTTGTTTCATGTAAAAAACATTGAATTCTGTTGGCAGATGTGCAACAGGGGAGTGGGAATTTGTGTGGGAGGTGCAGAAATGGTGGTGGTGGTGGTGGGAAAGGGCTGGGAGCTTGGAGAAGGAAGGCCAGCAAGGCAGCTCCTCACCTGCAGGGCTCAGGGCTGCTCTGGGCTGGATTCTGCGTTCTGCCTGCACCCCTGGAACATGGCTCTTTTTGCCTGCCATGTCCACCCAATAAAAAAGAAACGTAAAAGGCTTTGGAGAGAATGGTTTGATTAATTCATTGGATTTTTGGCAGGATAAAGTTTAATATTTGGAAAGGCTTCATGTAATCTAAATAACCCAGCCCACTCTGGATTGCAGTCCATTAGCTGCTCCAAAGTAACCTAAGACAGGGAAAAGAATATGCAAAGCCTCAGCAGAGGCAGAGGTGGGGGAAAATCCCGAGGACTGATATTTTGGGCTGTTTGCCAGAGTACACAAAAAAGGCTGTGTGCTCTGCAGAAAGGCCCACACTCTCTTTCTTCCACATGGGCTGCTCAGTGGCACAATTGATGGATTGTTTTGGGATGAGGGATGCTCAGGTACCTCCAAGGTGGCTCCCAGCCACACCAGCTGCTCTTTACAGCCCCCAGTATCTCCTGATCTTGCAAAGCAATAGATAAACTGATAATTCCCCTTTTGTTTTATATTATATTTGTTATATTTGTCTTCCTACCCTGCTGTGTGGAGTCTGTGCTCTTGTGCAGAAGGAATAAAGGTTATAAATGTAAATGGATATTGTGGATAAGCCACATCTGCTTTGCAATGTAAATACAGAAGCCAGGAGAGGTTTGTTTGGGAAGGGATTTGCACAGGACACTGCCTGGCACCCCACATCCACAGGGTGGGATGGGACTGGGGCACAGGGGCTCTGCAGAGGCAGCACATGCAGAGGAGGAGGAGGGAGATGGGGCTCCTGTGATGCATTTCAGGGGCTGTTCTGGTGGGAATAGCTGTGCCATGCTCATGAGGGAGAAGCCCTGTATTGGGAGAACTCGTCCCGGTGAAGCTGTTCCTGTCACAGCAGCCCCTGGCTGCCAGGAGCAGGAGCTGCTGCTCTGGAGAAACCACAGAGGGCTCAGACACATCCAGAGCCTTTGGCATCTATTTCCTCCACACCTTTTTGAAGGTAAATATTGCTGATAGAGCTGGGCCCTGCTTCCCTTGGGGACTGCAGGCATGTTATCTTCATGTCCACGTCTCTTCCTGCCTTCCAGCTGCTTTTATTAAAATTTAAACTCCTCCAGGGCAGAGCTGTACCTTGAGACTTGAGTGTGTCACCTGCAGCACAGAGGAGCCACATTAATCAGCCTGGCAGTGAATTCCAGGATGTGTTTATCCATGGCAGCCTTGTGTGTGCTTCCCACCAAACCCTTCCATCTTCATAAGTGGCTTTTTGGGATTTCGGTGTCTGGATGTCAGGAAAGTTACAGGGAACTGATGGATTTGTACAAGCAGCACAGCCAAACAGGTGTATAAATCAAATAAATCCCCCAAAGAGGGATATAAATTCAATAAATCATGAGTTTTAAACATGGAAGGGGTATTTTTGTCCCTTCTCAAGAGGTCTGTTAAGGAGATGTGGAAATAAGGGTGATGTCCAGTGCTAGGATGGCTCAAAAAGGGGAGAAGTGCTGCAGCTTCTCTGGGCAAAAGGGGGTCACCAGCTTGAGGGAAATGTCAGGAAATGGCCCTAAAAAGGGGCTGCAACAGATGGATATGCTAAAGCTTGATCCAGGAGCAGGGCTTAGAGATGGTCTGAGCCCTCCAGAAACCCCAAGACTGAAACCAACTCCATGAGAAAACAGCCAAGGACATTTTCTGCATTTATCATTTTCTGCATTAATGGTTTTCTGCATTAATGATTTTCTGCATTTATCTCAGGCTTTAGATTGCAAAACCCTGCATGTTCCTAGAAATCTCCTGAATATTCAAGTCCCCAAATGCCCCAGCAGGAGGATGAGCCGGACCTGAGTGCATCCCACAGCAAACATTCCAGGGTGCTGGGAGCTGGTGCCCAATGCCTGCCACACTCTCTGGGGGTTCCATTTTTAATGAGCACACACTCCTGTGCTTTATGGATGTAGAGAAAAGGAAATGGAGCTCCTGTCCCTTGGGAAGGGGGAGATTGCTCCCTCTGTGTACTCAGCCTGATCACAGTGCTGTCATCATGGGCCTGGCAGAAATTCTGGGGATGCTGCTGCTGTGGGAAGTGCATTTTAGAGAAGGAAATGAAAGGAATTGAAAGGGAGAGGTTGGGATGCTGAGGGTTTGGGCTGCCTGGATGGGGCAGGAAGGGTTTACCCTGCTTGGAGGAGCTGCAGAGTCAGTGGTGGAGCAAAACAGCCCTGGACACAGGAGGGGAGGTTTTGCTTCTCCTTCTGGCTCACATTTTCAGTTCATTTATTATGTTTTTAGGAGGGGAAAGGTGTTTTCCGTGCTCTGAGCATCGAGTCTGGGCTGTGAGACACTGGCAGGGGACAGAGCTGCTCTGGGCAGGACACTCAAACAGCACCAACCTTTCCTGATCAGCACAAACCTTTCCTGATCAGCACCGTGAGCTTCCCTTTGTGGCTCCCCAGCTCCTCACAGCCTCTCTTCCCCCACGAGAACCTGCCCCTGCCTTTAAGCCTGCACTCGGGATTAATTAGAGCTGGTATTAAAGCTCTGAGATTTGGGATGTGTTGTAGTGACTGAAGGAGCCCAGCTGGCAAGGGGAGGGAAGGGAATGGGATGAAGGGAAGAAGCAAGGAGGTGCTGGAAAGCTTTAATTAACACTGCTCTCACCTGACGAGTGCTTTGCTGTGTTTACTCAGCCCCAGGAGGAGTGTGAACTGAAAATCATCCAGCAGGAGCAGGAGGTGGCAGTCCTGCCCCCGAAGGACGCCTGTAAATGCCACAAGGAGGACTTGGCAAGAGCCCTCAACGTAAGGATTTGCCCTTGGGAATGTGGGATCTGCCTGTGGGAAGGGCCTGAGCTGCAAAATCAGCCTTTAATTGCCTTGCAAACTCCTGGAGTGCCCAATCCCTCTGCCTTTTTGTGGGATGGATCCTCTGAGGGTCCCCACTGTCAGGGAAAGCTTCAGTGCCTGACTGTACTTTGGATTCTGACCTCAGTATTTTTTAAATCCAGGCAGAATAGATTTTATCCCTTCTCATTTTGTTCCCTTTGAGTTTTGTCAGGCTGTATTTATTTTTATTTTCTCTTTAAATACACAGTGCAACCAGAGAATCCTTCTTTCTTTTACTATTTTAGATTTCTAATTCATCATCTATGATATAATTTCTCCCTTTTAGAAATATACTTTCTTTTAAATTAACTTGTGCTTACTTCATGAGTTTCTGTGGTGGTTGATGGTAAAATTTTATAGTTTAACAAAAATATATATTTAAACAGAAAAACAACAGACAGATTTTTTTTTTTTTTCATGTGGGACTGAGCCATGAAGATCTTGCCTAGTCTGCTAATAGGGGTTTAATATAAATTGGGCATAATAAGTTTTCTGTAACTATAATATGAAATGGGTTTGGGTTTTTTTCCCCTCTAGGTTGATTTACAGACTGGACTCTCTGAGTTTTCCGTGCTCCAGCGCCGGTCAAAACATGGCTGGAATGAATTTTCAGTAGAGAACACAGAGCCAATATGGAAGAAATATCTGGACCAGGTGAGGATTTTCTGCACAGATCCTCATTTCTTGGCAGAAACAAAACCTGGCTGGGTTTTGCTGAGCGTGTGCCTGCATTGAAATATTCAGGGTTTCTACTTCCAGAGGCTGAGCCTTGGAACAGGCTGTGCCCTGGGCACAGGAGCTGCTCCTTCCCTTGGGAAAAGCCACTGTGAGGCTCCACTGCAGCTCCCTGAGGGTGCAGATAACATCTGCAAACAGAAATGGACCTTTTTATCCCCACACAACCCACAAATCAAACTGTAGATCAGATTGCTGGAGTATATTTATTCCCCTTAAGGCAAGTGAGAAATTTGTGAAAGGTTTGAGGAGAGCCAGTGGTGGCTAGAAGATGCTCTGGTTTTGGAAGATGCTCAATTTGGAAGATACTCTGGTTTTGGCTGTCCCTTCAGGAAAGGGGCAGCTGTGGAACTCAGGGGAGTTTTAGGGTTGGTGCCTTGTGAAGGCTGACCCAGAACAGAGACTAGGTGGAGATAAAGTAGGGATTTATTCAGAGGCCTCAATGGATCCACCTTGGGCAGCACAACCCAAAATGGCCACAAAAAAAAAATGGATGATTGGTCACAGGATCTCTCACTGTGATCAGTTCTGCTCCATTTGCATCTTGCAGTTCATTGTCCCATTCCAGCTTTAGCCCCTGCAGTCCCACCCTGCTTGTTTTTCTCTCTCCAGCCCACAGTGTTTGTGCTCTTGGGGCTGAGATTTGGATCATTTGTCCTTGGTGCCCAGCTGGAGCAGGAATTGTTTTGTCTCCCTGCTCTGTGCACAGAGCTCACCATCCCCTAATGTGAACTCAGACCCACACACTAAAGCAGCACAGAATGTGAAAGATAGAAAAGCCAAAACCTGAGGCATCAGGGTCTCTGTCAGTGACACACCAGTGACAGGTACATTCAGAAATGGTGCCATGTGCTGTTGACACTCACAATTTCACACCAGCTGCCCCAAAAGCCAGGCAGAAAGTGATATTTGTCATCTTCTCTTTCCCCAGCTGAGTTATCCTTGAGTTTTGCTTTTATTACCTATTTCTCGTCAGTATTTAATACATCTTTCACCTCTCTTTGAGATGTTTAACCAGACAAGAAGGGCCTTTTGTTTGTTTGTTTTTAATTTTCATTTTCAGCCAGTGATTTGACAGATCTTTTGCTTAGTTGAATCACAAGGATTTGAGTTGCTTTGAAAGACTTCATTTTTATTTCATGGTTTATCACTTTTTTTTGTATGATTGATATTCTTTAAGCTTTTGGTAAGGATCACTAAATCTCTCCAAGGGTTCTTTTATTCCTGATAAAAAGTGAGATGGGTTTTTTTCTACTCAGCCTTAAGAACCATTTTCTCCTACAGGGACACCAAAGGGATTTGTTGGTACATCTCTGATCCTCCTGCAATCTTTTGGTGCCTCTGCTCCTGCACCATTCACACCCAGCAGCCCCTTGCTGTTGCTTTTTCCAGTTGCTATTTTTGTAAACATCCCCTTTGCCTCGGTTTTCTAAAGAGAAATGGAAGGACTTTCACCTTTGGATACATCCAGGAATAAATTTAAACCCTGGCTTTCCTGCTGAGCATCACCACACATCTGTTGCACGAAGCAGGCAGATTTATCTTTATCCATTTAATTCCTTTCCATCAATTCCCACATCAGTTAAACAGAGCTGTAATTTTCTCAGGTAGCAAAAGGGGCCTCAAAATCTCTGTTTAGAAGTGAAACAAGTGAGCACCTGACTCCCACAGCCCTCGGTCCAGTGAAGATTTGAGCAGATTAATTAAAGAAAAAATAAAAAAGAAAGAGGATTTCTGGTTTCAGATTCTAAAAAGACAGTAAGGGTTTTGTTTGTTCTTAATGTGCATCTAAGAAGCTTTTGGAACCAGCTCTGTGTCTGCAAAGGGGAGCAGTGCCTGTGCAAAAAGGGGAGAAGTGGGGGGATTCAGGTGTTTTGGTGTGAACTTCACAGAATTCACAGAATGACCAGGTTGGGAGAGACCTTCAAGATCATTGAGTCCAACCCAGCCCCAACCCCTCAACTAAACCCTGGCACCCAGTGCCACATCCAGGCTTTGTTCAACACACCCAGGGATGGGGACTCCACCACCTCCCCAGGCAGCCATTCCAGAACTTATCACCCTTTCTGTGAGAAACTTTTCCCTAATATCCAACCTATATTTCTCTTGGCACAGTTTGAGACTGCAGCAGAGTTTTTCCTGCTGGTCTCTAAGGCCACCAAATCCCTGTGGGGCAGGAACTGCAGAACCTGACCACAATGCAAGGAGGGTCCTGCACAGAACCACCCAGGGACCCTTCCTGCTGGAACCCTTCCTGAGGGATCCTTCCTGAGGGATCCCTCCTGTGGGACCCTTCCTGAAGGATCCATCCTGTGGGATCCTTCCTGAGGGATCCTTCCTGAGGGATCCTTCCTGAGGGACCCTTCCTGTGGGACCCTTCCTGTGGGACCCTTCCTGAGGGATCCTTCCTGAGGGACCCTTCCTGTGGGACCCTTCCTGAGGGACCCTTCCTGTGGGACCCTTCCTGAGGGATCCTTCCTGAGGGACCCTTCCTGAGGGACCCTTCCTGTGGGACCCTTCCTGTGGGACCCTTCCTGAGGGATCCTTCCTGAGGAACCCTTCCTGCTGGGCCGTTCCTGCTGGGCCCTTCCTGTGGGACTGTGGGACCCTTCCTGTGGGACCCTTCCTGCAGCAGAACCACCCAGGGACCGTTCCTGTGGGACCCTTCCTGAGGGATCCTTCCTGTGGGACCTTTCCTGTAGGATCCTTCCTGAGGGATCCTTCCTGAGGAACCCTTCCTGTGGGACTGAGGAACCCTTCCTGCTGTGCCCTTCCTACTGGGCCCTTCCTGTGGGACTGTGGGCCCTTCCTGAAGGATCCTTCCTGAGGAACCCTTCCTGTGGGACTGAGGGATCCTTCCTGAGGGATCCTTCCTATGGGACTGAGGGACCCTTTCTGCTGGGACCCTTCTCTGTGGGACCCTTCCCTGAGGGACTCTTCTTGTGGGACTCTTCCTGCTGGGCCCTTCCTGCTGGGTCTGCAGCCAGCTCACCTTCAGCACCTCTCCTTCCATATTTCCCTTGTGTTCTCAGTTCAAGAACCCCCTCATCCTCCTGCTGCTGGCCTCAGCTCTAGTGAGTGTCATCACCAAGGAGTATGAAGATGCCGCCAGCATCACCATGGTATGTGTCACCTGTCCCCATCACCATGGTATGTGTCACCTTTCCCCATCACCATGGTGGGTGTCACCTGCCCCCATCACCACAGTGTCACCTGTCCCCCATCACCTGGGTGTCACCTGTCCCACATCACCACAGTGGGTGTCACCTGTCCTATATCACCTTGGTATATGACACCTGTCCTTTATGCCCATGATGGGTGGCCCCCATCCTGCATCCCTACGGTGGCTGTCACCTGTCCTTTATCCCCACAGTGGTGGCCCTATCACCCATGTGACACCTGTCCTTTGTCCCCGTGATGGTGGCCCCTGTCCTTGTCCCCATGATGGGTGTCACCTGTTCCCCATTCCCATGGTGGGTGTCATGTGTTCTTGATCCCCATGGTGAGTGTCACCTATCCTTTATCCCCATGATGGTGGCCCCTGTCCTTGTCCCCATGGTGGGTGTCACCTGTCCCCCATCCCCTCAGTGGGTGTCCCTGTCCCCATGGTGGTGGCCCCTGTCCCTTGTCCACATAGTGGCGGCCCCTGTCCTTTGTCCCTAAGGTGGTGGCCCCTGTCCCCACGGTGGTGGCCCCTGTCCCACCCCGTCCCTGTGCCCACACCTGTAACCCCTCTGTTCCCAGGCCGTGCTCATCGTGGTCACCGTGGCCTTCATCCAGGTGGGTTGTGCAGAGCTCTGCAGTGGCCATGGCCAGCAGCACAGAGCCCCCTGCTGTAACTTGGCTCTCCTCTCCCTTCTCCTTCCAAGGAATATCGCTCAGAAAAGTCCCTGGAAGAGCTCAACAAGCTGGTGCCCCCCGAGTGCAACTGGTGAGCCAGGGAGGGGGCTGAGAGGGCAGCACCAAAGGGAGAAGAGGATTATTCCAGGCTGTGGTGCACATAGTGAGAAGCTGGTCTCTGGAGGGGTGGCACTGTGAATGGGTGCAGCTCTAGGTCGGGGATGAAATAATCAGTATTGATCAGAAATTATTAGAATTTATGTTTAACTATTAGGGAAAAATTAGAAATAAGGCATAGGGATCCTGTGGAATTAAATAAATGCTAAGACAGGAGGGTCCCAGAAAAATCTGCTCCACATCCCTGCAGCATCCTCTCTCCCCAGGCAGGAAAAACCTCACGTGTGTATATATATTTTTGCTTTAGGGTAGTTTTTCCTTACAAGAGCTGGGCACAAAGCAGCACCTGAGTGCAGGTGCAGGTGGGATGGGGTTCCTGTCCTGCCTGGTGCTGCACACACGTGTCAGGCACAGGCACAGCCAGGTCACAGCCCATGGAGCAGCTGCAGGGTGGATCAGACACCTCTTTCCCCACGGCTTTGATGTTTGTTATCAGTGCTGGAAATCACAGGAAACGTTTTCCTTATTTATGTCTTTGCAAATCAGTTTTGTCGCAGCCAACAGGAAAAAGTTGTGAGGCTCAGGGAAGCCTTGCCCTGCCAAAGAGGTGTGGGGTTTTCCTCTGGTCCAAAGTTCACCCTGGAGCTTACAAACCCCACAGTCAGTTCTTTATTTATTTAAGATATGACACCAGAAGCATCCAACTGCCTGGAAGGCTCCACTTTGAATGCAACAGTGGAATGCCAGGGGTAATTCTAGCTTTAAAAAGCCTCTTTTTTAGGTTCAAGAATCTGCAATTCATTATTTAAAGCATGAAAGCACAACTTCTCATTGCTCCTCTACTGTATAAATAATGTTTAAGTCACTTCTGAAATGTAAATCATCCATAACCTCCCCGTCTATTTACGAATTAAAACCAAGCCCAAGCTGAACATAATCCTCTGCTCATTGCTATGAAGATTTTCTGTTCTTATTTACATTGGAAGCTCTTTGGGGCAAGGCTTCTTGTTTTCTTGCCAGCCACATTCCCAAGCTTGCAGAAGGAATAAAACCCTCACAGCCTGCTTCCCTTTCTTCTTTTTTTCCTTTTGCCTCGTGTAGCCTAAGGGAAGGAAAACTGCAGCACCTTCTAGCACGAGAGCTGGTGCCCGGAGATATCATCTACCTGTCTGTGGGTGACAGGGTTCCTGCAGACCTCAGGCTCATCGAGGTAAATTCAGCTGGAAACCAGCCTGGCTGGCAAAGCCCTTGTCTTCACAGTGCCAGAAATGCACCTTTTGAATTAGGTTACAGATCTGCTGGTGGATGAATCCAGTTTTACTGGAGAAGCTGAGCCTTGCAACAAGACTGAGGGTGTGCTGCTGGAGGCTGGGGACATCACGACGCTGAGCAATGTGGTTTTCATGGGGACCCTGGTGCGATATGGGAAGGGAAAAGTGAGTCCTGACATCACTGATCTTTTCCTGGGCATTAATTACAGATTCTTTTGGTGTGGGCATGGAGAGACAGGAAAAGGTGAATAACAGAGGTGAGGTTGGATATTGGGAAGGAATTGTTCCCTGTGAGGGCGGGCAGGCCCTGGCACAGGGTGCCCAGAGCAGCTGTGGCTGCCCCTGGGTCCCTGGCAGTGTCCAAGGTCAGGCTGGATGGGCCTTGGAGCAGCCTGGGACAGTGGAAGGTGTCCCTGCCCATGGCAGGGGCTGGAACAAGAGGCTTAAGGTCCCTTCCATCCCAAACCAGCCTAGGATTCTCTAGGTTTTTCCTCCTCCATCTCTCTTTTTCCTTTTTTTCAGGGCGTGGTTATTGGCACGGGTGAGAATTCCCAGTTTGGCGAGGTGTTCAAGATGATGCAGGCTGAGGAGGTAACACAGCCCCTGTCTGGGGAAATTCTGGATGTCCTGGGTGAAAGTTTGTGAGCAGGAGCAGTTCCAGGAGCCAATGCACTGGGCTCAGTTCTGCTTCTGCCACAAAATGCCCGTGTGAATGAGGGACACCAAAGTGACAGAGAAGGACAGGACAGGCTCTGCCCTTAGAGGGTTGAGGGTGGGAAAAGTACAAGGGACCATGGATTGACAGCCAGGACTGTTGGGTCACTTGTTCTGAGCTAACCATCATCTCCTCATCCCACAAAACACCCAAAGAAAAACCCCACTCATCTCTACTTTTTCCAGACTCCCAAGACACCTCTGCAGAAGAGCATGGACAGGCTGGGGAAGCAGCTGACCCTTTTCTCCTTTGGGATAATTGGTGAGTGGGATGCAGGGCTCACACTTGCATGGCTGGCTGTGGGGTCCCTGTGTGCTCTCCCAAAAGCACTGGTGGGTCTGACTTACCTGGACTTTGGGGGTTCCAGCAGAGACAGCACTGAAGGAGGGATTTGGGTGCCTCATTAGGTTTTAGTTCTACAACATCAGCTAAAACAGGTTAGGGAATTTTTTAATTATTTTTTTAATCAAATCCTTTACACCCCCAGGTTTGATAATGCTCATTGGCTGGCTGCAAGGGAAGCATCTCCTCAGCATGTTCACCATTGGAGTCAGGTGAGAACTGGAGAGCCCTTTTCTCTTTCATTTCTAATGAAACATCCCAAGGAATTCCCTGTTCAAAACAATGGCTTTTCACATAAGAGAACTTGGGTCAAACCTTTCATAAATATGTATTTCTCATGCACTGACAAAATTAACGTGAGGTTTAAACAGAGTGGAGAAAAACAGAACCAAGCTTGAGGGTTTATTTAATTTTGTGAACTGTTATCTCAGAAATCTTCACTGTCATCTCTACCTCATCCTGCTGTGAGTGCCCCTTCCTAGCTGTGCTGTGAATTTAGTGGGAGTGTACCAACAGCAAATATTACTCTTTGCTGTTCCTACTGCACTTACATCTAAAGAAAGGAATGCACACCTCATACAGCATAAAGAAGTATGCACAGCTTATTAATCGAACACGATAAAAAGGTGTTTTCAACAGTGCCCATAAAACCTGTTAACTTGGCGTTGTCATGGTTCTAAAATCAATTCTTAAATAAAGAAACGTGCTATGGAAAGAGAAAAAAAATCCCGGGTGAGGAGACAAGAGAGAAGCCAAACTGACTCAGTGCCACCTTCCTGTCTCCCAGGGGATGTGGTGGCAAAGGAAAGGGGTCGATCCTGAGTTTTGGAGGGCAGATGATGGTTTTATAAGGTCTCCTGGATTACATTTTGCACATGCCTAGAAGCATTCAGAGCTTCCCAAGGAATATCTAATATCCAATATACAGACTGGGGTGGATATTTCCAGCATATCAGGTTTTGCAGGTTTTGATGATGGGGACATCTGGGGAGGTGGTTCTGTCCCCCACATCATGGGGTAAGAGAGGAGGTGAGGGGCTGCACGTGGCCAGGAGCCAGTGGTTAATATGTGAGCCCTGATGCCAAGGAATATTCAATTCCATCCTCAGAAAGTTAAATAAATGAAATTAAATCCAGCCTCTACACCCTGGCTTAACCAGAAATTACAGCTCTTTGGCAATGTAAAGAAAAATAACTGCTCTGTCAAAATCATCCAGGAAAGCTCAAAGGGCTGGATAAATATCCTGCTTTCGTATTTACATTGTGCCAGGAGTCCCAAGGGTTATCCCCTTAGGAAAACTCAGCCCTGGGGGTGTCCCTTTGGCACCTTTGGGTCAGTACTGTGGTTTGGGCCCCGTGTTGAGGCTGTTGTGTCTCTGCTGTCCCCAGCCTGGCCGTGGCTGCCATCCCTGAGGGGCTGCCCATCGTGGTCACTGTCACCCTGGTGCTGGGAGTGCTGCGCATGGCCAAGAAAAAGGTGATTGTGAAGAAGCTGCCCATAGTAGAAACCTTAGGTAAGGCTGCAGAGGGGCCACATGGCTTGGTCACCTGCCAGGCTCCCAAATCTGAGCTGGGCCGCCACAGGCTGATCCAGAAAAATAATTTGGAATAGGGTTACTGGGACAGAGCAACCCACTCAGAATTAAATACATTTTCTGCCCTGTGTTTCCCTTAGTTTGGGGATGTGGACATGGTTGGAATGGTGCAACCCAGCCCACAGGGAGCAGGCACACATTGGGTTAAAATCTTTGTTTCTCCTTCCTCTCCATGCTGTGGGATCCTCCTGCAGATCCATCCTGTCCACTTCTTCAGTGTCTAGCTAAAAAAACCTCCCCAGCCCCTTCCTGACAGCAGAAATGAAGCCATTTTTTGTTCTGCAGGCTGGGTGGACATCTCCCTGATATCCAAAAGGTCATGGAGAGGGGGACAGAGGGGACTTGAGGAGGTGTCCAGCACATCCTCACAACTGCAGGGCACAACACACCAGGATGGAATTGTTCTTCCACCTCCCCTTATCTTTAATTTGTCCCTCACTCCCAGGTGGCTGTACTCCAGGCTTTGCTGCTCTGCCCTGGTCAGGGTGGCAGGGATATGGAGGAGGAGACACAGAGTTTCTTTAGCACCACTCATTAAAGGCACAATAAACACCAAGGCTGGTCCATGCAGTTCCCAAAATCTGTTGCACAGGCCACGTCCTGCAGCTAAACCCTGTCTCCTGCTGTTGTTTGAACTGCCCTTGTTTGTTCTGCAGTTAAGGAATCTTATCACCCTGATTTTATTGTCCCTGCCCTGACCCAGGACATCTGAAAGGGCTTTTGCCTCCTGAGGGAATTTGTTCTGCTAGGGCTGCGCCCACAGAGGCGGAACTGCAGGTGCAGAGAAGGCACAGCCAAAACCGTCTGGGAAACTTCTGAAAAGGAGAAAAACAATCCTTCTTTAATTATCACTCACTGAAAATGAGGTATTGGAGGTCACAGCTTTGCTTTCTGTTAATCCTTCCAAAGTGTGATTCATTTAATTGCAGCCCAATCTGCTTTATTTTCTCTCCAGGCTTTTACCCGGAGGTCACTGTGCTCATGGGGTTTGTGCCTGAGCACTGTGATCACCTCCAGAGCCAGGGAAGATATTCACACTCACAAGGAAGCTGGAGCCTGATGCTTGTTTTGTATTAATTTCCTCCCTTCTTGGGAGTAGAAACTATCTGGAAAGTGGTGCCTCTGCTAATTCACCCTCTTGTGGTATTTTGTAAATGGGCTCTGGAAAAAATGTGCTTTGCTGGATCAGGATTGGTACAAAGCAGAGCAAAGGGGCAAATTCTGCTCTTAGATGTGGATCTTTGAGTATTTTTTGTGACAGTCTCCAACCCATCTCCTCTCACAGTCCTTTGGTGAGGCAGGGAAGGGCTGCTATTCCTGATTTAGAGAAGCAAGTCTTAATCGGCAGGGTGGGAATTGGGTCTGTCTATTTGGAATAGAGCAGCTCTTCTGTTCTGTGATACTGAACTCAGAAACATTGACCAAGACAATGTGACTCTCTTCAGGTGTCCCCTACCACATCTCACACCCCAATGATGCTCACAATGCCCCAGTGTGCACTCAAATCCTTCCCTTCCCCGTTAGGAACCTCACCCACTTCTCCATCTTTTTCCCCTTTCACCGGTGCAGTTCAAACACCACAAGTGAAACTTGTTATTCCCCCTCCCAATCCCCCTGCTGGGCTGCATCACTGCCCAGTTCTGACTGGAGCCATCCCTGCCCCAGGTTGCTGCAATGTCATCTGCTCGGACAAGACGGGCACCCTGACTGCCAACGAGATGACGGTGACGCGGCTCGTGACCTCGGATGGCTGCCAGGCTGAGGTAGGGATGGGGCTGAGGAGCTGACCCAGCCTCTCCTGCTGGAATCCAGCAGCACTCAATCTGCTTTTGGTTCACTCAGACCCAAACCCAGCAGTTTCTGTCATATTCTGTACAGAGAAGGGATTTTTGCAGCCCCAGGGACAAGCAGAGGTGGGGCTGAGGGTAAAGAACTGCTCAGGTCGCACAGAGATGTTCATTGGAGAAAAGGAGACTCAGAGGTGACCTTATCACTCTCTACAACTCCTGAAAGGTGATTGTGGTCAGGTGGGGTTGGGCTCTTTCTCCAGGCAACAAATGTCAGAACGAGAGAACACAGCCTCAAGATGCGATAGGGGAAATATAGGGTGGATATTAGAGAGAATTTTTTCAAAAAATAGTGATAAAACATTGGATTGGCCTGCCCAGGGAGGTGGTGGAATTGCAGTTTTTTTGAACACATCCCTGGATGTGTTTAACAAAGCCTAGATGTGGCACTGGGTGCCAGGGTTTAGTGGAGGGGTTGGGGCTGGGTTGGACTCGATGATCTTGAAGGTCTCTTCCAACCTGGTCATTCTGTGATTCTGTGATTGGCATAACCTGCTGTTCCCTGCAGTGACTGTAAATTCTGAAACCTGCCCCTGACCTGTGGATGTGACAGTCTGGTCAGAGAGAGAAAGCCAGATAAACTTTCCCAGGAATTGTTCTGGGCAGTTTTGAGAAGGCTGAGAGAAAGAATTAAAGCAATCTCACAGCTGGTGTTTTGAGCAGTTGTTTTCTCATAAGATGTTTACCAAAGGGTGTCTTCTTAATTAGCCAGTAGTGTGATGGGATTTTGATTAAATGACCAATGGAATGGTGTATAAAAGAATAGGTTTTCAATAAAACTCAATTTAACCTGCTAAAGAAACCTGGAGTCTATGTGTCACCTCACTCCTGTTCCTGACTCAACAGTGACACTGACCCTTGCTGGTCCAGCTCCTGCAGGGATATTTATTATAAAAGCAGCTTCATTCTCTGCTTGGTTCATTTCTCTGTGACAAATGAGGGAAAATGCAAAATGTGAGGCAGAGGAGAGATAGGACAGTCAGCAAGAGGGCAGGGCTTGAACAAACCCAGTGATGCCACTGCTGCCAAAGGTCTGCATCTCTGCCCTGAGCTGCAGGAGACTTCTGGAATCACAGCAAACAAGTTCCCTATAGGACAAATCCACTCCTGTTGTCTCTAAAAAGCCATTTTAATGTGATATTGTCACTGTCTGCAAGCTTTCCTTTAAGCCTTGCTTTGAGAGAGAAAGAAGAACCCCTGTACTCCTTCGAAATGAGAATTTTCTTGAGTGCAGCCCCCTGCACACATCTGCAGTCCAGGGTTGCCTGGCCAAGGGGAAATTTCCCACCTCTCTCTCCCTCCCTCAGGTCAGCGGGGTGGGCTACAATGGAGAAGGAAATGTTTATCTTCTGCCATCCAAGGAGATCCTTAAAGAATTTTCCAACATCTCCATCGGGAAGCTCGTGGAGGTAAGTATAAATTATGAACCAGCTTATCCTAGTTACATTCAGTCTTCAGTTGCACCAATAATTTTGGATAATTACTGTGAAAAAAAAATCCCACTTTTGTAATTCTAAAATGGACTGGCTTGCTAAAACATTCTCATGGGAAGACTGAGTGTGATGTAATTCCTGAAGTTAGGAGTGAAAGGCAGTGATCTCAAGGCATGCAAGGAGAGACCAGAGCCATCAGCTTCAGGAATCAATTATATTCTGGATAAAAATACAATTCTGGCAGAGGAGAAACTAATAGATTTTACCCTGTTCAGGTATTTAATGTGCACAGTTTCTAGACATTAGCCAGCTACACAGTCAGTTTATAAATTTATTGTGATGTTCTCTGGGTTTTGTGTCAGCTTTACATAAAATTTTGAACATTCAGCTGTAGGCTAAAGTGGAGTGTTTGGGTGGTGAAATGATTTGAGCTGGAATCTCAAATGGAGACTAGGTCCTGTTTTATTCATACTGCACATTAGGAACAATAGGAGGAGAGGCTGAGCCTTCATTTTCATGATCTATGAAGCTCATTAGATGTATCTTATGTTTTCTTGATGTTAATTTATCCAAAGCATAATATTTTTGCCAAAATATTGGTGTATTATATGCATTAAATTAGAAAACACAAGAACTGATTTCAAGTGATGCTGATGAGTTTTTTCCCAGAACTTTTGGGATGTGGCCCCTTCATTCCCCAGCCTTCCATCTTCCAACCTTCATTCCTCTTTTTCCATTTCATTTAAAGAGATGAAAAAGCTGTAATGACAAAAATAGCTCATATAAACCTCTCCCTTTCTCCAGGCTGGCTGTGTAGTCAATAATGCTGTTATCAGGAAAAACACTGTGATAGGACAGCCCACAGAAGGAGCTCTCATTGCCCTGGCAATGAAGGTAAGACCCTTAGAGTTTAAAATTTCCCTGCAATTCAAAGAAATAAATAAGTAAAAGCTGGATTTGTGAGGTCTGGCAGCAGAGTGAGACTGCTTTAAATTCCCCGGGCTGGTTTTGGTCCTCCCCTGTCCCCTCTGCCACAAATGTTTCCTCTCCCAGCCATCCTTTAGTCATGGATAAACACTTTCCTTGAGCTCCTGTGCTGACAGCAATCACTGCTTGGCTTGGTTAATCCTGCAGTTGGGCTGGGTAATGCATTTCTTTTGGGTTCAGATGAGAAAACCTTTTTTATATTTCCTGCATGTGCCAATGAAGAGTCCAGGAGGAAGAGTTAAATACAGGAACAAGGCCAGGCCAGATTAAATGGCAGAGGGTCACCCTCATTTTGGGGCATCTGCTGGCTTATACTTTTTCCTGGTCATGATTATGTAAAACAAGATGTTGTTATGAATATTGCATTCACACTCCTGGGCAGAGCTGTGAAACACCCCAAGGTGTCACCTCATCAGTGTCACCTCATCAGTGTCACCCAGGCTGTGGCCTCAGCCCTCAGGTGAAGCACAGGAGGTCCCTGATGCCCCTGCAAACATCTGATCTTACCTCCTGCTTTTAAAGCTCATAACTCTAGCAGGGAAATCATGATTTTTTAATTTTTTCTTTTTAAACAATGGCATTTCCTTTCCCCAGATGCTGAGTTAAAACCATCCTCCTGCTCTGGAATTCAAGCCAAGCAATAGCAGAATATGAGGGAGGGTGTCTCTCCTATTTTTCTTTTTAATGTTTTGGTTTGTTGGGAGCTGGGGACAGAGGTGATCAAAAGCAGCTTCCCCTGTCTCCCACTTCACCTGGCACACCCCCACACTCTGCTGGAGCAGGAGTGCATTGATTTGGACTGAAAGGTTTTGTTGTGAATTGCTTTTTGAGTGTAATTCATTGGGAAATAATTCAAAACCACATCCACGACTGACCATTCTGTTATTTGCTATTTCCTTTCTTCTTTCAAGTAGAGGTGCTGGGAAATAACCCAGAAAAGAAACCCAGAAATCTGCTCAGCCATAGATTTAGGGAATGGACTTGATCCTCCTTTGACCCAAAGCCTCACAAAAAGGGAGAGAGCAGATCCCTAATTCTTTAAAAATTAATCAGGAATCAAGCTTCAAACTCAAGTTTAATTTATCCCATATCAGGCACACCAAAAGAGAAGAAATGGTTTGAAATTTGAATTTTGCTCTCCTCGTGTTTTCTCTTGAGCTCTGTGGTACCTGACAGCCTGGAAGGACACAGGCAACAGTCAGTCCTTGTGATATGGAAAATATATCCAGGTTTTGGCAATGCCCAGCCTTACAGTGCTCTTTTTGTTTTACCTTGCTTCAGATGGAATTAGCTGACATAAAGGACATTTATGTAAGAAAGAAGGAAATTCCATTCAGCTCCGAGCAGAAATGGATGGCTGTGAAATGCACACTGAAAAATCAGGTAAAGCAAACAGAGGCAGGGGCTGGTTTCGTGTTTCTAATTGTGCACCTCAACAATGGGCATGAAATGGTATCTCCTCAGCAAATAATGTTTTCAGGAGTTAACTATGTCGGGAGAAAATGGAACAAACCTCAAAATTCCCAGCTTGGGGGGATTTTTAGCCTGTAAAACTGAGTTTGAATGGGAGGGGGGAATACTTTTCATACGGTTTGAGCAGGAAAACAAAAGCTTTTCAGAGATGACTGACAGGGAGAGAAAAGTCTGGTGTTTGAGAGGAAAGGTTGGCCCTTTATCCCTTCCTGGGTTAAGGAGTTCATTTTGGCTGATATTATGCTCTGGTTTAAAAACTCACCAAGCTTTTCATCACCATGCTGTCTGTGAGGGCTGAACATGAAAAATGGTCAGAGCAAAAATATCCCATCCTATCCATAATATATGCTCCTGGGCATCTCTTGAAACAGGTAAAAGAGGAAACAGGATCTTTTCTACCTAAAGACTTACTCATTCAAAATGTGCTCCTTTTTTTGGATAAAGTGTATTTTCTCCTTGCTTTCAAGGATCAGGAAGATATTTACTTTATGAAAGGAGCATTTGAAGAAGTTATCCAGCACTGCACTCTGTACAACAGTGGTGGCATCTCGTTGTCACTCACACCCCAGCAAAAAGCCCTCTACCAGCAGGAGGAAAAGAAAATGGGCTCCTCAGGACTTAGAGGTCAGTCCTTACTGCCCCTATCTGGCCTAAAACTTTCCTGCTCTGTTATGATTAGGATGGGCAGAGGCTCAGTCCTCACAAAATCACAGAATGGTTTGGGTTGAAGGGACTTTAAAGTTCATCTCATCCCACCCCTGCCATGGCAGGGACACCTTCCACTATCCCAGGGTGCTCCAAGCCCCATCCAACCTGGCCTTGGACATTCCAGGATCCAGGGACAGCCACAGCTGCTGTGGGCAACCTGTGCCAGGGCCTCCTCACCCTCACAGAGAAGAATTTATTCCTGATCTCCAATCTAAAGCTCAAGTTTCACCCTTAAAGCCTTCAGTTCTTAGCATCACTTTCATGGTCTCTTCCCAACTCTTGTCAGAGTGCCAAGGGCCATGTCTTAGGTCTGCTAGCTGATCTTTTTTTTTTTTTTTTGGTGCTGGGTTTAATTTAGTGAGTTTGAAAGGAGCTGAAAACAAGCACTGGAAATTGAGTGTTTCTCTTCCATGGGGAGCTGTGATTGTCTGGGACACGCTCTGGGTGCTGCACTGCAGTGCTGAGCCTGATCTAAGCACTGCTCTGCCAAGTTTTGGTTTTGGAGAAGACAGCAACAAAAATCCACTTTGGAAGGAGTTCCAAACTTGGATTTGGGAACTGAGATTTCTGTTAGAAGCTTGGAAGCTTGGTCCAATCCTTTGCTAGGCCCAAACCTCTCGATCTCCTGATCCCAGCTGCCTGTCAGTGCACAGCCCACAGGAGCTTTATGCACATCACCTCCTTCATGACCAGAACATCCCCTCAGAAACATCTCAGACTTCCACACAGTGACACCGACACCATTCCCAGCTTGCAAGGAGATGAGGACAAGCCTTGGCAACAGGATCTGGAGCATGGTGGAGTTAATGCACAGATTCTCCCACCCTGTGTCCTGTGCTTAGGAGCTCCTGTGCAGCGCTTGATTTACAATATCCAAATTATCTGCCCTCATGGCAATGGCTAATTACTGCTCTGAGGGGAAGTGATTAACTCAGGCAGCTGCTGCAGCTTTTGATTCCATCATCAAAGCAAGGCTGACATGAACCCCTGGCAAAATATCCTTAAGTGATTTAAGAATGATTGAATGATAACGGGTGTGCACCAGGAACAGAGACAAAATGTTCAGAGCCTGGATGTTTACATGGTGGGAGTTTCACTGGTTTAACTGCATTTACATTTCACGTTTTTAGCTTTTAAAAAAAGTGTAAGTTTTTGCAGGAATGCTGTTGTTTAACTTAGTTTAACAGTGTCTGGTTTAACATAACACTGTCCAGATTTAATCCATCTGCATTTAGGCACAACATGGTAGACAGCTTAAAATTAGAAAGAAAGAAATCCTAAGAGAAACATGTCAAACAGAAATGCTCTCATTCAGAGAAACTATTATTTAGTGGACTGAATTTTTGTGTCTATACAAGATCTGATTGTAATGACTAAAGATCTGTTTTTAATGACTTTTTCTGCTAGGAAACAGGCAATGTAATATATTCTCTAAATATTCCTTTTAAAGCACGGAAATACATCATTAACAATTTACTCTTGTCCTCTTTTTCTCCCCTTTGTTACTAGTACTTGCTTTGGCTTCAGGTCCAGAACTTGGCAAACTAACATTTCTAGGTCTGGTCGGAATAATTGATCCCCCAAGGGCTGGGGTGAAAGAAGCTGTGCAAATCCTGTTTGAGTCAGGTGTGTCAGTGAAGATGATCACTGGAGATGCCCTGGAAACGGCTGTGGCTATAGGTACCAAACTTTGCTGCTCTCCTGGGGGTCTGTGGTAGGTCTGTCACATCAGTCAAGTGTTTTATCCCTTAAAAATCAACTTTATCATCGTTTCTGTGTGCTCAGTAGGGGCTTTAAAGGTCACTGAATTTTCGCTTTTCCATTGAAACAAACATTAAATGGAGTATAGAGCAGCTACAAACTCAGGGCCAAATTCCAGTAAATTAATTCCACAATTTTAGCACCAGAAATGGCAAAATCTCAGTGTAAGCCTCTTCAAAGACATAGATAGCATTGCTAGGATTATAGAATCCACTCATATTTAGAGTGTGAGTATCTCTTTTCTTTGCAGGACAGAATATTGGTCTCTGCAATGGGAAGCTGAAAGCAATGTCTGGGGAAGAGCTGGACCAACTGGCAGAGGCAGAGCTCTCCTCCACTGTCCAAAATGTAATGGCTTTGATTACATTAAAACAAGCCTATTTCCAATAACTTCCATCTAATATGAGATTATATTTTGTCTTTGTTGTTTTTCAGGTTTCCATTTTCTTCAGAACAAGTCCAAAGCACAAACTAAAAATAATAAAGGTACTAAGAGCCTGTGAAATTCATTGTACACCTCACAAAAACAAGGGGGAGGGAGCCTCAGTTCTCTGGATGATCTGGTTTTCCCCAGCAGCATCAGCTCAAACTAAAGGACTGTAAAACCCCAGCTAGAGCACTGGCACTGTTTCTCTGAAGGTATTAGCTGTGGAATTGGACTTGATGATCATGTGGGTCCTTTCCACCTCAGGATATTCTATGATTTTATGATTTTTCTTGCAAGTCTGGGCCCTGGGCGTACAAAAAAAACTAGTGAGGTATTAGCCAGCTACAACATCAGGAGAATGATTTCTGAGAGTTTTACTCCCCTCTTCTAACTTCTGCTGGAGTTGTGAGATTCCCTATACTCCTAAAAACCTAATTCTTGGTCTGAGTTTTGTCCTCAGTGCAGTGCCGAGTCCATTTTACCCTCAGAGTCCAAGAGGGCTTCTGATCTTTCAATACAAAAAGAGCAAAGCAAACGGTCCAGGCTCTGAAATTGCCAGCTGGCTTGTTTGTGTCCTGGTTTGAGAGCCTCTGTCCCCTCCCACAGGCCTTGCAGCGGGCTGGTGCTGTGGTGTCCATGACGGGCGACGGGGTCAACGACGCCGTGGCCCTGAAATCGGCCGATATCGGCATCGCCATGGGACGGGCGGGGACAGACGTCAGCAAAGAGGCTGCCAACATGATCCTCGTGGATGATGACTTCTCAAAAGTCATGTAGGTTTGGAGATCTTCTTACTCTGCAGCTCTTTTCTGGCTGGCTGCTGCAGCAAGCCTGTGGTGTGAGGAGGGCTGGGGATGGAAGTGGAGAGCGCCAGGGTGGCTCTGACTCACCTTTAGTTGCACACACTTTCCTTCCAAGTGGTGCTGACCAAGCCACCTTGCACCTGAAAGCCCTGGCTCCTCTAACTGGGATCTGAGAGCATCTAAAAGCCTGGAAGATCTGAGCTTTTTCGGTCATAATTTGGGCTCAGTGATCCTGGAGGTGTTTTCCAACCTTTATGATTCTACCTCGTACTCTGCCTCATCCAGGAAGCTCAGAGGAAAAATGTAATTTGCAATGCTCTGTTGGTTCATAACAACAGAGTGGGCAGGGTACAGTTGAGTATATAAATAGGTCCCAGGCCTGCTTTATGAACCAAAACCTGGCCACGTGACCCAGGCTTTCAGATCTACATGCTGATAAAGAAATTTTAAGTGAGAAGCTGTATTGACAACCTCCTGCTGAGCTGGGCCCTGAACTTCCTCTGAAATAAGGGCTACAAAAGACAGTTGTGTTTTGAGCGTCATGGGGAGCTCAGTGTAAACAGTGTGAGTGCTCTTTACTTAATCAAATCCCCTCTCCCTTCCAGGAATGCAATAGAAGAGGGAAAGGGAATATTCTACAACATAAAAAATTTTGTCCGGTTCCAGTTGAGCACGTAAGTTCCTGTTCGCTTCAGCACCTGTGAAAGCACCTTCAGGGTGAGGCCCTGCACAATAATGTTCTGTGCTTGCAGGAGTATTTCAGCTTTGAGCCTAATTACCCTGTCAACAGTGCTTAACCTACCCAACCCACTCAATGCCATGCAGATCTTATGGATCAACATCATCATGGATGGGCCACCAGCACAGAGGTATGGGAGAGTCCAATGAGCAAAATAACCTTGGGTTTAATATGTCTGAATGTGGCCTAGGAACACAAACTGTTGTGATTCCTCATCCATCATTATCAGTGGTTCAATAAGCTGCACTTCTGTTCTCTCCTAGTCTTTTAAAAAGTACTTCACATTTACTTGAGGTTTTCTGTATTTTCCAGGTTTATGGTGGAATCACTAAACTATTCAATTTTTTGACTAGGAATGGCCTGTTATCCTGAAAATACCACCAGGGAGTAGTGGGGATGTGCCCCAAAATTACAAGACTTAGGAACCTCATCCAACTGCTAATTACAACTACAGCTAAATACAATTACAGCTTCCACATTATGCTCACTCTCCCTCTGGGGTGGCCTGATGATTTCATGTTATTTTAGCAGCTCAATATGCAGAAAAGACCTTTGGTATCAGTGACATGGAAAAATTTGGGCCTTATGTCACCTTGCTTGAATATTCATACTGTGTCCCAAAGAATTGCATCCTCCAGCCCCATCCTGGTTTCTCAGGATGAACATTTTGAGACACCCTGCATTAATTAACACATCCCTCTGCTTCTCTTGGAGGCAGTTTGGGGGTTGAACCTGTTGACAGGGACACCATCAAGCAGCCCCCCAGGTGCATCACAGACACCATCCTCAGCAAATCCCTGATCCTGAAAATCTTCATGTCAGCAATCATCATCATCAGTGGAACCCTCTTTGTCTTCTGGAAGGAGGTGAGGGAAATCTGCACTCGGATCTTGTTTCCATCAGGGTGGGTGGAGCACAAACTGAGGGCAGTTTCTGAAGGACATGAGAAGGACTTTCTGGAATCCATCCCATGGAGAAGAATCAGTGTGGGCAGAGGGCTGAGAGAGCAGAGTCAGCTCCCAGATCTGCTCCTGCCTCCCTCTGTTACCTCTAATTTGGTCCTTCCAATCCAGAATGGGAAACTTATTACTTAATCAATACTTTAAGGGACTTTTCACCTCCAGCTTTCCATTTTCCCAGCAGAAAATGCCAAGTACAATAGATTGCTGTTGGTACTTTAAGTTTCAGTAATTTAATTTAGGATGTTCTTTACTCAAAGTCCACATCAGTTTAAGAATTTAAAATATGGTTGATAAGATCATAAACTTTAAAATTAGCAGAGAGAACTGAATGCTGCCTACAATAGCTAGAACTACATTTACTCTTTTGTTTTACTACCCTTTGATTTGACTGGGTTCATTAAAGGGAACATTTAATTCTTCTATTGAATTGACATATTTTTGTAAGGTTAAACTAACCCCTGAATTTTTGTGTGCTTCCAGAATCCAAAAGGGGGCATAACTCCTCGAACCACAACGATGACTTTCACCTGTTTTGTATTTTTTGACCTCTTCAATGCCCTGACATGTCGCTCTCAGGTGAGATGGCTCTGTCAGCAGTAACTTCTTATCTCAAATCACAAACATAAACATTAGAATGCCAGCTTTTTGCATAGTAAGGGGTTTTTTAATGCTATTTAAAGCAGTAGGATTTTTATCAACTTTTTATACAGATAAAATTATCCATCACAAGTGCAACTACACTTTCAATTACATAGCTCTAAGTTAGTGTTTATGTAACTTAAAAAGTAATGGAAATGAAATATAAAGAAACAGGGTGTCATTTAGCTCCAAGAGAGATTGGAAAATGCTACTTTTTTTTCCCCTTTTCTAGACAAAGTTGATATTTGAAATTGGCTTTTTCCGAAACCGCATGTTCTTGTATTCCGTGCTTGGCTCATTTTTGGGACAGCTGGCAGTTATCTACATCCCTCCACTACAAAAGATCTTCCAGACAGAGAATTTAGGAGTGGTAGGTAAGTTGCAAAATAAATAATGGTTTGGGTTTTTTTTTTTTTTTTCCCTTCCTTAAAGTGACTTTAGAAAGCAGATGCCATTCCCAGTTTGCTCTGTTGGCTCCCAGCACATCACTGGTAGGGGAGATCAACCAACAGCTCCAATCTCTGTGTATTTACACAGAGCTGTCCCAAATAGTAGTAGTAGTTCGTATTATCCCAGCTTACATTCTGAATATTGATTTACTGCACATAAATGCAAATAAATTGAGACATGTCAAGGATTTTCCAGCTCTGTGTGATGATATTTCTCAGATCATTATGCAGACACTCCCTTTGTAAAGAGCTGGGTTAAACTTCAGTTTCCCAGCTGAAATGCAACAGAGATTTTGATTTAAATCAGTAAATTGCAGCCTCCCACAACGTGTTCCATCTACATTAGGCTGTGTTATAAGCAGGGGACAGGATGATTCCTGTTTCCACCCTCCAAGGGGACCATCCCAGCTGTGGGTGACCCTTGTCTGCTGCAGTGGTGTCCCTAACTCTGAGCTGACAAGGGCACAGCGAGGGCACACGTACCCAAGGGCTCACCAGCCCAGTTCCAGCTGCAGGGAAGCCCTGGGCTGGGATTGCTGCCCAGCTGAGCTCACCTCCACTCCCTCCTCTCCCAGACCTGCTGTTCCTCACCGGCCTGGCTTCCTCAGTGTTCGTGGTGTCCGAGCTCATCAAACTCTGTGAAAAGCGCTGCTGCCCCCCAAAGCACACCAGGGGACGTCACAACTGACTGAGACTGCTCTGAAATACACCTGGAACACAGCTGTGACAATCCCAATCCATGGCTTTGTGACCCACACATCCTTCCTGAAGGTACTCAAGTGCAGCTGTACCAACAGTCCTTACACCAGAGACTCTTCTACCCCCTCCACATGAGCTGTCTGTAGAAATCTCCAGAGTGGATCCTTTTTTAAACCAAGAGCAGGTATATTTTTGTAACACTGATCTCTATTCCAGAAGGCTGAGCTAGTCCCAGACAAAAGAAGAGTTTCACACCTGTACAGAAAAATCTATTGTGCATAAACTGAAATTTTATTTATTTAAATCAAAATCATTTTTATTAATAAAATCTACATTTTAAAATGTTACTGACAAGTATCTGAGTGAGACTCGTGATTTAGACACGTCCTTTAATGTTTCACTAGAAGAGTAGAAAAGATCTGCCTTGAAGCATTTCTTTTCCTTCAATCTGTAGTGTTTGTGGATTCCCAGATACCCAGCCTTGACTCAGCAAGACTTTCAAGGAACTGTGGAGAGCAGGGAACTGAAGTGCCAACTCTCAGCTGTCAGTTTTTGTACCTGTGTGACTGACAGGAGAAGAAGGGAAGGCTGATCAGACCCAGTGCTCAGCAGAGGATGGATTTAATGGGAAAGGGACTTGCTTCCAAACAGGCTGAGAATAAAGATGAGTCAGGAACAGAGCAGGGATGTTGGGCTTTGCAGCTGGGCCAAAACTGCACAAAAGAGACCGAGCTGTTCAGATCATGGCTAAGCCCATTCTGACAAAAGCTTTCTGGACATTTTTAGGTGCATGAGCATAAAACCCAGATTTCTTAATCATTAAGTTCAGGTTTAAAAAAAAAATTGAGTCTTTCCCAAGCCCATCTTTTACATTTAAAGAACAATTTGGAATAATCTCATCTGCTGGTTGGATCAGTGGTGTCCTAGCAAATAATGCTTCACTGAGACATTTGCTAAAGTGCCAGTGTCAGTTTTCTTCTTGCCCCAGCTTAACACCTTCAAAGTGAAGAGGAAGAGTCTCAGACACAAACTTGTCAAAAAGCTACAATTTCAGAGGTCACAATGCTATGCTGATCGTCACAAGAGTTCAAACAGGATTATATTTTGGATTCATAATCTAGAAAGAAACAGCTTTACTAATACTCATTAAAAATCAAAGAAAACCTGGCCACTGAAATATTTTTGGTGGAGAGTAGCTTTGTGCAATTCAGGTTTTTTATACCCTTGCAGATGGTTTCAGTTCTCAAAAACAAGCTTCTGCCTTGTAATGGAAGGAAAATAAAGTCTAGCTGTTTATTTTATGTTTAACTGAAGAAATTCAACTGTCTCATCCTGTCTGCCATCTACATGGGAGTGTTTAATAGGCTTAGTCACTGCTAAGTGAAAAGGACCTCTGAGACTCATGGTGGGAATTTGGGAATATTCAAACAAAAGCTGCTATCAGCACACTTACAGACAGCATCATGTACTTACTATTCCTTACATTGTAAAATTTAATATTTTTAATATTATTTATATATAGAAAGAAGAAAACTATACAAAAGTATCAGTGCAATTGTTCTGATGCTTATTTTTTTCTGTGTGTTACAAACTTGGGAGATTATCTGGTTTCTCTAAGCAAATACAGCATAAAAGGACATTCTCCCAGGCCTTTCACAGCACTCTCTGTACTGCAACAAACAGCATGTAAATGCTCCAAGCATTAGTTCAGGTACTCCACAAAACACACAGCTGAGTCCTAGGATGCCTGGCTGGAGTGATTTCTTCATGCTCTCCTTTCAAGAATAAATTCATGTTGTTTAATATAATTTTTACAAATGAGATCTACGTTAAGGCACAAGTGCAGGTTGTTCAGAATATTCAAATCTGGCTCCCTATGAAAAACAACAGGTGGGGGAAAAATCTCATACAAGAAAACACCAAGGAAAAGAATTTTAAGGAATTTTAAGGAAGGCCACATGAGCAAAAATTACAGCATTCTATTGTTTTTCTCTAAGCTGCAAAGAAGACAAACTCATGCCAGGGCAAAGGGGGTTGGACACAGTCCTCTTCCTCAGGAGGAGAAAAACTGACAGTCAGAGACACTGATAACCAAACACTTGTTGCTGAGTTAGAAATTGCAGCCCCTGGTACAAAGGGTTATTTTTGACAAGTCAATTACACATAGAATTAGCAAGGTCAAATTAATAATTACTGAGAGATGGGAACTAATTCAAGTAGAAAAAGTCCTGAGTATAAGAGACCTGACAAAATTGGTGCTGACTGGTGAAGAGTCACAAAACAGAGCACAAACCCCAATAACTGCATTTCACATTGTGGGGATCCTTTTCCATAACAGAGAAATGATTCATTATGTGGAAATAAAGTGTACAGCAGTCTTCTTTAAACATTTTACAGACATAACCCTGATTTTTATTTCTTTCACAAGGTATCTGCAGATTCTATTCTCAACTAAGTGTT